>JARQOD010000007.1:14721798-14926642 GCA_033576555.1 Oophaga sylvatica
GCTGTTGCAGCAGCGCGGCTGGGGTCGGGAGAGATCTCCGCTCGGAGGGGCGATGCAGCGGGGGATTATACTTACCTCCATCGGTATGGTGGGGTCCGTGCGAGCGGGGGGAAAAAGGGGGCGGAGTCTCCACCACCGGAACCGGAAGTGAGACGCCGACCGGCGTTTTTGAAAATTTTGGCGGCTGCATCATCGGACGGCGCCTGCTGTGGGGACGGCGGGGAGGTGCGGGGGGGGGGGGCCGTGGGGCGGGGAGTAGGAGGGGGTGGACCCCTGGCCAGACCTGCTGATCCGGATATCCGGGGGAGGATATAAGGAGCCTAGGAAAGAGGTAAAGCGCTTCTGCCCCATTTTTTTACGATGGACACTGCAGAGGCTCCCTCGGTGCAACAGGAGAGCCAGCAGCAGCAGACAGAGCGCTCCTCTTCAATGGCCAGGAGCACCAGCCGCAGAAGTTCCGCAGCTGGGAAAAAGCCCCCTCCCCGTGATCCGGTACCTACTGCTGTACAATCTGGGTAAGAGATCGTCAGATTTAGAATACCCAGTAATACAGTTTTTTCCCCATTTTGTGTTACTAGGGGAAGAAGTGTTCGGTGAAAAGCAAGCACAGGGAATGTGCCTTTTGCGCTTGCCCTCTGCCTGACGCTTGCCCTAAGAGGTTGTGCCAGCCGTGCATGCAACAGACGGTAGGGCATTTTTAAGGGGAAGGGCAGGGGCATGGGATGACATAGTAAACCCCCCCTATGCCCCTTCCCTTTTTAGATAGCGGAGGAGACTCCAGATTTCACCGAAAGCCTGAAGGAGATAATAAGAGCAGAGTTGAAAGCGTCCTCAAGACACGGAGAATTTTCCAGGCGTAGAAATGTACCAGTTTTATCTGATTCAGAGTCACCTGCCGCCCATGATAGGGGTGAAGTTGTGTCAGGACCCTCCTCGCCTTCCTCTTCGGCTTCCTCCTTGTCTTCTACGGAAGACGCTACCCGTTTTTGTTTTCCCTTGGACCAGATGGACAAATTTGTCAAATCAGTTAGGTCCACCATGGGGGTAGAAGAGGCGAAACCAGAGCCCTCAGTACAGGATCTGATGTTTGGTGGTCTAGATCCAAAAAAACGGAGATCCTTTCCACTAAACAGTAGCATCCAAGGCCTTATAGACAGAGAGTGGAAGAAGCCTGAAAAAAGAGGCTCCTTACCCCAAGCGTTTAAACGGAGATATCCCTTTGAAGATCCCCTGACGGGTAAATGGGATAAGGCCCCGAAGCTGGATGCAGCAGTGGCGAAGGCTTCTAAAAAATCCTCCATCCCATTTGATGATATGGGGTCTTTGAAAGATCCACTAGACAGGAAGGCAGACTCCTTCTTGAAAGGCACATGGGAGATGTCGGCAGGTGCCCTGAGGCCGGCAGTTGCAGCCACTTGCGCAGCCAGGTCATTGATGGTCTGGCTAGACCAGTTAGCTTCCCAGTTAATAGATGGAACCTCCAGGGGGACAATTCGGAAGACCTTGCCAATAATTCAGAACGCAGCGGCTTTCCTGGCTGATTCCTCAGCGGACTCAGTAAGAATGGCTGCCAGAGCGGCAGGGCTGTCTAATGCAGCACGAAGGGCATTATGGTTGAAATGTTGGCCGGGCGATATTCAAGCCAGATCTCGCCTACTCCATTCCGTGTGACGGCGAATATCTTTTTGGCCCGGTCCTGGACGAGCTTTTAGAAAAGGCAGGGGACGACAAGAAAAAGTTTCCCAGTCTATCAACCCCTTCCTATAAAAGACCTTTCAGCAGAAGGAGGTTCAGCTACCGAAGGTCGTCCAGGGAACGAGCCAAATGGGATGAAAAGAGGCGAAGAGGTACAGGGTTTATGTTTAGAGGTCCACCTAGGGAAACAAAAAAACCCTCGCAATGACTAGCAATGCCGGTAGGAGGCAGATTGAAGGCCTTCTACCCGGCCTGGTCGGAAATCTCAAACAGTAGCTGGATCCTTAACATCATAGCTACAGGGCTGCGGTTAGAATTCTCCTCGGTACCTTGGGATAACTTTAAAGTTACCCCACTCAGGTCATCGCCATCGGAGCAGGCCGCTCTAGAGTTGGAGGTTCAGGAGCTTTGCGCTAAGAATGTCTTAGTGGAGGTGCCAGAAGCAGAGCGGGGTAAGGGGTTTTACTCCCCTCTGTTTTTGATCCGTAAACTGGATGGGTCTTTTAGAACAATTATTAATTTGAAAGCCCTCAATAAATTCCTGATTATTCACCCATTTAAAATGGAAACGGTCAGCTCAGCAATAAAGCTTCTGTTTGAAAATTGCTTTATGGTGGTGTTAGATCTGAAAGACGCTTATTACCACATACCGATCCATATGGAGCATCAGCGTTTCCTCAGAGTAGCAATCCAGATGGGGGAATCACTGCGACATTTTCAATTTAGCGCCCTTCCCTTTGGCTTGGCGGTTGCCCCACGAGTATTCACTAAGGTTATGTCGGAGGTCATGGCCCACTTACGTGAATCAAATATACTCATAGTCCCCTACCTTGACGACTTTCTTATCATAGGAAAGACGGCAGAGCATTGCCTAGAGCAACTGAAAAGAGCGATTTCTACCTTAGAGCGGCTGGGATGGCTAATAAATACCAAAAAGTCTCGTTTGAATCCGATGAGGGTTCAGCAATTTCTAGGGCTAATTCTGAATTCACAAAATCAGAACTGTAGTTTACCGTCAGACAAGTTAATTCGCTTACGGTACCAGGTCCTAAACGCTTCCAGTAACCCCTCCATGTCGCTTAGGAAGGCCATGTCTCTTTTGGGCTCCTCTCGTCCTGCATTCCCGCGGTTCGGTGGGCCCAATTTCACACAAGGGCACTGCAAGCTGAGGTCTTGCTGTATCAAAATTTGCTAGGTGGTTACCTGGAAGGCCAGCTATCCTTGTCCCAGGCTACTATAAGATCCCTGGATTGGTGGAAGAATGAGACAAACCTGTCTAAGGGGGTTCCCTGGGAATATGACATATCCCGAATAGTCACAACAGATGCTAGCCCCTCTGGGTGGGGGGCTCATATGGGGGACGTTATTGTTCAGGGCTCATGGGAGCAGGATCAAATTCAAATGTCTTCTAATATGAAGGAATTAGCAGCGGTAGAGCTAGCGATTAAAAAACTCCTTGTCTATCTACAGGGTCACCACGTTCGAGTGCTCTCCGACAATCGGGTCACAGTCGCATACATCAACCACCAGGGTGGTACTCGTTCCGGTCCTCTCATGGAAGTGGCAAGGCGCCTACTTCAGATAGCAGAACGACACTTTCTTTCTCTAACGGCTCTACATATAAGGGGAGAAGAAAATACCAAGGCGGACTTCTTAAGCCGCAATCTCCTGAGCCAAGGAGAGTGGTCATTAAAGACTTCCATCTTCGACCTGATTGTGCGGAAATGGGGTCTACCGGAAGTAGATCTCTTTGCTACCAAAAGCAACAGGAAAGTGAGACAGTTCTGCTCTCTGAATCCCAAAGAACGCCCTCTGGCAGTGGACGCTCTTCTGTTACAGTGGGATTTCAATCTAGCCTACGCCTTCCCTCCCCTGTCCTTACTCCCCTAGTATTGAGGAAGGTCAGGAAGGACAGGGCAAGGATAATATTAATCGCTCCTTTTTGGCCCAGGAGGGCATGGTTTTCATGTCTCAGAAACATGTCGATAGCCGACCCGTGGGTCCTGCCGGACATTCCCGATCTGCTCTCCCAGGGTCCAGTCTACCATCCTCGAGTAGCGGGCCTCCACCTGACGGCGTGGATTTTGAACGGTCGCTGCTGACAGATAAGGGGTTTTCTGCTAATGTAATTAATACTCTGCTTAAAAGCAGAAAAGAGGTTACAACTAGGATCTACGCTAGGATTTGGAAGAAATTTCTTCAGAGCTCGGCGGTTGTAGCAGGGGACACAACACCGATAACCCAGATTCTAGAATTCCTACAAAAGGGTCTGGACTTAGGTCTCTCCACAAGCACCCTTAAGGTGCAAGTTTCAGCTTTGGGGGCACTCTTTAGTTGCAACATCGCAAATAATTACTGGGTCAGTAGATTCATTAAAGCTGCGGGTAGGTCGAGACCCATAGTGAAGGTGAGAATCATGCCATGGGACTTAAATCTTGTTCTCACTGCTTTAACAGAGCCCCCTTTTGAACCTATATCAGCAGCATCAATAAAAGTTCTTTCCCTTAAGACCGCTTTCCTGGTAGCATTAACCTCGGCTAGGAGGGTAAGTGACATCCAGGCACTATCTAGACTATCTCCTTACACTCAGGTCCTGAATGACAGGATAATACTTAGGCCGGATCCGGCATACCTACCTAAGGTGTCTTCCGCTTTCCACAGAACACAGGAAATTATTCTCCCTTCGTTCATCCCTAATCCATCTAATCAAAAAGAGATGAAACTTCATACTTTAGATGTTAGAAGATGTCTGCTGCAATATTTGGCAGTCACTGATCCCTGGAAAAGGGACAATGCATTGTTTGTCTCTTTTCAAGGAATTAACAAAGGCCGTAGATTAACAAAGAGCTCGTTGGCCAGATGGATTAGGGAAGCAATTTCTCTGGCATACACCTCGAGGGGCAAGCAGCCACCTGAGAGGCTAAGGGCGCATTCCACTCGAGCTGTGGCGACTTCATGGGCAGAAAGGGCAGAAGTCTCGATTGACCAGATATGTAAGGCAGCTACGTGGTCTTCTCCACACACGTTTTACACTCATTATAGATTAGATTTGGGTGCTTCCTCAGACCTTTCTTTCGGACTAAGGGTGCTGCAGGCAGTAGTCCCTCCCTAAATAGTTATTACTCTCTGTAATTCTCTCTGTAGTGCTGTCATGGACGTTCGAATAAAGTCTAAGTTACTTACCGTTAACGGTATTTTTCGAAGTCCATGACAGCACCCTTACATTCCCACCCAGGTTCTATGTGCACTTCTTCCGCTTATGTAGTCCACATGTAATAAACAATTGATTAATGTTACTGTGTGATGCATAATTTTTTTTTGCTGTATACCATTTAACCTTGATGTCCTCTTATGCTCTGTAATCCAACTGATGTGTGGGAGAGGTGCCGCCCTTTTATATCTGTAGGTTTCCTGTTCCTAAGGGGCGGATCCCCTCTCTCTGTAGTGCTGTCATGGACTTCGAAAAATACCGTTAACGGTAAGTAACTTAGACTTTCGCCCGTATAGCCTGTTTAAACACTAATGGTGTCTTTCTTTCTGCTCTACTGCTGCTCAGGAAGAGTTAATGGAATTTCGGGTATTTGTCGATTGTGGTTCCACTCTGAATGTGATCGATGGGGGATTCTTGGAAAAACTTAAATTAAAACCCAAACCTTTGTCATCCCCTATTGCCGTGGTTTCTGTTGATGGCTCTCCCTTGAAGAATGTTACTCACAAAGTCTGTGAATTTCCACTCACTATTAATGGTGTTCACCAAGAGAATTTGGATTTGGTAGTATTGAATAATTTGCTTTCTCCGGTGATTTTGGGGTTACCCTGGTTGAAATTGCACAATCCTGTACTGGATTGGTCTACCAATGAAATTAAGTCCTGGAGCCCTAAATGTTATGACAAGTGTTGTAACGGGTGTATTGCTGCTGTGGATTAATGGGAATTACCTGTACCTATTCAGGATTTTTGGAAAGTTTTTTCTGAGAAGGAATCGCAGATTTTACCTCCCGATAGAGACTATGATTGTACTATTGAATTTGTCCCTGGAGCGACTCTTCCTAAAAGTCGTTTATTTAATCTTACTATCCCTGAGAGAAAGGCTTTGGAGGAATACATACAGACAAGCTTGGCCGCCGGTCACATTAGGCCTTCCAAGTCTCCTGTGGCTGTTGGATTTTTTTTTGTTAAAAAAAAGGACGGCGGTTTACGTCCTTGTCTGGACTTTTGTGAGATTAATAAAATTACTGTACGCAATCCTTACCGACTGCCATTGATTCCTGATTTGTTTAACCAGTTAGCGAGGGCCAAGTGGTTCTCTAAAATTGATCTTCGGGGGGCATACAATTTGTTGCGCATGAAGGAGGGTGACGAATGGAAGACTGCTTTTAACACTCCTGTGGGTCATTTTGAGAATCTGGTTATGCCTTTTGGTCTTACCAATGCTCCTGCATTTTTTCAGAATCTTATTAATGACATCCTTAGACCTTTGATCGGCAAAAATGTGGTTGTGTATTTGGATGACATTTTGATTTATTCGCCGGATCTGGAATCTCATTGGCGGAGCGTTCGTGACGTATTACAGTTATTGATTGACATTTCACTTTTTGCTAAGCTGGAGAAATGTGAGTTCGCTGTACAGAGAATTCGTTTTTTGGGCTACATTATCTCCAGTGAAGGTTTTGAGATGGACCCGGTGAAAGTTCAAGCTGTGCAGGATTGGCCTAGGCCTATTGGTTTGAAATCGTTACAGAGGTTTTTGGGTTTCGCCAATTATTATAGAAAATTCATTAAAAATTTTTCTATTATTGTCAAACCACTGACCGATCTCACCAGGAAAGGTGCTAATGCGGTTCAGTGGACTACTGAGGCCATTGAAGCTTTTGTGTTTCTAAAGGAGAGGTTCAGCTCTGCTCCCATCCTTATGCAGCCTGATGTGACTAAACCGTTTTTGGTTGAGGTTGATGCTTCTTCTGTGGGGGTCGGCGCGGTGTTGTCTCAGGAAAACAGGGATGGAGTACATCCCTGTGCCTTTTTTTCAAAAAATTTTTCTGAGACTGAACTGAATTACGATATTGGTAATCGGGAATTGTTGGCGATTAAACTCGCATTTGAACACTGGCGTCATCTCTTGGAGGGTGCTGAATTTCCCGTTCAAGTTTTCACTGATCATAAAAATCTCATCTATCTTGATGCTGCCAAGCGCTTGAATGCCCGTCAGGCTAGGTGGGCACTGTTTTTCTCGCGATTTAATTTTTCCGTTACTTACATCCCAGGTACTAAGAATGTTAAAGCCGATGCTTTGTCTCGCAGCTTTTCTCCCATGGTTGGTGCTGAGGAGGAGGAGAACATTTTACAAGAAGGGGTTGTGATTGCTGCTTTGGACTCTGTGTTGGAAGATGAGATTCTTAAAGCACAGGAGAATGCCCTATCTAACACTCCCCATGGGAGGTTGTTTGTGCCTGGAACCTTTAGGAGAGATTTGTTTGTTGAGTGTCATGAGTCTCGGTTGGCAGGTCATCCTGGAATCTCTGAGACCAAGAGACTTGTGGGTCGCAGTTTTTGGTGGCCTGGATAGCAGAAGGAAGTCATTAAGTGGGTGCGTCAATGCACTGTGTGTGCTAGATCTAAGTCTTCACATACTCCGGCTGCGGGGTTGCTTTGCCCTCTGGAGATCCCTAGTGCACCTTGAACACATTTGACTATGGACTTTATTACTGACCTTCCCCCCTCTGAGGGTTTCATCTGGGTGGTCGTGGACCGTTTTAGCAAGATGTGTCATTTGGTTCCTTTCATCAAACTGCCCTGCGCTAAGACTCTCGCTAAGGCCTTTGTCAAAGAAATTGTCAGACTACATGGCGTTCCTACTGACATTGTTTCTGATAGGGGACCTCAGTTTGTGGCTCGTTTTTGGCGCGCCTTTTGTGACAGGTTGGGAGTTCATTTGTCGTTTTCATCCGGATATCATCCTGAGTCTAATGGCCAGACAGAAAGGAAAAACCAGGATCTTGAGCAGTTCTTGCGTTGGTTTGTGGCAGACAATCAAGAGGGGTGGTCGGAGTTTCTGCCACTTGCCGAATTTGCTTTTAACAACCATACATCCTCTTCTGCTGGTTGTTCGCCTTTTTTTTGTTGTACTGGGAGACATCCGTCGTTTGGGTCATTCTCCAAATTGGTATCGGCTGTGCCTGAAGAGGAGAATTTTTCTGGTGATTTTGGAGAGAGTTTGGACGGATGTGCGTGGTAATCTTCAGGAGGCTAACAGAAAATCTAAAAGGTACTTTGATAGGAAACGGCAAGAGGTTTTGTTTGCTATTGGTGACATGATTTGGTTGTCCTCTAAGAATCTGCGGTTGAGGATTCCTTCTAAAAAATTGGGTCCCAAGTTTGTAGGACCCTTTAAGGTGCTTCAAGTTGTTAACCAATCTGCTGTTAGGTTGGAGGTTTCTACCTCCTGGAAGATTAATCCGGTGTTTCATGTTTCTCTGTTGAAAAGAGCTGATGTGTCGGATGGAGACGCCTCTGCCACTGTTCCTCCGGTGGTGGAGGACGGGGAATGTGAAATTTCCCGCATCCTAAATTCTAGACGGTATAGAGGGAGTTTGCAGTATCTCGTCGCTTCGAAGGGTTTTGGACCCGAGGATAAGTCATGGGTGAGGGCGGATGATGTTTCTGCGTCCAGACTTGTCAGAGCGTTTCACAAGAGGTTTTCGGGTAAGCCTGGGTTTAGGGGATCCGGAGGATCCTCTTAGAAGGGGGGGTACTGTTAGAACTCTCCTGTTAGGTTTTTTCTATCTTGCTGGTCACATGACCTTTTTTGCCTATTTAGTCCTGCTCCTCCCTTCTGGCTTTGCTGGACTTCATTGTAATTTATACTCTTAAGCTAGCCAGGTGCTTTGTTACCTTACTCCAATAGTTTTGCTTGGTCTTCGGACTTCTGTGTTCTTTGTTGTTTGTTTTTCTTTTACTGCTACAACTTCTGTTAGGAGGTGTCCATCTTTTCTCCCAGTCTCTAGTGCTTGTAGGGATCCCTCCCTCGCATCTATAGGTCTTCGTACAGACTAGCTGAGGACTTTAGGGGTCTGATCGCAGGATCAGGTTCCCCGTTACATCGTAGGGATCTAGCTTAGTTTTATCGTAGGGACAGATATCCCTTTCTTCCTTAGTGCTTGTAGCAGAACATAACAATTAACCCTTCAGGTGCTTCACAGGAATTTTTTGAATGTTTAAAAAAAGATGAACATTTAATTTTTTTTCATAAAAAGTTTACTTCAGGTCCAATTTGTTTTATTTTGCCAAGGGTAACAGGAGAAATTGGACCCCAAAAGTTTTTGTACAATTTGTCCTGAGTATACTGATACCCCATATACAGTACAGACCAAAAGTTTGGACACACCTTCGCATTCAAAGATTTTTCTGTGTTTTCATGACTATGAAAATTGTACATTCACACTGAAGGCATCAAAACTATGAATTAACACATGTGGAATTATATACTTAAGAAAAAAGTGTGAAACAACTGAAAATATGTCTTATATTCTAGGTTCTTCAAAGTAGCCACCTTTTGCTTTGATGACTGCTTTGCACACTCTTGCCGGAAATGGTTTTCACTTCACAGGTGTGCCCTGTCAGGTTTAATAAGTGTGATTTCTTGCCTTATAAATGGGGTTGGGACCAAAGATCTCAAATTTGGACTCATCAGACCAAAGCACAGATTTCCACTGGTCTAATGTCCATTCCTTGTGTTCTTTAGCCCAAACAAGTCTCTTCTGCTTGTTGCCTGTCCTTAGCAGTGGTTTCCTAGCAGCTATTTTACCATGAAGGCCTGCTGCACAAAGTCTCCTCTTAATAGTTGTTGTAGAGATGTGTCTGCTGCTAGAACTCTGTGTGGAATTGACCTGGTCTCTAATCTGAGCTGCTGTTAACCTGCGATTTCTGAGGCTGGTGAGTCAGATAAACGTATCCTCAGAAGCAGAGGTGACTCTTGGTCTTCCTTTCCTGGGGCGGTCCTCATGTGAGCCAGTTTCTTTGTAGCGCTTGATGGTTTTTGCAACTGCACTTGGGGACACTTTCAAAGTTTTCCCAATTTTTTGGACTGACTGACCTTCATTTCTGACTGCTTTTTTCTTGCCATAATACACATTCTAACAGTCTATTCAGTAGGACTATCAGCTGTGTATCCACCAGACTTCTGCACAACACAACCTCCCAACCCCATTTATAAGGCAAGAAATCACACTTATTAAACCTGACAGGGCACACCTGTGAAGTGAAAACCATTTCCGGTGATTACCTCTTGAAGATCATCAAGAGAATGCCAAGAGTGTGCAAAGCAGTAATCAAAGCAAAAGGTGGCTACTTTGAAGAACCTAGAATATAGACATATTTTCAGTTGTTTCACACTTTTTTGTTAAGTATATAATTCCACATGTGTTAATTCATAGTTTTGATGCCTTCAGTGTGAATGTACAATTTTCATAGTCATGAAAATACAGAAAAATCTTTAAATGAGAAGGTGTGTCCAAACTTTTGGTCTGTACTGTATGCAAGTAAACCACTGTTTGGGTGCATGGCAGAGCTCAGAAGGGAAGGAGTGCCATTTGACTTTTCAGTGCAAAATTAGCTGGAATTGAGGTCAGACGCCGTGTCGCATTTGGAGAGCCCCTGATGTGCTTAAACAGTCGAAACCCTGCACAAGTGACACTATTTTGGAAAGTAGACCCCCGAAAGAACTTATCTAGATGTGTGGTGAGCACTTTGAACCCCCAAGTGCTTCACAGAAGTTTATAACGTAGAGCCGTAAAAATAAAAAATCATTTTTTTCACAAAAATGATATTTTCGCCCCCAATTTTTTATTTTCCCAAGGGTATCAAGAGAAATTGGACCCCAAAAGTTGTTGTGCAATTTGTCCTGAGTAAGGTAACACCCCATATGTGGGGGTAAACCACTGTTTGGGAGCATGGCAGAGCTCGGAAGGGAAGGAGCACCGTTTGACTTTTTCAACGCAGAATTGGCTGGAATTGAGATCAGACGCCATGTCACGTTTGGAGAGTCCCTGATGTGCCTAAACAGTGGATACCCCCCAGTTCTAACTCCAACCCTAACCCTAACACACTCCTAACCCTAATCCCTACCATAACCGTAATCCAAACCCTAACCCCAACTCTAGCCCCAACCCTAACCCTAACTTTAGCCTTAACCCTAATGGGAAAATGGAAATAAATAATTTTTTTTTTAATCTTATTTTTCCCAAACTAAGGGGGTGATAAAGGGGTTTGATTTACTATTTATAGTGTGCTTTTGTATCGGGTTTTTATGATTGGCAGCTGTCACACACTAAAAGACGCTTTTTATTGCAAAAAATAGTGTTTGCATCACCACATTTTGAGAGCTATAATTTTTCCATATTTTGTCCCACAGAGTCATGTGAGGTCTTGTTTTTTGCGGGATGAGTTGACATTTTTATTGGTACCATTTTCGGGCACTTGACATTTTTTGATCACTTTCTATTCCGATTTTTGGGAGACAGAATGAGCAAAAAACAGCAATTCATGAATTTCTTTGTTTTTTTGCTTTGTTTTTTTTTTTATGGTGATAAACTAAAGGGGTTAACTAGTTGGACAGTTTTATAGGTCGGGTCATTACGAACCCGGCGATACCAAGTATGTCTACTTTTATTGTTTAGATTTTGTTTTATTCAAATATTTATTTAATAATAGAATAAATATTGAGGTTTTTTTATTTTTTATTTTTTAAAATATTTTTACAATTATTTAAAAAAAATTTTTAATTTAACTCTTACTTTTACACTTTGTCCCACCATGGGACACTCATTTTGTGCAGGCATAAGCCTGCATGCTACAGAAGCTGTCAGCGCTGCAGCTTCTATACACTAACCTGAGAGACTTCCTGACATGCACTGAAGTTTCACAGCACTGGAGTCTCCGATCCAAAGGTAGAGGGGCTGTCAGCCCCTGTGCCCGCTCCGGATCGCTGCAATCATGTTTGATCGCAGCATTTCAGGACTTAAAGTGCCAGGTGCGTTCCAAGACCGCTCCTGGCACTTAGTGCCGGGTGTCAGCTGTGAGAATCAGCTGACACCCGGCCACGCTCCTGCCGTGAGCGCAGCCGATCGCACATGACGTACTATTCCTTCCATGGGAATTAAGTCCCTGGTCACATGGACGGAATAGTACGTCCAATGGCAGAGAGGGTTTAAAGAAGCACTCCCAAAATTTGTATCCTCTTAATATATTGCAGTCATCATATCCTATAGCAAAGTGCAGTTACAATTGCTCATTTTGCCCTTCTGCCCAGCTAATTCATCTCTTCACTGTGTTCCAAATTATTATGCAAATAATATTTTCTCAGATTTTCCCAAATTACCTATATGAATTGCAGTCATTGTAATTTTCCAGTCAAATAACTATTAGAGTACAATTGAAAGGTTTTTGTACAAACTGCCTATGATAACAAGTATATTTTGTTAAAAATAAAACACTCAAACTGCACTCAAAATGCATGTTCCAAATTATTATGCACAGCAGAGTTTTCAACCTTTTCATTTTAATAAAGAACAAAAAAATGGTCATTTTTGAAATTATAAGCATTAGCAGGTTATTACAAACTGAAATCAAACAGTTTTCAACTCAAAACTTTATTCTAGGTGATGTTGCATTTGCACATAGGACCCCTTGTTCGAAAGGAGCTTTTGAACTCTCTCCTCCATTGAATTTGTCAGGTTTTGGATGGTTTCTGCTTCAATTGTTTTGCATGAGGACAGAATACCCTCTCAGAGCTGTTGCTTAGAAGTGAACTGCCTCCCGCCATCATAGACACTCCTTTTGATGATGCTCCAGAGGTTCTCAATGGGGTTGAGGTCAGGGTAGCATGGGGGCCACACCATAAGTTTGTCCCCTTTTATGCCCATAGTAGCCAGAGATGCAGATGTGTTATGTGAAGCATAAGACGGTGCATTATCATGCATGAAAATGATCTTGCTGCGGAATGCACGGTTCTTCTTCTTGAACCATGGCAGGAAGTGCTGTTTGAGAAACTCAACATACACTATGGAGTTCATCTTTACCCCTTCAGGGATCCTAAAGGGGCCGACAATCTCTCTCCCCATGATTCCAGCCCAAAACATTACTCCACCTCCTCCTTGTTGGCGCCGTAGCCATGTTTGCATGGGGTGTCCATCAACCAGCCATCCTCCACTCCATCCATCTAGACCAGTGATGGCGAACCTTGGCACTCCAGCTGTTGGAGAACTACAACTCCCAGCATGCCTCAACTGCTGCAGGTTGCAAGGGCATGCTGGGAGTTGTAGTTTTACAACAGCTGGAGTGCCAAGGTTAGCCATCACTGATCTAGACCATCGAGTGTTGCACGGCACTCATTGGTGAACAAAACAGTTTTGAAGTCAGTCTTCATGTATTGTTTGGCCCACTGGAGCCGTTTCTGCTTGTGTGCAGTGGATAGAGGAGGTCGACAGGATGGCTTACACACAGCTGCAACCTCTGAAGGAACCTGCATCTTGTTGTTCGGGGGTCGTTGGAGGCACCAGCAGCTTTAAAAACTTGTCTGCTGCTATGACAAGGCTTTTTGCCGCTGCTCTTTTAACCTGACGTAATTGCCTGTAGGAAAGAGTCCTCAATTTTCCCTTATCAGCACGCACACGT
Organism: Oophaga sylvatica; assembly: GCA_033576555.1. NCBI lineage: Eukaryota > Metazoa > Chordata > Amphibia > Anura > Dendrobatidae > Oophaga > Oophaga sylvatica. Next base: position 14,735,164 of record JARQOD010000007.1, read on the forward strand.
GTGTACTGTGAATCAGCTACATACTTCTTGATTGTGCGATGATCACGATGAAGTGTCTTGGCAATGTTGATTGTAGTCATGCCTTGACCTAAACATGCCACAATTTGTTGCTTCTCAGTAGCCAACACATCCTTTTTCTTTCCCATTTTGGCAGAAAATGTAGGCTGCGTAATAATGTGGGACAGCCTTCTTAAGTAGTCTTGCCTTTCATTGGACACACCTGCCAAACTAATTAGCACAGGTGTCTGCAATTGCTTACAGTGATATAAAGAGTCCTGACACACATCACCATCATTGAGTTTAACTGACAAACAAAAAAATTCTTACCTTATCACTCCTAAACAATTTTTGCATAATAATTTGGAACACAGTGTTGTCATTTACGGTAGGTCTATGACATCACTTGATTAAAAACTGACTACCGTAGCTGAATTCTTCTAAACTTTACATACAAACAGGACTTCAATTTTCTTTGCACAAGTCATGAGTCACTGCAAAAATCCCTTGCGGGGAGGGTGAGTGGAGCAGCTGGGTTAGGAATGGAAGAGAGGAATGATTTATGCAGGGACAAGATACTTCCTGTTTCTACATAGAGCAAAGAGAAGAATTAGCTGGGTACAAAGGCAAAATGAGCAATTGTAAGTGCACAGCGCTATATAATATGATGATTGCAGTATATTAAGAGGATAAAAACTTTGATGGGAGGAGTGCTTCTTTAATCGAGGGAACAGCTTAATGATTCTATAATTCTCAGCTGAATTATGTATTGGTCCAATAGTCACAACTGTAAATCCCCCATTAATATGAATTCACAGACCTTTTCTCTGGTTATATGTGGTGAATCAGTGAGGGGGGGTGATGCATAGACAATAATTATTTGTCTGGTGGGTTGGTAAACTTCTAATGTCTGTGGACAGACAGGATATCTTGCAACATTAGTCCAATGTTATAAGTTTAGAAGGTTAAATGTTGAGTCATAGCTTTTGCCGTTGTGAACAAACTGCTTAGGCCTCTTTCACACATCAGGGTTTTATGTAAAACTGGATGAGACGGATCTGGTTTTCGGCCGGATTCGTCGATCGGATCCGGCCGAATACCGGATCCGGTTCATCCGATTTTTTATCCGTTTTTCGATGGATTACGACGGATCCGGTTTTTTAAAACGCCCCTTTTGGGCTTCCAAACGTGATTGGCTACTGAAAAGCTATATATACACTGTTCCTACAGCCCATCTTTGACAGGTTGTAGAGGAGCAAGTGCAGGTTGGAGAGAAGAGCAAGTGGCTGGTGAAGATGGACGTTGTGTTAGGAAACATTATGAAGAATTTAGTGGATTTCACAGTGGAGGCGAATCGGCTGAAAGCGATTGTTCTGGAGAAGGAGAGAAAGATACAGCAGCACATCATGCGTCAGCGCCAACACCGTTTCTGGATCCACCCCATCACAGCCCAGAGAAGGACGCATGGGGCGTATTCTACACTATACGTTGGAGCTACGAGGAAACCCTCAGAAATTTTTTGCATATGTTCGCATGAAAATGGAGAACTTTGATTTCTTGGTGGAGCGTATTGGAGACCTCATAAGATGATCGGACACGTATTGCCGCTTCTCCATTTCACCTGCGGAGCGTCTGATGGTGACTCTTCGGTAAGCCATATTTATTGGATCTGCTTGCTTCAGAGCACACTTGCCCTGCAATGTTGTTGCTGCTAGTTTGTATACGGCCATCTGACTCAGCTTTAACAATTTTTTTTTTGTATCTCCAATTGTTATAGCTGAGGTCTGGTATGTACTGCTGTGATTTGAAACTAAATTTTTTTTTTTTTTTTATTCACAGATTCGTTGCAACTGGAGAATCTCTTTCCTCACTCCATTTCCAGTACAGATTTGTGATTTCCACCATGTCTGGAATTGTGAAGCACACATGCCGTGCATTGTGGGACTGTCTAGTTGCGGAATTTCTACCAGAGCCCACAACAGAGAGTTGGATTGAAATTGCAGAAAAGTTTGAACAAATATGTCATTTTTCTAATTGCCTGGGCGCTGTGGACGGGAACCATATCCGGATCGTCAAGCCAGCAGGATCTGGATCCGAATATTTTAATTACAAAAAATATTTTTCCATTGTCCTCATGGCCATCGCTGACGCGGAGTACAAATTTATTGCTTTAGATATTGGGGTCTATGGCCGCTCCAATGACTCTCAAGTGTTCAAACTGTCATCAATGGGCCGTCAGCTGTATGGAAACACCTTCCAGTTCCCACCCCCTAGACCGCTGCCTCAAACATCTGGCCATCGATGCCTTTTGTTTGTGTAGGGATGAAGCATTCCAGCTGTCAGAACACCTGCTAAAACCGTACTCCAGCAGAGGATTGACACACACAAAAAGAATTTTCAATTACCGCCTCACAAGAGCCAGAAGAATGGTGGAGTGCGCTTTTGGGATTCTGACAGCCAAATGGCGTGTTCTATTGACTGCGATCAGCCTAAAAACTGAAACTGTGGACGAGGTTATCAAAGCTTGTGGTTCTAAACAATCTTGTTATCAGCAAGGAACAGATTTCCATTGAGGACCACTCTGAAGAAACCACCTTGCATGATTACCAGAACGTTACCAATAGAAGTTCTGTGACTGTTTCACGAATGAGGGACAAATTTGCCGAATACTTTATGTCCCCTGAAGGAAGACTAGACTGGCAGGATGACAGAGTTTAATAAATTGCTCTGTAACCTTAACCAAAGTCATGTACCTTCTGTACCCACAGTATACCTTTGCCAACAAAACTTGTCTACCTTATTGTGTATTATGTACAGTATTTTACCTTTTGGCCAAAGTTGTGTCCCTAGTTGTGTATTATCAAAGTATTTCACCTTTTAACCAAAGTTCTGTACCTTGTTAGGGATTACCTTATAATGTACAGAACTTTGGTTAAAAGGTGAAATACTTTGATAATACACAACCAGGGACACAACTTTGGCCAAAAGGTAAAATTATTTTACCTTTTACCCAAAGTTATGTACCTGGTTTTGTATATCCAATAAATGTTACCTTTATTGTACCTTAGAATAAATGACAGACAACAATTTTAATCAAACAATTTTACATTTATTGTGTTAAAATGTTTAATAACATACATAACTTTTTTCAATGCGAAATCTTTATTAACTTTTTTCAATGTGAAATAATTTTTTTTTCAAAGAAATTGTTTTTTAATAATGAAAATTTTAGACATAAATTAACACATCTACAAATTTGTGTACTGTGGGGTGGAGGTACTACTGGGGGGCTGTTGGACCCTTCGACAGTGGGAGTGTGGAAAGCGGACTGGGATGGTGGTGGGGAAGGATCAGGTAAAAGAGGTGAAGGGGTGGAAAAAGAAATGGAATGGGTGGAGAGGTGGGAGGCAGAACAGGTGGGTGGTGGAGAGGAGGATTGGGCAGGGAGTAGAGGAGCAGATGTGGTTGGGAACTGGTACGGGGAAGGATGTTGGTATGGGGCAGGTTGTTGGAAGTGGGGAGGTTGCTGGAAGAGGGGAGGTTGTTGGTGCTGGGGAGGTTGTTGGTACTGGGGAGGTTGCTGGTATTGAATAGGAGGGGGAGGAGGGACGGTGGCTGGAGGGGGGCAGGTGTGGGAGGAACGACTGGGGTGGGTGTAGGAGGTTGGAAGGTAACCTGCGCTAGAGAAGCGTGGCAAGTATGCATTACATGCATCTGCTGGCTAGGAGATAGCGTATCTATGCGCTCGGCTACAGACCGGAAAAAACTGGTTTGGCGAACTTTTTGCTTCTGAATGCATGGTTTGCAGAAGTGTCTTAATCTCCAGAATGCTGGAGTTGAGCTGATTTAAGCCTGCAGCCATTTGCTCTGACAAGACTTTAAGGGCCTGTGCACACTTTGCGGATTTGCCTGCGGATTTTTCCGCAGGCGCGGTTTTGACGCGGTTTTTCATGATTTTTCTCATGCGGTTTTGTATGCGGTTTTGACAGCTAAATAAAGATATGTTGTTTAACAAAAAAAAAAAGATTTGTGATGTCATTTCTTGTCCAACCTCCTCTTTTACATTTGTCCAACCCACACTCCATTACCACACACACAGATAGAGATAGGCCGGCGTCACACTTGCAAGTGTGATGCGAGTAAGTCGCACGACTTTCTCGCATCAACACCCAGCATGCCCACCCGCTTTCTATGCCGTGCCAGGTGTTGATGCGAGAAAGTCGTGCGATTTACTCGCATCACACTCGCAAGTGTGACGCCGGCCATAGATAGATAATAGATACCAGTAGTTAGATAGATAGAAAATACATAGATAGATGGATAATAGATAGTTAGAAATATATATATAGAAAGAAAGATAGATATATAGATAGACAGAAAGATATATAGGTAGATAGATAGATAAAATTGTACATAAATAGTTAAAGACACACACGCGCACACACACACAAAATCTTAACGCAATAGTTAATAAAAAAAAAAATAGGAAAAAAAATGGCGTGGGCTTCCGCGCAATTTTCTGTGCCAGAGGGGGAAACCGACAGCCGGGGCCAATATTTCTAGCCTGGGAAGGGGTTAATGGATCTTCCCAGGCTATGAATATCAGCCCGCAGCTAGCCTTCACTGGCTATTAAAATAGGGGGACCCCCCCCCAAAAAATGACGTGGGGTCCCCCTATAATTTATAGCCAGAAAGGCTACGCAGACAGCTGTGGGCTGATATCATAGCCTAGGAAGGGGCCATGGATATTGGCGCCCTCCCCTGGCTAAAAATACCAGCACCCAGCCGCCCCATCTGTACGATGCGCCAATTCCGGCACTTAGCCCCTCTCTTCCCACTCCCCTGTAGCGGTGGGATATGGGGTAATAAGGGGTTAATATCACTTGCTATTGTAAGGTGATATTAAGCCCGGTTAATAATAGAGAGGCGTCAATAAGACGCCTATCCATTATTAATCTTATATTAATAAAGGGTTAAAAAAAACACACGCATAAGAATAAATTATTTTAATGAAATAAAACACAAGACGGTTTTCATGTCTTTATTATACGCTCAGATCCAAGAGACGCCCTCGATCTCCTGTAAAAAAAAAACGTAAAAAAATAAAACACCCGTATACTCCCTGTCCGACGCAGTCCAATTAATAACGAGTGTCCCACGGCGGTCTCCCCTATAGAACGGTGACATCAGGTGATGCCACTGCTCTGTAGGGCCTCCCAGTGATGCACTGACAGGAGACAATGGCTCCTGCAGTGCATCCTGAGGTTACCTGAGTTCATTGTCTCACTTTATGGCAATGCTGCGTGGGAATTTTCTCACCCAGCATTGCCGTGAGAGAATGAACTGTAGTGACGTCATTCTCTCCCGGCCGCAGAGCGGTACACAGATGGATGGCATCGGGGAATAGGTGAGTATATACTCTATGTTATGTGTTGTATGTCATTGTATGTTCTGTATGTCATGTGTATGTTATATGTTCTGTATGTCATGTATGTTTTTTTTTTTTTACATTCAGCACATTAGCCGAATGATGGGACTACTACTGTCCCATCATTGGCTAATGTGTCAGTCACTGTCACTGTAGCAGGCATAGCCGGATGGGACTTGTAGTCCCATCCGACGATGCCTGCATACACAGATCCCGCACACCGATCACGCACACAGCCCCGCACACCGATCACGCACACAGCCCCGCACACCGATCACGCACACAGCCCGCACACCGATCACGCACACAGGCCCGCACACCGATCATGCAGACACCGGCACACAATCACCGCCCACACACACAGCGCCGCACACTATACACTCCACGCACCGCCCACATACATAGCGCCGCACACTATACACGCCCACACTCCGCCCACACTAGCGCCGCACACTATACACGCCCACACACTTTCCTCCTCCCGAACTGCAGCGGTTTCACCCGCAGCAAAACCGCAGATCTTTTTTAGATCTGCGGTTTTGCTGCGGAAGTGCCCGACTCAATGCAAGTCAATGGGCGCCGAACCGCTGCAATTCCGCACAAAGAATTGACATGCTGCGGAAAATAAAGCGCGGCGAAACTGCGCGTTTTTTTCCGCAGCATGTGCACAGCAGACATGCGGTTCCCATTGGATTGCATTGCATGTGCACTGTGCTGCGGGTTGGATGCGTTTCCGCACGTTGAAAAACGCAGAGGAAACGCATCTAAAAACGCAACGTGTGCACAGGGCCTAAGACAGTTCTGAAACGATGCATTAAGATGCAAGAATTCGGGCGCATAGCTCCTTTCCTGACCCCTCTGCCGCAGCTGCCCAGTATCCACAGGTGTACTAGAGGTGGCAGCGGCAGAAGGGTAGGGTAAAGGGAAAGCTATCTCCTGACCAGTAGCCTCATGCAATGCACTCGGCCTCGATGCTCTAGCGCTGGTAGAGGGGACAGAGGGCTCACGTGTCTGGGAAGGCTGGGAAGGTGCGGATGGGCCGGGCTGTCGAAGTATTACTCGGTGGCGGACTCCTGAGGGATCGCTTCCGAAGGGTTCAACTCTGCAGGCTCCCGAGTGCTGGTCACCATTCTGTGGAACAAAGAGAAAAAATACAATTAATATACTGATATTGAATGGCCCTGGCTGAAAAAAAAAAAATTAGTTAGACATGTTAGCATTTTTTTTTACATGGGGTGTGTAAAATTTACCTTCTGGTGACCATTGTTGCCCGGAGGAACGACAGGGCTTGTGCGTACTTGTACTTGCTCCTGCATCCTCCAGATCAACTCGGTGCCCGCATCTCCTTGTTGAACTCCTTCTTGAAGCGATCCCTCACAGTCAGCCACCGCTTCACAATTCTCTCCCCTGAAGCGAGAAAGCACAAATTGGTTAGTATACAACATCAGTGTTTCCCAAACTCCAGTCCTCACGGCCCCCACGGGTTATGTTTTCACGATTTTCATAGTGTTGCACAAAAGGAAATCCTGAAACATGACCCGTGGGGGCCACGAGGACTGGAGTTTGGGAAACACTGCTTTACATCCAGCAACCTGAACTGTGTATACTTACGCATTTGACTTCGGGCCCGAGCATCGAGGGCCTCCCAACCACAAGTTGATTAAAGATTTCCTCCCAGAGCCGACGGGTCACTATGACATCAGCATGGCGGCGGTCCCCCATGTTCCACAGCGGCTCCCTTTCTCTGACCAGATCGATGAGGAGGTCCACGTTCATCACCCCCTCCTCACCGTCAGAGTCGGGAGCACGCTGTGAAGCCTGTTAAAGAAAAAGGAGAAAAAATATACATTAGTCTCCAAACTACAAAGGAAAAAAAAAATAAAATGGAAAAAAAAAAAATAAAACAGAAATGTTTAAAAAAAAAAAAAGATATTTGCATGATGGTGACCGCCATGTCGCTCACGCTGACGACCCTGGGAGGCACTGCGAGGACCTCTTTGCCGAGCACCAGATTCAGAAGACTATAAAAAAAAAAAAAATTATGTGCTTGGATGTATGCATATGTGTTTGGGTGCAGTGTAATGTCTGTACTAAATTGTTTTGTATGTGTTGTGTGTAGTGTGATGTTGTGTTTTCAGCGATGCATGCAGGAAACTTACGAATTGCGAGCCCCCTCTGGGTATCTCTCCACCCCTTTGTTCTTCTTCTGGGGAGCTCCTCTTCAGCTTCAATTTCCTGGTATAAATAAAAAGTAATGCAATTAATATATAGATCAGAGATGGATTGTGAAAAAAAAAAATACTTTTTACCTGTAAACGCTGACGATGCGTGGGAGGGCTCCCAGAAGAAGAAGACGTGTCCTGCTGTGCTGCTGCTGTCGGCGTTATCGGGTGGCTTCTGCTGTGGAATAAAGAGAAAAAAAGGCCATGAATATATTGATATTGCATGGCCCTGGCTGGAAGGGTTTGTGTGTGATATTTACCGTCTGGTGTCTGCTGACATCGTGTCCTGCTCACTCGCAGACTCTGTTTCTTGGGGTGCTGCTGCAGGAGTTGAGGGACGGCTTCTGCTGTGGAATAAAGAGAAAAAAAGGCCATGAATATATTGATATTGCATGGCCCTGGCTGGAAGGGTTTGTGTGTGATATTTACCATCTGGCGTCTGCTGGCATCGTGTCCTGCCCACTCCCAGGCTCTGTATCTTGGGGTGCTGCTGCTGCAGGAGTTGAGGGACGGCTTCTGCTGTGGAATAAAGAAAAAAAAAGGCCATGAATATATTGATATTGCATGGCCATGGCTGAAAGGGGTTGTGTGTGATATTTACCGACTGGCCTCTGCTCCCATACTCTCCATCATCAGCCGCATTTGTTGAGTCCCGGTGGTGTAGGTGCTGCTGGTGAAGATGCTGCTGTTGGGTGGCTTGTGCTGTGGAATAAAGAGAAAAAAAGGCCATGAATATATTGATATTGCATGGCCCTGGCTGAAAGGGGTTGTCTGTGATATTTACGGTCTGCCTTCTGCTCCCGGCTGCATTATGGCCAAAATGTCTTGGGCTGGTACTGGTGGTGGTGGTGCTGGTCTGGTCTCCTCCTGTCCTCTCCTGCGGCTGGCTCCTCTGCGGCTGGATCCTGTCCTCTTGGCTGGCTGCATGGTTATGGCTGAGGGTGGTCCCACTGGCATGGTTTATATAGGTTTGCTGTGGGCTGGGCTACAGAGAGCATGCTCAGACAAAAAAGTCGGATCCGGCCACCGGATCCGGCTTTTTGCAGCGCTCTTAGACTTTCATTGTAACAAAAAGCCGGAAGCGGCGGATCCGGCGCTTCCGAATTTTTCGCCGGAGACAAAAAAACGTTACAGTAGCCGTTTTTTTCCAGACGCCGGAATGAGACAATTAGCCGGACGCTAAAAACCAGACGCGCCGCAAGGCCATGCGGCGCGATCCGGCGCTAATGTTAGTCAATGGGAAAAAAAACGGATCTGGCATTAGATTTTGCCGGATCCGGTTTTAAGAAAAAATGCCGGAACTCGCCTGACGTCGTAAACCTGATGTGTGAAGGAGGCATTAAAGGGAATTTGTCAGCAGAATTTCACTCCCTGGTTTGTTCCTCCATTACTGAGAAATCTGCGTTTGAAGGACAAATGAGGCTGAATGGCTATGGTAGATCTGAAGATTCTATTACTCCAGCTTTATTTTTTTTTGCCCTGTGCCAACTCCTCCTGCTTGATTGACAGCTCCTTTGCCTGAAGTCCCACAGCATAGAGTGTCACGCGGTCTTATGATATGTGTACGATGTCAGTAAACTATTCTTAAAAGAACAACACTCTATACAACATATAGATTAGCAACATCAGCATGTAAATATAGAATAGATTTACCTGACACGATATCCGTTGAACTCAGGGTTAATCTTGAGGACTTGATACACTGTCACAGGAAAGAGGAGGACCGGGGGTCTAACCTGACCCTAAACTGGGGTCCTAACTAATCCCTCACCTTGGAGGTACTGATAATGGTTCAGAGGTCCAAGTCTCCAGCCTAACCCTGTCTCCTATCAGTCCCTGAACCCTGTAATCAGTCCTAAGAAGGATACTGATTACCACCAAAGGGATATGGGCTGATCTCTGCTAAATACACAGATTAGACATATAAGACAGACTGGAGAAAACACAGACTTGCATACACACTCAAACACAGAAGGAACATAAATGATCTGGGATATTAAACTCTAAGCAAGGTGAGCTTAAAACAACTAAGGAGCTCTTTAACTTAAGTCTATACAGATACAATCCTATCTGTGGTCTGCATGAAGAATTTCACTGGCAACTCCCAACACAGACAACCAGAGATTTAAAGGAAACCAATCAACAAATAATTAATTGCAGCCGGGAGAAACTGCACCCAGTCCCAGAACTGAGCACAGACAGAATTAACTCCCTAACTGCCAAACACAAAGAAACAGCAACTCAGCTGTGAGAAGTCAGAATGTGCAACCGCGACGATCTTCGTGGCGATGCACACATGACAGTACCCCCCCTTCTACGAGGGCCTCCGGACCCTCAGGGCCAGGTTTGCCCGGGTGAGTTCTGTGGAAGGTCCGCACCAAACGATCTGCGTTAATGTCAGACGCAGGAACCCACGTCCTCTCCTCTGGACCATACCCCTTCCAATGCACCAAGTACTGAAGGGACCGGCGATTCAGACGTGAGTCAATGATCTTTGACACTTGAAACTCCAAGTTACCATTGACCACCACTGGAGGAGGAGGTAGAGGTGATGGTATGACTGGTGCCACGTACCTCTTAAGTAATGACTTGTGGAACACATTATGAATTTTAAACGTAGGAGGGAGGTCCAGACGAAATGCCACAGGATTAATTATGGAACTGATCCTGTACGGCCCGATGAATCTGGGGCCCAGCTTCCAGGAGGGAACTTTAAGTTTTATATTCCTGGTAGACAACCATACCAGATCGTTCACATTAAGATCTGGACCAGAAACTCTCCTCCTATCAGCCATACGTTTATAACGGTTCCCCATAGCACTCAGATTATTCAATACACCTCTCCACACTGAAGCAAGTGACGACGACGAGAAACGCTCCTCCTCAGGAACCCCAGAAGGGCCCCCCCCATTGAATGTACAAAACTGGGGGTGAAAACCATATGCCCCAAAAAACGGGGACTTACCAGTGGACTCGCTCCGCCTGTTGTTAAGAGCAAACTCTGCCAGAGGCAAGAAAGAAGACCAGTCCTCCTGGTTCTCTGAGACAAAACACCGAAGATAAGTCTCTAGGCTTTGATTCAGACGCTCTGTCTGACCATTGGTCTGCGGATGAAAAGCCGAGGAAAATGACAATTGCATCCCCCGACGTAAACAAAATGCCCTCCAAAACTTGGACACAAACTGAGACCCCCTATCTGACACCACATCAGAAGGCAACCCATGAAGTCTCACAATCTCCCCAATGAACACCTGCGCCAGAGTTTTAGCATTAGGGAGGGCAGGAAGAGCAATGAAATGTGCCATCTTACTGAACCTGTCAACAACCACCAGTATGACAGTCTTCCCTGACGACTGTAGGAAGGTCCGTGATGAAGTCCATAGACAAATGAGTCCATGGACGCTCCGGAAGTTTCAAGGGTAAGAGGGTCCCAGACGGACGGGTATGAGGGGTCTTAGAGCGAGCACAAACCCCACAGGACGCGACAAAAGTTAAAACATCTTTATTAACGTTAGGCCACCAAAACCGGCGAGAAAGGAGATCTAAAGTAGCCTTACTCCCTGGATGTCCTGCTAAAGCAGAATTATGATGTGCCTCAATAACCTTTTGTCTCAACTGATTTGGGACAAACAGTCTCCCTGGAGGTCCTGCAGGGGCGTCCCCCTGAGCCTCTAACACCTCCTCCTCAAGCTCAGAACATACAGCCGACACTACCACCCCCTCCTGAAGGATAGGAATCGGGTCATCCATTCTCCCGGCCCTGGGAAACTGCGAGACAAGGCATCCGCCTTAACATTCTTAGATCCAGGGCGATAAGTGACAACAAAATTAAACCTGGTAAAAAACAACGACCATCGAGCTTGTCTGGAATTCAGACGCTTAGCAGATTCCAAATACAGCAGGTTCTTGTGATCAGTAATGACGGTGACCGGGTGGACTGCCCCCTCAAAAAGTGACGCCATTCTTCAAAAGCCAACTTAATGGCCAAAAGTTCCCTATTGCCGATATCATAATTCCTTTCAGCGGACGACAATTTTTTAGAAAAGAAAGCGCACGGATGCCATTTACCAGGGGACGGACCCTGGGACAATATTGCACCCACCCCTACGTCAGACGCGTCCACCTCCACAACGAACGGCTGTGATGCATCTGGTTGGATGAGAACGGGTGCCGAAGCAAAACATTTTTTCAAAGAGGAAAAAGCTTGGCAAGCTTTGTCCGACCATTTAGAAAAATCCGTCCCTTTTCTTGTCATGTCAGTGAGAGGTTTGACAACAGATGAGAAATTACAAATAAATTTCCGGTAGTAGTTAGCAAACCCCAGAAAACGCTGCAGAGCCTTAAGATCCTCTGGCTGATCCCATTCAAGCACTGCTCTCACCTTTTCAGGGTCCATACGGAAACCGGAGGCTGACACCAAGAACCCCAAAAACTGAAGTTCCTGTACGGCGAATACACACTTTTCCAGTTTGGCGTATAGTTTATTGTCTCGCAAGATCTGCAACACCTGTCTCACATGCTCCTGGTGAGACACAAGATCTGGTGAGTAAATTAAAATGTCATCCAAATATACGACCACAAACAGCCCCACCAGATGACGAAAAATGTCATTAACAAAATGTTGGAATACTGCTGGTGCAGTAGTCAGACCAAAAGGCATGACAAGGTTCTCATAATGTCCCTCCGGCGTGTTAAACGCCGTTTTCCACTCATCCCCCTCTTTTATCCTAATCAGATTATACGCCCCCCTGAGATCCAATTTAGAGAACCATTTGGCGCCAACAATTTGATTGAAGAGATCAGGAATCAGAGGGAGTGGATACGGATCTCGAACAGTAATCCGATTAAGTTCGCGGAAATCCAAGCAAGGGCGTAGGCCTCCATCTTTTTTCTTCACAAAGAAGAACCCCGCGGCCACTGGGGAAGATGAAGGTCTAATATGCCCTTTGGCCAGACTTTCCGAAATATAATCTTTCATAGCCTGCCTCTCAGGACCAGAAAGGTTATATAACCTAGCTTTAGGTAACTTAGCATCAGGAAGTAAATTAATAGAGCAGTCATACACGCGATGAGGAGGCAACTCCTGACACCCCCCTCAGAGAACACATCCCCAAAGTCCTCCAAAAAAGGAGGCAAAGTACTAGGCACGACCGCACTGATGACTGTGTTCATGCAGTTACTTTTGCAAAACTCCCCCCATTGGCTTATATCTCTGGACTGCCAATTAATCACAGGGTTATGTTTAACCAACCAAGGAAGTCCCAACACAATAGGAGTAGGTAGACCCTCCAACACATAACAAGATAATAGTTCCCTATGTATTGCCCCTACCCGAAGGTCAATGTTATGAACCTCATGAACAAAGCTACCTTGGCCGAGAGGCCTGGCGTCAATGGAGAATATAGGGATCGGTTTGACCAATACACTCAGATGCATACCTTGAGCCTGAGCAAACTGAGCGTCAACCAGATTAGCCCCGGACCCACTATCAAGAAGAACAGAAAATCTCTCCACTCTCGTACCAACCACCACCTCCACTGGTACAAGGAACTGAGAAGAACTAGCGGACGAAATACATACTCCCAGGTTGTCGTCCACCACACAACCTGGGATTAACAGTTTTCCGGCGACTTTTTGCTCAACAAGGCACGGGATGGACATCCCCCAACAAAATGTCCCTCTTTCCCGCAGAAGAAACACCTTCTAGTCCTGCGGCGTACCGCCAATCCCCTCCTACGAAATGATGTCCCTCCCAACTGCATAGGCTCCTCCGAACAGACAAGGGGAACCTCAACATAAGGGACTTTAGTAGTAAGTGGAGTAACAACAGGGGGCGGAGTTACCTCGCACCTCTCCCGGAGCCGTCTATCAGTACGGATAGCTAGGGCCATAGCAGCCTCCAGTGATGGAGGAGAATCATACTGAGCCAAAACGTCCTTTAATTTGTCAGAAAGCCCATGACAAAACTGGCTCCTAAGAGCTGGGTCATTCCACTGAGTATCTGTGGCCCATCTACGGAACTCAGAAGCAAATTCCTCCGCCGGACGATCTCCCTGCTGTATCTTACGTAATTTTGTCTCAGCAAGAGAGACCCGATCTGGGTCATCATATACCAAACCCAGGGCAGTAAAAAATCGATCTACTGACTGCAGAGCCGGGGATCCCGGAGGAAGGGAGAAGGCCCAGGATTGAGGGTCCCCTTGTAGGAGCGAGATAACAATTCCCACTCTCTGCTCTTCACTCCCTGATGATCGAGGCCGAAGCCGAAAATACAATTTACATGCTTCCCTGAAGGTAAAAAATTTGTCTCGCCCACCAGTGAACCTGTCCGGGAGAGCTACTTTAGGTTCAAATCTGGTTTGCTCCGAGGGAGACAAAACTTTGGACTTAATGTCCGTCAGCTCCATGGATAATCCCTGCAACTGCAGAGCCAGCTGGGCTACTGGATCCATGGCAACTGGAAATAATTTTATGGGCCAGTGAAAATGTCACGCGGTCTTATGATATGTGTACGATGTCAGTAAACTATTCTTAAAAGAACAACACTCTATACAACATATAGATTAGCAACATCAGCATGTAAATATAGAATAGATTTACCTGACACGATATCCGTTGAACTCAGGGTTAATCTTGAGGACTTGATACACTGTCACAGGAAAGAGGAGGACCGGGGGTCTAACCTGACCCTAAACTGGGGTCCTAACTAATCCCTCACCTTGGAGGTACTGATAATGGTTCAGAGGTCCAAGTCTCCAGCCTAACCCTGTCTCCTATCAGTCCCTGAACCCTGTAATCAGTCCTAAGAAGGATACTGATTACCACCAAAGGGATATGGGCTGATCTCTGCTAAATACACAGATTAGACATATAAGACAGACTGGAGAAAACACAGACTTGCATACACACTCAAACACAGAAGGAACATAAATGATCTGGGATATTAAACTCTAAGCAAGGTGAGCTTAAAACAACTAAGGAGCTCTTTAACTTAAGTCTATACAGATACAATCCTATCTGTGGTCTGCATGAAGAATTTCACTGGCAACTCCCAACACAGACAACCAGAGATTTAAAGGAAACCAATCAACAAATAATTAATTGCAGCCGGGAGAAACTGCACCCAGTCCCAGAACTGAGCACAGACAGAATTAACTCCCTAACTGCCAAACACAAAGAAACAGCAACTCAGCTGTGAGAAGTCAGAATGTGCAACCGCGACGATCTTCGTGGCGATGCACACATGACATAGAGGCTGAGTGTCAAGAAGGAGGAAGCAGCATTGAGCAGGGAAAAGAGCTGGAGTAACATAGCTTTTAGAGGGAACCTGTCACCAGATTTGGCCGATATAAGATGCGGCCACTGCCTTTCAGGGTTTATCTACTGCACTCTGTAATGCTGTAGATAACCCCACCTCCCCCGGTCTGACCTGAAAGATAAGAAAACAGGGCAGATAAGTACGCCTGCGCAGGAGCACGATGCCGGGGAGCGATGAAGCAACAGGAGGGCGGCATCGCAAGAAGATGGGAGGCGCTGGACCCGGACCTGCGACATCCATCGTACCGGACCGCCCCTCCACTCCCCCCATCTCGGTGAGTATAAAATGAAACTTAATTTTCTTATCTTTCAGGTCGGACCTGGTGCTTATCTGCAGCATTATAGAATTGTGTAGACAAGCCCTGAAAGGCAGTGGCTGCATCTTATATCGGCCAAAACTGCTGACAGGTTCGCTTTAAGGTTGAAGGAAGACTTTAAGTCCATCTAGTTCAACCCATATCCTAACATGTTGATCCAGAGGAATGCAAAAAAAACCCATGCAGCAAACACTAAGCTCCACGCTGGGGCGAAAAATTCCTTCCCGACTCCACATACGGCAATCAGATTAGCTCCCTGGATCAACGCCCTATCAAGGAATCTAGTATATATAACCTGTAATATTATACTTTTCAAGAAAGGCATCCAGTCCCCTCTTAAATTTTAGTAGGGAATCACTCATTACAACATTAGACGGCAGAGAGTTCCATAGTCTCACTGCTCTTACAGTAAAGAATCTGCGTCTGTCATTATGACTAAACCTTCTTTCCACCAGACATGGATCTGAAGCCTTTGTCATCAGCCTCATTTGCATATCAATTCAAGCGCTGATTTCTCAGTAACAGAGGAGCAGACTGGCCATGTAAAGGTACTCCTGGACTTGTCTTTGAAAGAGTTACATGAACATATAATTAATGTGGGGTGTGAAAGCCTGCTGACAGATTCCCTTTAACACCTTTCCGACATAGTAAATAATACGTCCACGTGCCCTGGGCCTTATTGACGCAGGACGTATTATTACTTCCAGGCGATCGTGCGCGCACACAGGCTATTAACTCCTTTCTGACATTAGATGTAATAATCCATCCATGTAACTTGAGCCTACCTGATCAGGGATAGATTATTATGTGTACGCGATCGCGCGCGCACACGTGTGGTGTGCGGGCGATCACCGTCGGGTGTCAGCTGATTCTGACAGCTGACACCCAGCATTAAGTGCCAGGAGCGGTCCCGCAGTGCTCCCGGCACTTTACCCCCTAAATGATGTGATAAAACTCTATCGCAGCATTCCAGGAGCTGGCAGAGGAATGACAGCCCCACAGCCCTTGAATCGGAGATCCCGTGGTGTGACGCGGGGTCCCGATCATTGCCATGGTGACCCAATGTCATCATGACGCATGATAAGCAATTTTATCTGTCAGTGCAGAGCTGACAGTTTTCTGCTGCATTCCCATGCTATGCAAGTAATCAGTCTGAAAAAATGATAGTCCCATAGTGAGACAAAGTAAAAAAGTTAAAAAAAAATTAAGTAATTGTAACAGTATTTTTTTTTTAAATAATCAAAAGATATTGTACCCATAAATAAATATTTGTATGAAAAAAATAAGCAATAAAAGTACACAAATTTGGTATAGCTGCGTGCTGCACACCCTGATCTATAAAACTGCCCCACTAGTTAACTCCTTTAGTGAACACCATAAAAAATAAGAAAACAGGCAAAAAACAATGCTTTATCTTCATGTCACCGAACAAAAAGTGGAATAAAACGCTATCAAAAAGACGGATATAAAAAAATGGTACCACTGACAATGTCATCTTGTCCCGCAAAAAACAAGCTGCCATACAGCATCATCAGCGGAAAAAAAAATAAAGCGATGCAAAAATAATAATAAAACATAAAAAACCGGTACAAATAAGGTATCGCTTTAATCATACTGACCTGAAGAATAAAACTGCCTTATCAATTTTACCACACACGGAACTGCATTAACCCCCCTTTCCCCACCCCAAAAAAAAATTTCTGAATTGCTGGTTTTTGTTCATTCTGTCTCCCAAAAATCGGAATAAGAAGCGATCAAAAAATGTCATGTGTCTGAAAATGGTACCAGTAAAAATGTCAACTCCTCCCACAAAAATCAAGACCTCACATGACTCTGTGGGCGAAATATGGAAAAATTATAGCTGTCAAACTATGGTGATATAAAATACTGTTTTTGAAATAAAGAGTCTTTTAGTGTGTGACAGCTGCCAATCTTAGAAACCCGATATAAATCTGGTATCGCTGTAATCGCACCGACCCGAAGAATAAAGTCACCTAATCACTTACCGCACGAGGAACAGTGTAAAAAATAAATAAAACCAAATCTTCACCTGCCGTTTTGATTTTTTTCATTCTGCCTCCAAAAGATCGCAGTAAGTCTCGGCGTGCATTCATCCTGTGCTCTGCACTGAGTGCTTACAACGTGGTTTCCATGTAAAACTCTGAAATACGTGATTCAGGCGGAACCTCTGGCAGAAGATTCCCTATAATGAGGCAGATGGAGGCACTGTTGATGCCGTCTGCCCTCTAATCCGGCAGTGTCTGTCTTTTTAGGATTGCATAAAAGTGCTGTCGGCCACAGTTTTGTGCACTTCTGAAAAGGACATCACTGAACAGAGGCCAGACGAAGTCCAGAGTAACTCTGCTGCCTCATTCTAGTGAATTGATCCCTCGCAGGTTTCATCTGAATCACGTCACTCATAGATGTAGATGGAAACCCTAAAGTAAATTCTCAACGTAGAGCGCCAGATAAATGTGATCCCAAATGTTATGTAAAATGTTCTCAATAAAAGCTTCAGTTCAATCCACGAAAAAATCAAGCCCCCCTCAGGTCTGTCATCTGTTAACAGAAATATAGGGGCTTCCACGTTACTGGTAGTACAAAGGCTCTGTAAAAGCAAATGGCTCTTAACCCTCCAAAAGAAATTCAGCAAATTTTCTGCTCCCAAATCCAAATGCCCCCTCACTTCTATACCCCCAGTGTACCTAAACCACATATAGCGTCCACATGTTTGGCATTTCTGAAGTGATGAGAGCCCGCCCAACTTATGGGTGCATGTCTCCAGAAGCACGGGCTGCGCTTAACATACTGGTGACTGCAACGTACTGCTCACTACAACGGCAGTTTGCAATTTTCACTCGGCAACACTCATTACTGCTTGTTTCTGGAAAACACTCATGGAGTCAAAATCGTCACTACACCTGTAGATAAATTCCTAAAGGGGTACAATTTCCAAAATGGGGTCACTTGAGGGGGATTCTACTCTTGTAGCAATTAGGGGCTCTGTATATGGAGTCCACAAACTGTTCTAGGAAAATCTGCGCTCCAGGAGGCAAATGGCTCTCGTTCCTCCCGAGACTCTCCGTATGGCTAAGTAGTACTGTACAGCCACATATGGGTTATTGCCACTTTTAGTAGAAATTGTGGGGCAAATTATAGTGCCATTTTTACCCACTTGTGTGAAAATGTAAAATCGGGGGCTAAAATAAAATTTTGGTGGTAAAAATGTAGTTATTTTTTCTTCACTGCCCAATGGTATAAAATTCTGTGACACACCTGTGGTGTCAATATGATCACTGAACCCCTAGATGGATTTATTGAGAGATGTAGTTTCTAAAATGGGGTCACTTATGGGGGGTTCTGCTGTTCTGGCACCTCATGGGCTCTCCCAGTGGGTCATGGCACCTTTAAACCATAACAGTAAAATCTGGTGTTCCTTGCCTTCTGAGCTTTGCACTGTGCCTGAAAAGTATTTCCCGATTACATGTACGGTATTGGCACACTCAAGGAAAAAATGGACCTTAGTTTGTTGTAAAAAAAAATTCCTATTAACCCTTGGAAAACTTAAAAACTTGAGGCTAAAACAACATTTTAGTGGTAAAAAAGGTAATTTATTCTTTCTTCACCACTCAATGGTATAAAATTCTGTGAGGCACATGTGGTGTCATTATGATAACTGCACCCCTAGATCAATTCATTGGGGAGTGTAGTTTGTTAAATGAGTTCACATATGGGGGGGTTTCTTTTGTTCTGGCCCCTCAGGGGCTCTGTCAATGTGACATGGCACCCTCAAACCATTCCAGCAAAATCTGAACTCTGAATATGGCACCTCTTCCTTTCTGAGCTTTGCACTGTGCCTCAGAAGAAGTTTCCACAATCAGTGATGATTTGGGGAGCCATGTCATCTGCTGGTGTAGGTCCACTGTGTTTTATGAATACCAAAGTCAGCGCAGCCGCCAACCATTAAATTTTAGAGCACTTCATGCTTCCTTCTGCCGAAAAACTTTTTGGAGATGGAAATTTCATTCTCCAGCAGGACTTGGCACCTGTCCACACTGCCAAAAGTACCAATACCTGGTTTAAAAACAACAGTATCACTGTGCTTGATTGGCCAGCAGACTCGCCTGACCTTAACCCCATGGAGAATCTATGGGGTATTGTCAAGAGGAAGATGAGAGACACCAGACCCAACAATGCAGACGAGCTGAAGGCTGCTGTCAAATGGGCTTCCATTACACCTCAGCAGTGGCACAGGTTGATCGCCTCCATGACACGTCGCATTGATGCAGTAATTGATGCTAAAAGAGCCCCGACTGAGTATTGAGTGCATTTACTGAACATACATTTCAGTAGGCCAACAGTTCAGATTTTGAAATCAATTTTCAAGCTGGTGTTAAAAAGTAGTCTAATTTACTGAGATAATGACTTTTGGGTTTTCATTGGCTGTAAGCCATATTCATCAACATTAGCAGAAATAAACACTTGAAATAGATCACTCTGTAATGACTCTATATAATATGAGTTTTGCTTTTTGTATTGAAGTGAAATAAATTAACTCTTCGAAGATATTCTAATTTTGTGAGAAGCACCTGTATGTTGCTGTTATACAACCCCTGGCAAAAATTATGGAATCACCGGCCTTGGAGGATGTTCATTCAGTTATTTAATTTTGTAGAAAAAAAAACTGATCACAGACATAGCACAAAACTGAAGTCATTTCAAATGGCAACTTTCTGGCTTTAAGAAACACTAAAAGAAATCAAGAACAAATAATGTGGTAGTCAGTAATGGTTTAATGGTTATTTTTTTAACCAAGCATAGGGAAAAAATTATGGAATCACTCAATTCTGAGGGAAAAAATTTTGGAATCATGAAAAACAAGCAAAAAAACACTCCAACACATCACTAGTATTTTGTTGCACCTCTGGCTTTTACAACAGCTTGCAGTCTCTGAGGCATGGACTTAATGAATGTCAGACAGTACTTTTCATCAATCTGGCTCCAACTTTCTCTTATTGCTGTTGCCAGATCAGCTTTGCAGGTTGGAGCCTTGTCTTGGACCATTTTCTTCAACTTCCACCAAAGATTTTCAATTGGATTGAGATCCGGACTACTTGCAGGCCATGCCATTGACCTTATGTGTCTTTTTTCAAGTAATGTTTTCACAGTTTTTTCTCTATGGCATTATCATCTTGAAAAATGTTTTCATCATCCCCAAACATCTTTTCAATTGATGGGATAAGAAAAGTGTCCAAAATATCAACATTAACTTGTGCATTTATTGAAAATGTAATGACAGCCATCTCCCAGTACCTTTACCTGACATGCATCCCCATATCATCAATGACTGTGGAAATTTGCATGTTCTCTTCAGGCAGTCATCTTTATAAATCATCACCTTGCCCAATGCAGATTCGCGATTCATCACTGAATATGACTTTCATCCAGTCATTCACAGTCCACGATTGCTTTTCCTTAGCCCATTGTAACCATGTATTTTTCTGTTTAGGTGTTAATGATGGCTTTCGTGTAGCTTTTCTGTATGTAAATCCCATTTCCTTTGTGCGGTTTCTTAGAGTTCGGTCACAGACGTTGACTCCAGTTTCCACCCATTCGTTCCTCATTTGTTTTGTTGTGCATTTCCTGTTTTGGAGACATATTGCTTTAAGTTTCCGGTCTTAACGCTTTGATGTCTTCCTTGGTCTACCAGTATGTTTGCCTTTAACAACCTTCCCATGTTGTTTGTATTTAGCTTGCTCTTGTTATCTCCACCTCAAAAACATCTCTAGAATTTGACCTTTTCTTACTTTCGACTCTGCAAAAACTCTTACTGTTTCACTTATTCATTCTCGTCTGGACTATTGTAACTCTCTACTAATTGGTCTCCCTCTTACCAAACTCTTCCCTCTCCAATCTGTCTTGAATGCTGCAGCCAGGATCATATTCCTCACCAATCGTTATACCGATGCCTCTACCTTGTGCCAGTCATTACACTGGTTACCCATCCACTACAGAATCCAGTACAAACTTATTACCCTCACTCACAAAGCACTCCATGGCTCAGCACCACCCTACATCTCCTCCTTTGTCTCAGCCTACCATCCTACCCATGCCCTCCATTCTGATGACCTGAGGTTAGCATCCTCAATAATCAGAACCTCCCACTCCTGTCTCCAAGACTTTGGAATGCACTACCCAGGTTAATACGATTAATCCCCAATCCCCACAGTTTTAAGCATGCCCTAAAAACGCATTTGTTCAGACTGGCATACCGCCTCAACGCATTAACCTAACTATCCCTGTTGGCCCATTCAAAAAATTTTCTACCATAATCAGGTACCTCGTATTGTGTTCTCACCTGATTGTAAGCTTGCGAGCAGGGCCCTCATTCCTCTTGGTATCTACTTTGATCTGTGTTTATTGTTATGCTGTAATGTCTATTGTCTGTACAAGTCCCCTCTATAATGTAAAGTGCTGCGGAATATGTTGGCGCTATAGAAATAAAATTATTATTATTTTATTATTATTTGGTCCAGATTTTAGACACAGCGGACTGTGAACAACCAACATCTTTTGCAACATTGCGTGATGATTTACCCTCTTTTAAGAGTTTGATAATCCTCTCCTTTGCTTCAATTGACATCCCTCTTGTTGGAGCCATGGTTCATGTCAGTCCACTTGGTGCAACAGCTCTCCAAGGTGTGATCACTCCATTTTAGATGCAGACTAACTAGCAGATCTAATTTGATGCAGGTGTTAGTTTTGGGAGATGAAAATTTACAGAGTGACTCCATAATTTTTCCCTATGCTTGGTTAAAAAAATAACTATTACTGCCTACCACATTTTTTGTTCTTGATTTCATGGTGTTTCTTAAAGCCAGAAAGTTGCCATTTGAAATGACTTTAGTTTTGTGCCATATCTGTGATCTGCTTTTTTTCTACAAAATTAAACAACTGAATGAACATCCTCCAAGGCCGGTGATTACATAATTTTTACCAGGGGTTGTACAATACAAGTCTGTGGGTCTATGCAAAACACGTACAGCACACGGGTGGCATCAGTGTACAGTCTGTGCGCTGTTTGTATTTAACAGTGTAAAGTATAGGAGAAGTTTTGTCATTTGCTTCTTTATCCATCCGTGATAACACTGATGACATTGATGGACACACGGCTGTACAACACTGATGACACAGTAATGTGTGAATGAGGCCTAAATGTGTAACTACAGTGGTAGATAGCAGCACAATATTGCAAACAGAGATTGTGTCTATTTCTATTTAAAACACAGTAATGATAACTTTTTACATCCTAGAAGATTGATCCTTGCACAGCAGCTCTTGGTCCTTTACCATCCGCTCAGTCTTGTTGATACCTGTTTAATGCCTGTCCTGCTCAGTATAACATTGCCCATCCCCTCATATTCTTCATGCATCAACAAGCAGCAATGAAGGGTATCTGAGCCCCTCTGGGATGCGGAGAGGCCATACAAAGACTGGCTTCCTGGCAGATGCTGTCGGAGGTAATTGAGCGGAGAGACAGGTCTCTGCCTCAGGAAACTATGGTTTCTGCTCTTCAGTAATAAGCTCATGTTGCTTTTTACTTTTTGCTTTCTTCCCATAACCAGAGTAAACATGTAATTACAAGAAGATCATCAACTAAAATTAGTGGTGTTTTATCTATAGCATCAATTAGTACTCTTTAAAGAAAGAAGTCACCATCAAAATATCTCTGTTGTTGAAGTAGTACGACCAAGAAAAAACATCTTGATCCCTATAAAAATAAGTTGAAACAATTCCTCCCATGAATGCCATACTTATCTTATCCTGGATCCTCAGTAAATAGATTTGATTAAAGGGGTGGTCTGACGTCAAACTAAATTTCATTGTAAATCCTGATCCATCCTTAAGGGTATGCCACACTAAACAATATCGCTAACGAGATCGCTAAAAAACGTCACTATTTAGCGATCCCGTTAGCGATATTGTTCAGTGCGGCAGCTTCCAGCGACGAGCTTCCTGCTGTGATCTCGCTCGTCGCTGGAATCGTTCCGGACCCTATTTCATCGCTGGCGCTCCCGCTGGGTAAGTATCTTATCGCTGTGTGGCACCTTTTCTTAGCGATTTAGCGGTACTTTCGTACCGCTAAAGTCGTTAAGAAGATCGCTAACGGCGATAGCGTCGTTAACTATATCGCTAAATGTGGCCGCATTTAGCGATATAGAAACGATCCCGCTAGCGATCTCATTAGTATGCAACGCTAACGAGATCGCTAGCGGGATTGCTTAGTGTGGCAGTACCTTTACTGTACCCCAATATTGTAAATCTCTAACTATCTAGTGCCGTAATCTAAGATATTTTCCAATTCCTATGTGATAACTCTTTGTTTGAGAATCCCAGTGCATGCTGGGATACTCAAACGAATCGTCATCAGAGCAGGGGGTGGTGCCTGCAGTCACTGTCACAGTCTCTGCCCTCTCCCTGAAACAAAGCATCATCAGTGACGCTAGTTTCAGGGCTGTGTTAGTCCCTGCTGTGTCCCTCCCTGCGACCTGTGCACTGTGTGACTTGCACAGTGACATCGTCCTCTCTGTTATTACACACGTGGTCAAAATTGATTCCTGTAACTGTCAATGAGACTTCTGCACCTCTCGACAGGTATTTTGGCCCACTCCTTAAGAGCAAACTGCTCCAGTTGTCTCGTGTTTGAAGGTTGCCTTTTCCAGACGGCATGTTTCAGATCTTTCCAAAGATGCTTAATAGAGTTTAGGTCTGGGTTCATAGAAGGCCACTTCAGAATAGACCAATGTTTTCCTCTTAGCCATTCTTGGGTGTTTTTAGCTGTGTGTTTTGGGTCATTATCCTGTTGCAAGACCCATGACCTGCGACTGAGAGCAAGCTTTCTGACACTGAGCAGCACATTTCTCTCTAGAATCCCTTGATAGTCTTGAGATTTTATTGTACCCTGCACAGATTCTAGACACCCTGCAAAGCAGCCCCAGAACATAACAGAGCCTCCTCCATGTTTCACAGTAGGGACAGTGTTCTTTTCTTCATATGCTTCATTTTTCCGTCTGTGAACATAGAGCCGATGTGCCTTGACAAAATGTTTTTGTCTCATCTGTCCATAGGACATTCTCCCAGAAGCTTTGTGGCTTGTCAACATGTAGTTTGGCAAATTTCAGTCTGACTTTGTTATGATTTTTTTTATCAACTATGGTCTCCTCTTTGGTCGTCTCCCATAAAGTCCACTTTGGCTTATACAGCAACGGATGGTACGATCTGACATTGATGTTCCTTGAGCTTGAAGTTCCCCTTAAATCTGTTTAGAAGTTTTTCTGGGCTCTTTTGCTACCATTTGTATTATCTGTCTCAATTGTCATCAATTTTCCTCCTGCGGCCACATCCAGGGAGGTTGGCTACAGACCCATGGAGCTTAAATTTAGAATAATATGTGCAACTGTAGTCACAGGAACATGAAGCTGCTTGGAGATGGTCTTATAACTTTTACCTTTAACATGTTTGTCTATAATTTTCTTTCTAATCTCCTGAGACAACTCTTTCCTTCGCTTCCTCTGGTCCATGTTGAGTGTGATACACACCATGTCACCAAACAGCACAGTGAGTATCTCTAGCCCTCTATACAGGCTCACTCATTTGTTCATTTTCATAGATTTTTGATTTATTTTTTTTTGTCAGATTCAAGTTATTTCTGTGTCCATTGTGGGCTTTTCTGTCATTAAACGAGGGGTACCAACAATTTTGACCACGTGTGTAGAAAATAGCTTAGATTATGGCACTAAATAATAGGGATTTACAATGAGATTTAGTCATTAGGGTATGTACACACGATCAAGAATGGCTCAGTATTTGTTCAGGATTTTGACTTGCGTTTTTGTCACTTGAAATAAAGCTAACTGAAAGTTGGCTTCTGGGAAGAAAAAAAAAGTGATTTCCTGTTTGCAGATATAATGGGGGTATGTGCACACTGTCATTAAACGCTGCGGGTTGGACGCTGCATACATCCGCAACATCCAACCTGCAGCGTCCCATCTGTTTCAGCGTAGTGGATGGGATTTCAAGAAATCCCATGCCTACTGTGCGTCCAGCGGCACCCGCGGAGACAGACATGTATCGTGTCTTTCCAGACCACAGGACGTCAGTTTATACAGCGGAGACGCTCAGTCTTCGCTGCGTAAATTATGCATAGGTTTTCATTAGATGCGGTAAAACCGCATTATCTTCATGATCACATGCGTATTAAGTGTGGGAACGCAGCTTACTACACATGTGTACTAATTTAAATAATAGTAACTTTTGTGACACAGCCGGACGTACATGACACAGGAAGTGGAGAAAAGGACAGAAACAGGTCCACTCTTTTTTTAATAAATAAATAATAAAAAAAAATAGTGTGGGGTCCCCCTATATTTGATAACCAGCAAGAGTAAAGCAGACTACTGGGATTGGTATTTCTAGCTGGTAAAGATCCAGTATCTGTTGTGAATGTGTTGGAGACGAATTCAGAGATGAGGCTCCCTCCTGTGGTTGCTGAGGGTATTGAACCAATTGAGGAATGGGTGTCAGGTGGGGCTGACTGGCCTGATATAAGTTGGCTGACCTCCCATGATCCTCGCCGATAATCCAATTGTTGCTTCCAGGTCTTTGTTGGAATTTCAGCTTGCTTTCCTGCTATCATTCAGATAAGTGACTTTCTTTTTTTTTCTGTGGTTGGATTTTCCTTGCTTTTTGCAGTCTTGCCTTGGACTTCAGCCAGGTCCCCTTTGGGGGCTTGCGCTGCTCCCTGTTCTCATTTTGTATTTGCACTTGTTCTCTGTTCCTGTGATATTTTTTACTGCTGGGTAGCTGTGTGTCACACCAGAGATCTGGTCGAGATCATGTGGTCTCAGGTTTTTTGTAATCAGAAGTGCTGGTATTTTTGTTAGGGTTTTTCTCGGTTGCAGACAGAATTTCTCTCCTGTACTTTGCTTTCTAGACAGAATTGGGCCCCAACATTTGCTCATTCTATTTTCTGTTTGTGTTCGTGTTTTACTCTTGTCTAACCGCCATTACATGTTTGGGGGCTTCCTATTTCTTTGGGTCTCTACTCCGGGGCAGTTAGCTTTCCTCTTTCTATCTTCAGGTGTAGCTAACTCTCCGGCTGTACCGAGGTGTCTAGGATCACCGCAGGTACGCTCCACAGCTACTTCTAGTTGTGCAGTTAGTTTAGAGATCTGCAACCCTTTAGGTCCCAGCCTCTCTGGTGTCTTGCTGCTTTGGCGGTTTTTTTTTTGCTCCTGTCCTCCTCAGCTACCAAAACATAACAGTATTACCGGCAAGACTGAAAATTCTATGGTACTCAACAGAAGGGAAGGATAGTGAGCATAAAAGAAAAGAAAAGGAAAAAAAAAAGGGAGTTGTCAGAAAATGTATTTATTTATTTATTTTTTCTGCTTGTTACATTTTTTCCCTCTTTCTCCCTGGGTGCTGAGGAGGAATTTTTCTGTCCTCAATGTAGATTGTGCAGTTGACATGTCGTGTTGAGCGGCTCGCCGCTGAGGATCAGAATATTGCTGCCTATATCGCTAGGTTGCCGGATGTGGAACATAGGATCCCCATGCCAGATTTATTTTTGGGGGATCGGTCTAAATTTCTAAATTTTAAAAATAACTGTAAGTTGTTTTTTGCCCTGAAGCCTAAGTCCTCAGGAAGTGCTGCGCAGCAGGTTCAAATTGTCATCTCTCTGTTGCGCGGCGACCCTCAGGATTGGGCTTTTTCCCTGACACCTGAGAATCCTGTTTTGAAAGATGTTAATGTGTTTTTTCAGGCTCTGGGGTTATTGTGCGATGAACCTAATGTCACTGATCATGTGGAAAAAACCTTGTTGGCATTGAATCAGGGTCATAAAGCTGCTGAGCTGTACTGTCAGAAATTTCGAAAATGGGCAGTCCTTACTAAATGGAATGATGATGCTCTGGCAGCTCTTTTTCGGAAGGGTCTGGCAGAGACTGTAAAGGATGTTATGGTAGGATTCCCTGTTCCCTCTGGTCTCAATGACTCTATGTCATTAGCTATTCAAATTGACAGACGTTTGCGTGAGCGCAGAGGTATGCATGGGATTGTGTTGCCTTGTGAGTCAGCTCTTGAGGCCATGCAATGTAATGGAGTGACTTCTGGGGCACAGCGTCATGAGTTTCGAAAGCGTAATAGGTTGTGTTTCTACTGTGGTGACGCTTCTCATGCTATTTCCGTCTGCCCCAAGCGGGGAAGACGTTTTGCGCTCTCAGTTGTTTTGGGTAGTGTTCAGACTAAATTTCTGTTGACTGTTACCCTGATTTGCTCCATGTCCACATTTTTGGCTCAGGCTTTTGTTGATTCAGGAGCAGCTATTAACCTGATGGATTTTGACTTTGCCAAACGTTGTGGGTTTCCCATGATACCCCTTCGGAAGTCTATTCCTTTGCTGGGCATTGATTCTACCCTTTGACGGAGAATAAGCCCCATTTTTTTACCCAGGTGATAATGCGGGTTGACCCGGACCATCAGGAGAGTTGCAAATTTTTGGTGTTGCATAATTTGCATGACATTATTGTACTGGGTTTTTCTTGGTTACAGACTCATAATCCTGTTTTGGATTGGAAATCTGTGTCTGTGACCAGTTGGGGTTGCCAATGTGTTAATACTGACACTCCTGTTTTTTCTACCCCCCCAGTCTCAAGATGTCCCTGACTATTTGACCGATTTTTCTGATGTGTTTAGTGAGAGTAAGTCTGCATCCTTGCCTCCTCACAGGAGTTATGATTGCGCTATTGAGTTAGTGCCTGGTGGTAAATTTCCTAAGGGTCGGCTTTTTAATTTATCTGTACCTGAACATGATGCTATGCGTTCTTATATCAAGGAGTGTTGTGAATGTGTTAGAAATGAATTCTGAGCAGAAGCTCCCTCTGGTGGTTACAAACAGTACTGAACTATTCAATGAAGATTGTGAAGATTGGCAATCAGGTGTTACAGACTGGTCTTATATAAGGGAGGTTCCCTCCCATCAGGGTTGCCGGTGATCAATTGTTCTTGTCTCAACTTTGGTTCCTGGTTCACTTGGAAGCTAGCTGTGTCTTGCCTGCATCTTCTGCTAACAGATAAGATATTTTCTGCTTTTATTTTTGTGCTTGCTTTTTGCATTTTGTCCTGCACTTCTGTGGAGGTCAGCCAGGTCCCCTCCAGGGGCTTGTGCTCCTCTCAGTTTATCTGAGCCACTGTTATTTGTTCATTTGCCTTTTCCAGTTTTTTCAGTGGCTGCTGCTTAGTTTTGTTACACCAGAGAACTAATTTAGGTGGTAGAGGTCGTGTGATCTCAGGTGTTTTTGCAATTAGTGTGTTGGTATTTTTTTAGGGTTTTTTGGATTGCAGTAAGTGTCCTTCCTATCCTTTTCTTTCTAGGAAGATTGGGCCCCAACGTTTGCTCATACTATTTTCTGTCTGTGTCTGTATTTCCTCTTGTCTAACCGCCATTACATGTTTGGGGGCTTCCTATGTTCTTTGGGGATCTGCTCCGGGGCAGATAGTTTTCCTCTTTCTATCTTTAGGTGTAGTTAGCTTCTCAGGCTGTGACGAGGCGTCTAGGACCAACGTAGGTATGCTCCACGGCTGCCTTTAGTTGTGGTGGTTAGTCAGGGTACTGCAATCCAGTAGATTCCAACCTCTCTGGTGTATTGCCTTTTTTGCCTGCTCTCCTCAGCCTACCAAATCATAACAAAGGAGTCTTTGGAGAAGGGTCATATAAGACCTTCCTCTTCACCCTTGGGCGCCGGCCTTTTCTTTGTGGCCAAAAAGGATGGTTCATTGAGGCCGTGTATTGACTATCGTCTCTTGAATAAAATCACTGTTAAATATCAATATCCGTTACCCTTGATTTCTGCCCTTTTTTCCAGAGTGAAAAGTGCTAGTTGGTTTACCAAGCTTGACCTCAGGGGGGCGTATAATCTTATTCGCATCAAGCACGGTGATGAATGGAAGACGGCGCTTCATACCCCAGAGGAGCATTTTGAGTACCCAGTGATGCCTTTTGGGCCCACTAATGCCCCTTCCGTCTTCCAGTCCTTTATGAATGATATTTTCAGGGATTTCGTGCATAAATTTCTGATTGTTTATGTGGACGATATCTTGATTTTTTCCAACGACTTGGACTCTCATGTGGAACATGTTCGGACGGTGTTCCGGATTTTGAGAGAAAATGCTCTGTATGTGAAGGGATCAAAATGTCTTTTTGGCGTACAGAAGGTTTCATTTCTAGGATTCATTTTGTCTCCGTCTGTTATTGAAATGGACCCTGTCAAAGTTCAGGCCATTTGTGATTGGGTTCAACCTACTATACTGAAGGCTCTTGAGAGATTTTTGGGTTTTGCTAATTTCTACGTAAATTTATAAGTAATTTCTCTGGTATTGTGAAACCACTGACTGATTTGACCAAAAAGGGTTCTGATGTGGTGAATTGGCCTCCTGAGGCAGTTTCTGCGTTTCAGGAACTTAAGCAGAGATTCACTTCTGCTCCTGTTCTGCGGCAGCCTGATGTTTCTCTACCATTTCAGGTGGAGGTTGATGCTTCTGAGATTGGGGCAGGTGCCGTTTTGTCCCAAAGAGATCCAGAGACCTCTAAGAGTAACCCTTGTGCCTTCTTCTCTCGAAAATTTTCCCCAGCTGAACGTAATTAAGAAGTGGGAAATTGGGAGCTATTGGCTATGAAGTGGGCCTTTGAAGAGTGGAGACATTGGCTGGAAGGAGCCAAATATCAGGTGGTGGTCCTCACGTACCATAAGAACCTGGTTTATCTCGAATCAGCCAAGCGACTTAATCCTAGACAGGCCAGGTGGGCCTTGTTTTTCACACGTTTTAATTTTGTGGTTTCTTTTCTCCCGGGCACTAAGAATGTTAAGGCGGATGCCCTCTCGAGGAGTTTCTTTGCAGATTCTCCTGAGGTAACTGAGCCTGCTGTTATTCTAAAAGAGGGTGTAGTTCTTTCCGCTATCTTGCCCAATTTGACACTGGCTCTGGAGTGATGTCAGGAGGATAAACCTGAACGCTGCCCTGTTGGGAAATTGTTTGTCCCAGACCAGTGGAGGAAGAATGTTATGTCTGAGATTATTGCTCCGCATTGGTTGGTCATCCCGGTATTTTTGGTACCAGAGATTTGGTGAGTCGGTCCTTTTGGTGGCCTACTTTGTCTCGTAACGTCAGGGACTTTGTGCAGTCCTGTGGGACTTGCTCTCGTTCCAAACCTTGCTCTCGCTCTAGTGGTTTGTTAATGCCTTTACCTGTGCCCAAGAGACCATGGACCCATATCTCTATGGATTTTATTTCCGACCTCCCTGTCTCTCAGAGAATGACCGTTATCTAGGTGATCTGTGATTGATTTTCCAAGATGATACATCTTGTGCCACTACCTAAGTTGCCTTCCTCCTCCGAATTGGTGCCTTTATTCTTTCAGCAGGTAGTTCGGTTGCACGGCATTCCAGAGAACATTGTGTCTGACAGAGGAGTCCAATTTGTTTCCAGATTTTGGAGGACATTTTGTTCTAAACTTGGAGTTCAGTTATCTTACTCCTCTGCATTTCACCGTCAGACCAATGGACAAACTGAGAGAACAAACCAGACCTTGGAGACTTATTTGAGATGTTTTGTGTCTGCTGATCAAAACGACTGGGTCTCTTTTTTGCCTTTGGCTGACTTTGCTCTTAATAATAGGGCTAGCTCTGCCACCTTGATGTCTCCTTTTTTCTGCAATTCTGTGTTTCATCTTCGATTTTCTTCGGGACAGGTGGAGGCTTTTGTCTGTCCGGGTGTTGACTCTATTGTGGAGCGTATGCAGCAGATTTCGGACCAAGTTGTGGAGAGGTTGTCTCTCTCTCAGGAGAAGGCCCAGCGGTTTGCCAACCGGCATAGGACTGATGGTTCTCGTTTTAAAGTGGGGGACTTAGTTTGGTTGTCCTCAAGAAATATCCCTATGAAGGTTGCGTCTCCAAAATTTAAGCCAAGGTTCATTGGACCTTATAAGATCATCGAAATTCTTAACCCGGTTTCCTTCCGTTTGCTTCTTCCAGGGACATTTAGGATCCATAACGTGTTCCACAAGTCCTTATTGAAGAGGTTTGTCGAGCTAGTGGTTCCTATGGCTGCGCCTCCCGACCCTGTTTGGTTGAGGGTAATTTGGAGTATGTGGTTGAGGAAATATTGGATTCTCGTTTTGCTAGGCGGAAACTCCAGTATTTGGTTAAGTGGAGAGGTTATGGTCAGGATTACAATTCTTGGGTGTTTGCTTCGGACATCCATGCTAGGAGACTGATCCGTGCCTATCACCGAGCTCATCCTGATCGGCCTGGTTGCGCACGTGAGGGTTCGGTGACCCCTCCTCAAGGGGGATACTGTTGTGAATGTGATAGAGACGACTTCAGAGATGAGGCTCCCTCCGGTGGTTGCTGAGGGTATTGAACAAATTGAGTAATGGGTGTCAGGTGGGGCTGACTGGCCTGATATAAGTCGGCTGACCTCCCATGATCCTCACCGGTAATCCAATTGTTGCTTCCAGGTCTTTGTTGGAATTTCAGCTTGCTTTCCTGCTATCATTCAGATAAGTGACTCTGTTTTTTTTCTGTGGTTGGATTTTACTTGCTTTTTGCAGTCTTGCCTTGGACTTCAGCCGGGTCCCCTTTGGGAGCTTGCGCTGCCCCCTGTTCTCATTTTGTATTTGCACTTGTTCTCTGTTCCTGTGATATTTTTTACTGCTGGGTAGCTATGTGTCACACCAGAGATCTGATATAGGTGGTCGAGATCGTGTGGTCTCAGGTTTTTTGTAATCAGAAGTGCTGCTATTTTTGTTAGGGTTTTTCTCGGTTGCAGACAGAATTTCTCTCCTGTACTTAGCTTTCTAGACAGAATTGGGCCCCAACATTTGCTCATTCTATTTTTGTCTGTGTTCTTGTTTTCCTCTTGTCTAACCGCCATTACATGTTTGGGGGCTTCCTATTTCTTTGGGGTCTCTACTCCGGGGCAGTTAGCTTTCCTCTTTCTATCTTCAGGTGTAGCTAACTCTCCGGCTGTGCCGAGGCGTCTAGGATCACCGCAGGTACGCTCCACGGCTACTTCTAGTTGTGCGGTTAGTTTAGGGATCTGCAACCCATTAGGTCCCAGCCTCTCTTTTGTCTTGCTGCTTTGGCGGTTTTTTTTTTGCTCCTGTCCTCCTCAGCTACCAAAACATAACAAGTATCCTTGAACCTTAGCAGCCTGATAATACCAGGCCGCAGCAGTCTGCTTACCTTGGATGGCTAGCAAAAACAGTGGGATCCCCTTTTGTTAACCAGCCAAGGAAAGGCAGACAGCTGCAGCCTGGTATTCTCAGGCTGGCGAGGCCCATGGATTTTGGCCCTCACCAGCCTAAAAATAGCAGCCCACAGCCACCCCACAATTGGCACATCCAAAGATGCGCCAACTGTGGCACTTTACCCGGCTCTTCCCACTTGCCCTGTAGTGGTGGCAAGTGGGGTTCATTTTTATGAGGTTGATGTCACCTTTGTATTGTCAGGTGACATCAAGCCCACGGCTTAATAATGGAGAAGCGTCTCTAAGACACCTATCCATTACTATTTCTATAGTTACATGGTAACTAAAAACACAGCCAGAATAAAGTCTTTTAATTGAAATAATGACACAGATTCCTTTAATAGATCTTAATTAAACCATACTTACTGCATCACCTATTCCACTGAAGCCAACGTCTCCTGGAAGAGAATTAAAATAAAAAAGCACCAATATCCTTACCTGTCCGCCGAGAAGATATATGGTGCATACTGTCCCACGACAAGTCCAGCTCTGCTACATCTGGATGCCTTTGGCTGAACGGTGGCATTATGCCGCCATTCAGCCTGACATCCAGAACACAGCGGAGCTTGAAGATGATCACCGGAGGAGATAACGCGGTCACATTCACTGCAGTACTCGTGGTCAGCTGATCGTGGAACTTGGCTAGTGACCGGAGATAACCCCGTCCCCAGTGATCACGTGCGCTGTAGTTCTCTTGATCATCTGTTCGATTGCGAGAACTGCAGTGTAGGTGAACTTCCGGCTGAAATAAGGTATGCCATTATTTAAATCAGTACACATGCATAGTATGCTGCGTTCCCGCACTTAATACGCTTGTGACTAAGAAGATAATGCGATTTTACCTCATCTAATGAATGTGTATGGGTAATTTATGCAGCGGAGACTGAGCATCTTCGCTACATAAATTGACATGCTGCAGTCTGGGAAGACGCGTGGCATGTCCGTCCCCGCTGAGAAGACTGAGGCGTCCGTGCACGCATAGTGGGCATAGGATTTCTTGAAATCCCCTCCACTATGCTGTAACATCTGGACGCTGCCGATGTACATGGCGTCCAACTCGCAGCATTTACTGACCTTGGGAACATACCCTTATCACATACGATGCAATATGCTAATGACACTCGGCTCCAGCTCTGCTACGAGATGGAGCCGAGTGTCAGGGCTCTGTTCTCCGATATTCTTTCAGCACAGCTGCAGAGAAGACCGAGAAAATAAAAATGACATAACTGTGGCATCGCTGTAATTGTACTAACCAGATGAATAAAGCCATCTTTCCCATTTTAAGACACACATAACGGTATAAAAAAAAAAAATTCCTGAATTTCAGATTTTTGTTCATTCTGCGTCCCAAAAATCAGAATAGAAAGCAATCAAAAAATGTCATGTGCCTGAAAATAGTACTGATAAAAACGTGAACTTGTGCCACAAAAAACAAGCTCCTATGTGACTCTCTCAGCTGAAATATGGAAAATAGCTCTCAATATATGGCAAATCAGAAACTTGATTTTGCAAAAGGAAGCGTCTTTTACTGTGTGACAGCAGCCAAACAGAAAAAACTATATAAATATGGTATCTCTGTAATCGCACTGACCCGAATAATAAAGACGTCTAATCACTTATACCACATGAGGAACAGCATAAAAAATAAAACCAGTTCTACACCTGCTATTGATTTGTTCATTCTGTGTCACAAAAAAATCACAGTAAGGGTTGATGCTCACATGCGAGAAACTCACACAATTCTCATGCAAGTCTCTCGCATGAACACCCGGCACTGCCCCCGGCACTTGGACCGAGCGTGCGGCTACATAGAATTACATGCAGCCGCACGCTTCAGTCCGAGGGCCAGCGGCAGTGCCGGGTGTTCATGCGAGAGACTCGCACGAAAATCGTGAGAGTTTCTTGCATGTGAGTATGAGCCCTAAGGCTCGGCTCACATTTATCCTACACTTCAATCTAAGGCTACTTTCACACTTGCGTTTTATCGCGCAGTGCATCGTGCGCTATCGGTCGCAAGCGCAATGTTCCCCTATCTTTAACATGGCGGGTGCAGGGTCTAGCACTTGCACGCGTTCATCTGCGTTTGTCGTGCGCTGCGCATTTTCCAGGTGTGCGCCCAGACGTTCTAGACTCTACATGTTGCATTTTTTTTTTCCGCACAACCACTTTAAAAAAGCTCAAAAAAATAACATTACAGTCTATGGGGCGCTGGCGTGCGCATGGCTGTGCGCTCGTCAGCGTTTTTGCGCACGCGATTTTGAGTAAATAATGTCTAGACACTTGTTTAAACCACCCTCTACACAAGCAACATTGTTTGTAAGGAGTGTAGATAAAAAGGTGTCTGCAGTGCCACTACTCTCAACTGTCTGGAGATACAGCCTGGGATACAGCCTGGAGACACAGCCTGGAGATGCAGCCTGGAGATACAGCCTGGAAGACCCCTACTAGACTGCCTGGAGATACAGCCTGGAGATGCTACCTGGAGACACAGCCTGGAAGACACAGACTGGAAGGACCCTACTAGACTGCCTGGAGATACAGCCTGGAGACACAGCCTGGAGACACAGCCTGGAAGGACCCTACTAGACTTCCTGGAGACACAGCCTGGAGATGCAGCCTGGAGATACAGCCTGGAAGACCCTACTAGACTGCCTGGAGACACAGCCTGGAGACACAGCCTGGAGACACAGCCTGGAGATACAGCCTGGAGATGCTACCTGGAGACACAGCCTGGAAGACACAGACTGGAAGGACTGCCTGGAAGACACAGCCAAGACAGTAGAAACTTTGGATCCAAAGTGCAAGAATGTGAGTATTCTTAACCAAATGACTGCCTGTCCTTTCCAATGTAATACAGTTATATGAAAAAGTTTGGGCACCCCTATTAATCTTAAGCTTAATGTTTTATAAAAATTGGTGTTTTTGCAACAGCTATTTCAGTTTGATATATCTAATAACTATTGGACACAGTAATGTTTCTGCCTTGAAATGATGTTTATTGTACTAACAGAAAATGTGCAATCTGCATCCAAACAAAATTTGACAGGTGCATAAGTATGGGCACCTCACCAGAAAAGTGACATTAATATTTAGTAGATCCTCCTTTTGCAAAAATAACAGCCTCTAGTCGCTTCCTGTAGCTTTGAAAGAGTTCCTGGATCCTGGATGAAGGTATTTTTGACCATTCCTCTTTACAAAACAATTCCAGTTCAGTTAAGTTTGATGGTCGCCGAGCATGGACAGCCCTCTTCAAATAATCCCACAGATGTTCAATGATATTCAGGTCTGGGGACTGGGATGGCCATTCCAGAACATTGTAATTGTTCCTCTGCACGAATGCCTGAGTAGATTTGGAGCGGTGTTTTGGATCATTGTCTTGCTGAAAGATCCATCCCCTGCGTAACTTCAACTTTGTCACTGATTCTTGAACATTATTGTCAAGAATCTGCTGATACTGAGTGGAATCCATGCTGCGTCCCTCAACTTTAACAAGATTCCTGGTGCCGGCATTGGCCACACAGCCCAAAAGCATGATGGAACCTCCGCCAAATTTTACTGTGGGTAGCAAGTGTTTTTCTTGGAATGCTGTGTTTTTTTTGACGCCATGCATAATGCCTTTTTGTATGACCAAACAACTCAATCTTGGTTTCATCAGTCCACAGGACCTTCTTCCAAAAACTCTGTTTGTGGCGTGCTTGCAGAAACGGCTTCTTTCGCATCACTCTCCCATACAGCTTCTCCTTGTGCAAAGTGCGCTGTATAGTTGACCGATGCACAGTGACACCATCTGCAGCAAGTTGATGCTGCAGCTCTCTGGAGGTGGTCTGAGGATTGTCCTTGACTGATCTCACCATTCTTCTTCTCCGACTTTCTGATGTTTTTCTTGGCCTGCCACTTCTGGCCTTAACAAGAACTGTCCCTGTGTTCTTCCATTTCCTTACTATGTTCCTCACAGTGGAAACTGACAGGTTAAATCTCTGAGACAGCTTTTTGTATCCTTCCCCTGAACAACTATGTCGAATAATCTTTGTTTTCAGATCATTTGACAGTTGTTTTGAGGAGCCCATGATGCCACTCTTCAGAGGAGATTCAAACAGGAGAACAACTTGCAAGTGGCCACTTTAAGTAGCTTTTCTCATGATTGCATACACCTGGCTATGAAGTTCAAAGCTCAATGAGGTTACAAACCAAAAAAGTGCTTTAGTAAGTCAGTAAAAAGTAGGTAGGAGTATTTAAAACAAGAAAATGATAAAGGTGCCCATACTTATGCACCTGTCAAATTTTGTTTGAATGCAGATTGCACATGTTCTGCTTGTACTATAAACCTCATTTCAAGGCAGAAACATTACTGTGTCCAATAGTTATTAGATATATCAAACTGAAATAGCTGTTGCAAAAACACCAATTTTTATAAAACATTAAGCTTAAGATTAATAGGGGTGCCCAAACTTTTTTCATATAACTGTATGTACTAAAGCTTTGTATTTTTTTTTATTGCAGCATGTCTTTTTCTGGATCACATTATTCACCATCCCGGCAAGAACTGGCCCAAGCAGGGCGTGTTGTGAGTATCTTCCTGCCTCTGGGTAAGTATAGCTGCTGCATCTACAAATGTGTAATAATTTTTTTTCTTTTTCAGACATCATCGTCGGACACGGCGATTGAGGAGTCCGAACAGCGGGAGCAGTCGCAGCCAAGACAAGTCCCTGTGGTGAGACGGAATGTAAGTATATAGTCTTTGAATGTCTCTTTTTATTTTTTTATTTTTTGTCTCTCTTTTTATCCAAGGTAGTAATTTTTTTGTTTTTTTTCTAGGTTACACAATGGGACGAGGACCTCTATGTGGACGATGAGGCCCTGATCTGCCAGGTACATGAGCGTGTCCTGTTGTGGGACAGCTGTGATCCGCAGTACAAGGACAATGTGGTGAGCCGGTGGCTATGGAACGAGGTGGCCACAGCGTTTATGGATGGCTGGGACAGCGCCTCTCCAACCACCAAAAAGGCGTTTAGTAAGTATTTCCATGCTCTGTGATGCCGCAGTGACTCTTGTTACTGATGGCACTGTTGGGTTTTCCTGCTAGATATATTCTAGCAGCAAACCCAACAGTGTCATCTGGAAGAACAGTGACTGTACTGTGTATTGTATTGCTTTGTTATGCTGCATTCACTCTTGTTCTAGATGGCAGTGTTGGGTTTACTGCTAGATATATTCTAGCAGCAAACCCAACAGTGTCATCTGGTTCAAGAGTGACTGCACTGTGCATTGTATTGCTTTGTTATGCTGCATTGACTGTTTGCCATGTTCACTCAGGTGTGTGTGATGAGACAGATTTCGACCTGAGTGCATTGTATAATTTTTTTTTTCCAACAGTGAACAAAGTCCGCACACGTTGGCGCTCGATGAAGGACCGCTTCAACACTGATGTTCGTGCAGAGGGACAGGTTCGCAGTGGTTCAGCGGCAAGGACCAGAAGAAAATATCGCTACTATCGCGAGTTGGCATTCCTGAGACCGGTCCTTGCCAGCAGAGCGTTTTTTTTTTTTTTTTTTTAATCAGTGCTTTTCTATTCCACAGCTGATGCTTCTTGTAAATGCAAGATAGTAATGTTTTTCTTTTCTTTCCACAGCACCTGGAGCAGCACCATGCAACCTGTCCCTGAAGCGGTCCTTCATCGGACGACCTCGCTCCCGTCCCAGCCATCTGACAGCCTGTAAGCAACTTGCAGGTCAGCAACACTGACAGCTGGTGACCAGGAAGCTGGTCAGTCAGGTGTTCCCCTGTCCCAGGTCTCTGCCACTGGTTATGCGGGCACTTCCCGCCAGCGGCAGAGGGCCTTGGACAGGAATGTCTTGCCCGAGTTCATGCACTTGAGCGAGGCTTTTCATGCCAGTATGAAGTCGATGTCCGACAGAGTGGAAAGCGTTTTTTCACTCATGGAACGCGGTTTTACCCACATGGAACACCGCTTCCACTCTGTTGACCAGCGGCTTGATCGGCTGGAGGCCGACCTCAACAGATCATTTTTTCCGTAAAATTGAACGGGGCATGGCGGAACACCTTAGTCCTAAGCAACAGCTGAGTGTGTTGCAGGCCTGCAACACTGCTTACTTGCAGGCTATGCAGCAGAATCGGTATGTGCAGCAGTCAGTGGTAGCATTTCCAACTGTGGCACCACTGACTCGCCACACCTCACTACCGACTTCTGCTGTATACCACTGCACAGCCACCTGCATTCCGAGTCAAGCCGGAAACCACTACACCACCACAAGTCCGAGTACTGCTGGACACTCCACCGTCGCCACCACCATGGCAAGCGTTGCTCCTGTCTGGAGCACCACCACCACAGACACCGATACACGCTCTTGGACTACCGCCACCGCAGTACCTGCTTGGTCTACCGCCACCTATTCTCCTGTAAGGACCACCGCCACATCTCCTTCTAGTTGTACCGCCACCACTACGCACCATTTTAGGAGCACAGCCACCACTTCTCTGTCTAGGAGTACCGCCACCAGTCCGCACCATTTTAGGAGCACAGCCACCACTTCTCCGTCTAGGAGCACTGCCACCACTCCACACAATTTTAGGAGCACAGCCACCACTTCTCCTCCTAGGACCACCGCCACCACTTGTTCTGCTTCTAGGAGCACCGCCACCACAGAGCATGAGAGGGGTGACCGACATTCCCTATTTTACGTCTCAAGGCCACGGTCCACCAGCTCAAGGCGGTCACACGGAAGTCGGTCCATGCAGGGGACTCCTGCCCCAAAGAAGAGCAAAAAAAAAACTTTTGTCCACCCCCCCTCACCTCCTAATGTGTCTCAACCTGCCTTTACTTCCATCCTGATCTTCCTTCCCCACTACTTTCGTTGCCCCTTCCCCTAGAATCCCTTCCTCGCTTTCCAGCCGTTCCTCGTCTCTCCACACCCCCAAAGTATTCCCCCCAAACGTCCTTCACAATAAAAATGAATTATTTTTTTTTGTTTTAAAATAAATGTGCAATTCTGCTTTTACTAAATACTGTTTGATTAATGTGTCTTTCGCCGCCTACACACACTGCGCCATACACACACTGCGCCGTACACTTTGCGTTTTTGACTACACATAACTCCAGGAATGACACATGTTTGTTGTGTCATTCATGGAGATGTGTAGTCAAAAACACAAATATATGACTTGTATTTTCCCCACCAGTCTCTTCAGTCTGCTAATATTGCACAGATTGAATAGAGGATGGTGTTGAGTGCAAGGCATATCTATTTTACCTTGCCAGGTATCATAAAAAGTTAAATGAGTCTGGTGTGTTTTTACCATCATTTAACTATTTGTGATACAAGACCAGGGATTCTAGATATACCTTGTAATTAACCACATCCTCTATTCAATGTGTCTTGAATAAACTGAGGAGATGATGGTGAAAATACACGTTATGTGTACAATCCCCTGGCCTTGTATCATTACTATCTCACCTGGGCAGGTGAATACACATGAGTTTTAACCTGCAGCGTCGCTTCAGTCTGCATTTATTTCAAGCATACTGTATCAATGCTGCAGTTTATAACTCATATGTGTGTTCACCTGCCCAGGTGTGATACATTTTGAAGTGAGGATGAGTTATTTTGGGCATCCTCACTTCAGCATCACACCAGGCCTGGGATTGTAGAAGATGTATAAATTTTATTATCTCTCCAGTCTGCATTCAAAATCAAGTCACAGTGATGATACTACAAATAATATTTATAGTCACATGGTCAGGTATAATAAAGAGTGACGGATGCTAGTGCATCCACAAATCACTGTAACATCAGGCCAGGTGACACAAATATTAGTTGTTTTATCTCCACCGTTGCTGCACATTGAACCCAAACTGGAGAGATGATAAAGGTTATACAACTTGTGTGTGTGTATGTATAGTCACCTGGTCAGGATTACTAGTAAATTCATGATGCACAAAAAAACAGCATCATGAATTCACTGGTAAACCTGGCCAGTTGATTATTGTATTTGAGTGTAAAAACACAGACTGCACTCGGTACAGGTATCAAAACTCTTATTTTATTAACATACACACCAGAAAACTTTTTTACACCATTTCATCTTGCCATTCCACCAGTCCTACATCTGAGATGAAGTAGGCCGCAAATTGGTCCCTCGTTTGGCAAACTACAACGGATGACCTGAGAGGGTGCTGAGTGAATTCAGGCAATGGGTTAGGAGCTGCATCATCGAGTTCAAAGTTTGGGTGCTCTTTAGCCATCACAAAATTATGTAGCACCAACATGCCTTCACGACTTCATCCACTGTTTCCAGTTTCAGATGAATGGCTGTGCCCAGAATGCGCCATCTGGAAACAAGTATACCGAAGGCACACTCTACTGTTCTTTGGCCCTGGTCAGCCTGTAATTAAATATTTTTTTGTTGTGGTCCAAGTCCCGGCTGGAGTAGGGTTTTAGCAGGTGTTGGCACATCTGGAATGCCTCATCCCCAACCATGACAAATGGCTGTGGCGGACCCTCAGTGTTGGGAAGAGGCCGTGGCATGGGGAAATTGAAATGGTTGCCATACAACCTCTGGCCCATGTCCGAGTTCTTAAAAGCCTGTGAGTCATTCCCACGGCCAAATGCCCCAATGTCCACTGCAACAAACATAGTTTGCATCTGCAATGGCCATGAGAACTGTAGAGAAGTACTTTTTGTAGTTGTAGTACTCCGAGCCTGTTCTTTTGGGTTTGATTATCCAGATGTGTTTCCCATCAACTGCTCCTAAACAGTTGGGGAAATTGCAGGTTGTCCTGAATTTTTCAGCTATTTCAATCCACTTTTCGGTGGTGGGCAGGGGCATAAAATCTGGACAAAGAACATTCCACAATGCCCGGCAGGTGTCCACAACAATTTCTGACAAGGTGGAGATTCCAATCCGGTACTGGAAGTGGAGTGAAGACAGGCTCTCTCCAGTAGCCAGGAATCTGAGAAAGAACAAAAAAATATATTATTGTATATACTTTTTTAAAACATTAAAAGACCAAAAAAAATAATTTACATGGCATAAAAATAATTCTGCAGGTCTTTGTTTACTAGATGGCAGAACAATAATTCTGCCAGCTGTGGAATAGTACATGGCAGAACAAATAAAATGATGCAGGCATTGGTTTAGCAATATTACGTACCGTAATGTCACCAGGAGTCTTTCCTCCGGAGGAATCGCATGACGGAGCTGTGTATCCTGTCTCCGGATGAATTCTTGGACACGAGCAAGCAAATCCCTGAAGGTTTTTTGGAACATACGGGTATAGTCTGTAAATTTCTCGGGGTTTGCCTGTAGCTCACTATAGAGGGTGTGGTACGCTCCACGGCTCTCCCGGAGTTCAACAATGGGATGTACCCACAAACGCCGCCGCTGCCGTATTCGCTTTCTCTCTCTCTCCCTTTCTTCATGGCAAGCCACTGCATAAGCCTGAGCCATCGCAATGTCCAGATCCAAGATGAAGTGGAAAGTCTTCCAGCGCAGATCCATTTTTCACAAAGGCAAATGCAATCCAATGTGAAGAATGGCTATAAACAGGGTCTATATAAAGATTTCCCATAACACACGGCCACTGGTGTCCCATTGCTGGAGTCTGTTGCAAGAATTTTTCAAGGATTTTCCTCCTGTGAAATGTGACACGTAGATAACCCATGCGCTGAAAAAACGCAAACGCATGCAAAAACGCTTGAAATTGCATATAATCGCATACAATCGCTGCGTTTTTTTTGTCGTAATGCGCACGCTGATGCGACAAAATATCGCAGCATTTACAAGCAATTGCACGCATTTTTTTAATGCATTTGATGAGCGCTCAAAACGCAGCGCAAAAAGGCGCAAGTGTGAAAGTAGCCTAAGCGCTTATACTTGGGTTTCCATATTAGGGAAAGTTTCTTCTGGACTTTTTTTAGTGTTTTTTTCTGCAGAAAAACCTGATCTCTTGGCAAGAAAGAAGCTGCAGGAAAACATGTTTCCTTGATTTTTCTTGCGTTTTTTGCGGCGATTTTCGCAAGTTATATTTGTCTCTTGTGCATCCTGAAAAAGTTTGTTTAAAAAAAAAATCTTTTCCCATAGAATCAGGTTTTGACACAAAAAAACGCAGCAAAACATGATATCTGCATTTTAGTTGCGGTTTTTTTCAACTTTTTTTTACCAGACATTCAAGTCAGTAGTTGAAAAACTCTGAAAAAACGCTGAAAGAAGTGACATGCTCTCTGTCCAAAATAAAGCATGCAAAGCACAAAATACTGATGACAAAAAAACAATGTGTGTGCATGAGATTTCTGAAATCTCATAGGCTTTGCTGGTACTGTAAAACGCAGCTGAAAATTAGCATAAAAAAGCAGCAAAAACGCCCAGTGTGAACTTTAAATCTCTAAAAAACGTGATTCAGACAGAACCTCCCGTGCAAGATTCCCCATAATGAGGCAGATGGTGGCACCGTGGACGCCGTCTGGCCTATGATCCGGCTTTGTCCGTCTTTTTAGCAGTGCATAAAAGTGCAGTCAGCCACAGTTTTGTGCACCTCTGAAAAGACGGACACCGCTGAACAGAGGCCAGATGGAGTCCAGAGTAACTCTACTGCCTCACTATACTGAATGGATCCCCGGTGGTTTCATCTGAATTACGTCACTCATAGATTTAGATGGAAACCCCGATGTAAGTGGAAATATAGGGGCTTTCACGTTACTGATAGCACAAAGGTTCTGAAAAAGCACTAAAGCTCCTCACCCCCCAAAAAGAAATTCTGCAAATTCTGCGCTCCCAAATCCATATGCTCCCTCCCTTCTGAGCCCCACAGTGTACCTAAACCACATATGGCGTCAACGTTTGGCATTTCTGAAGCGATGAGAGCCCGCTTAATTTATGGGTGCATGTCTCATGTCTCACAATCTGGTCTTGGTGTACTGGGCACCACAATAGCAGATTTCCAATTTTCACTCCGCAACATCCTTCTGCTTGTTTCTGGAAAATACCCATGGAGTCAGATTGGCACTACACCTGTAGATAAATTCCCAAAGAGTGCAATCACAAAAAACCCTATAAATATCAGCACAAAAAACTGAAAAATCACATGAATACACTGAAGAGAAAAACTATACCGTGCTATAAAAATATTAAATTTTATTAATCACAAAATATAAATAAAGAATGAAACATATTATGAAACAGTAACAATCAACAAAGTAACCCCAAGTGGTTCGCCTCCTGACGAAGGGACGAAACGCGCGTTGGGGCGCCAGGTGAACGCCACGCTATACTGACCATCTTACATGTAAGTGCCCTTTAGTTTGTGTGCTTCTAATTTTTCTTAGCCGCCACGGTACATGTTGTTTAACCGTTGAGTGTGTTTCACACCATGGCAGCGATAGCACTCTGTGGCATTCAATCTGGGCTACATTGATAGTATCAATTGGTCATACAGGTCAGAGGCGTTTATTCCCTTTTTATCCTTTCATTTGGTTTCTGGTTACTTTGTTGATTGTTACTGTTTCATAATATGTTTCATTCTTTGTTTATTTATATTTTGTGATTAATAAAATT
Source organism: Oophaga sylvatica (assembly GCA_033576555.1). NCBI lineage: Eukaryota > Metazoa > Chordata > Amphibia > Anura > Dendrobatidae > Oophaga > Oophaga sylvatica. The sequence goes on from JARQOD010000007.1 coordinate 14,779,380, forward strand.
TAATATTTTTATAGCACGGTATACTGTTTTTCTCTTCAGTGTATTCAAATTCCCAAAGAGGTATAATTTCCAAAATGAGGTCACTTGAGGTCATTCTGCTCTTCTAGCACTTAGGGGCTCTGTATATGGAGTCCGCAAACTATTCTAGGAAAATCTGCGCTCCTGAGTCTCGTCGTGTAGCTAATCACTACTGTACAGCCATATATGGGGTATTTCTATGTTCTTCCCGTGTTTGCTTGGGTTTCCTCCCACATTATAAAGACATACTGATAGGGAATTTAGATTGTGATCCCCATTGGGGACAGCGCCGATAGTGTCTGTAAAGCGCTGTGGAATTAATGGCGCTATATAAATGAGTAAAATAAAATTGAAGAAATTCTACATTCTGAAGGAATTGTATAACAAATCTTAGTGCTATTTTTACCGTAGCTGGTACTGTAAAACATAGCTGAAAATTTTCAGAACAAAAATTCATAAAAAAGGACCTTGTGGAAACTTTGCACAACAAACTATAATGTCCTATTTTTACTTTTAGCCCTTATAAAATTAAAAATTTGAGGTTAAAACAACATTTTAGCATTTAAGTGATAAAAATGTAAATTAGAGCCGTGGCACCTGCTCTGTAGCATAATCACACGTTTCATGTGCCAATAATACATTTTATTCAGCTAGAAAAAAAAATCAATTTGAAAATGGCACCTGCTGCGCCTGCGCAATAGCAGCTATTGGTGTCTATAGCTGCGATCTGATAGCTGCTAGTTGGCAGGCGCCGGCAGCGCCATCTTAATGGAGAAGAAAAAAAATTCCTCCTCTAAGATGGCGCCTCCTGCGCAGTAGCAGGTTGGAGATAGCTGTTTCCAGTTCAGCCACTTTCTGTTGTTTCCATTTGTTCACTTCCAGCTGCTCTCCTGGATGGAGTTATTCCAGTCTTAGCCATGAAAAGCAGAGGTGGGATTCACACTTTAAAGTGAACCTATCATGTCAAAAACCGTTATTAACCTACAGATATAGGGTTAATCTGCAGGTTAATAGCATTGTTAAGCTGCCCGGCAGCCACACTGACAGTTGGCTGGCAGAAGGAAATTAATTTATTCCTCCCGAGCTTTCAGTCATAGAGGTTTCTCCGGCGTGGCGTCAGTCACCACTCAGTGCATAGTGATTGGCGTCTGTAATCACACCACGGCAATGACTGACAGCCAACTCGGCACTGATTTACTGGACGGGACGGGGTGTGGTTACAGCTACTGCTCACTGTATGCTGAGACTGAAGCCATGCCTCTAGGACTGAAAGCCCAACGCAGCCGAGAAGAATAATGGTAATTTCCCCTGGTAGCTGGACTTTCTGTCCAGTCCAGCGGCCGCATGGTTTTAGAACACTATCACCCTGCAGATTAACACTACATCTGCAGGTTAATGACATTTGGGGACATGAGTGGTTCACTTAGGCTTATGGGAATTTACACTGTACGACCCAAAATAAGATCTCTAAATTGAAAGCTGTCCTATATAGAACAACTTGATATCAACATATGCGTACATTTTGGGCAGTATATTCAATATTATGGTATTTTGTAGACCTATACTCTCTTGATGACAATATTGTATATTCTCTTGAGTTTTGTAGTCAAAGTGTCTGGGAAATGATTTTTGGCTTTGAAGAACTGGCGTTCACCGGTGGCTTCTCTGCTCATGAACAAAGCTCACAAGCTATGTTCCCATGACCTTCCTATAGTTCTCTTTATTCTGTGGCAACTCATTAGGAGAACTGTCCCCTTCATTAAAAAATGTATAAAAAATTAGTCAGTTAACTCTAACTTGTACATATGTGAAGATGGGGAAGTTCTATTACACAATTTTGTGTTTTATTATCATTTCCTTATTATCCAGGTTTTTACGGGTAGTAAGTCATAGATTAATTTATGAACAGTTTTATTAATATTTTCTTATGATACAGTTACAGCAAGTATGCATTGTATCGGCACTGTATCTTAAGGTATTGCCATGAGATACACAATATTAGGATTCGGCTCTTTTTGCCTGTTTGACCGGTCGTTACATGATCACTCATATGCGATTTGCATTCTTATAATCACATGTTGACGAGCTAATAATCCTACTTCTCTGAATGCCAGTGGCAAACCATTGAGAGACGCTGGGAGAGAACTTAGCATATGACCACAAGTATGCCAATCGTCTAGAACAAACCAGAAAGCAGAGCTGAATCCTAACAGTGCATATAATGCACACTGTTAGGATTCAGCTTGATACAGTGCCTGAAAGAGATTAGCCTTGGCCTGGAAAAAATGTGTCTGCCTCTTGTGGTAGGGCACTCAACATTCTGACTGCTCTAACTGTTAAGAACCCGTTACTATTTGGTTGCCGGAGTCGCCTTTCCTTATTTTGGTCTTTGGCAGGAATGAGTCATGTTCCAGTTCTTTGCACTGACCACAAATATATTTATAAATATAAATGAGATGATCCCCTTTTTTTCTCAGCTAAACAAGCCCAACTTTTCCAACCTCTCCTCATATGAGAGGCCTTCCATCCCTTGGAATTATCTAATTGACGCCTTTGAACTGACTTTAACTTCTGAATATCCTTTTTAAAATGTGAAGCCCAATACTGGATCTGTATTCTAGATGTGGCCTCACCAGTGATTTATAAAGTGGTAATAATACGTTGGGATCGCGGGATTTTATCTCTCTCTTTATACACCCTAAAATCTTGTTTGCTTTTGCGGCTTCTGCTTGATATTGAGTACTGCTGCTCAGCTGACTTGTAACCATAAGGCTAAGTGCACACAATCAGGAATATTTGCGTTTTTTTCGCGGGAAAAAACGCATAAAAAACGCATGTATTAAGCATCCTATCATTTAGAATGAATTCCGCAATTTTTGTACACATGGTGCGTTTTTTTCCGTGAAAAAAACGCATCGCGGAAAATCTAGCAACATGTCCATTAATTTTGCGGAATTCTAGCGTTTTTCCCGCTATATTATTGACCTAGAAAGTTCAGGAAAAAATTGCGGTAAAAACGCGTCAAATCCGCGCAAAAAAACACGCGTTTTTGCCGCGAAAAAAGTCCGGTTTTGCTCAGGAATATTCTGCAAACATTCTGCAAACGTGTGCACTTAGCCTCATACCTAAGTCCTTCTCCTGTTCTGTAGTCCCAAGTATGCTCCCATTTTTATGTACGATCGTATATGCAGAAATAGCATTACTCTGTCCCAGGTGCATTACTCTACATTTATCTACATTAAATCTCATTTGCCAAGTGTTTGCCCATTCAGGTATGTTATCCAGATCGTTATGCAATATTGTAAAGTCAAGGTTAGAGTTTAGTATTCTACATAGTTTGGTGTCGTCAGCAAAGACTGACACTTTACTCTCAATACCATCCACAAGGTCATTAATAAAGAGGTTAAAAAGAATCGGTCTTAGCACAAATCCCCGGAGTCCCCACTGGTAACTATATCCCATTTAGAGAATGTACCATTTATGACAACACTTTGTTTCCTGTCATTTAGCCAATTCCTTACTCATCTGCATATAGTTTCCCCCAGTTTTTGCTTCTTTAGCTTCAGTATAAGGCTGTTCTGTGGTACAGTATCAAATGCCTTTGCAAATTCCAGATAAATCACATCAGCCACATTACCTACATCCAGATTTGCCCTTACCGCCTCATAGAAACCCAACATATTGGTTAGACAAGACTTATTCTTCATAAATTCAACCCTGTGATGTTTCCACAGCTCCCTATATACAAAATGATGGCTCCAAGAGCCCTCTGTATACAGTATGATATCTCCACAGTCCCCTATGAACAGAATGATGACCCCCATAGCTCTCTATATGCAGCATGATTTCCCCTGCGAGGTCGGTTGCTATGGATTTCCCTGAAGGAGAGGCCAGCTGACTAGCTGCTGTGAACAAAACATATTCCAATAAGGATCATTGTAACATGTATTCTTACCAGTAGCAGCAAGTCAAAACCATATAATTTAAAGTTAAAATATAGTAAATCATAGTACGTCTCTTATTGTACCTTGATCAAAAGCTCTCAACACACGATGATGCTCCCAGAGACTATGATGTCCTCACATAACCCCTCACACAGTATGATGTCCTCACATAACCCCTCACACAGTATGATGTCCTCACATAACCCCTCACACAGTATGATGTCCTCACATAACCCCTCAGACAGTATGATGTCCTCACATAACCCCTCACACAGTATGATTGTAATGTATGTAGTACAGTTCATATAGCGTCTTGTGCTTGGGTGCGATGAAAACACAGGAGTCACAGGTTTGATATAGAAAAGTCCTGTATTACTTCATACAAGTTGGCAGAAATAGTCACACAGTTTGCAGACACAGAAACAGGAGACACAGCAGGCCAGAGTAATCCAAGCTCAGCAATCACTCTCCAATACAGATTCAGGATCTTCTTCTCTGTTACCGTAAGTCCATGCAAACGTGGGTCTTTCAAAGAGCAGGGTTCAGAGTCCACAAGTGCTTCAGAGTTCCTCAGTAGGAATAGCTGGAGTACAAGGTCCAAGGCTTACAGGAGTTAAGTCACAGGTTCACTGCAGGCTAGATTCTGAAGCACTGATTGCTCAGCTGTGGCTGCTTAAGAAGCAAAGGAGAGAATCAGGGCGGGAACATGCAAGCTGGAAACTCCATTCCGACTGAGGGCAAGATAGCTGCAGCAAGACAGAAAGTAAAATGGCTGACAAACAAACTGAGTTTCAGGAATATATACATAGAACCTTACAATGATGTCCTCACATAACCCCTCACACAGTATGATGTCCTCACATAACCCCTCACACAGTATGATATCCTCACGTAACCCCTCACACAGTATTTTGTCCTCACATAACCCCTCACACAGTATGATGTCCTCACATAACCCCTCACACAGTATTTTGTCCTCACATAACCCCTCACACAGTATTATGTCCTCACATAACCCCTCACACAGTATTATGTCCTCACATAACCCCTCACACAGTATGATGTCCTCACATAACCCCTCACACAGTATTATGTCCTCACATAACCCCTCACACAGTATGATGTCCTCACATAACCCCTCACACAGTATGATGTCCTCACATAACCCCTCACACAGTATGATGTCCTCACATAACCCCTCACACAGTATGATGTCCTCACATAACCCCTCACACAGTATGATGTTCTCACTTAGCCAATTACACAGTACGATGTCCCCACAACGACCACCGTGCAGTATGATGTCCCCACAACGACCACCATGCAGTATTATGTCCCCATACAGACCACCATGCAGTATGATGTCCCCACAGTTTTCAAGTAGTGGTCTGTGCAGTGTACTGAGGCTCTGTGCAGCTTTTGCAATGTAGTCCTATCTTGGTGACTGCAGCACTCGCCAACTCAGTTCACTGGTGGAAAAGGGAGCTGATGTCTCCTTGTTCCTTCCTTACATACACTACCATCTTCATCCTGTGGATATAGACACTGGTAAAATTTAGATACCAGGCGGAGGGTGTCCGCGTGGTGCCGGACATCACTGTTTCCAGCTGTCCTGGTCTGCAGGCCGGATGTGGCCTGTGGGTTGTGCTTTTTCGCGGCTTGTTCTAGAGTTTTCTGTCACTATACTTACTAAAGGGACTCACTTCAGCATGACCAGGTTCATAACATGAAAAGCATATTCTTTTGGTATCTATAGATCACAGGGATAAAGCTTCTGCTTGATACCTCTGGTAGTTGGTTATCTCCAATAAAAACAAAAGGATTGTGCATGTTCTTGAAATCCAAGATGGAGTGTGTATTATAGTGCCAGTCACAGGATGTCCCTACCTGGTGTCAGACACAACCTTCCCTCACTAGTTAGACATAAGTGCCTCATCCGCAGCTTCACATGTTTTTTGCTACATGCTTGAAATCATAAAACAATGGGGGCTTAAACTAAGCCCCTTAATTCCTCATAAGATGGCGGTACAAAACGTGAAATTCAAAAGTATGTAAAAAATACCGTAGTATGTGTCGCCATTTTATGAGACCTATAATGTTTTAATTTCTCAGTCAATGGAGATTTGTTGGGACGGTTTTCATGCAGGTAGAAATGTTTTTATTTAGGGTACAAGATGATATTGTGATTACTTTTTGTTTAATTTTTTTAGGAAGGGCATTTCTTGTGTGGGGAAATTTTTAGTTTATATTTTGATAGTTTGGACTTTTATGGATTTGGCGACACCAAATGTTTTATTTTCTTTATTTTAAATGGGGGAAATTAGTTTTTGGGGCATTAATTATTATTATTATTTTTTTACAGTTGACAGTTGACCATTGGGTTGGAGGGTGCGCTGACTACATTCCCCCTCTAAACGCCTCCTCCTGTGTTACTAGATTGCTTAGCCACTGTAATTGTATCTGATCCTGGGAAAGTAGGGTACTTGGGGTAACCTGAACAGACCAATGACAGAGGGAAATTGTGACCCAATGCTCTGCTCTTGGCTGCAATAAAATGACGCCAGACTCCATCTGCAGCCAGGGGGCATGCCACGCTCACAGATGGGGCAACCTCGATACAGGAGATAGGGTTGGCATAGGACCCAGTCTCCTATGGCCTGTGGCTGCTGTATTAGCTCAGACACTTACAGAACTACAACTAAAAATAGCGACCCCAATGGCGGAGTAAAAAAGTAACATTTACAACAGTTAATTTTAAACAGTTGTAAATCATTTTTTTATCATAAATTCCATATAGTAAAAAAATGCATATTGTGACTTATTCCCTTTTAAGTTCTGCGTGAGCATTAGGCATTTGTCCCTGGACAACTTAAGGATTTGTGCTTCATATAGACATTTGGCGCCCAGTAGATCCCAAATACTGAAGTGCAGTATAAGTGTTAGGATGTCTGGAAAATGTTGTTTGTAAGGAATTTACACTGAGTTTTTGCTGGTAACTTATTAGAAATAAATGTGTCGTTTTTTTGTTTCCAAACAGGGTAGGAACTTGAGACGACTCCAGTTTCACCTGGTTGGCTATCAAGGCTAGTAATGTATCGAGAGTATTTAAATCAGCAAAGCATGGAAGCATTGGAAGTAGACGACATCAGTCCAGCACTTGAAGTCACTGAAGACTTCTTCAATTCATTTGATAATTTGGAGCATGTTGGTCATCAGCCAGAAGTCTTTGGCATTCACGAAATTCCAGAACTCCTGGGAAATGACCTATCTGATCAGATCAAGCAGCATGCTGATGGTCAAAATGCCAACTCACAGCAAAGCATCATTTGGGAGAGGTGTAAAAGTAGCCTGTTTGATGCCAAAGCAAAGAACGGTTTTCACGCCAAAGAACATTTTTCATCAACCAGACGAACATTTTCAGATATATCATCGTTGGCTGGAGAAGAAAAAGACTCTTCCTCATTTAATTTTTTTACTTCTTGTCATCGTAGACGTGACAGACCTCGTTCAGTTAATGACACAGGAGCCCTCAATGAAGAGAATCCAAAATTTAGACCAGGACACAACAGATCGCGGTCTGATGTCAGTCATGTGAACTGGAATAGTGTTCGCAAACATGCCCCATTGCAGCGATCATCAAGCCAGGGGGTTCACTTCAGCAGAGACATTGAAGGAAATACTGGTATGGCTTGATTTACTTAATCTGGTATCTTGGTATGACATAGGGTTAGGATTCACCCTCTCTTAGCTTCACGTTACCTCCCCCTTTTAATCAGAAGTTGATCACTATTGTCCCAGTAACTGTTTCACAACCAGCGCAGAAAATGTGCGTTGCAGCTGGCCTCCAGTTTCAGCTCTGTTCTGCGACGTACATTTTCACCAGGCTAATCAACAGCAGGAGCAGGGCTGCGCAGATGAAGAAGACTGTGCATTCTCTCATCTCAGAAAATCTGGTCACTTATGATAATGACACACTGATCAAACTGTGATCAGAGTGTGATCCAATTCTCCAGGAAAAAATCAGACATGTGCATGGCTTCATAACCTAACATTGGTCCGGGTGTAATCTGATGTTTTGTCGGATTACACTCAGACCAAGTTGACAATCTCCGTTGTCCCGGAGCGGCAGCTCTCCTGTGCTGAGCGGTCATGTGGTACCGCTCATTAAGGTAATGAATATGCGCTCCACGCTTATGGGAGTAAAGAGCAGTGCATATTTATTACGTTAATGAGCGGTATCACGTGACCGCTCAGCACAGGAAGAGCTGCCGGGACGGAGATGCAGCAACAGTGCGAGGAGGGTGAGTATTATGTCTTCTGGAAGCCGGTGTCTGCAGCTGTCACTGTGCCACAGCCGCCGGCTCCTGCCGCTGCTCTGCCCCTCCCCCTCCTGCTTTCTGGACAATGACTCGTGTATAAGCCGAGGGGGGTGTTTTCAGCATAAAAAAATGTGCTGAAAATCTCGGCCTATACACGAGTGTATCCGGTATGTCCTCCAATATGCATTATGCATTGTAGCTGCACTCCATGAGTAGGAACTAAAGAGAAATTTACAGCACTGTGCCAAAGTATTAGGCAGGTTAGGAAAAAAATACTGCAAAATAAAAATAGAAGTGTTAGTAAATTATTTTTATCAATTAACAAAATGTAAAGTGAATGAACAAAAGAGAAATGTAAATCAAATAAATTTTTGGTGGGACCACTGTCTGCCTTAAAATACAGCATTAAGGCTATGTGCACACATTCAGGATTTTATGCGTTTTTTAAGCGTTTTTGCAGGGGTTTTCCACTGCAAAAACGCTTAAAAAACGCATGCATTAAGGATACTATTATTAGAATGCAATCCGAAATTTTTGTGCACATGCTGCGTTTTTTTCCGCAAAAAAAACGCAGCATGTTCATTCTTTTTCCGGAATCGCGGTGATTCCGTCGCCATAGGAATTGAACCGCTTACTTTACGCATGTGGCTATGCCCACCATGCGCAAAGTGAGCGGTTCATATGCGGTTGGTACCCAGGGTCTGGAGGAGAGCAGACTCTCCTCCAGGCCCTGGGTACCATATCCCTGTAAAAAAAATAATTAAAATAAAAAATAGTCACATTCTCACCTTCCAGCGGCCCCCGCAGCTTTCCCGCTCCCGGCAACTCCCATTCCCAGGGATGCCTTGCGACAATGACCCCAGATGACATAGCGGTCTCTCGTGATGCTACGTCATCTGGGGTCATTGTCGCCAGGCATCACTGGGAAAGGGAGTTGCCGGGAGCATCGCGTTGACCAGGAAGGCTGTGGGGGCCGCCGGAAGGTGAGAATATCATGATTTTTTTTCATTTTTTTTATTTTTAACATTAGATCTTTTTACTATTGATGCTGCCTATGCCTATGCTTGACTCGTGTGACCAACCTGTCAATCAGTTTTCCAAGTGATGCTACAGATCGTTTGGAAAATACTAGCATTCTGCAAGCTAATTACGCTAGTTTTTAGCGGGAATACGCATACATATAAAATACGTATTTCCCGCGGCAGGGAGGTGTGGGATTGCCGCGAAAATTTCCGTGGCAATTCCCGAACGTGTGCACATAGCCTAATTCTTCTAGTTACACTTACAAGCAGCTTTTGAAGGAACTTGTCTGGGAGGTTGTTACAAACATCATGGAGAACTAACCAGAGATGTTTTATGGATGTAGGCTTGTGCAAATGTTTCTATCTCTTCATATAATCCCAGACAGACCTGATGAGCTTCATAACACAACACCCTACCCTTCTTCCTATCTTCCTACTCTCTAAATGTGTTTTATTTTAATGTACTTTTTGTAACGTTTCATATGAGAGCAGTCTCAAACGTGACGTCACAGGAGACTAGTGCTGCATTCACTTCCCGCAGTGTCCAACCCCCTCCTGGAACAAGACGTCATGGGGTGGGAGCGCTGCAGTTAGTCACTAGTTTCTTGCATCGCTGCCCCCTCTGAAGTGGTCCTGGATCCTGAGTGATGTATGCTCTGGTAGATGTGAGTACAGAGACAGCTCTCTGCTTCTATCTCCACCGCTGTAGCTTTTGGGAAAGAAGACATTGCCAGAGGACGGACAAAGAAACATTGAGTGCACCCTCGCCGATCCCTGACGACTCATTTGAGGGTGGTGCTAGAAGCTGTGAGACAGCACTTGTGTCACTCACTGTTTGTTTCTCCGCCCCCTGACGACGTCTTCTTTCACAGAAACTGAGTGCCGGTGCTGCACTCGCCTCTCTCACAGCGTCCTTCACCCAGAATCCAGGATATCTTTAGAGGGTGGCGATGCAATGTGCTAGTGAGCACTTCAACACTGCCCACTATGATGCCCTGAAAGGGCGATGTGGATAGTGAATGCAGACCCAGGCCCCTGTGATGTCATGTTTGAGAATTCTCACGAACGAAACGTCACAGGAAGTACAGTAAAAAAAACCACATATAGAGATTAGAGAGGGAGAAGTGTAGGGTGTTGTGTAACAGCTAACTTCAATAGTGGTTAGGGAGACAGACAAATCCGTAGGAATTGCAGTGGGTGGGTAAACTACCGGAGAGGATCTCACTGTATAAAGTTTTGGCTTCTCTACTCCTAGTGGAGGATGCAGTCACAGTGAATCATCTCCATTCATTTCCAGGGAAATGTTAGTGTAATGCTATCATGCTTGCAGCTTCTCAATTTTCATTAGAGATTTGCAAGAGCTGAAAATCAAACACTTTGTCATTCACAGATAAAATGAAAGATGAAATGCGGAGCGGCAGAAGGACAGCTTCCTTAGAAATGACCTTAAAATATCAATTACATTAGGCTTTATTTCATTAATGGTGGATAAAATGTGACTTCTGTAAATCTTTCACTGCAAGATAAAATCAGTGTAATCCTATTATGGGAACCATAATAACATATAATTTGTTTCTACAAAGTGGTTTCAGCTCCTCTCGTAAAGAGTGTTACGTGACTTATTATTGTAATTGCAAATCTGTTCATTTTTATTATCTTTACACCATATTGGGCTGTGCATAATGGCTCCTTGTTCTGCTTTTAGACACGCAATATCGGCATACTGCTTGGATTAAATATAATTATTACACTGCATGGATGGAGTGAACCTTATGCAAAATATAGCAGTCATACAGAGCGCTAATGGGTAACTGAATTGCGCTTTATTTAATATTTTTATCAGATTTGATGGCAGTCTTTGTGTTTCATCACCTCCCAGATTAATGACATTTTCTGCCCCCCCCCCCCCAGTGGGCATTTACACATTACATCTGTAATATACCGTATTTTTCGGACTATAAGACGCACTGGACTATAAGACGCACCCAGGTTTTAGAGGTGGAAAATAGGGAAAAATATATTTGAAGCAAAAAATGTGGTAAAATATTTAATAACATAAATAACATACTATTATATGTGGTGTTATTATATATAATAGCATGTTATTATGTAGGAAGCTACGGGTAGGAGATGGTGCTGCGGGACCAGTGTGGTATCTGTAAACTACTATGTGAAGACGCTGGAGGGTGAGTATAAGGCCGGGGTCACACATGCGAGAAACTCGCAGGATTTCGTGTGAGTCTCTCGCATGAACACCCGGCACTGCCGCTGGCACTCAGACTTGAGCGTGCGGCTGCATAGAAATAGAGACAGATGATAGAGACAGATGATAGAGACAGAGATGATAGAGACAGAGATGATAGAGACAGAGATGATAGAGACAGAGATGATAGAGACAGAGATGATAGAGACAGAGATGATAGAGACAGAGATGATAGAGACAGAGATGATAGAGACAGATGATAGAGACAGAGATGATAGAACAGAGATGATAGAGACAGAGATGATAGAGACAGAGATGATAGAGACAGATGATAGAGACAGAGATGATAGAGACAGAGATGATAGAGACAGAGATGATAGAGACAGAGATGATAGAGACAGAGATGATAGAGACAGAGATGATAGAGACAGAGATGATAGAGACAGAGATGATAGAGACAGATGATAGAGACAGATGATAGAGTCACAGATGATAGAGACAGAGATGATAGAGACAGATGATAGAGACAGAGATGATAGAGACAGAGATGATAGAGACAGATGATAGAGACAGAGATGCGTTTTTTTAATGCGTTTCATGTGCGCACGATGCGCTGCGCAAAAAAACGCAAGTGTGAAAGTAGCCTAACCTTTTAATTAATTCTCTGTTGTACAGTGTGTCTGAAGGACCTGTGATGACATCATAAAGAGGCAGGGCTTTGGTCATGTGATGCTCCAGCCCGCCCTCTTCATGACCTCATCACAGGTCCTCCACAGGAGCATTCAGCATGGCATCAGCACAGCCCATGTGCTGTCAGGTATGCGATGCCTCCTGCTGCACTCTGCTCCTGCCGCCTCCTTCTCCTTCAGACACCGATCTGCCCAGCTGCTGCAGGAATCAGGCGCTGGGGAACCATGTGGCTCTGTCATTAGCTGCTCCCCGCTCACTGCTCAGCTGATAGGTGGGCCGGGAAGCGGCTGATTAATATTCACTGCACTTAAGTATCTGGTCCAGGGGTTTCCCCAGCGCTGGATTCCTGCAGTGGAGGGGATATTTTCCTGCCTCCTGCGATCCCACTCCACCGCTGCCCCCCTCCCCACATGTTACATTCCGACCATAAGACGCACCCACACTTTCCTCCCAATTTGGAGGAAAAAAAGTGCGTCTTATGGTCCGAAAAATACGGTAAATGTCCCACTTGTACAGTCATGGCCAAAAGTTTTGAGAATGACACAAATATTATATTTTCACATGATCTGCTGCCCTCTGGTTTTTATGTGTGTTTGACAAATGTTTTTATCACAGACAGAAATATAATTGCAAACATATGAGTAACAAAAGCTTATATTGAAGGTACTGCCACACTTAGTGATCTCGTTAGCGATCTCAATAACGACGCAAGCTAATGAGATCGTTTTTGTGATCGTTTTAATGTCTCTAGTAGCTGCCACACTTAGTGATCTCGTTAACGACTCAAAAGCGGTTAGCGATCTCATTAACGACTTTAACGGTCATTGCGATGTAAAAAACAGCGCACATCGCTCACAAAAGGTGCCAGACACAGCGATATAGGCTCACCAGCGGGACGCCAACGATCTAAATACGGTCCAGACAGGGGCGTAACTAGGAACGGCAGGGCCCCACAGCAAACTTCACAATGGGGCCCCCCCCCTCGCGCGCGTTGCCAATCCCGGTCTACCCAAGTTGTGTTAAGAAAGATACCTTTATTATCCAAAATTAGAGGTTTTTGGAGTAATGATAGTGAAATAACAGAAAAGAACCAACTCCCAGGAAGCAACTGAGGTAGTGACGAAGGTAGGCTTTCTCCAGAGTAAATATGTGAAGAAACTTGTAATCCAGCCTGCAAATTGCTTTCAAAACGGATGATTTATTCAGTAGAACAACAGTCCGGTATACAGAATAATCTAAGATTGTTCTGTATACCGTACTTCTGCACCACGCCCTCACCAATTACACATGTGAGGAGTTGACAGCCTCAGCTCTGCTGCATGTGAGGAGTGACAGCCTCAGCTCTGCTACATGTGAGGAGTGACAGACTCAGTTCTGCTACATGTGAGGAGTGACAGCCTCAGCTCTGCTACATGTGAGGAGGAACAGCCTCAGCTCTGCTACATGTGAGTAGGGACAGCCTCAGCTCTGCTACATTCGAGGAGTGACAGCCTCAGCTCTGCTACATGTAAGGAGTGACAGCCTCATCTCTGCAACATGTGAGGAGTGACAGCCTCAGCTCTGCTACTTGTATAGCAAAGCTGAGGCTGTCACTCCGCGCATGTAGCAGAGATGAGGCTGTCACTCCTCGCATGTAGCAGAGCTGAGGTTGCTACTTGTCACATGTAGCAGAGCTGAGGTTGTTACTTGTCACATGTAGCAGAGCTGAGGTTGTTACTTGTCACATGTAGCAGAGCTGAGGTTGTTACTTGTCACATGAGCAGAGCTGAGGTTGTTACTTGTCACATGAGCAGAGCTGAGGTTGCTACTTGTCACATGTAGCGGAGCTGAGGTTGTTACATGTAGCAGAGCCGAGGTTGCTACTTGTCACATGTAGCAGAGCTGAGGTTGTTACTTGTCACATGTAGCAGAGCCGAGGTTGCTACTTGTCACATGTAGCAGAGCTGAGGTTGTTACTTGTCACATGAGCAGAGCTGAGGTTGTTACTTGTCACATGAGCAGAGCTGAGGTTGCTACTTGTCACATGTAGCAGAGCTGAGATTGTTACTTGTCACATGTAGCAGAGCCGAGGTTGCTACTTGTCACATGTAGCAGAGCTGAGGTTGTTACTTGTCACATGTAGCAGAGCCGAGGTTGCTACTTGTCACATGTAGCAGAGCTGAGGTTGTTACTTGTCACATGTAGCAGAGCTGAGGTTGTTACTTGTCAAATGTAGCAGAGCTGAGGTTGTTACTTGTCACATGTAGCAGAGCTGAGGTTACTTGTCACATGTAGCAGAGCTGAGGTTGCTACTTGTCACATGTAGCAGAGCTGAGGTTACTTGTCACATGTAGCAGAGCCGAGGTTGCTACTTGTCACATGAGCAGAGCTGAGGTTGTTACTTGTCACATGAGCAGAGCTGAGGTTGTTACTTGTCACATAAGCAGAGCTGAGGTTGTTACTTGTCACAAATATCAGAGCTGAGGTTGCTACTTGTCACAAGTAGCAGAGTTGAGGTTGTTACTTGTCACATGTAGCAGAGCTGAGGTTGCTACTTGTTACATGTAGCAGAGCTGAGGTTGTTACTTGTCACATGTAGCAGAGATCAGGGTGTCACTCGTCACTTGTAGCAACCATGAGGCTGTTACTGGGCCAGGGGGATGCTACTGGTGACTGAGGTCCCGTGCCCAACAGGGCCCAGGGGGAGGTTAGTGGTGACTTGAGGCTTGCGTCAAACAGGGCCCGGGAGCCCGAGGCCCTGTTGGAATGCGGGCCCCTTGCTACCTGGGCCCTGTGTTGAATGTGGGCCCCCTGCACTGCAGCCTGGGGCTGCCTGTTGAATGTGGGCCCTGTTAGATCCTGCCTGCACCTGCCCTCCCAGTCACCATTGAGCAGCCAAGCCTCTTCTCACTGTTGAGAGACTCACGGTATTCACCCTGCTCGCCCGGGCTTCCACCTGCTTGTCCAGTCAGCCTGCTGCTTCATGTGGTCTGCCTGGCCGTCTGCTGTCCGCCCCCACATGCACACACGCTGTGACAGACGGACCATAATGCACTGGGCCGCAGCTTAAAGCTACAGTGCTCATTTCTGTTCGCTGTCTGCATTTACAACACTGTAGTGTCTCTTTAAAACAACACAGTGTTGTTATGCATCAGCGTTCAGAGTCAGAAGCCTGAACAAAATGTTGGGAGGGGGCCCGAGCGCGGATCCATTTGCCAGCGTGCTCGGGCCCCCCTTTTTGCTCCTAAATCACAGGGCAGCTGCAGCAGGGACGGGCCCCCTTCTAGCCCGGGCCCTGTGGCAGCTGCTTCCCCTGCTTCCACTATAGTTCCGCCCCTGGGTCCAGAACTCTAGTGAACGATCAGCGAGATCACAGCAGGGGCCACGTCGTTGCTACATGCCACACACGTTAGCGTCACGAACGAGATTGCTAAATAGTGACGTATTTTAGCGATCTCGTTAGCGACGCTGTTTAGTGTGGCATACCCTTGACAGTTAGAATGAGTTAATGCAGCAAGTCAATATTTGCAGTGTTGACCCTTGTTCTTCAGGACCTCTGCAATTCTCCCTGGCATGCTCTCAATCAACTTCTGGACCAAATCCTGACTGATAGCAGTCCATTCTTGCACAATCAATGCTTTCATTTTGTCAGAATTTTTAGATTTTTGTTTGTCCACCCGTCTCTTGATGATTGACCACAAGTTCTCAATAGGATTAAGATCTGGGGAGTTTCCAGGCCATGGACCCAAAATCTCTATGTTTTGTTCCCTGAGCCATTTAGTTATCACCTTTGCTTTATGGCAAGGTGCTCCATCATGCTGGAAAAGGCATTGTTGATCGCCAAACTGCTCTTGGAGGGTTGGGAGAAGTTGCTCTTGGAGGACATTCTGGTATCATTCTTTATTCATGGCTGTGTTTTTAGGCAAGACTGTGAGAGAGCCGATTCCCTTGGCTGAGAAGCAACCCCACACATGAATGGTTTCAGGATGCTTAACAGTTGGCATGAGACAAGACTAGTGGTAGCGCTCACCTTGTCTTCTCCGAATGAGGCGTTTTCCTGATGTCCCAACCAATCGAAAAGGGGATTCATCAGAGAAAATAACTTTACCCCAGTCCTCAGCAGTCCACTGCCTGTACCTTTTGCAGAATATCAGTCTGTCCATGATGTTTTTTCTGGAGAGAAGTGGCTTCTTTGCTGCCCTCCTTGAGACCAGGCCTTGCTCCAAGAGTCTCCGCCTCACAGTGCGTGCAGATGCACTCACACCTGCATGCTGCCATTCCTGAGCAAGCTCTGCACTGCTGGTAGCCCGATCCCACAGCTGAAACACTTTTAAGAGACGGTCCTGGCGCTTGCTGGTCTTTCTTGGGCGCCCTGGAGCCTTTTTGGCAACAATGGAACCTCTCTCCTTGAAGTTCTTGATGATGCGATAGATTGTTGACTGTGGTGCAATCTTTCTAGCTGCGATACTCTTCCCTGTTAGGCCATTTTTGTGCATTGCAATGATGACTGCACGTGTTTCTCTAGAGATAACCATGGTTAACAGAAGAGAAACAATGATGCCAAGCACCAGCCTCCTTTTAAAGTGTCCAGTGGTGTCATTCTTACTTAATCATGATAGATTGATCTCCAGCCATGTCCTCATCAACACCCACACCTGTGTTAATGGAGCAATCACTGAAAAGAGGTTAGCTGGTCCTTTTAAGGCAGGGCTGCAATGATGTTGAAATGTGTTTTGGGGGATAAAGTTCATTTTCTAGCCAAATATTGACTTTGCAAGTAATTGCTGTTAAGCTGATCACTCTTTATAACATTCTGGAGTATGTGCAAATTGCCATTAGAAAAAGTGAAGCAGTAGACTTTGTAAAAATTAATATTTGTGTCATTCTCAAAACTTTTGTCCATGACTGTATACATCAGTTTTCCCCTATTTGTGTTCATTTTCAGTAGCCTTTGAGCTAATGGTTAGAGACTAGCTGCTATGATGTCTCCTGTACACAGTACACACAGATGAATGGGCATTCCTGCTCTCCTGTTTCTATGTAGCACCCCTCCAGAAGCAGGAGCAGCATGAAGTGCATCATACAGCAGTCCTGAGCAGTGTAACTGTGAATCCTGCACTGGCACGAGATAAAAGACCTACTGGAAATCAGCAGTACAGCCTGTGCCTCTTAGGGTACATGTCCACGTACCGGAATCAATGCGCTTTGGACGGAGCGGAAACCCCACTCCGCCCAAAGCCCCGCCCCCTTCTATACGCTCGGTGATTCCTGATGTGTTCAGAGAACACATCTGGAATCTCCGCACCCCTACATAGGACTGTGTTATTTACCTTGCGGCGATGGAGTGTCGCCGCAAAGTAAATAGACATGCTGCAGTCTAAATAGATGCGCCGCATCTCCGGTTTAGCGGGTGTGTCACCTGTGTAATCGGACGCATAGTGGAGATGGGATTTCATAAAATCCCTCCACTATGCAGGAACATCTGGCCGCTGCGGATTAAACGCTGCGGTAGGACGCAGTGTTCAATCTGCAGCTAATCCTGAGTGTTTCCCGACCGTGGAAACATACCCTAATATTATTCTCCTTACTCCACCTCCATCCATTTTCCATAAGTTTGAGTGCGCAGCTGTAATCTGACACCTCAGTGGACAGGTAGTGAGACCTGAACTGTCTTATAAGTGGAGACAGAAGCATATTTCTCTGATATTACATTTTACATCCACTTGTGCTAGTGATGTACTGCATACAATGTTTTTTAAAACCTCAGTGACAATTTCTTAAGTATACAAGTGTTATGTTTCGGTAGCTGAGGAGGACAGGAACAACAGCAGAGCAGCCGAACACCTGAGATGTTGGTAACTGATGGGTTGCAGATTCCTAAACTAACGACACAACTAGAGGTAGCTGTGGAGCGTTCCTACGTTGATCCTAGACGCCTCGTCACAGCCTGAGAGATAACTACACCTAAAGGCAGAAAGATGAAAGCTATCTGCCCCGGAGCAGATCCCCAAAGAAAATAGGAAGCCCCCAAACATATAATGGCGGTTAGACAAGATGAAAATACAAACATAGGCAGAAAATAGACTGAGCAAACGCTGGGGCCACAATCTGACTAAATAGGATAGGACAGGAGAGATTACTTTCTGCAACCCAGAAAACCCTACAAAAATCCAACAATTCTGATTACAAAAATACTGAGATCACACGATCTCGCCACCCACTACATCAGATCTCAGTGTGAACAAAAACCAAGCCGCAGCCGCTGAAAAAAACAGGAAAAAGCAAATGAGCAAATAACAGTGGCTGCAGAAAAACCGTGAGGAGCTCAGGCCCCAGGAGGGGACCTGGCTGACCTCCACAAAAGTGCAGAAAACAAAGCAAAAAGCAAGCACAAAAAGAAAAGCAAAAAATATCTTATCTGAAAGCAGGAGATGCAGGCAAGACTCCAGCAAACTTCCAAATGAACCAGGAACCACAATTGAGACAAGAACAATTGATCACCGGCAACCATCATGGGAGGGAACCTCACTTATATCAGACCAGTCCGTGATTCCAGATTGCCACTCCTCGCTGAAAGGTTCAGTACTGTCTGTAACCACCAGAGGAAGCCTCTGCTCAGAAACCATCTCCAGCACATTCACAACAGTACCCCCCCGAGGAGGGGTCACCGAACCCTCACCTGTGCAACCAGGCCGACCAGGATGAGCTCGGTGATAGGCACGGATCAGTCTCCTAGCATGGATGTCCGAAGCAAACACCCAAGAATTGTCTTCCTGACCATAACCTCTCCACTTAACCAAATACTGGAGTTTCTGTCTAGAAAAACGAGAATCCAATATTTTCTCAACCACATACTCCAGATTGCCCTCAACCAAAACAGGGTCAGGAGGCACAGCCATAGGAACCACTGGCTCGACAAACCTCTTCAATAAGGACTTGTGGAACACGTTATGGATCTTAAATGTCCCTGGAAGAAGTAAACGAAAGGAAACAGGATTAAGAATCTCCATGATCTTATAAGGTCCAATGAACCTAGGCTTAAACTTAGGAGATGCAACTCTCATAGGGATATTTCTTGAGGACAACCAGACCAAGTCCCCCACTTCAAACCGAGGACCATCAGTCCTATGCCGGTTGGCAAACCGTTGGGCCTTCTCCTGAGAGAGAGACAACCTCTCCACTACCTGGTCCCAAATCTGCTGCATTCGCTCCACAACAGAGTCAACACCCGGACAGACAGAAGCCTCCGCCTGTCCCGAAGAAAATCGAGGGTGAAACCCAAAATTGCAGAAAAATGGAGACATCAAGGTGGCAGAGCTAGCCCTATTATTAAGAGCAAACTCAGCCAAAGGCAAAAAAGAGACCCAGTCATCTTGATCAGCAGACACAAAACATCTCAAATAAGTCTCCAAGGTCTGGTTTGTTCTCTCGGTTTGTCCATTGGTCTGAGGATGAAATGCAGAGGAGAAAGATAATTGAACACCAAGTTTAGAACAAAATGTCCTCCAAAATCTGGAAACAAACTGGACTCCTCTGTCAGACACAATGTTCTCCGGAATGCCATGTAACCAAACCACGTACTGAAGGAACAAAGGCACCAATTCGGAGGAGGAAGGTAACCTAGGTAATGGCACAAGATGTATCATCTTGGAAAACCTATCACAGATTACCCAGATAACGGTCATTCTCTGAGAAACAGGGAGGTCAGAAATAAAATCCATAGAGATATGGGTCCATGGCCTCTTGGGCACAGGTAATGGCATTAACAAACCACTAGAGCGAGAGCAAGGCTTGGAGCGAGAGCAAGTCCCACAGGACTGCACAAATTCCCTGACGTCACAAGACAAAGTAGGCCACGAAAAGGACCGACTCACCAAGTCTCTGGTACCAAAAATCCCGGGATGACCTGCCAACGCGGAACAATGAATCTCAGACATCACACTCTTCTTCCACTGGTCTGGGACAAACAATTTCCCAATAGTGCAGCGCTCAGGTTTATCCTCCTGACACCCTTCCAAGGCCAGTCTCAAATTGGGCGAGATTGCGGAAAGAACTACACCCTCTTTCAAAATAACAGTAGGATCAGATAACTCAGGAGAGTCCGCAAAGAAACTCCTCGAGAGGGCATCCGCCTTAACATTCTTAGTGGCAGGAAGAAAAGAAACCACAAAATTAAAACGTGTGAAAAACAAGGCCCACCTGACCTGTCTAGGATTAAGTCGCTTAGCTGATTCGAGATAAACCAGATTCTTATGGTCCGTGAGGACCACCACCTGATGTTTGGCTTCTTTCAGCCAATGTCTCCACTCTTCAAAAGCCCACTTCATGGCCAATAACTCCCGATTACCCACGTCATAATTACGTTCAGTTGGAGAAAATTTTCGAGAGAAAAAGGCACAAGGGTTACTCTTAGAGGTCTCTGGATCTTTTTGGGACAAAACGGCACCTGCCCCAATTTCAGAGGCATCAACCTCCACCTGAAACGGTAGAGAAACATCTGGCTGCCGTAGAACAGGAGCAGAAGTGAATCTTTGCTTAAGTTCCTGAAACGCAGAGACTGCCTCAGGAGGCCAATTCACCACATCAGAACCCTTTTTGGTCAAATCAGTCAATGGTTTAACAATACCGGAGAAATTACCAATAAATTTACGATAAAAATTGGCAAAACCCAAAAATCTCTGAAGAGCCTTTAATGAAGTAGGTTGGACCCAATCACAGATGGCTTGAACCTTGACCGGGTCCATTTCAATAACAGACGGAGACAAAATGAATCCCAGAAATGAGACCTTCTGTACGCCAAAAAGACACTTTGATCCCTTCACATACAGTGCATTCTCTCTCAAAATCTGGAACACAGTCCGAACATGTTTCACATGAGAGTCCCAGTCATTGGAAAAAATCAAGATATCATCCAAATAAACAATCAGAAATTTATCCACAAAATCCCTGAAAATATCATTCATGAAGGATTGGAAGACGGAAGGAGCATTAGTGAGCCCAAAGGGCATCACTAGGTACTCAAAATGCCCCTCTGGGGTATTAAACGCCGTCTTCCATTCATCCCCGTGCTTAATGCGAATAAGGTTATACGCCCCCCTGAGGTCAAGCTTGGTAAACCAACTAGCACTTTTCACCCTGGAAAACAGGTCCGAAATCAAGGGTAATGGATATTGATACTTCACAGTGATCTTATTCAAGAGACGATAATCAATACACGGCCTCAATGAACCATCCTTTTTGGCCACAAAGAAAAAACCGGCACCCAAGGGTGAATAGGATGGTCTGATATGACCCTTCTCCAATGACTCCTTGATATAAGATCACATAGCATCGTGTTCAGGTACAGACAAGTTAAAAAGGCGACCTTTAGGAAATTTACCACCAGGCACTAATTCAATAGCGCAATCGTAGCTCCTGTGAGGGGGCAAAGATGCAGATTTACTTTCACTAAATACATCCGAAAAATCAGTCAAAAAGTCAGGAACATCCTGAGACTTGGGAGAGGCAGAAAAAACAGGAGTGTCGGCATTAACACATTGGCAGCCCCAACTGGTCACAGACACAGATTTCCAATCCAAAACAGGATTATGAGACTGTAACCAAGGGAAACCCAGTACAATAATGTCATGCAGATTATACAGCACCAGAAATTTGCAACTCTCCTGATGATCTGGTTCAACCCTCATTATCACCTGAGTAGAAAACTGGGATTTATTCTCCGCCAAAGGGGTAGAATCAATGCCCAGTAGGGGAATAGACTTCCGCAGGGGTATCATGGGAAACCCACAACGTTTGGCAAAGTCAAAATCCATCAGGTTAATAGCTGCTCCTGAATCAACAAAAGCCTGAGCAGAAAATGTGGACAGGGAGCAAATCAGGGTAACAGTCAACAGAAATTTAGTCTGAACACTACCCAAGACAACTGAGCGTGCAAAACGTCTTCCCCGCTTAGGGCAGACTGAAATAGCATGAGAGGCATCACCACAGTAGAAACATAACCCATTGCGCTTTCGAAACTCATGACGCTGAGCCCCAGAAGTCACTCTATCACACTGCATGGGCTCAGAAGATGGCTCACAAGGCAACACTGTCTCACGCATACCTCTGCGCTCACGCAAACGTCTGTCAATTTGAATAGCCAATGACATAGAATCATTGAGACCAGAGGGAGCAGGGAATCCCACCATAACATCCTTTACATTCTCTGACAGACAGCCCTTTCCGAAAAAGGGCTGCCAAAGCATCATCATTCCATTTGGTCAGGACTGCCCACTTTCGGAATTTCTGACAGTACAACTCAGCATCTTCAAGACCCTGATTTAATGCCAACAAGGTTTTTTCAGCTTGATCAGTGACATTAGGTTCATCGTACAATAACCCCAGAGCCAGAAAAAATGCATCAATATCATTCAAAACAGGATCCCCAGGTGTCAGGGAAAAAGCCCAATCCTGAGGATCGCCGCGCAGGAGAGAGATGACAATTTGAACCTGCTGTGCTGCGTTACCTGAAGACTTAGGCTTTAAGGCAAAAAACAACTTACAGTTATTTTTGAAATTCAGAAATTTAGCCCGATCCCCCAAAAACAAATCTGGCATAGGAATCCTAGGTTCCACAACTGGCAACCCAGCAAGATAGGTAGCAATACTCCGAACCTCAATGGCAAGCTGATCCACACGGCCAGACAACTGTGCAAACTCCATTGAGAGAAAAAAAAATCCTCCTCAGCACCCAGAGAAAAAGAGGGAAAAAATGCAACAGACAGAAAAAAAAAAATAAATCTTGACAACTCTGATCAACTTTTTTCTTTCCACACTATTTTTCCCTTCTGTGAGTACCATATAATTTTCCGTTATGGCCGGTGATACTGTTATGTTTCGGTAGCTGAGGAGGACAGGAACAACATCAGGGCAGCCGAACACCTGAGATGTTGGTAACTGATGGGTTGCAGATTCCTAAACTAACGACACAACTAGAGGTAGCCGTGGAGCGTTCCTACGTTGATCCTAGACTCCTCGTTACAGCCTGAGAGATAACTACACCTAAAGGCAGAAAGATGAAAGCTATCTGCCCCGGAGCAGATCCCCAAAGAAAATAGGAAGCCCCCAAACATATAATGGCGGTTAGACAAGATGAAAATACAAACATAGGCAGAAAATAGACTGAGCAAACGCTGGGGCCACAAGCTGATTAAATAGGATAGGACAGGAGAGATTACTTTCTGCAACTCAGAAAACCCTACAAAAATCCAACAATTCTGATTACAAAAATACTGAAATCACACAATCTCGCCACCACCAGATCTCAGTGTGAACAAAAACCAAGCCGCAGCCGCTGAAAAAACAGGAAAAAGCAAATGAGCAAATAACAGTGGCTGCAGAAAAACCGTGAGGAGCTCAGGCCCCAGGAGGGGACCTGGCTGACCTCCACAAAAGTGCAGAAAACAATGCAAAAAGCAAGCACAAAAAGAAAAGCAAAAAATATCTTATCTGAAAGCAGGAGATGCAGGCAAGACTCCAGCAAACTTCCAAATGAACCAGGAACCACAATTGAGACAAGAACAATTGATCACCGGCAACCATCATGGGAGGGAACCTCCCTTATATCAGACCAGTCCATGATTCCTGATTGACACTCCTCGCTGAAAGGTTCAGTACTGTCTGTAACCACCAGAGGGAGCCTCTGCTCAGAAATCATCTCCAGCACATTCACAACATACAAGTATGTGAATTAGGCTTTTCTATATGATTTAAATCCAATTACTCGGCCCTGCTACATATTTATTAGGGAGGTAATAATTGAACCTCCTAAATTTATTTTATGTATAGCTTTTAAAATCACCTCATGAACAAAAGAGAGAAGAAAAAAAAAATCTTCTCTTCCTTCATAAAAAGACTCACTAAACCATATGTTGTACCTCTTATTTGCCACAGATTTGGAACAGATGGCTGTACACAGACGGTTTTATGTATAGGTCTTGGCGGTATGTTGTACTATTGCCCCTGCAATGTGCAGATTCTGTCCAGCTGCTCTTGGAGTACTGTGTGTTATAATCAGTGTCATCAGTGTGGTCACCGGGTCCACGTGATTTCACCTCCATGTCTTCTGTACCACATGATCGGTAAAGTTTGCCCTTCAGTACTCAAAGCAACATGGCAGTCCTTGTCTGAGTTGTCATTGTGGCCAAAGTAGGTATGTTTCAATTTATCAGTATGTTTTACTAGAAACTTCTTAACCCCTTTACCCTCCAAGGTGGTTTGCACATTAATGACTGGGCTAATTTTTACAATTCTGACCACTGTCACTTCATGATCCCACTGATTCTGAGATTGTTTTCTCATCCCATAGTGTTCTTCATGATAGTGGTAAAATGTCTTTGATATAACTTGCTTTTATTTGTGAAAAAAAATGAAAATTTGGCGAAAATTTTGAACATTTTGCAATTTTGAAACTTTGAATTTTTATAACCCTTAAATCAGATAGTTATATCACACAAAATAGTTAATAAATAACATTTCCCACATATCTAGTTTACATCAGCAAAATTTTTTAAACTATTTTTTTTTTCTTTAGCAAGTTATAAGGGTTAAAAGTTGACCAGCAATTTTTCTTTTTTCCAACTAAATTAGTAAAACCATTTTTTAGGGACCACCTCATATTTGAAGTCACTTTGAGGGGTCTATATGATAGAAAATACCCAAAAGTGAAAACATTCTAAAAACTGCACCACTCAAGGTGTTTAAAACCACATTTAAGAAGTTTATTAACTCTTCAGATGGTTTTACAGGAATTTGTGGAATGTGGAAAAAAAAAATGAACATTTAACTTCATGAAAAATTTACTTTACACCCCCATTTTTTTTTTTATTTTCAAAGGGTAACAGGAAAAAATGGACCTTAAAATTTGTTGTTCAATTTGTCCTGAGCATGCCGATTTCCCATATGTGGAGGAAAACCACTGTTTGGACGCACGGCAGAGCTTGGAAGGGAAGGAGGAAGGAGCGCCATTTGACTTTTTGAATGCAGAATTTGCTGGAATCATTCCTATGCTCTGAGCATGATCTAGCTCTGGTGACCTGGATGTCGTCATGACGACATTGGGTCACCATGGCCACGATCGGGACCCCGCGATGATGTTGCGGGGTTTCCGATCCAAAGGCAGAGGGGCTTTCTTTTTTTGCCTATTCCCGAAATGCAGAGTGCTGGTTGTCCCTGGTTAATAAGTACCAGGTCACAGGGAGGTATGGATATGTCTCAGGTGGTAAAGGAGATAAAGCATAGCTATGGATTTATTTTTTATTTCACAAATCAATAGTACACATGTAAATAAGAAACTTTGTAATATATCTTTATCAGATAAATCTGCTTCTTTCTGATCCTTGACTAATCTTTCATTCCCAAAATTCTCAATTCAAGGGTAAAATCTCTGTTCAGTGAATATAGACTTTCTCATTACTGAGATAGGAGATGATAGTTGGTGCTCATAAAGTTGTATGGAGAACTGCAAGGGATGTTTCAGGAGAACTTGGCTCAGAATGTCCGTGTCTCCTTCTAGCTTCCCACTTTGTAACATAATTTATCAGAGGAATCGGACAGATTTTGCACTTGCGAGTGTACTGTATCCGGACTCCTCTAGCCTTCATTCCAGGTATACCAGCATCCCGGCTTTACATTAATTTAAGCGTAGAATCAGTGGTACGGCCATTTCTCCAAAAGGTTTTCGGAGCCATTTTTTGACCATACCAGGCCGCATGATGCTCGTAAAGCAGCTTACTTGGCCGTGTCCTGCAGCTTCTCCAGACTTGTATTTCATCAAGTAAATCGGGGACATCATTGGTCGGTAATCACAAAGAGATCTGTCAGCAATGGATCTTGATTATATATGTTCCCAAATTTACTGCAAGACCATTATTTCTAATAATTCCAATAATATTGCCATATAAGATTAAATAATTATAATATCTCAGTGATAATATTGCAGTATTACAGACAAATACCAGACAAATACCAGCAAACCATAACCAAATATGACCTGCATATACAGTATTGATAATGCAATCATACTGATTATTGAAGGGGTTTAGGTTAAATTCTATGTAGCTTCCGACCTCTGAATCCTCATAGTGCACACTGTGAGGATTCTCCAGTGCTGGCATTGGGAGCGGGCCATCGTGTGACTGTAAGTATGTGATTTTCACACCTCCAGCCACATTACGTACTCTGCTTTGCTAAGAGCAAATTCCTACAGTGCGCAGGCGCTGGGCCTCTCTGACCATTCCCTGCGCACTGCAGTACTTTGCTGTGCCCTCAACAGGGCAGATAAGTACGCCTGACAGGAGCGTGATGCCGGGGAGCCACGAAGCAAGAAGATGGGAGGCGTCAGACCAAGACCTGCGACTCCCATTGGACCGGACCGCCCGCAGGTGAATATAAGTTACTTTTCTTCTCTTGCAGGTCGGATCGTGGGCTTATCTACAGCATTATAGAATGCTGTACATTGGCCCTGTAAGGCTGTGGCCATAACTCTTATCGGCCAAACCTGGTGACAGGTTCAATTTAAAATGTGAAGATTTGGAAGTCCGCAGTTACGTAGAGTGAATACAGACTTTAACTTCAAGCTTGAACAACTACTTTATCCAAAACCACTGCACTAAGACTGATATTACCACCATATAGTGACCATATAATCGTGATATCAGTTCTACACCAGTATTCTGATGTGTGTACTGTGCAGGTTCTCATCAGGGAGGTCTTGCTGAATTCTGTCATTCATTTTCCCTTTTCCTTTGCATTCGGTCCAGACCACCATGACCTCTTATTGTATGCATAACTCGTCCCTGCAAAATGTAACACACAGACATCTTCACTTTACTGATTTCCAGGTCCCTCCTCACAATCTACCACCTCTGCACAACAACAGCTTGTGATGCCTTATAGTAATTCCCCTGTGCCTGCTTTAATAATGCTTCCCCTTGACCTCTTCTAATAATGTCTGTGCACCTCCTTATAATAATAAAAATATCCCCTGTGCTTTCTTATATTAATAACGAGAAATTGCGCGCCCTTTGGGGCTTGCGCTATGATTACTAACCACGCATTGGGGTGTAACCGCGCAGCGGACTGAACTCGCAATGGGGTGTGTACCCACGTACCAGACTGGCGTATGTGCAGACTAAGATGTCATAATAGGTTGCCATGATGACGATTATGTCAGTAGTTGCCATAGCGATGATGATGTCCTAATGTGTTGCCATGGCAACAATGATGCCATAATAGGTTTACATGGCGAAAATTATGTCATAATGGTTGCCATTGCGACGATATCATAATAGGTTGACATGGTGACCATTATGTCATAAAGGTTGCCATGGCAACAATGATGTTATAATGGTTGCCATGGCGACAATGATGCCATAATAGGTTTACATGGCGAAGATGATATCATAATGGTTGCCATGTTGATGATAATGCCATAATAGGTTGACATGGCGACAGTGATGTCATAATGGTTGCCATGGTGACAATTACATCATAATAGTTTGCCATGGTGATGGTTACGTTATAATGGTTGCCATGGTGACAATTGTCATAATGGTTGCCGTGGCAATGATGATAATGTCATAATATGTTGCCATGGTGACCATTATGTCATAAAGGTTGCTATGGCGACAATGATGCCATAATAGCTTTACATGGCGAAGATGATATCATAATGGTTGCCATGTCGACGATGATGTCATAATAGGTTGACATGATGACGATTACGTCATAATTGTTGCCATGGCGACCATGCTGTCATAATCACTTTGTGCACAGATACACGGACACGTCCAAATTAGATATATTGATATAGATACATATATATATATATATATATTATATATATATATGATGTACACATAATAAAATATATTTACATGTTTGTAGGTATAAGCGTACATGCTAAATGACTCCTGAATCTGAATGTCTATAGTTCTTGATGTTATAAATAAAGAAGTAAATTGTATATAATGTATTTCTAAGAAAATGACCTTTATTATGCAATAAAAAATAAAATAGTAAGAAAATAATTTATTTGAAATTCATACACGTTCATACTTCTGAAATACAGTGTTTCGGTTGGTATATTTCCTTTAGAGGAAACCTATCCAGTTTTCCATCATGCCATTTTTATTGTGTGCGGGCGCGCGCTGATTACGAACCACGCAATAGGGGGTAACCATGCAGCAGACTGACCTCGCAATGGGGTGTACCCACGTACCAGACTGGCGTATGTGCAGACTAAGATGTCATAATAGGTTGCCATGATGATGATTATGTCAGTAGTTGCCATAGCGATGATGATGTCCTAATGGGTTGCCATGGCAACAATAATGCCATAATACGCTTGCATGGCGAAAATATGTCATAATGGTTGCCATTGCGACTTATCATAATAGGTTGCCATGGTGACCATTATGTCATAAACGTTGCCATAGCGACAATGATGTTATAATGGTTGCCATGACGACAATGATGCCATAATAGGTTTACATGGCGACAATGATGTCGTAATGGTTGCCATGGTGACAATTATGTCATAATGGTTGCTATGGTGACAATTACATCATAATGGTTGCCATGGTGACAATTATGGCATACTGGTTGCCATGGCGACAATTGTGTCATAACTGTTGCCATGGCGATGATTATGTCATAATAGGGTGCCATGGTGACTATTATGTCATAAAAGTTGCCATGGCGACAATTGCGTAATAATGGTTGCCATGGTGACAATTACGTCATAATGGTTGCCATGGTGACAATTACATCATAATGGTTGCCATGGTGACAATTACATCATAATGGTTGCCATGGTGACAATTACGTCATAATGGTTGCCATGGCGACAATTATGTCATAACAGTTGCCATGGCGATGATGTCATAATAGGGTGCCATGGTGACCATTATGTCATAAAAGTTGCCATGGCAACCATTATTCCATAATGGTTGCCATGGCGATGATGTCATAATAGGTTGCCATAGTGACAATTATGTTATAATGATTGCCATGGCGATGATGATGTCATAAAGGTTGCCATCGCGACAATGATGCCATAATAGGTTTACATGGCGAAGATGATATCATAATGCTTGCCATGTCGACGATGATGTCATAATAGGTTGACATGATGACGATTACGTCATAATAGTTGCCATGGCGACAATGATGTCATAATAGGTTGACATGATGACGATTATGTCATAATAGTTGCCATGGCGACAATGATGTCATAATGGGTTGCCATGGTGACGACTATGTCATAATGGTTGCCATGGTGACGATGATGTCATAATAGGTAGCCATAGTGGCCATTATGTCATAAAGGCATAATGGGGTGTAACCACGCAGCAGACTGACCTCACATTGTGCACGGACACGTCCAAATTAGGTATATTGATGATACCTTGCTTCCACTAAGATGATAATGAACCCCTATTGTGTCTCCTTTTAATAATGACCCTCAGTGCCTCTTTATAGTAATAATGCTCCTGAGCAGGGGAGTACATGTAAATAACAGGCGCCCCATAGAAAAAGTCCTATCACGTCACAGTCAAAGAAAAGCATATCTCCCAACATTTTAAGAAACGGAGAAGGAAATGTATTGCAGCACTTAGACAATGATTTTGCCCCTACTAAAGCCTCCAAGTGGTCTCATTTGCTATGATACCCCATTACCTCCATAGAGTATTGTACCCCCACATATTATGATGCCCCACAATCCTTTACACAAAGTATGATGCCCCACAACACCACACACAGTAAGATTGTCACCACAGCCTCCCATACAGTATGATATCCACCGCAGCCCCAATATACAGTATAAGAGGCACCACAGACCCCCACAAAGTATGATCTCCACCACAGGCCCCTATATAAAGTTTGATCTCCGTAATTGGCTCCAAAGATCTCCACCAAAGCCCCCTGTACAGTATGATGTCCCCATAACCATCCCATACAGTATGATGGTCAACACAGCCCCTAACATAGTAGAATGTAACTCATAGACCTCCAGACAGCATAATGTCCACCACAGCCATCCCACAGAGTATGCTGTCCACTACAACCACCCTACACAGTAAGATGGTCTCCCCACAGCCACCCCACACAGAATCATAGAATGTTAGAGTTGGAAGGGACATCAAGGGTCAGAGTGTCCAACCCCCTGCTTAATGGAGCGCACGATTCACTAAACCATTTCAGGCAGATGTCTGCCCAGCCTCTGTTTGAAGACTTCCATTGCAGGAGAACTCTCCACCTCTCGTGGCAGCCTGTTCCACTCATTGGTCACCCTCACTGTCAAAACATTTTTTCTAATATCTAATCGGTATCTTCTCCCTTTCAGTTTCATTCCATTGCTTCTCGTGCTTCCATGTGCAAATTAAAATAAGGATGATCCCTCTACGCTGTGATATCCCTTCAGATATTTGTAGACAGCTATTAAGTCTCTTCTTAGCCTTCTTTTTTGCATTCTAAATATTCTCAGATCCTTTAATCGTTCCTCGTGGGAAATTCTTTGCAGTTCACTCACCATCCTGGTAGCTCTTCTCTGAACTTGCTTCAGTTTTTCAATGTATTTTTTAAAATATGGTGCCCAGAACTGGACACAGTATTCCAGATGAGGCCTGACCAAGGAGGAGTAGAGGGGGAGAATTAGTTCACATGATAGAGTCTATGATTCTCTTAATACATCATAGAACTGGCTTTTTGCTGCGGTATCACACTGTTGACTCGTGCAGTCTGTGATCTTTTAGTATACCCATCTCTTTTTCACATGTGCTGTTGCTTAATTCTATTCCACCCATTCTGTACATGCAATTTTTCTTTTTTTTAGCTCAGATGTAAAATCTTACATTTCTTCCTGTTAACCTCTTTCTGATATTTGGGCATAATATTATGCCGATGTTGGACTCCCCGTTTGGTGCAGGCTTCAGTACTGAGCCCGCTCCTTTCTGGGCACATGTCAGCTGATATATACAGCTGACATGTGCCTGCAACAGCCGCTGGCGGAATCGCGATCCACCCGCGGCTGCTAACTAGTTAAATGCCGCTGTCAATTTCTGACATCGGCATTTAACTCGCGCTTCCGGCAAGCGCCGGAAATCCCACCCATCGGTGACCCTGTCACGTGGTCGCTGGTCACTGATGGTTGGCATGACAACCAGAGGTCTCCAGCAGACCTCTATGGTTGTCACTGCCAGATTGCTATGAGCGCCGGTGGTCGGCGCTCATAGCAAGTGAACAATTCTGCTAAATACAGGCAATCTGATCATCGCCTGTATGTAGCAGAGCTGATTGGATTATGGCAGTTTCTAGTCTCCCATTGAGACTATTGAAGTATGCCAAAAGTAAAAAAAAATGTTTTTAAAAATATTAAAAAATAAATAATATAAAAGTTCAAATCCCCCCTTTGCCCCATTCAAAATAAAACAATAAAAAAAATCAAACATATACATGTTTGGCATCGCTGCGTTCAGAATTGCCCGATCTATGAATATAAAAAAATAATTAACCCAATCGTTAAACGGCGTAATGGGTTATTCCATGGTAACTTACGTTACAGTCACAAGCCAAAAATTGGCTACAGACTGTTCTTTGAAGGCAGCCACAAAAATGAGTGAATGTACAGTATATTGTACATTAAACTATTCTCAATAGATTTCAACACATTTTGATTTTTCAACAATACATTTAAATACAAAGTACAGTGTTATTGCTTGAAAACTTACATTAAAAAAAAGGAAAGGCAATTGTCCATCATGAGACTGCCAAATTATCTGTTCTGGTAAACAGGGGAGAAGCACTATTCACTATTTTAATTGTATTAAAACACCATAGTCCAAGCAACTTTAAAAAATTGATTTTAACCTCTCGTTAAATGCAACAGTTTTTATAATAAGAAATGTAGATAACTTACGTTACAACATAATATACCGTATTTTTCGGACTATAAGACGCACCGGACCATAAGACGCACCCCAAATTTTCAGAAAGAAAATTGGGAAAAAAAAAAAATGTGTCAAATGGGGATCCGTCTTACAGTCTGAATTCAGCTTACCAGCGAACGGATCAGCACAGGTAGAGGAGTGGTCACTGGAGTCGTTCGGTGGTCCAGGCTGGTGCGGTAGTGGTGCTCTGTGGGGTGGCTGTGCTCTGTGGGGTGGCTGTGCTCTGTGGGGTGGCTGTGCTCTGTGGGGTGGTTGGGCACTGTGGGATGGCTGTGTTCTGTGGGGTGGCCATATACTCACAAATCCGGTGGCGGCCCCAATGCAGCTTCCCTGCGGTGCGGTGGTGGTGTCGGGGCAGCAGCGGGGCTCTGGGCTGCGTGGGGGGCTCCGCCGGCATTTCGTCCTAAAATTGGAAAAACAGCCGCCCTCAAACAATCTTTCAATGCAAGTGAAAAAAGATTTATTTGAAAACACCACAGCGTAAAAAACTGTTGAGGTAACGTTTCGAACCCGCAATGGGTCTTTCTAAAACCTAACCAAAGAAAATATACACAAAAGATAGAAGATTAGATCACAAATTACAGTACAAGAATTAATAGATAAAGTAACAATTATGTACAGGATCGATGAAAGGTACATACATATTTAAACTAAATCCAAGACATGGAAAGAATTATGAAAAAATATATGAAAAAATGAAAGAAAAATTTTTTTAAAAAAGGAAAAATTATACAGGAGAGACATTATGCACAATATACAAGGGAATATATTCACAAAGATTTATGTCCACAATTATGTATACTAAATACATATACGCATAAATTAATACCATATCTACTGGTAGAGCCCGTGCAACATCTGAATATATGACACATGCTGAGAAGTGCAGTCTCAGGACGGGACAACGGAGGGGCTGAAATGCTTTGATATGGAACAAGGGGTATTAATACGGACACAGAGGCAGTGTACACATAAATACTGACCTTAGGGTAGATAACGGAAAAGAAACAGAAGAGGCCACTGTGGGATATGAGGACTTGAAAAGGCTGGAATAGGATAAAATGTGGAGAAAAACAGAGGTAAGAAACGTGCAAAAAATATAGCCAGGAGCCCCATATGAGGAGGGGGGGAAGGAGAGGGGGGACGGGGGACAGGCATACCTCCAGGCCATGTATACGGAAGTCCGACAGGGCAGGGACCAACTGGAGGTGCTAGAAAAGGCTGGAGAAGCAAGTGAGGCAGGGGTTAAAGAAATGTACTGCTGCGAGTACTCGTGTGAAAGCCAGGGGGGGAGAGAAGTGCTAGCCGGAAACCCCCCCGCAGCTGTGACTCGATGCTGGGCTGAAGGAAGGCCGCTAGGGGCCTCCGGTGGCGGTCCCGATGCAGCCTGTGGTGTGATGGTGGTGTCAGTGCAGCAGCGGGGCTCTGGGCTGCGTGGGGGGCTCCGCCGGCATTTTGTCCTAGCCGGAAAGCCCCCCGCAGAAGGTAGAGTAGAAGGTCTTTCAAGCACCTTGATTTTTGCATCTGTTATGTAGCGATATCCTTCTCCCTCTAGGACCCAATAGTTACCTCCACCTTCTGCTGCTAATCACAAACCTGTGCTGAAGGTTTAAATACATTGAATGGCTGCAGCATGGTGCAGGTGTTAGCTCATACTTGCCTCAGTCTTGTTCGAAGTTCTAGCAGGTGGTTAGTGACTTTCCCTGAGGACTCTTGGAGGATTGCTGGCTTGACATCTCGGTTGTCTTCTCAAGCTAAGTGTTTTCCCGCATTTGTCTTTAGTTTTAGTGGGGACTGACTAGTTTTCCGTCCCCTCCCTATGTAGGGCCTATAGCTAAGGTCAGGCAGGGATTAGGTTCCTGCTCGATGATAGTTGCAGAACCAATATAGGGATATTTAGGGCAGACAGGGTTATTTTAGATGTGCATAGGGGCAGGGTGGATTTGATTTAAATCAAACTGATTTAAATCACGATTTAAATCACTAGTCAGTAAGGCTTGATTTAAATCAGTGATTTAAATCAAAGTTTCTACCTAAACTAGTTCTTGCTACTTTAACATGCAAGTAGATGAAGATTTTTAGAATCACTTTTTATATTACTTTTTTCTCCCCAGTTTAATGGGTTAATCATTCATATTTGGACACCACTGTTCTGTTGTACTTAGGAAGGAGAAAAATAATCCTGACCTTAATAACAATTTAAATAGATTTATTCAACTGAAACAATAACAACATTACAGCATAAGTTATTTGCTTATGTCATACACTTGATCCAGCAGTTTCCCTGCAACATCAGCTCTGCTGGGTGGACTGTATCCTGGTCTCAGTGACTGAACCATATTAATGAAATGTGGGTTCTCAGTCAGACGGAAAGAAGAGTTCGTTGCATAAATAAACTGGGCAATTTTTTCATCAATCAACTCTTTTTCTAATCTGCTAGTTCTTATCACAAACCTATCTATGGTGGTTCCAGGAGGTAAAGGTTTTTTCTTCCTTTTGGGTGATGGTGATATGTGGCTGTGGGTGTCTGATGATGATGCTGCTGCTAATGAAGCACTATCCTGGATGGATAACTCTGAAACTGTAGAACAGGATGATGGTGATCTTGGAGGTGGATGGTTTCCAGAATCCATGAATTCCCCTAAACAAAAAAAGTCAATGCTGTTATTTTATTGTTTATACAATTTCTGCTTATTGTACACAACACAGCACTGCCCCAAAAGGAATATTTGTTTTTCTTCATAACTGTACCAAATGACAGTAACATGCAGTAATAATAAGAAATATAATTTTTCTCACACATGACAGTTCAGTCTTTAGAAATAGGATTCAATAAAAATGTTTACCAACCTGAAGATCCTTCCTGTTCAGAAGTGTTTCTTTGGTCATCTTCATCACCACACTTCTCATGATGTTGCCTCATTCGCGCCACCAGGCCTTGCATCTCTTTGTTGCATCGTTTGCATTTTGCACGCATGCCTGCCTTACCGATAGGCGAAGGAGCTTCATTAAAATATTCCCAAACTGGGTCTCTTTTACGGCCTGCTGCCATTATAAGGAAAGAATGTAATAAACCTCAGATCGTACACACAAACAGATCCAGACTTGTCTGTCTGTGGCTATGCTGCAGTATTGTGCTCAAAGTTTCACTTTCATTTTCTTGTCTGCTTGCCCTTCCTCCTCCTCACACTTAGATTCACATTCTTCTTGTGTTGTGCAGATCTATTCCACTCCAAACAATCAGAAACATATTGTCTAACTTCTTGGACTTGGCACTGAAGGGGTTGATTCTGTATTCATAGGTTTGTAGAACAATAGGATTAAGGTCTTTTTCTCAACTCTGTTCATGACATGTTGTAACATTTTTGCCGTGAAGAAGAGGCTGGGACCTCTGCGGAGTCAAATTCAGTTTTGAGAACTGCGTAAGTAAAGCGAGCGTCTGTGATAATATAGGAGAGAAACTGCCCACTAATCCTACAGAAACCTCTGGAAGAGCATGGCATTGTGAATGTTACACATATACAGCCTTTATTGTACTGAGTTAAACAACTCAGCTTTATCTCATGATGGAAGAACCTTTGGATGGTAAAATATTTTCCTCAAAAAGCAGTTTATTGAAAAAAATCCGATTTAAATAAAAAAATCCGATTTAAATTAAAAAAAATCGATTTTTTTGATTTTTTTTTAAAAAAATCATTGATTTTTATCCACCCTGCATAGGGGTCTCCACTCCCCTCTCCCCTAGTGTTCAGGCTCCCTTTCTCTCTTACCATTGTTGTGCACTCACTTATCCTTCACCCAGCATGACATTCATTTAACAAAATCTCCCATCCTTTTTGGACATTTCTGTCCTTTAGACTATCCAGCCATTGGACCTTTCTTACCCTCTTTATGAGTCCATTAAAATCTGTCTTTCTGAAGTCCAACTTTATAGTCTGAGTCATTGCTAGTCTTCCTCCTCTTGTAATACAAAATTTGAGGATAGCATGATTGCTGTCTCCTAAATTCCAAGCCACCTTTACTTCCTCAACCATTTCCTCCCTTTTTGTAAGAATTAGGTCCAAGATTGCAGATTCTGTTGTTCTCTCTTCTATCTTTTGAAAAAATAAAGTTGTCAGCAAGAGAAGATAAACATTTTTTGGATCCATTATTTTTGCTTGAAAGAGATACCCAACAAATATCTGGATAGTTAAATTCTCCCATGATCACTATGTCATACTTTATTTTAGAATAGAGACATCTGAGTTCATCCATATCAGTCTTTCTAGGTGTCCTAAAGTAAACACCTATGATAGTGTTCTTTCTGTTCTTCTCTCCTTGTATTCTTACCAGGGTGGATTTGATTTAAATCAAACTGATTTAAATCACGATTTAAATCACGATTTAAATCACTAGTCAGTAAGGCTTGATTTAAATCAGTGATTTAAATCAAAGTTTCTACCAGACCGGTATATCTAATTTCATCATGTGTGATACGCCCCAGACTGGTGTATCTAATTTCATCAAGTGCGATATGCCCCAGACCGGTGTATCTAATCCCATAATGCGATACACTACACTCAGCCCTGTATCTAGATACATGCAGTGTGTCATGTGCTGTGAATAATCCCAGTGTGTGATACTCTCCACGTATCTGTGCTCAGTTTATAATACAGCGAGCAGCATGGACTAACAGAATAGATGCTGCCGGTCGTCCTCAGTGACAGCCTACTTGTCAGTATCACTGGCAGTCCCCAACAAAATGGCTCCGCTCTGTGAGCCTAAACTACATCCTCTGTTATTACAAACACCTAGTAACGGAGGAGAGAAGTCACACGTGATCATTTTCTTGTCTGCTTGCCCTTCCTCCTCCTCACACTTAGATTCACATTCTTCTTTTGTTGTGCAGATCTATTCCACTCCAAACAATCAGAAACATATTGTCTAACTTCTTGGACTTGGCACTGAAGGGGTTGATTCTGTATTCATAGGTTTGTAGAACAATAGGATTAAGGTCTTTTTCTCAACTCTGTTCATGTTGTAACATTTTTGACGTGAAGAAGAGGCTGGAGTCAAATTCCGCTTTTGAGAACTGCGTAAGTAAAGCGAGCGTCTGTGATAACATAGGAGAGAAACTGCCCACTAATCCTACAGAAACCTCTGGAAGAGCATGGCATTGTGAATGTTACACATATACAGCCTTTATTGTACTGAGTTAAACAACTCAGCTTTATCTCATGATGAAAGAACCTTTGGATGGTAAAATATTTTCCTCAAAAAGCAGTTTATTGAAAAAAATCCGATTTAAATCAAAAAAATCCGATTTAAATCAAAAAAATCCGATTTTTTTGATTTTTTTTAAAAAAATCATTGATTTTTATCCACCCTAATTCTTACCCAAACAGTTTCTACAGAGCTACCATTCTCTGAATCTTGGATCTCTGTGGAGATATATGTGTTCCTAACATACAATGCCTCCTCCACTCTTGTTAATCCTGTTTCTAATAAATAAGTAATAATCAAAATTATCCAAATAAAAAGCATATTTAACAAAATAAGCAATTAGTAACGTTACTAGAAATAGAAATTTCTAAGTAATTTCTATGCTGTGCCCACGAGGAAGCCCACGTGAAATGCGCTTTAGTGGCTGCCATTTTGCTGCGCTCTCTCACAAGGGTTATTATGGGTAAGATCACCGCGTCATGACCTAATTTCCTTCTTACCATTTTCATGTATATGTCTCCTTTTTGCCTTTTTTTGCACTTGGCTCATTCAAATTATACTACTTACCGTATTTTTCAGATTATAAAACGCTCTGGATTATAGGACGCACCCCAAATTTTGAGGAGAAAAATAGGAAAAAAAACTTTTTTTTAACAAAATGGTGGTGCTTCTTATAATCCATGCGTCTTATTGCTTACCCCAGGGGTGGTGGCTGCGGTGAAGCAGGGTCCCAGGGTCGCTGCTGGGGAGGTAAGAGTGGAGTGTTGCTGAAGGCTGCATGCTGGAATGAGGCGGTGTTCTGATGTGCAGCGCGCCGCTGCGGGTGTCCGGTGGTGCTCCGGTGTTGCGTGGTGCTCCAGTGCTGCGGGGGCTCTGCCGACATTTTGTGAAAGGCCAGAGCCCCCGCAGTTCCATGGTTTCCTAGCCGGTGGACTCCAGGAAAATTGCTGTCGGGGGCGGCGCATGCTCAGATGGAAATCTCGGCACCAAGATCTCGGAAGATGAGACCTCCGCTTCCAGGTCGTTCACTTTCTGGCTTAGGTCATAGCATGATAGATCCCCAATACACTATGAAGATCCCTCATAACCCCAATAATGTATGACGGTCCCTCCTACAGTTCCCTATATAGTATGATGGTCCACATCACAGACCTCTAAATAGTATGATGGTTCACATCACAGACCCCTATATAGTATGATGGACCATGTCACAGCCCCCCATATAATATGATGGTACCTCCAACAGCCGCTTATGTAGTATTATGGTCCCCCACAACCCCCTAATATAGTATGATAATACACCCCACAGCTCCTTATATATTATGATGTTACACCTCACAGCTTCTATGTAGTATGATGGTACCCTCAACAGCCCCCATATAGTATGATAGTTCACCTCATATCCCCCTATATAGTATGACGGTCTGCCTCACAGTCTCCCATATAGTATGATGTTCCTCCCAACAGCACCCTATGTAGTATGACTGTCCCCCCAAAATTACACTATATAGTATGGTGGTCCACCCCACAGCCCCTTAGATACTATAATGGTCCAACTCACGGCACCCTACATATTGTGATGGTTCCTCACAACCCCCAAAAATATAAAAAAAAAGTCTATACTCACCTGATCCAGACATCTCATCCTCTGTAGCGTCTTACTCCTCTTCTATGCATTCTCGCAGTGCATGCTGGTGGCACGATGCTGCGACATGATTGCACCACCGATGTCCCCTGTTGGTGTTGGCCTCCGGCAGGTCGCCAACAGAAGGGTCGCCTGTGGCCTGCTGCAGTAGGTGACAGAGACAGTAACTTTGTACTACATCACATTTGTTAACAGTATGAGAGTCTTAAGGATGCAGATTCTGATAACAATGTGGAAGACAAGGCGGCCCACTACCAGACACATCCTTCTAGCATTTACCATATGTCCTGTCTGGCCCTGATTACACCTACTACATAGTGTCTTGGAGATGGGAATACATATAAAAATAAGGTTAATGAAATCAATATCATTATTATAGGATGCATTATGTTGCGTCCAGCAGCCATTAGGTTCCAGAAACTAATAGCTGATCATATATTTTTGTGTGTTATCAAAACCATGAATTATCATGTAAGGAAATTGTTATTGAGTATCTACTGAAATTTTCAAAAATTCTATGTCTCCGTATACTCTTTACAGTATCCGTATGCTCCTTACAGTATCTATAACGGTATACTATCTGTTTATGATGTCTCATCTGCCCTCTCATACATCTCCTTTCATTCTTCTACGTTGTTAAAGCTCAGCCCATATGTTAGGTCATTTACTATGATTAGCTTTCTTTTGTTCCATCTTAAATTCAATTTCTCTATTTGGGCAACTAAATTAAATGGGAGAGTATTACCTTTTTCATTGAGAGTGGAAGTAGATTGATCCTGGGCCTTTTGATTGTACTCATCCTTGCCAGCTTCCATTCTGGCCCATTTCCCAAGTGGTTTTTGTTTTTTTATTTAATCGACCTGCACACTTCATGGAAAATACAGTGAGTCGGCTACATGAGGACTTCTTGTATTTGTGCGGAGAACATCCAAGCAAACCACGGGTTATGGAACTGTAAGAGGGAACAAGGGCAAATTGAAAAGAGAAATAGACATCTTGGATGAAGGCTGAAAATCTCATCTTTGTGGAGAGAAGAGAACATGGTTGCAGTTCAGCTTTGCTTTGCCTTTTACTGGATTAACAGAATAGTAAAATGGTTGCAAAATGTATAACCATTATGTGCATTTTAAGGGGATTAGTGTGAGTTTCAAAGAAATGTAATGGCTCTCTATTGTTTTTTTTCTGCAGATACAATCTGAATGCTAAAAAAAGTAAATTAGTATATTAGATGTCTGGTTTCATTATAGAGAGAAACCAAAATTTATACAGTGAAACCTGTTTGAGACTACTCAAATTTGCATTGAAAAGTCATCTTGTAGGTAGTTTGGAAATTTTTTTTTGTGCTGTGAATCCATGACATCCAGATGACTCCAGAATTGTGATTAAATAAAATAAATGTATCTAGAAGACAGATGCAATAGTTTCTAAGTTATAGGACCAGACAAGTTCCTGTTATAGGACCAGACAAGTTCCTTCCTCAAAGCTCTATGTCACTGCTACATTGCAATATATTGCAAGTAAATGGGGTCACATTGCAACCCCCAACATTCTTTGGCGTTATCAATCTAGTCTCAAGTAGTTTGAACTAGTTGGAATTTTTTGAGACTTGCTTTTTGCGGCTTTGGAACCTTGCAGGATGCAATACAACCTCATTTACAGTGGCTTGTGAAAATATTATCCCCCTTGGCATTTTTTGTGGTTTGCTACCTCAAAACCTTGAATTTCACTGATTTTTTTTTCAGGGTTTGCGTCAGTTCATTTACAGACCATGCCTACAGCTGTGAACATTTGGTTCTTTTTATTGGGAAACAAGCAAAAATAGGACAAAGTAGCTAAAAACTTCAGTGTGCATAACTATTCATCCTTCCCAAAGTCAGTACTTTTGTAGAGCCTCCTTTTGCAGAAATTACAGCTGCAAGTCACTTTGGATAAGTCTCTATGAGCTTTCCAGCTCTTGCCACTCGGATTTTTGCCCATTCCCCAAGGCAAAACTGCTCCAGCTCCTTCAAGTTAGATGGTTGCCTCTGCTGAAAAGCTTTCTTCAAGTCTAACCACAGATTCTCAATTAGATTAAGGTCTGGGATTTTGACTAGGCCACTCTAAAACATTTACATGTTTACCCTTAAATTACTCGAGTGTTGCTTTAGCAGTTTTGTTTGGGTCATTGTCTTATTGGAAGTTGAACCTCCATCCCAGTCTCAAATCACTTACAAGACGTAACTGAAACAGGTTTTGCTCAAGAATATCCCTGTATTTTACACCATCCATCTTCCCCTGGGCTCAGATCGTTTTCTCTGACCCTGCTGCTGATAAACATCCCCACAGCATGATGCCTCCACCATTTTTCATTGTGGGGATGGTGTTCTTGGGGTGATGAGCTGTTGGTTTGGCGCCAGATATAGCATTGACCTTGATGGTCAAAAAATTCAATTTTGGTCTCCTCTCACTACAGCACCTTCCTCCGTACATTTGAGGAGTCTCCCACATGCCTTTTGGCAAACTCAAAATGAGCCTTACAATTTTCGTGTGTAAGTAAAGGCTTTTTTCTGCCAACTCTTCCATAAAGACCACCCTTATGGAGTGTACGGCTTACTGTGGTTATAAGGACAGATACTCCAGTCTCTTCTTAGGAACTCTGCAGCTCCTTCAGGGTTAACTGTGGTCTCGGATTTGGTGGGGCTCCAAGGGATCATCAGAGATTGGAATTTTTTTTTATAATCCAACCCTGACTCGTACTTCTCAACAACTTTGTCCCTGACCTTTTTGGAGATCTTTTTTCTTCGTGGTGTTTGATTAGTGGTGCCTCTTGCTTTGGGCCCCGTCTCACATAGCGACACACGAGCGATCCCGACAACGATCAGGATCACTGGTGTGTCGCTACATGATCGCTGCTGAGCTGCCAAATAGGCAGCTCAGGCAGCGATCAGGACAGCGACACTGCGGGTAACGTTGCCTAGTTACCTGCAGTGTACATTGGATACCAGCGCACTGATGCAGGGAGCTGGTAACCAAGGTACATGTCGGGTTTCCAGGCGCTGCGCGGTGCCTGGAAACCTGACGTGTACCTTGGTTACCAGCTCCCCTGCAGCAGCGCGCTGGTATCCAATGTACACGTCGGGTTTCCAGGCACAGCCCTGCGCCTGGAAACCCGATGTGTACCTTGGTTACCAGGAGATCGCCGGTCTCCTGCCTGTCACATGCAGCGATGCGTGCTGGCCAGCGGGAGACCAGCGATCAAAAAAAAGTCCTGGCATTTCTGACACGACCAGCGATTCACAGCAGGGGCCTGATCGCTGGTACGTGTCAGACATAGCGAGATCGCTGCTGAGATCGCTGTTTAGCAGCGATCTCGGTAGCTATCTCGCTATGTGAGACGGGGCCCTTAATGGTGTCGCAGCCTCCGTGCCTTTCAGAAAAGATGTGTATATACTGACAGACAAGTGACACTTAGATTGCACACGAGTGGACTTACTTTCACTAACCATGTGAGTTATGAGGTAATTGCTTGCAACAGAAATTTGTTAGGTCTTCATAGCAGAAAGGATGAATACATATGCACATCCCAATTTCTAGTCATTTGATCTGATAAATTTAATATATGCCTATATTTTTCTTACTTTACCAACTTAGACTATTTAATGCTGATGCATCACACTCAAATCAGATTACCAAAATTTTTAAAAACAGGCTGTAGTGTAACAAAACAGGTAAAAATCTAAGGGGGGTGAAGATGTTGTCAAGTTACTGTACTTGCGCTATGCTGCGATGGAGCATAGTGATCTTTGGACTGTAATCCAAAAACACACCAAGAAAAAAAGTATGCAATAAAATGCTGGGATCACCAATAATACTTTTGAAATACAAAATCAATTTTCAGCAGCAGATGGAAGGAAGAGAGACACACTAGTCATAACTAGTGGGTAGGCGGAGCCCAGATAGGATTGACACCTCAGATTAAAAAGAGTGTTGACCGGCCCCTCCAGCTCGGGCTCCTCCTACTCCAGCTTCTCCAGTCTAAAATTTGAGGTCCCAGAGGATGGTCGCTGCTGGAAGCAGCTCCTCAGAAGATTTTATTATTTTCATCGGACAAGAGACTTGGATCACCAGAAGTGGTCTAGAGGTCTCAGGGGTCTCAGCGCTGCTGGACCCCCACCTCTCCCTTGGCGGATCTGTACTACCCTGTATGGTGGTCCCTGCAGAACCCTGCCGGCCCGGGGGGATGAGGATGGCTTCCCTGGCGGGGACGCAAACCGCGCATCTGGGGTCACTGCGTTCCCCGCCCTGGGGGGAAGCGATGGGCATAACGCCACAAACCCCTGGGGGTCCCTGTGGCGCTCGGCTGGTGAGTACTCCACATTTTTATTAATGTGTGTGAGTGATTCGGCGACTGCTGCGGCAGTCGCTGTTACAGTATACATGCCGGTGACTAGTGTTTTTTGTCCGCAGGTTGATGCCTGCAGGACATAGGAGAAGAGGAATGCGCGCTTTTTTATTTGAATTTTCGCGCCGCTCTGAGCGCGCGCTTTACTGCAGTCTCCATTTCCGGCTTCTCTCATGGAGCACATCGGAGGCACAGCGCGGCGGCCATTACAGAAGCAGACCTAAGCTTCCTCGGGCTTTTCTCTCTCCTCCCATCCCGGCAAGATGTTACACCGTGACCAGCTGGGTGAGTCGCTTCTACCCGCCCGGGCAGAAGCTTAACCCCTTCACCCCCACAGCGCGGGCGCCTTTTGAGGCACAAATGAGTGGCAGACTGCGCTGTCCTGCGGCTGTTATCGCATAAGGGGCTCGCACACTCTTTTCAATAATAATAAAGAGGTTGTGGGGAGCCTGCGACATTAATACTGCCACTATACCGCTAACGATACCGATAACGACGCATACTATGCGATCGTTTGTGTGATCATTTTTAATGTCGCTAGTAGCTGCCAATCTGGGCGATCTCATTAACAACGCATAAGCGGTTAGCGATCCCCTTAATGACTTTGGCGGTCATTGCGATTTACAAAACAGCGCAATTTTTTAGCGATCTTGTTGAACTTTCTTGTTTAGTGTGGCATAGCTGTCCTGCAGCTGCTGCCTTATAAGAGGCACTTGGGGCTCGCACACCCTTTTCATTATCAAGGTTGTGGGGAGTCTGCTACTTTAACCCCTTCTTAGGCGGTTAACTCTTAATGGGGGACAGCTGGGGTAGCTCTCTCTTTAAG
The DNA here is from genome assembly GCA_033576555.1 of Oophaga sylvatica. Taxonomy (NCBI): domain Eukaryota; kingdom Metazoa; phylum Chordata; class Amphibia; order Anura; family Dendrobatidae; genus Oophaga; species Oophaga sylvatica. The sequence continues at coordinate 14,823,597 of JARQOD010000007.1, forward strand.
AGCTTTAACCCTTCAGCGTTTGTTTTTTCTTTAAGAAACACACTGTTCTAGTACTGACAGTTTTAACCTGCCATATACTGTGCAAGGACATGTCAGAGACCGTCTCCCAGATCCGCTACAGGATCAGTCTCGCTGACACGCAGACCTCGACGGCGTCATGCGAACAGCGGTCGGAGGTTTCAGTGGTGTCAAAATGGAGGCCCTTGCTTTATTGGGTGTTAGCTAGATCCTCTCAAGGAAGCGACACAAACCGGTGTCTTCTTTCCCTCGTAACGAAGATGTCCGATTCGGACAAGGAAGGATCGGCAGGGACACTCTGCCTCTCTTTTGGGCCGTACAGAGACTTTTATTGGAGCGTTACAGTTACCGGAGGAGGTAACTAGACGCCCTGGTAAGTCGGCCCGGATGTACAGGAGTACCGTAAGTCGCGATCGACATTGCCAGCTCTGGATGAGCTTAATGGAGCAGTGGAGAACGCCTGTGTCCGGATAAAGTTTTCAAGTTACACGGTCTTTGGAGACACTGTATCCGTGTTCGATGGAGTTGATTGATAATTGGGTCCCTTCTCCTGAAGTGGATGTCCCTTTATCCCAGCTTAGCAAATCTCCCTGTTAAAGGGAAGGCGAGTCTGCAGGACCTGCTGGACAGAAAAACGGAGATGGCAGCAATATCCATCTGCGAGACCGCGGGTCATGGATTCAGTATTAAGGATCCATGTGTGCTTGTAAAGTTTCCCTGAGCCGGTTGGACCGTCTACGGACGGCGTGGCAAGGTGGATCCCCTCTATCGAGGTAGATGGGCTTTTCAAGTTGTTGGAGGATACTGCCTCACTGCTATCCAGGGCGCAATCCTCGGCAGTCACAGTCAGAAGAGCACTGAGGCTTAGACAGTGGACTGGGGACGCGGTTTCCAAGCACGCATACCCTGGAGGGTTTGCTATCTTTAGCTTACAAGGTGGTCAGCTATTTGGATCTGACCTCACGGAGCTGATTGCCAAGGCAAAAGCAAGAGAAACAGCTTTATCGCAGCGCAGAGCTATGACTTCTGCGTCTGGCAGGACTAGTGCCGGTAGTTCACGGCGGTCCTTTCGGTCCAGGGGATGATTCGGTCAGCCCTCTGGGGGTTCGGGTCGTCCCTCTCTTTTTTTTAAAAAAAAAAAAAAAAAAAAAAAAGGAATTCTTAGAAATTCCGCGTACCCTGGAAACAGATCTTCCGTTAAGACAAACGGGAAGCTGGCAAAAAGCCCGCTAAGGCGGACTGACGCCTGGGTCTCACTTGAGAGCTCTCGAGTGGGGGGTCGTTTACTCCAATTCAAACCGACTTTGGCTTCCCGCGTGTCGGACGCCTGGGTGACACAGGTTGTGTTGGCAGGCTACTTCATAGAGTTTCTTTCTCGACCCCCAGACTGTTATGTCAAGGCCCGAGCCTTTTGCCGCTCTACTGCGGGAGGTAGATTCCCTTCTGCAGAAAGGTGTGGTGGTGCTGGTTCCGCCGGAGGGCCGGGGAAGAGGGTTTTATTCTAACCTCTTTGTGGTCCTCAAAAAAGAGGACAAATTTCGGCCCATTCTGGATCTCAAAAGATTGAATCGGCATGTCCACGCCAGAAAATTGACATGGAGTCGCTTCGTTCCGTTTTGGCGGCCCTGTCGCAGAACGCTTTTTTGGTGTCAACCGACATTCGCGACGCTTATTTGTACTTCCCAATCGGAAGGGCCCACCAACGCTTCCTTCTTTTTGCCATAGGTCAGGACCATTGCCAGTTTGTGGCTCTGCCATTCGGGTTGGCCTCAGCGCCCAGAGTTTTTTCAAAAATTCTGGCGCCTCTCATGGCAATTCTTCGAAGACAGGGGGTTTCGATTCTTTCCTACCTGGACGACCTTTTGATTGTGGCGTCCTCAAAGGAGGAGGCAGTGACTGCTGGCAATCTATCCCTTCAGCTCCTGGAGGACTTCGGGTGGCTGGTCAGTTGGGAGAAGTCTCTGGAACCGTCGCAGTCAATCCTGTTTTTGGGGATGCATTTCGACACGGTACGAGCAGTGGTGTCTCTGCCTCCAGACAAGCAAACATGTCTCCTTCGACATGTACAGGTTATGAAGTCTTCGACAGCGATGTCCCTTCGAAGGTGTATGCGCTTTCTGGGTTTGATGGTGGTCCATGGAGGCACATCCGTTTGCTCAGTTTCATTCCAGGGCCCTCCAAAGGCTTATTCTGAGCCGTTGGCGATCGCAGACTTCGCTGGATTGCAGTGTCATCATCTCCCACAGGGTGCGAGAGTCTCTAGGATGGTGGTTACGTCCGGAAGCGTTATCCCTGGGGAAGTCTTTCCTCCCTCCGAGGTGGTCCGTCATAACCACCGATACCAGCCTGACGGGCTGGGGAGGTGTAAAAACTGGAACGATCTCTGGATTCAGGGGGTATTGTCATCGGAGGAGTCTATCCTGCCGATCAACATCCTGGAATTGAGGGCAATTTTCCTTTGCCTCCAACACTGGACGGTCCCTTTAAGCGGTCTGCCAGTCCGAGTGCAGACAGACAATGCGACGGCGGTCGCGTATATCGACCAGAATCTAGGCGAGACAAGGAGTTCCAGGCTCATGGTGGAGGTATCTTGGATCCTGGTATGGGCCGAGACCAGAGTGCCAGCCATCTCTGCGATCCACATTCCAGGAGTTCAGAATCACGGCAGACTTTCTCAGTCGCGAGAAGATGGATCCCGGAGAATGTAGTCTTCATCCGGAGATTTTTTTGCACTGCTGTGCTCCCGTTGGGGAACTCCCCAAGTGGATTTGATGGTATCCAGGTTCAAAGCCAAGTTACCGACTTTCATGTCCAGGTACAAGGACCCGAAGGCTGTGACGGTGGATGCTCTGGTGGCTCCGTTGGACCAATTCGAGCTAATATTTGTGTTCCCGCCGATACCCTTACTTCTTCTGGGGTTGCGTCGGATCAGACTGGAAGAGAATCCCGGCTATGTTGATAGCCCCAGATTGGCCAAGGAGGACGTGGTTCTCGACACTGGTGTCGCTTCTGGCAGCGCCTCCTTTTTCCACTTTCTCTTCGCCCGGACCTGTTAACCCAAGGGCCCGTTCGTCATCCGAACCTGAAGTCTCTGCGTTGACGGCGTGGCTCTTGAGACCGAAATATTGACCGTCAAGGTTTTTCAAGCCAAAGTCATTGCCACTTTGCGGGCCGCCAGAGGTCCGGCTACTATAGGATTTATCACAAGTCTTGGGAAGCCTTCTTTTTGTGGTGTTCGGGTTCTTCAAGGAACCCGAGGATTCTTTCCATTCCCATTTTGTTGGCCTTTTGCAGTACGGGCTGGACAAGGGTTTGGCAGTTAGCACTCTGAAGGGTCAGGTTTCTGCCCTGTTTTTGCTTTTCGGAAGGCTATCGCCTCGCGTAGGGACGTACGTTCCTTTTTTCGCGGAGTAACCCGTCAGTTTCCGCCGCGGAAGGCACCTGTGTCTCCTTGGCGGCTCAATCTTGTATTGGAGGCTCTTCAACATGGGCCTTTTGAGCCTATGGACTCTGCTAGCTTTTCTTTGCTATCTTGGAAGGTTGCCTTTCTAGTGGCGGTCACTTTTTTTTGAGAAAAGTTTTTCTGAGTTGGCGGCTCTTTCTTGCTCGCCTCCTTTCCTGGAGTTTCACCCGGATCGCGTAGTAATTCGCACACGGGGCGACTTCTTACCTAAGATGCCCTCGCTCTGTCCAGAGCCGAGGAATGCGAAGGAACGGGCCTTGCACAAATTGGATTTGGTGCGGGCTTTGAAGTTCTATTTGTTTATCACTCAAAATTTTCGGAAGTCAGAACTCTCTGTTTGTGATTCCAGCAGGTCGTCAGCGTGGTCAACGAGTTTCCAAGGACTCTATAGCTCGTTGGATTCGGTCGGCCATTTTGGAGGCTTACCGACTTAAAAGCGAACCTTGCCCGATTAAGATTCGAGCTCACTCCACGAGGGCTGTGGCTTCCTCGCGGGCCTTTCATCAAAGGGCCTCGGCAGCTCAGCTCTGTCGGGCGGCGACCTGGCGTTTCGTCCACACGTTTATAAGTTTTATAAGGTGGACGTTAGTGCTTCCGCTGATGCGGCCTTAGGACGTAGGGTCCTGCAGGCGGCTGTAGTTTAAAGTTCTAGTTAACTTGTATTTGGCGCCTGTTGCGCATTTATCTAGGTTGTTGGGATTCTGCCTATTTTGGTTTTTTTCCCACCCTAGTTTTTGGACTGCTTTGGGACGTCCCACTAGTTATGACTAGTGTGTCTCTCTTCCTTCCACCTGCTGCTGAAAGACGGATTTTGGTAAGAACTTACCTGTAAAATCCTTTTCAGCGAAGGAAGGAAGAGAGACACAGCTCCCTCCCATGGCAGAAGTGTGTTGTTTTCAGATGCCGCGTGACCCTTCTCTGATAGCGATTATCTGGGCTAAGGTCGGCGCGCTAAGGCTCTGTTCCAGCATCGCCAGCTCATCGCAGTGGTCAGGTCCGGTGAGTAGTACCTGGAACTGTGTGGTTTCTTTCTGTTGCATGCATAACCTGTATTCTTGTCTTTTCTCTGAAGTCCTTCAGAAGGGGTTATGTTGCTCCGCTGGTGATATTTGCTCTTCCTTAGCTTGTGTACGACTGGAGAAGCTGGAGTAGGAGGAGCCCGAGCTGGAGGGGCCGGTCAACACTCTTTTTAATCTGAGGTGTCAATCCTATCTGGGCTCCGCCTACCCACTAGTTATGACTAGTGTGTCTCTCTTCCTTCCTTCGCTGAAAAGGATTTTACAGGTAAGTTCTTACCAAAATCCGTCTTTATTATACAAGACAAAGCACTAAACAAAACACTGTATTAAAAACATTAAAAAGTCATAAAGACAGAAAAACTGGGTTACATCAATAGTTAGTGAAATACTAGCAATAGTCCAAGTGTCCGTACAAAAAGCTGTGCACGTTATCAGGCATAAATAAATAACCCTCATAGGACAGGGTGAAACAATGTATGCATGCTAATTATAAATATAACCAAAATATTACACAATATGCATGCTTATTGAAAAACATATCCACCACCCTAATTTATAACATCTTAACATTCAGGGATCCTACATGCCAGAGCAAAAAGGAATCAAGATAACATGCTGTGCTAAATGCACTGTGCTAATCTCCCCAGAGAGATCCTTACCCCCAGCACATTCAATAGGACAGCCACACACCACGGACCAAGTGGACACCCAGACCCACACGTATCGACACTAACTAGTGTCTTCCTCAGGGTCAGTGTCTTCAAAAAAGTCAGTTGTCACATTGTATATAATCACAAATAACGATTTAAGTCATACCAGCTGGGTTTCCACCTGAGAGCGCTCAGCAGATATTCATGTGTCAGCAACGTCAATGTCATCACATGTCCAGGAGCAACAAGTCTGGATAGAACGCCGCCCCCAACCACTGCGCGTGCGCAAGCGGACGGGATTTAGTGTCCTTGGTAAATCAAATACATATGTGAGAGAAAGGTTTTTTACTGCGCATGCGTCATCTGTTTAAACATAACGAATCAATATGCAAAGCATTGCCCAGATCTAGATCACAGAGAGACATATCCTGCCTCTAATTGTAGATGTAATCACAGGTGGCGCAAGCACACCTATAGATATATAAGCTGTGGCCAGCATTTATGGCACCTGTTTAAACATAGCGTGCCAATGTGCAAAATATTGCCCAGATCTAATTCGCAAATAGACATATCCTGCCTCTGATTTTCAGTATAGATATGATACTGAATAAAAGTAGCCACAAGGGGCACGAACGCACCTATAGATATATCAGCTGTGGCCAGCATTTATGCTTATTTTTGTATTTTTGCCAGTTTTTCTGTCTTTATGACTTTTTAATGTTTTTAATACAGTGTTTTGTTTAGTGCTTTGTCTTGTATAATAAAATTGATTTTGTATTTCAAAAGTATTATTGGTGATCCCAGCATTTTATTGCATACACTTTTTTTCTTGGTGTGTTTTTGGATTACATTTGATTGGTATGCAATAGGTGATCCCAAATTAAAGGTGATTATGATGGTGCCTGTTTATCTACTTTTAATATGATCTTTGGACTGTGCAACCTGTGTTGTGGCTAAAGTCGCCGAGTAGCCCCAGTCTAAAAGCAGTTGTTTTTGTTTCCAAATTTTCCCTGCAATCCAATATCACCTTCTAATTTATCTGTGCAATATTAAAGGGATCAACGCACAAGAGAGGTCCAAATCCTAGCTAATCCAGGTGAGCGGAAATCCTACACACAGTGGCATATAAAAGTTTGGGCACCCCTAGTCAAAATTACTGTTATGAACAGTTACGTGATTTGAAATGATCTATAAAAGGCCTAAAAGTTAAACATGGCACATTCCTTTGTATTTTGGGCAAAAAAAATATATACAGTACAGACCAAAATATTGGACACCTTCTCATTTAAAGATTTTTCTGTATTTTCATGACTATGAAAATTGTACATTCACACTGAAGGCATCAAAACTATTAACACATGTGGAATTATATACTTAACAAAAAAGTGTGTAACAACTGAAATTATGTCTTATATTCTAGGTTCTTCAAAGTAGCCACCTTTTGCTTTGATGACTTCTTTGCACACTCTTGGCATTCTCTTGATGAGCTTCAAGAATAGTCACCGGAAATGGTTTTACAACAATCTTGAAGAAGTTCCCAGAGATGCTTAGCACTTGTTGGCCCTTTTGCCTTCACTCTGCGGTCCAGCTCACCCCAAACCATCTCGATTGGGTTCAGGTCTGGTGACTGTGGAGGCCAGGTCATCTGGCATAGCACCCCATCACTCTCCTTCTTGGTCAAATAGCCCTTACACAGCCTGGAGGTGTGTTTGGGGTCATTGTCTTTTTGAAAAATAAATGATGGTCCAACTAAACGCAAACCGGATGGAATAGCATGCCGCTGCAAGATGCTGTGGTAGCCATGCTGGTTCAGTATACCTTCAATTTTGAATAAATACCCAACAGTGTCACCAGCAAAGCATCCCCACACCATCACACCTCTTCCTACATGCTTCACGGTGGGAACCAGGCATGTAGAGTCCATCCGTTCACCTTTTCTGCGTCGCACAAAGACACAGTGGTTGGAACCAAAGATCTCAAATTTGGTCTCATCAGACCAAAGCACAGATTTCCACTGGTCTAATGTCCATTCCTTGTGTTCTTTAGCCCAAACAAGTCTCTTGTGCTTGTTGCCTGTCCTTAGCAGTGGTTTCCTAGCAGCTGTTTTACCATGAAGGCCTGCTGCACAAAGTCTTCTCTTAACAGTTGTTGTAGAGATGTGTCTGCTGCTAGAACTCTGTGTGGCATTGACCTGGTCTCTGATCTGAGCTGCTGTTAACCTGCGATTTCTGAGGCTAGTGACTCGGATAAACTTATTCTCAGAAGCAGAGGTGACTCTTGGTCTTCCTTTCCTGGGGCGGTCCTCGTGAGCCAGTTTCTTTGTAGCGCTTGATGGTTTTTGCAACTGCACTTGGGGACACTTTCAAAGTTTTCCCATTTTTTCCAACTGACTGACCTTCATTTCTTAAAGTAATGATGGCCACTCATTTTTCTTTACTTAGCTGCTTTTTTCTTGCCATAATACACATTCTAACAGTCTATTCAGTAGGACTATCAGTTGTGTATCCACCAGACTTCTGCACAACACAACTGATGGTCCCAACCCCATTTATAAGGCCAGAAATCCCACTTATTAAACCTGACAGGGCACACCTGTGAAGTGAAAACCATTTCCGGTGACTACCTCTTGAAGCTCATCAAGAGAATGCCAAGAGTGTGCAAAGCAGTCATCAAAGAAAAAGGTGGCTACTTTGAAGAACCTAGAATATAAGACAAAATTTCAAATTACACACTTTTTTGTTAAGTATATATTTCCACATGTGTTAATTCATAGTTTTGATGCCTTCAGTGTGAATTTACAATTTTCATAGTCATGAAAATACAGAAAAATCTTTAAATGAGAAGGTGTGTCCAAACTTTTGGTCTGTACTGTATTGTTTAATCTTTTATATTTTAAAAATTACAAAAAGGAAAATGGGCAGATGCAAAAGTTTGGGCTCTCTGCATGGTTAGTACCTAGTTGCACCCCTTTTTTAAAGTAACACCACCTGTAAATGCTTTTTGTAGCAGACAAGAGTCTGAGTGATTTTCATCCATTTTTCCTTGGAAAATTCTTCCAGTTCTGTGAAATTTCTGGGTTGTCTTGAATGCACTGCTATTTTGATGTCTAACCCCAGATTATCAAAGATGTTCAGGTTAAATTACATCGAGGGCAATAGTAAAACATTAAGCTTGCTCCTTTTGAGGTAGTCTGTTTTGGATTTTGATGTGTGTTGAGGATCATTATCTATTTGTAGGAGCCGTCCTCTTTTCAACTTCAGCTTTTTTATACAGCTAGTGTTATGTTTTCATAAATAATTTGGTGAAATGTCATTTAATCCATTCTTACCTCTACCCGTGAAATGTTCCCCGTGCCATTGGCTCCAACACAACCCGAAAGAATGATTGATCCACCCACCGCTTTAATGGTTTGCGAGATGTTCTTTTACTGAAATTCTTTGCCCTTTGTTCTACACACGTACCTTTGATCATTGTGGCCAAAGAGTTTTATTTTAACGTCATTGGTCCACAGGTCTTGTTTCCAAAATGAATCAGGCCTGTTGAGATGTCCTTTTGCATACATCTGACCCTGAATTTTATGGTGCGGACACAGGATAGGTTTTCTTCTGATGACTTGAACAGTAAAATAATGTATCACAACTACAGAGTCTGCTAAATCTTTCTGAAGGTCTTTTGCATTCAAGCGGGGGTTCTGATTTGCCTCTCTAACAATCCTACAAGCAGCTCTCACTGAAATTTTGCTTGGTCTTCCAGACCTTACCTTGTTCCTGTTAACTGCCATTTCTTAATTACCGTATATACTCATGTATAAGCCGACCCGTGTATAAGCCGACCCCCCCTAATTTTGCCACAAAAAACTTGGAAAACTTATTGACTCGCGTATAAGCCGGGTGTATAAGTTTCCGTCCTGCTCTGTGCTCTCCATCCAGCTCTGTGCTCCCCCATTCTCCTCTGTGCTCCCCTCCTCCTGCTCCATTATCCTGTCCTGCTCGTGCTTTCCATCCTCCCCCGTTCTGCTCCGTGCTCTGTCCTCCCCCCGTCCTGCTCCGTGCTCTCCGTCCTCCCCCGTGCTCCCCGTCCTCCCCCCGTTCTGCTCCGTGCTCTCTGTCCTCTCCCCCGTCCTGCTCTGTGCTCTCTGTCCTCCCCCGTTCTGCTCCGTGCTCTCCGTCCTCCCCCCGTTCTGCTCCGTGCTCTCCGTCCTCCCCCCGTCCTGCTCCATGCTCTTTGTCCTCCTCCATGCTCCCCCCATCCTCCTCCATCATACTCACCCTCCCCGTGCCATCGCTGAACGTCCCGGCCGGCAATCCTGCGTTCTCCACCGGCTTCCTGCAGCTCTCCCCGGCTTCCTGCAGCTCTCCAGCGCTGAGCGGTGACGTAATACCGCTCATTAAGGCCATGAATATGGAGGCGACGCCCATGGGAGTGGCGTCGTGTCCATATTAGATGACTTTAATGAGCGGGTATTACGTCACCGCTCAGCGCTGGAGAGCTGCAGGAAGCCGGGGAGAACGCAGGATTGCAGGACGTTCAGCGATGGCACGGGGAGGGTGAGTATGATGTCCCAGCCACCGGCTCCTGCCGCCGCATCCCCTCCCCCGCTGGTTTCTGCCATATGACTCGTGTATAAGCCAAGGGGGCATTTTCAGCACAAAAAAAGGTGCTGAAAATCTCGGCTTATACATGAGTATATACGGTACATTTTGAACTGAGGGAAGGGCAACTTGAAAACACTTTGCGATCTTCTTATAGCCTTCTCCTACTTTGTGGGTTTCCATCATTTTCAAAGTGCTAAGTAGCTGTTAGAAGAACCTGTGGCTGCTGTTTTTTGGCATAACATTAGAGGAGACTAGGTTTATATAAAACTGGTAAATTTGCATCACCTGGCCTTTCCTAACGATGACAGTGAACAAGCCATAACCCTAAAAGGCTAATTAAGGTCTGAAACCTTGGTTAAATTTATCTAAGCATACAAATTTTCAAATGCCGCACAAACTTTTGCATCAGCTCATTTTCCTTTTTGTAATTTTTAAAATGAAAAAAATAAACAACTTTTTTTTTGTTTGCCTAAAATACAAAGAAAATGTGTCATCTTAACCTTAGCCCTTTTAGAAATCATTTCATCTTCAACTTGCTTAACTGTTCACAATAACAGTAATTTTGACCAGGGATGCCCAAACTTTTACATGCCACTGTACAATGAAAACGCAAATTTAAATTCATAAACTAACTAGTAGAATACCTGCGGCTTCGCTCGCGAAAAATATGTTAAATTGTTGGTTATGGTAGCTAAAGTAAAATTTTCAGTGTCACCCTGAAATTGACATTTTCATAGTGCAAAATACTTTTCTCAATTTATTCCATGTATAATATTTTGGAACATCTGAATATAATAAAGTCCTTGCAAACAGATCTGCTTGAATATCAGAAAGAAAGCTGTCAATGCTGTATTGAGTGGTCGAGCAGCTCTTTCCTCTGCATTGTTGGGAGTAAAATAAACTCATCCATTTTTAAGATGGACACTGAGATGAACTACAGTCGGATGTCTTTCATGTATGGGAAAATTTAGTAATCACTACTTATGTACCTTCCCATCTGATACAGCATAATCTCATCAGATGTGCATTTTGGATTCTCTAGCTGGAAAACTGTCAAATCACTGCCCTTGTTAACATATTTGCAATTGTATTTAATTGACTTCACAGAGTTACAATATTCTACGTTAATGTGCGCATCAAACTTTTTTTTAAAGCAGTGGAGAGTAAGGTACAACCCATTGATTATCTATTTCAATATCTGTGTTTTGTTTAACCCTTTTTAATCTGATTGTTGCAGTATAACCTCCCTGCTCAGATTTCCGTCTTCTGTAAAGAGGATAACCATCATCTTCTGTTTGTGTTTCTACAATCAAGTTGCGAGGATACTTTTTAGTACATTTTCCTTCCTTCATACATGGCGATCTTGGGTTAAGTGGCCCACATGGGCCATGGATCATATTTTTAAAAATAGTTTCAAAAGTACCTGGTCCTCTTCTGGATTTGGAAGCTCACCAGAAATAACTCTGTCAATTTGATCAGGGCGTATCTTATCCTTTAGCCATATCAGTAAATGAGCATGTGGAAGACCTCTTTTTTGCCACTCAATTGAATACATCCAACACTGACTTTCACCAAAAATGTAACACTTTGTAATTAGGTCCATGAGCTTGATCAGTTTTTGTTTAAAAACCCTTGCTGTTAAATCATGTCGATCAGAGGGGCCCTGACCATTCAGAAGCTCTTCCCTTATCTCTGGCCAAGTTGGATTACATGTAACTGTAATAAACAAAACAGGACGACCATATATCCGAACATATGTCATGGTGTCCTGAGCATATTCATGCATATGTCTGGGACTTCCAGTAAATGTAGCCAGTAAAATAAACATACACGCAATGTCAGCCACGTTGACTTCATTAGCAACAGCATCCCTTAAATGAATGTATTCATCCACTCTAAGTTTTTGTTGGTTCTATCGTATGTACAAAAGATGTTCACTTTCCACCTTGGCATACATATCAACTATAAATTGATGAAAAAGTTGCCTAAATTGTAAAATGTGGTTAGTAGCCCAATGTCTGATCATTATTTGGTAAGCATAAAGGTCCATAGCTGATATTTTTTATTGGTTGGCTAGCAGTCTTGGGATTAGTCTGTGTTAGATTAAAGTGACAGCCATCTTGGGTATTCCAAAATATCGGATATTGCAGAGCATCATATGATCTATGTGTTTTTGCAATACGTTGAAGTTTGTCGCTTCGTCACTGAATAATTATTTCTCGGCTTTGAAAGTCCTGTTCAACCATTACCATAGCTACTTCGTTAACAGTGGGAGAATTAACTCGCCTTTTATGCTCGCCAAACTGTTTCTTGTCTGCTCTTATTACAACTTGATATTCATCACTTGGCATTCTTTCTAAGGCCTCTTTCACACATCAGTTTTTTGCCGACAGTCACAATCCGTTGTTTCGACGGATTGATGGATCCGTCGCAGATTGTGAAAAACTGATGCGACTCATCCGTTTTTTTCGTCGGATCCATCGAAAAAACGGATCCGTCGCATCAGTTTTTTCATCTGTCCTTCCAGCTTTCGACGGATCCGTTTTCTTAAAAGCCGGCAATTCTGTGCGCTGTACAGTAAAATAACACTGACGTACATATATACACATAGAATATATATATATATATATATATATATATAATATACACACATGTCATTGAGACACATATATATATATATTATATATATATATATATATATATATATACACTGCTGAAAAAAATAAAGGGAACACTCAAATAACACATCCTAGATCTGAATGAATGAAATATTCTCATTGAATACTTTGTTCTGTAAAAAGTTGAATGTGCTGATGACAAAATCACACAAAAATCATCAATAGAAATCAAATTTATTAACCAATGGAGGCCTGGATTTGGAGTCACACACAAAATTAAGGTGGAATGTAATGTCTTTAAAACAAGCCAAAATGATGCTCAGTAGTGTGTGTGGCCTCCCACGTGCCTGTATGACCTCCCTACAACGCCTGGGCATGCTCCTGATGAGGCAGCGGATGGTCTCCTGTGGGATCTCCTTCCAGACCTGGACTAAAGCATCCGCCAACTCCTGGACAGTCTGTGGTGCAACGTGACGTTGTTTGATGGAGCGAGACATCATGTTCCAGATGTGCTCAATCGGATTCAGGTCTGGAGAAGGGGCAGGCCAGTCCATAGCTTCAATGCCTTCATCTTGCAGGAACTGCTGACACACTCCAGCAACATGAGGAACCCAGGGCCAACCGCACCAACATATGGTCTCACAAGGGGTCTGAGGATCTCATCTTGGCACCTAATGGCAGTCAGGCTACCTCTGGCGAGCACATGGAGGGCTCTGCGACCCTCCAAAGAAATGCCACCCCACACCATTACTGACCCACGGTCATGCTGAAGGATGTTGCAGGCAGCAGTGTGAACCTGCTTTCATCTGTGAAGAGCACAGGGCGCCAATGGCAAATTTGCCAATCCTGGTGTTCTGTGGCAAATGCCAAGCGTCCTTCACGGTGTTGGGCTGTGAGCACAACCCCCATCTGTGGACATCGGGCACTCAGACCATTCTCATGGAGTCGGTTTCTAACCGTTTGTTGTTATGAATTGGTAGCTGAGGAGGACAGGAGCAGAAAACAGCCAAGGCAGCAAAACACCAGAGAGGTTGGGAACTAATGGGTTGCAGAACCCTGAACTAACATCACAACTAGAAGCAGCCGTGGGACGTACCTACGGTGACCTAGACGCCTCGGCACAGCCGGAGAGTTAGCTACACCTAAAGATAGAAACAGGAAAGCTAACTGCCCCGGAGTAGAGCCCCAAAGGAATAGGTAGCCCCCACACATATATTGGCGGTTAGACAAGACGAAATACAAACGCAGTCAGAAAATAGAGTTAGCAAACGCTGGGGCCAAACACTGCCTAGATAGGACAGGACAGAATACTCTCTGCAACCCAGTAAAACCATAGAAAAACATCCAACACTTCTGATTCCAAAAATGCTGAGATCAGACGATCTCGCCACCCGCTAAATCAGATCTCTGGTGTGACCAAGCGGCTAACTAGCAGCCACACAAGTAGCAGGGAAAGAGCAGTGGAACAAATAAACAGTGGCTACTGAAAAACAGAGTAGCACAGGCCCCTGGAGGGGAACCCGGCTAACCTGCCACCAAAGTACAGACAAAAAAAATGGAAATAGCAAACAAGATAAAAACAAGCAGAAAAAATCTTATCTGAAAGTAGCAGACGAAGGCAAGACCAGGAAACAACAATTGATCACCGGCGAGGATCATGGGAAGGCAGCTCACTTATATCAGCCCAGTCAGTCTCTCCTGATTAATAATAATAATAATCTTTATTTATATAGCGCCATCATATTCCGCAGCGCTTTACAGTTTAACAGTTTCAAAATACAAGTCATAAGTAACAACGTTAACAATACAGTAATTAAAGCAAAATAAGACGGCCCTGCTCGTGAGAGCTTACAATCTACAATGAGGTGGGGAAGATACAAAATACAGGTGTGTATATACAATGGTGCATTTACAATGATGGTCCAGCCATCTTGAGGGAGTGAGGGATGGATGGAGATAGTGAATGGGCTACACACACACACACTTACACATAGAATTACTTTGATTAGTGAATGTGATAGGCCGCTCTGAACAGATGTGTTTTGAGGGAGCGCCTGAAACCATGCAAATTGTGGATAGTCCTAATTTCTTGGGGTAGAGCATTCCAGAGGATTGGCGCAGCGCGGGAGAAGTCTTGGAGTCGGGAGTGGGAGGTACGGTATTAGTGCAGAGGTTAGTCGAAAGTCGTTTGCAGAGCGCAGCAGTCGGTTAGATAGAAATGAGGGAGGAGATGTAGGGGGGTGCTGCAGTGTGGAGAGCTTTGTGGGTGAGAACAAGTACTTTGAATTGGATCCTATAATGAATGGGCAGCCAGTGTAAGGACTGGCGAAGAGCGGACGCGTCCGAGTACCGATTAGCCAGATGGATAACCCTGGCTGCTGTATTAAGGATGGACTGGAGAGGGGATAGTCGAGTAATGGGGAGGCCAAGTAATAGAGCGTTACAGTAGTCCAGGCGGGAGTGGATCAATGCTACAGTGAGGGTTTTTGTTGTTTCCATGGTGAGAAAAGGGCGGATTCTAGAGATGTTCTTTAGGTGTAGGCGGCAAGAGCGGGCAAGAGATTGTATATGGGAGGTGAAGGAGAGATTGGTATCAAACATAACACCCAGACAGCGAGCCTGCTGCCGGGGTGTTATTATGGTGCCGCCCACTGAGAGGGAAATGTCAGATTTAGGGAGGTTAGTAGACGGCGGGAGCAGAAGAAGTTCAGTTTTGGAGAGGTTGAGTTTCAGATAGAGAGCAGACATGATGTTGGAGACTGCGGACAGACAGTCAGTGGCGTTCTGTAGTACAGCGGGGGTAAGGTCGGGGGATGACGTGTATAATTGTGTGTCATCAGCATAAAGATGGTACTGAAAGCCAAATCTGCTGATGGTCTGTCCAATTGGGGCGGTGTAGAGAGAGAAGAGAAGGGGGCCAAGGACTGAGCCCTGGGGTACACCGACAGTGAGAGGGAGAGGAGATGAAGTGGAGCCAGAGAACGAAACACTGAAGGAGCGGTCAGAAAGATAGGAGGAGAACCAGGAGAGAACAGTGTCCTTAATACCTAGAGAGTGGAGCCTGGACAGTAGGAGACGGTGGTCAACCGTGTCGAAAGCTGCAGAAAGGTCGAGTAGAATGAGCAGAGAGTGGTCGCCGTTACGTTTTGCTGTCAGAAGGTCATTGGTCACTTTGATGAGTGCAGTTTCAGTCGAATGTAGGGGTCGGAAGCCGGACTGTGAAGGGTCTAGGAGGGAGTGAGTGGAGAGGTAACGGGTGAGGCGGGAGTAGACTAGGCGCTCCAAAAGTTTGGAGATGAAGGGGAGATTGGAGACCGGTCTGTAGTTGTTTGTGCAGGAAGGGTCAAGAGCGGGTTTCTTTAGTAGTGGAGTAATGATGGAGTGTTTGAAGGAGGATGGGAAAATGCCAGAGGAGAGTGAGAGATTGAAGATTGTAGTTAGGTGAGTTGTGACAACAGGAGAAAGAGACTGGAGGAGATGTGAGGGGATGGGGTCAGTCATCGCTCACAGGTGATGGACTTCTACTATTCAACACTGGTTCAATACCCTCAGTAACCACCAGAGGGAGCCCCAACTCAGAAGTCATTTCCAACATGCTCACAATAGTTTGTGCAGACACATGTACATTTGTGGCCTGCTGGAGGTCATTTTGCAGGGCTCTGGCAGTTCTCCTGTTCCTTCTTGCACAAATGCGGAGGTAGCTGTCCTTCTGCTGGTTTGTTGCCCTCCTACGACCCCCTCTACTTCTGGTGTACTGGCCTGTCTCCTGGTAGCATCTCCAGCCTCAGGACACTACGCTGACAGACACAGCAAACCTTCTTGCAACAGTTTGCATTGATGTGCCATTTTGGATGAGCTGCACTGCCTGAGCCACTTGTCTGGGTTGTAGAGTCCGTCTCATGCTACCACGAGTGTGAAAGCACAACCAACAATCAAAAGTGACCAAAGCATCAGCCAGAAAGCATTGGTACTGAGATGTGGTCTGTGGTCCCCACCTGCAGAACCACTCCTTTATTGAGTGTGAGGCAGGAGAAAAACAATGGAGTTTTTGATTGCAAAAAATATAAAAGATTTTATTGGCCAAAACAAGGCAACAAGACATACAACATAAAAAGGTAATTGATGTGTATAAAAAAGACACAGAAACACATGGTATGCAAAAATGCGCCGTAAAACACACAATGTGCTAGACAAATATCTAATGAGAGAAGAGAGCCCCTATATGCTGTGAGCACTAGGAAATCATGGGGTACATCATAATCCCCCAATTGATCTCCATAAGTCCAAGTCAGGAGTGCGTTCAGTAAAACATATGGCAAAACAAACCGCAATATCATTAAGAGTCAAAAATATCATCAAACAATTTTTCAAAGCGGAATGTAAAGAGAGGGGTCCTCACCAAACACTGCAGACCATGTGTATAGTCCCCGACGCGCGTTTCGCTGCCGTTAACCTCGCTTCCCCTTGAAAAATTGTTTGATGATCTTAAAATGAAAAGGTTGAAAACTCTGCTGTGCATAATAATTTGGAACATGCATTTTGAGTGCAGTTTGAGTGTTTTATTTTTTAAAAAAAATATACTGTTATCATAGGCAGTTTGTACAAAAACCTTTCAATTGTACTCTAATAGTTATTTGACTGGAAAATTACAATGACTGAAATTCATATAGGTAATTTGGGAAAATCAGAGAAAATATTATTTGCATAATAATTTGGAACACAGTGTAGTTTTATATATGTTTTTGACTAATAATTAGATTAGTGTATGTGTGCAAAATTTGGGACATGTAGGTGTTAAAATAACGGGTCAATTCGTTGAAAAAAAAATGCGTGGGCTCCCGTGGTATTTTCTCTGCCAGAGAGGGAAAGCCAGTGATTGAGGACAGATATTCATAGCCTAGAGAAGGACCATTGTTTTTGGGCCCCCCTAACTACAAACATCTGGCCCCAGCCACCCCAGAAAAGGCACATCTATTGTTACATGCGCCTTTTCTGGCACTTAGCCTCTCTATTCCCATTGCCTTTGTCAAGATCCCGTCTGGGTTGGAGCCGATGTTACTGCAAACACTAGGGGAAGCAGAGGCAGGTAGCGTAGTCAGGTGCAGCCGGAGGTCGGTACACAGGAAAGGCAGTGTTTGTAGCAGAGGAGCAGGCAGATAACGTAGTCAGGTGGCAGCCAGAGGTCGGTACACAGGAAAGGCAGTGTTTGTAGCAGAGGAGCAGGCAGATAACGTAGTCAGGTGGCAGCCGGAGGTCGGTTCACAGGAGAGGCAGTTCGGTAGCAGAGGAGCAGGCAGATAACGTAGTCAGGTGGCAGGCCGAGGTCAGTTCACAGGAGAGCAGTGTTTGTAGCAGCAGGAACAGCAGGAGAAAGAGCTTGACTAAAGGCTGGAAACACAATAATCTCGCAATGACACACCCACAGTGCCAGGTTTATATAGGGCGTGTAATTGGCAATCAGAGGCCAAACGAGAGAGCACTGGGTGAAGCCGATCAGGAAGAACAGTCAATGGTATCCGGGTTCAGCAAGGAACTTTGTAGCCAGCAGAATAGCTCAAATGGTAGAGCTGCTGGCCGGTGGACAAGAGACACTGGGTTCGATTCCTGACAGTACTCCCCTCCTTCCAGGATGGCCTCTGGACATCTCAGGAGCTGGCTTATCTGGGTACCTCTGATGGAAGGCTCTTGTAAGTCCAGGAGCATGGACGTTGTCCTTTGGTTCCCATGAATTTTCCTCTGGTCCGTAACCTTCCCACTGCACCAGATACTGCAGTTTACCTCTGAATTTTCGGGAGTCCAGAATCTTATTCACAATGTATTCTTCTTCACCACGGATCCTTTCTGGTGGAGGAGGTGGCTGAATTCTTCCTGGAAACGGGTTTTCACAGAAGGGTTTGAGCAAGGATATGTGAAATACTGGATGAATCTTTAGATTGTTGGGAAGTTTTAAACGAAAAGCAACCTGGTTAATTTTTGCAGAAATTTGAAAAGGTCCAATGAATTTCTGACCCAATTTGGAGGATGGCACATGTGTCTTAAGATTTTTAGTGGACAGCCAAACTTTGTCTCCAACCTGCAGAGCAGGGGGCACTCTCCGATGTTTATCTGCTGCTTCCTTATATACTTCCTGGGTCTTGAGTAATATCTCTGATAATTCCTTCTGGGATTCATGTAATTTTGCAAGCCTGTCATTAACAGCAGGAATGGGAGTGTTCACTGGCAGATTAGGGATAAATACTGGATGTACTCCATAATTAGCAAAAAATGGGGTTTGAGATGTAGCGCTATGTATGGAGTTGTTGTAGGCAAACTCTGCTGTTGGTAAATAGTCCACCCAGTCATCCTGAAGATAGGAAATGAAGCAACGGAGGTATTGCTCCAAAGTCTGGTTCGTTCTCTCCGTCTGGCCATTGGACTGAGGATGGAAAGCGGTAGAAAGATTCACCGTGACTCCCAAGGCTGTACAGAAACTCTTCCAAAATTTTGACGTAAACTGAACGCCTCTGTCAGACACCACGTTGTCAGGAATTCCATGTAACCTGAATACCTCTTTGATCATCAGTTCTGCAGTTTTTTCAGCAGTAGGAATTCCTTCAGTTGGAATAAAGTGGGCCATTTTTGTGAGTCGGTCCACTATGACAAGGATGACGGTCATCTGTTTGGAAGGGGGTAGTTCCACAATAAAATCCATGGAAATAGATCCCCAAGGCCTGGATGGAACTGGGAGTGGTTGTGTTGTGAATGGGTTTGAGATGAGTTCTGAGCAGAGGCTCCCTCTGGTGGTTACAAGCGGTACTAGTGAGGATTGTGAGGACTGGGAATCAGGTGTTACTGATTGGTCTTATGTAAGGGAGTCATTTTCCCATCAGGGTTGCCGGTGATCAATTGTTCTGGTCTGAATCCTTCTTTCCAGTTTCCCTTGTAGCCTGCTGTGTCGTGTCTGCATCTCCTGCTATCAGATAAGACAATTTCTTATTTGTGTTTTTGCTATATTTTTGCATTTTTTACCTGCACTCCTCAGCTACCGTAACATAACAGTATCACCGGCCATAAAAATTGTATGGTACTCACAGAAGGGAAAAAATATTTTGAAGGAAGAAAAGTTGTCAGAGATATTTTTCTGTTTGTTGCATTTTTTTTTTTTTTTCCCTCTGTATCTCTGGGTGCTGGGGAGGATCTTTTCTCCCAATGGAGTTTGCACAGTTGTCTGGCCGTGTGGATCAGCTTGCCACTGAGGTTCAGAGTATTGCTGCATATCTTGCTAGGTTGCCTGTTGTGGAACCTAGGATCCCCATGCCAGATTTGTTTTTAGGGGATCGAGCTAAGTTTCAGAATTTCAAAAATAATTGTAAATTGTTTCTTGCCTTAAAATCTAAGTCCTCAGGAAACGCAGCGCAGCAGGTTCAAATTATCATCTCTCTCCTGCGCGGCGATCCTCAGGATTGGGCTTTTTCCCTGATACCTGGGGATCCTGTTTTGAGTGATGTTGATGCATTTTTTCAGGCTTTGGGGTTATTGTACGATGAGCCTAATGTCACTGATCAAGCTGAAAAAGCCTTGTTGGCATTAAATCAGGGGCTTGATGACGCTGAGTTATACTGTCAGAGATTCCGTAGGTGGGCAGTCCTGACCAAGTGGAATGACGACGCTTTGGCGGCCCTTTTCCGGAAGGGTCTGTCGGATAATGTAAAGGATGTTATGGTGGGATTCCCTGTCCCCTCTGGTCTCAATGATTCTATGTCATTAGCGATTCAAATTGACAGACGTTTGCGTGAGCGGAGAAGTATGCGTGGAGTGGTGTTGCCTTGTGAGCCAGCTGCTGAGCCCATGCAGTGTGATGGAGTGGTGTCTGGGGCACAGCGTCATGAGTTTCGAAAGCGCAATGGGTTATGTTTCTACTGTGGTGATGCCTCTCATGCTATTTCAGTCTGCCCTAAGCGGGGAAGACGTTTTGCACGCTCGGTTGTCTTGGGTAGTGTTCAGACTAAGTTTTTGTTAACTGTCACTCTGATATGCTCTCTGTCCTCATTTTCTGCTCAGGCTTTCGTTGATTCTGGAGCAGCTATTAACCTGATGGATTATGATTTTGCTAAACGTTGTGGGTTTCCCTTGATACCCCTACAGAAGTCTATTCCTTTACTGGGGATCGATTCTACCCCTTTGGCTGAGAATAAACCCCAGTTTTCTACTCAGGTGATAATGAGGGTTGAACCTGATCACCAGGAGTGCTGCAAATTTTTGGTTCTATATAATCTGCATGACATTATAGTGCTGGGTTTCCCTTGGTTACAGTCTCATAATCCTGTTTTGGATTGGAAATCTGTGTCT
The DNA here is from genome assembly GCA_033576555.1 of Oophaga sylvatica. Taxonomy (NCBI): domain Eukaryota; kingdom Metazoa; phylum Chordata; class Amphibia; order Anura; family Dendrobatidae; genus Oophaga; species Oophaga sylvatica. Next base: position 14,844,288 of record JARQOD010000007.1, read on the forward strand.
GTAACCAGTTGGGGCTGCCAATGTGTTAATACCAACACTCCTGTTTTTTCTGCCTCCCCCCAGGCTGAGGATGTTCCTGACTTTTTGTTTGATATTTCTGATGTGTTTAGCGAAAGTAAATCTGCATCCTTACCTCCCCATAGGAGCTATGACTGCGCTATTGAATTAGTGCCAGGTAGTAAATTCCCTAAATGTCGCCTTTTTAACTTGTCTTTACCTGAACATGACGCTATGCGGTCTTATATCAAGGAATCATTGGAGAAGGGTCATATCAGACCATCCTCTTCACCCTTAGGTGCCGGTTTTTTCTTTGTGGCCAAAAAAGATGGTTCATTAAGGCCGTGTATTGATTATCGTCTCTTGAACAATATACTGTGAAATATCAATACCCGTTACCCTTGATTTCTGACCTGTTTTCCAGGGTGAAAAACGCTACTTGGTTTACCAAGCTTGACCTCAGGGGGGCGTATAACCTTATTTGCATTAAGCACGGGGATGAATGGAAGACGGCATTTAACACCCCTGAAGGGCATTTTGAGTACCTTGTGATGCCCTTTGGGCTCACTAATGCTCCTTCCGTCTTCCAGTCCTTCATGAATGACATTTTCAGGGATTTTGTGGACAAGTTTCTGATTGTTTATTTGGATGATATTTTTGATTTTTTCCAATGACTGGGACTCTCATGTGAGACATGTTCGAGCTGTGTTCCAGATTTTGAGAGAGAATGCTCTGTATGTGAAGGGATCAAAGTGTCTTTTTGGCGTACAGAAGATCTCATTTCTGGGATTCATTTTGTCCCCATCTGTTATTGAAATGGACCCGGTCAAGGTTCAGGCCATCTGTGATTGGGTCCAACCTACTTCATTAAAGGCTCTTCAGAGATTTTTGGGTTTTGCCAATTTTTATCGTAAATTTATTGGTAATTTCTCGGTTATTGTTAAACCATTAACTGATTTGACCAGAAAGGGTTCTGATGTGGTGAATTGGCCTCCTGAGGCAGTCTCTGCGTTTCAGGAACTTAAGCAGAGATTCACTTCTGCTCCTGTTCTACGGCAGCCTGATGTTTCTCTGCCATTTCAGGTGGAGGTTGATGCCTCTGAAATTGGGGCAGGTGCCGTTTTGTCCCAAAAAGATCCAGAGACCTCTAAAAGTAACCCTTGTGCCTTTTTCTCTCGAAAATTTTCTCCTACTGAACGTAATTATGACGTGGGTAATCGGGAGTTATTGGCCATGAAGTGGGCTTTTGAAGAGTGGAGACATTGGCTGGAGGGAGCCAAACATCAGGTGGTGGTCCTTACGGACCATAAGAATCTGGTCTATCTGGAATCTGCCAAGCGACTCAATCCTAGACAGGCCAGGTGGGCCTTGTTTTTCACACGTTTTAATTTTGTGGTTTCCTTTCTTCCTGGCACTAAGAATGTTAAGGCGGATGCCCTCTCGAGGAGTTTCCTTGCGGACTCTCCTGAGCTATCTGATCCCTCTGTTATTTTGAAGGAGGGTGTAGTTCTTTCCGCCATCTCGCCCAATTTGAGACTTGCTCTGGAGGGGTGTCAGGAGGATAGGCCCGAGCGCTGCCCTGTTGGAAAATTGTTTGTCCCGGACCAATGGAAAAAGAGTGTGATGTCTGAGATTCATTGTTCCGCATTGGCTGGGCATCCCGGAATTTTTGGTACCAGAGACTTGGTTAGTCGGTCCTTTTGGTGGCCTACCTTGTCTCGCGATGTCAGGGAATTTGTGCAGTCCTGCGGGACTTGCTCTCGCTCCAAGCCTTGCTCTCGCTCTAGTGGTTTGTTGATGCCATTGCCTGTGCCCAAGAGACCATGGACCCATATCTCTATGGATTTCATTTCCGATCTTCCTGTTTCTCAGAGAATGACCACCATCTGGGTAATTTGTGATAGGTTTTCCAAGATGATACATCTTGTGCCATTACCTAAGTTGCCTTCCTCCTCTGAATTGGTGCCGTTGTTCCTTCAGCACGTGGTTCGTTTACACGGCATTCCTGAGAACATTGTGTCTGACAGAGGAGTCCAGTTTGTTTCCAGATTTTGGAGGACTTTTTGTTCTAAACTGGGTGTTCAATTGTCTTTCTCCTCGCATTTCATCCTCAGACCAATGGTCAAACTGAGAGAACAAACCAGACATTGGAGACTTATCTAAGATGCTTTGTGTCTGCTGATCAGGATGACTGGGTCTCTTTTTTGCCTTTGGCTGAGTTTGCTCTTAATAATAGGGCTAGCTCTGCCACTTTGATGTCTCCGTTTTTCTGTAATTCTGGGTTTCACCCTCGATTTTCTTCAGGACAGACGGAGGCTTCTGTCTGTCCAGGTGTTGACTCTGTTGTTGAGCGTATGCAGCAGATTTGGGACCAGGTAGTGGAGAGGTTGTCCCTCTCTCAGGAGAAGGCCCAGCGGTTTGCTAACCGGCATAGGACTGATGGTCCTCGGTTTAAAGTGGGGGACTTGGTCTGGTTGTCCTCAAAGAATATTCCTATGAGAGTAGCATCTCCTAAATTTAAGCCTAGGTTCATTGGACCTTATAAGATCATGGAGATTATTAATCCTGTTTCTTTTCGTTTGCTTCTTCCAGGGACATTTAAGATCCATAACGTGTTCCACAAGTCCTTGTTGAAGAGGTTTGTTGAGCCAGTGGTTCCTGCTGCTGTGCCTCCTGACCCTGTTTTGGTTGAGGGAAATCTGGAGTATGTGGTTGAGAAAATATTGGATTCTCGTTTTTCTAGACGAAGACTCCAGTATTTGGTTAAATGGAGAGGTTATGGTCAGGAAGACAATTCTTGGGTGTTTGCTTCGGACATCCATGCTAGGAGACTTATCCGTGCGTATCATAGAACTCATCCTGACCGACCTGGTTGCTCAAAAGAGGGTTCGGTGACCCCTCCTCAAGGGGGGGGTACTGTTGTGAATGGGTTTGAGATGAGTTCTGAGCAGAGGCTCCCTCTGGTGGTTACAAGCGGTACTAGTGAGGATTGTGAGGACTGGGAATCAGGTGTTACTGATTGGTCTTATGTAAGGGAGTCATTTTCCCATCAGGGTTGCCGGTGATCAATTGTTCTGGTCTGAATCCTTCTTTCCAGTTTCCCTTGTAGCCTGCTGTGTCGTGTCTGCATCTCCTGCTATCAGATAAGACAATTTCTTATTTTGTGTTTTTGCTATATTTTTGCATTTTTTACCTGCACTCCTCAGCTACTGTAACATAACAGTATCACCGGCCATAAAAATTGTATGGTACTCACAGAAGGGAAAAAATATTTTGAAGGAAGAAAAGTTGTCAGAGATATTTTTCTGTTTGTTGCATTTTTTTTTTTTTTTTCCCTCTGTATCTCTGGGTGCTGGGGAGGATCTTTTCTCCCAATGGAGTTTGCACAGTTGTCTGGCCGTGTGGATCAGCTTGCCACTGAGGTTCAGAGTATTGCTGCATATCTTGCTAGGTTGCCTTCCTACAATTAGGCCACCAAAAGAAACGAAGTAGTAAGTCTTGTGTTTTTGCAACTCCAGGATGTCCTGCCAGTTTAGAATCATGGACACTTTTGAGGACTTCAAGGCGAGAAGATTCAGGTACATATATTTTGTGTTTCTGCATCCAAAACCCCTAATTGAATGAAAGATCGACGTCTTCCGAAGGATGGTTAAGGAAAGAGTCCTCTTGATATCCATCTTTAATTCTATTACATAGTCCTCTAGAGTGCAATAATCCCAAAAAATTTTTAGGGCCTAGAATTGTATCGTCATTACTAGACCTCTCCTGAGGTTCCGAACACATCCTGGACAGGGCGTCAGCCTTGCCATTTCTTGAACCAGGCCGGTAAGAAATTATAAAATTGAATCTTGAGAAAAATAAGGCCCATCGTGCTTGTCTTGCAGACAATCTTTTTGCTGTACGGAGGAATTCAAGATTCTTGTGGTCTGTGAGGACAGTCACAGGGTGATTGGCACCTTCCAGAAGATGTCTCCACTCGGAGAAGGCAACTTTAATGGCTAACAGTTCTTTATTACCAATGTCGTAGTTCTTTACTGCAGATGACATGGTGTGGGAAAGAAACGCACATGGGTGAAGTTGCATCTTGTCCCCAACTCGCTGAGACAGAATGGCTCCCACTGCAGAGTCCGAGGCTTCCACTTCGACAGTAAATGGCAATTCAGGATTTGGCTGTACTAACAATGGAGCAGACGTAAAAAGAGTTTTCAACTTGTCAAAAGCCTCCTGTGCCTCCGGAGACCAGAAAAATGCTTTGGTCTTTTTTGTTAGTGTAGTAATTGGTAGTATGATCCGTGAAAAGTTCTTTATAAATTTTCGGTAAAAATTTGCAAATCCTATGAAACGCTGGACGTCTTTTAAATTTCTTGGAACAGGCCAGTCCACTACAGCATTGATTTTGCCGGGATCCATGCTCAGACCTTCTGGGGAGATGATATATCCCAGAAATTGGATACTGGTTTGTTCAAACTCACATTTTTCAAGCTTAATGTAAAGATGGTTCTCCTGTAGTCGTTCCAAAACTAACTGGACGTGCCTGCGATGCTCTTCCAAGGTGTCTGAAAATATAAGAATGTCATCGAGATAAGCCACAACGAATTGGTCCAAGAAATCTCGAAATACATCATTAATAAAATGTTGAAAGGTGGCTGGGGCATTGCTAAGGCCAAAGGTCATAACCAGAGATTCAAAATGTCCATATCTCGTTCTGAAGGCGGTCTTCCACTCATCTCCTGGGCGAATCCGTATGAGGTTGTAAGCCCCTCTAAGATCCAGCTTCGTAAAGATTTTCGCAGAACGGAGTCTCTCAAATAGTTCAGGAATCAAGGGTAGCGGGTAGCGATTCTTGACAGTGATACTATTCATCTCTCTGTAGTCAATACATGGCCGCAGAGTGGAGTCTTTCTTTTCAACAAAGAACAGGGGTGCCCCAGCTGGAGATGTGGAAGGTCGAATAAAGCCTTTCTCTAAATTTTCATCCAGGAACTTTCTTAATACCTTCAATTCAGGTTCGGAAAGATTGTAAATCCGTCCAAATGGAATGGTTGCTCCTGGCAGCAATTCAATGGGACAGTGTATAGGACGGTGAGGAGGTAATTGATTTGCTTTCTTCTTACTGCAGACATCAGAGAACTGCTGATATTGAGGTGGTAGTTTCTCTTCCTTCTCATGTGAAATCTCAGAGATTTGGACTTGTTGGAGAACAGGGGGTTCCTTATGACAATTATTCTTACAGTAGTCAGATGGAAAGGTGATGGTCCTTGATGCCCAGTTGATAGAAGGGTTATGGACTGAAAACCAGGGGATCCCTAGAATAACCGGAAATTTCGGAGATGAAATAAGGTGGAAACTGACAGCTTCATGATGATCCGGTTCGATACAAATCTCCAGTTCGATTGTCTCATGCGTGACAGGTCCAGAAGACAAAGGTGATCCATCCACAGTTTCCATTTCAATTGGTGTGGATTTGGTCCTACTGGAAATATTATTATCACGTGTAAATTTTAAGTCCATAAAATTTCCTCCTGCTCCCGAATCCAACAGGGCAGAGCATTGTATTTTTTGGGTGCCCATTACAACCTGAATGGGGATTACAAAATGAGATGATGTAGTATGTATTTTGTCTATTTCTGGCGTTACTGATGAGATAGTCTGCAAGATGGAATCCGACTGCTGAGAAAGGTCCATATTGCTGGCAGACCTGTTGTTGGTAAAGGCTATAGTCCTTTTGTTAGGACAGTTGATGGCATAGTGTCCAGGGTCCCCACAATAGAGGCAGAGATGTTCTGCACGTCGCCTCTCCTTCTCCTGTGCAGAGAGTGGTCTTCGGATGACGTCGATCTGCATTGGTTCAGACACGCCTTGCGTCTTTTCTTGGTGGTCTGATGCTGAAAATGAGAAGCCAGGGCTATTCCCAAGTGCTCGCAATCTCTCCTTTCTCCTTTCAGTAAGTCTCTGGTCAATCCGGATACAGAGTTGAATAAAGTCCTCCAACTGGTCAGGGGTCTCAACCCTGGCAAGCTCGTCTTTCACTGGTTCTGATAACTCTCGTCGAAATTGACTTCTCTGGGCCGCTGGATTCCAGGTGGTGTCGGCCACCCAGCGACGGAACTCCGATGTATATTCCGCAACAGAGCGACGTCCTTGGCGCAAATTATGTAATTTGGTTTCTGCTGTGGCACAGCGGTTTGGGTCATCAAAAACTTGATTCATAGCTGCGATGAAAGCTTCCAGGTCATTAAGGAGGGCATAGTCCTTTTCTACATAAGGTGAAGCCCAAGCAAGAGCTTCATCCGTCAGGAGATTTATCATGAAAAAAACTTTCTTCCTCTCACTGGTAAAGGGAGCAGGTTGCATCTGGAAGTATATGCGGCATTGATTGAGGAATCCTCGGTACTGCTGGCGATCCCCACTGAACTTTGCAGGCAGCGGCAGCCGCGCGTTTGATTCGGACCCTGAATTGCGCACGTCCAGAAGTTGTTTTTGGAACTCAATTACTTCCTGTTGTATCACCGTGAAATCAGTTTGTAACTTGGAATATTTTCCTTGAGAGTCAGTACAAAAACTTTGAAGCTCCGTAACTTGCCGCCTCAGGGTGTTCACAGCGGACTCCATTTTGGCGCAAGATTATTCTGTCAAGATCCCGTCTGGGTTGGAGCCGATGTTACTGCAAACACTAGGGGAAGAAGAGGCAGGTAGCGTAGTCAGGTGGCAGCCGGAGGTCGGTACACAGGAAAGGCAGTGTTTGTAGCAGAGGAGCAGGCAGATAACGTAGTCAGGTGGCAGCCGGAGGTCGGTACACAGGAAAGGCAGTGTTTGTAGCAGAGGAGCAGGCAGATAACGTAGTCAGGTGGCAGCCGGAGGTCGGTTCACAGGAGAGGCAGTTCGGTAGCAGAGGAGCAGGCAGATAACGTAGTCAGGTGGCAGGCCGAGGTCAGTTCACAGGAGAGCAGTGTTTGTAGCAGCAGGAACAGCAGGAGAAAGAGCTTGACTAAAGGCTGGAAGCACAATAATCTCGCAATGACACACCCACAGTGCCAGGTTTATATAGGGCGTGTAATTGGCAATCAGAGGCCAAACGAGAGAGCACTGGGTGAAGCCGATCAGGAAGAACAGTCAATGGTATCCGGGTTCAGCAAAGAACTTTGTAGCCAGCAGAATAGCTCAGATGGTAGAGCTGCTGGCCGGTGGACAAGAGACACTGGGTTCGATTCCTGACAGCCTTTATTGGTGGCTCATGGTTTAATAAGGGGTTAATGTCACCTTGCTATTGAAAGGTGACATTAATCCGTGTTAATAATGGAGAGGTGTCAATTAAACAACTATCTGTTAGAGGTCGAGTTCCCGCTTCTGCACAGGTGGAATCTCGAGCCACTCCCGCTGCGGTCCCCCATCCGTCTCCGGCCGCAGTGGAGCCTCCTCAGCAGAGACGTCGGTCCCAGTGTCTTGCACAGCCTAGTACTGTGCAGAGATTTACTGCTGCCTCTCCAGGTTCTGCTATTATGGGGGAGGGCGGGAGACTGAGCGCCACCTGGTATGTCACTATCACTATTCATTTGATTGCTGCTACATATATCTTATATCTTTGAGCTATGATGTATCTAGGTGTGGGAACTATCGAGCATTATGTGGTTAGTTTATGATTATATCCACACATATATACGATTGATATATCTGCTCCCATCTGGGCACTTAATTAATAGATTTGTTATTGTGTGCTACATTTCTACTTATAGTGCGGCAATTTTCTGGTGGTTCTATGTTTTCTGCCCACTTGGGCTTACGTGGTTATATATGTCAATTTTAGTCCTTTTGTCTGTTCCAATTTCCGCTTTACTTTTGATATTAATAAAATCATCTTCTTAGTGAATATTCGGACTGTTGCACTGTTTTTTGTGATTTCCACATGTTCTAGGTTCTGCTATTGTAGCCAGTACTGGTCAGCGGCTAGCAGACGTCTTTAGGACTAAGTCCTGCGTTTCCCCTTCTGAGCATGCCCAGGGTAAGACCTCATTGGAGATCAAGGGTCACATGCTCAGGTACTGCAGCAGCTCCTATTGGTCTGCCAGGAAGGTCCTGAAACTACATGTGTTCTGGAACAGTTTCTCATTGGTCCTTTTCTGGAAGGTCCTGTAGTTGCTACTATAAAAGGGGTTGCATGGCCGTGCGGCCATGCGCTTGTATCAATTGCATTATGTGCTTTGCGCCAGTGTGATCATGCACGCATGTGGTTAGGGCTCGGCTGAAATAAGCCCCTAGAATACCGGCTTCTCCGGTGAGGAGTTGTTTGTTTGCGCTGCTGACTGCATGACCACGGACTGCTATCTGCACAGCAGTTATCTGTGTATTCCTGGGGTGTTAACAGGACACAGTCTCTATCGCTGCGTCTCTACCGCAGCGACTCAGTGGTATAACAGAGTTCGCTTATACCGCCATATAGTGCCACAGCATCTATGTTTGTGACTCTGTGAAGTAACAGAGTTCGCCTATACCGCCATCTTACTAGCAGCAGGCTCTGTCTGCACAGTGGACCCCGGGCTGCGAACGCACCCACTATTTATATTTATTTGTTGTGTTCCGCAGACCCTAACAGTATACTAGCGCCTCCAAGTTGTCCTTTAAGGCAGTGGTCCCCAACCTTTTTTGCACCAGGGACCGGCTTCAAGCAAGTCCATTCTTCCATGGCCTGGCAGGGCGGAGATGGAGGTGTGGCAGGGGTGGGGCTTTGGTCTTAAGGGGGCGGGGCTATGGTCGGTTGTATACCCGAGATCTCTTCCCTCAGGACAAGATCTCGTTGCCGAGATTTGAACGAGAGTATGCGGCGGCCATCTTGCCGGAGGCCCCAGGCGGCCATTCCTCATGCCGGCACCGCGTCGCAGCTGCGGGGGGGGCTTTCCGGCTGGGACGAGATGCCGGCGGAGCCCCCCACGCAGCCCAGAGGCCCGCTTGCTGCCCGAACACCACCACCGCACCACACTTTGGATCGGGACCGCCACCGGAGGCACCGGCACCGCGTCGCAGCTGGGGGGGGCTTTCCGGCTGGGATGAGATGCCGGCGGAGCCCCCCACGCAGCCCAGAGGCCCACTGCTGCCCGGACACCTCCTCCGCATCGCAGCCAAGCTGCATTGGGAGTGCCGCCGCCACCGGATTTGTGAGTATATGGCCACCCTGGCCACCCCACAGAACACAGCCACCCCACATAACACAGCCACCTCACATAACACAGCCACCCCACAGTGCCCAACCACCCCACAGTGCCCAACCACCCCACACAGTGGTAAGCTAAATTCGGACTGTAAGACGGACCCCCTTTTGACACATTATTTTTTTTTCCCAATTTTCCTTCTGAAAATTTGGGGTGTGTCTTATGGTCCGGTGCGTCTTATAGTCCGAAAAATACGGTAAATCCCCAACAGTGTCACCAGCAAAGCACTCCCACATCATCACACCACCTCCTCTATGCTTCACGGTGGGAACCAGGCATGTAGAGTCCATCCGTTCACCTTTTCTGCGTGCAAAGCAGTAATCAAAGCAAAAGGTGGCTACTTTGAAGAATCTAGAATATTAGACATATTTTCAGTTTTCACACTTTTTTTTAAAGTGTAATGTATAATTCCACATGTGTTAATTCATAGTTTTGATGCCTTCAGTGTGATTCTACAATTTTCATAGTTATGAAAATACAGAAAAATCATTGAATGAGAAGGTGTGTCCAAACTTTTGGTCTGTTCTGTACATGGCTCCGCTCCCACCCTGGTATACATGGCTCCGCTACCACCCTGGTATACATGGCTCCGCTCCCACACTGGTATACATGGCTCCGCTCCCACATTGGTATACATGGCTCCGCTCCCACCCTGGTATACATGGCTCCCCTCCCACCCTGGTATACAACGCTCCGCTTCCACCCTGGTATACATGGCTCTGCTCCCACACTGGTATACATGGCTCGCTCCCACACTGGTATACATGGCTCCGCTCCCACACTGGTATACTTGGCTCCGCTCCCACCCTGGTATACATGGCTCTGCTCCCACACTGGTATACATGGCTCTGCTCCCACCCTTGTATGCATGGCTCCACTCCCCCGTCCTCCCCCATACTTACCCTCCTCGCTCCGTCGCTGAACTTCCCTGCATCCCTGTCGGCCGCGGCAGCTTCCTCTTGTGCGCAGCGGTGACGTAGTACCGCTCATTAAGGTCATGAATATGGATGCCACGCCTATGGCAGTGGCGTCGCGTCCATATTCAGGACCTTAATGCGCGGTACTACATCACCGCTCAGCACTGGATGAAGCTGCCGCGGCCGACAGGGATGCAGCGACGGAAGGTGAGTATTGAGTCTTCTTGAAGCCTGTGGCTGTAGCTGTCGCTACATTGCTACAGCCGCCGGCTCCATGTGTGACCAGCGTTCTGTGCCGTTGCTCCGCGGCCCAGCAACAGAACTGCAACTGTCCGGTCCTGGGCTGCGGACCGGCGGTTGGGGACCCCTGCTTTAAGGGGACAATCAATTTAGGCTCATCCACTATAACTTACGCTTTGTGTGGACTCTGGAGCAGAAGGAAATTTCATGTCCTCTACCTTTGCTCTCCGCCATTCTATACCTCTGGTGATGCTCGCCAAACCTGTGACTGTTCAAGTAGTGAATGGGTCGACACTGCCTTCTCAAATCACACATCAGACCATCCCTTTCACGTTATCTATGTCCCCTTCCCATCAGGAGATTATCTCACTTCTTCTCATTCCCGAGGGAATAGACGAGATATTGCTGGGGATGCCCTGGCTCCGTTTCCATTCCCCACATATTGAGTGGATCTCTGGGAGGATATTGGGTTGGAGTGAGTCATGTAAAGGCAGATGTATGAGGGAATACATTCAGGTGGCTACTACAGAGATACCCGCAGATCTTACTTCCCTTCCCAAATACTATTGGGCTTATGCAGACATGTTCTCCAAGAAGGCTGCGGAGATCCTTCCGCCTCACCGTCCCTATGACTGTCCTATTGACCTCTTGCCCGGAGCAGAACCTCCTCGGGGACGAGTCTATCCCCTTTCTCTCCCGTTGACAGAGGCTATGTCTCAATACATTCAGGAAAATCTGGCAAGAGGATTTCATTAGGAAGTCAGTGTCACCTGCAGGGGCGGGTTTCTTCTTCGTTCAGAAGAACGGAGAATTACGTCCATATATCGATTACAGGGGTCTTAACGCCATTACCGTCAAGAATAAATACCCGTTGCCCCTGATTTCTGAGCTCTTTGATAGGCTACCGGGAGCAAGGGTATTCACTAAATTAGATCTGCGGGGTGCTTATAACCTGATTCGCATCCGTGAGGGGGACGAATGGAAGACGGCTTTCAATACCAGAGATGGGCACTATGAATATCTGGTGATGCCCTTCGGGCTCTGTAATGCCCCAGCCGTCTTCCAAGACTTTGTTAACGACATCTTCCGGGATATGCTTTCCACCTCAGTCGTAGTCTATCTGGATGATATTCTCATCTTCTCCCCAGATATTGACTCCCACCGGAAAGATGTCTGCAGAGTCTTCGACCTTTTACTGGCAAATTCTCTCTACGCATAGTTGGAGAAATGTATGTTTGAGCAGGAGTCCTTACCCTTCCTGGGCTATATCATCTCTGCCCAGGGACTGGCTATGGATCCTGCCAAACTACAGGTGGTGATGGACTGGCAAGAACCCCATTCTCTGAAAGCGGTGCAGCGCTTTATGGGATTCATTAATTACTATCGTCAGATTATTCCCCACTTCTCAACTTTGGTAGCTCCCTTGGTAGCCCTCACCAAGAAGGGAGCAAATCCCAAATTGTGGTCAAAAGAGGTCTCCAAAGCCTTCACTTCTATTAAGTCCCATTTTGCTAGTGCTCCCATCCTACATCGCCCCGATGTTGATAAGCCCTTTATTTTGGAGGTGGATGCTTCGTCCGTTGGTCCTGGAGCAGTCCTCTTCCAGAAGAATGCTCAAGGTCGGAAGCATCCTTGCTTCTTCTTTTCCAAGACCTTCACACCAGCGGAGAGGAATTATTCCATCGGGGACAGGGAGTTGCTAGCAATGAAGTTGGCCTTCTCTGAGTGGAGACATCTGTTGGAGGGAGCTCGCTTTCCCTTCCAAGTTTTCACTGATCACAAAAATCTAGTGTATTTACAAGCTGCCCAGCGGCTAAATTTCCGTCAGGCCAGATGGTCCTTATTTTTCTCCCACTTCCACTTCACCCTCCTTTTTCTTTCGGGAGAGAAGAATATCCGGGCTGACGCTCTCTCTCGCGCCGTCGTGTCTTTCGAGGAGGAGGAGGGGGAGCCGCGGCTTTTTGTCCCCTCTGAGAGCCTGAGAACTGTAGATCCGGTGTCGCTATAGTCTGTGCCTCCCGGCAAGACTTTTGTACCATCTAATTTGCGACCGGAGGTTCTCTCTTGGGCCCATTCGTCCAGGGTGGGTGGACATTTTGGAAAACAAAGGACATCCGAGCTACTGGCGAGGACGTACTGGTGGTCGCATATGGTCCGGGACGTTAGAGACTATATTCGGGCATGTGTCTCCTGCACCAAGAATAAGTCCCCTCGTCAACGGCCAGCTGGGTTACTTTATCCATTGCCGAAGGCAGACAGGCCCTGGGAGATGGTCGGGATGGACTTTGTGGTAGGCCTACCCAAGTCTCGTGGTTGCACCATCATAAGGGTTATCACCGACCACTTCTCTAAAATGGTGCACTTGGTACCGCTACCACTGTTACCTTCTGCACGGGCCTTGGCGGCACTGTTTATTAGACATATCTTCCGCTTACACGGTATGCCGGACAAAATTGTCAGTGACCGGGGTCCCCAGTTTACGTCTCATTTCTGGAGAGAGCTTTGTCGCCTGCTCAGTATTGAATTAAATCTCTCTTCTGCCTATCATTCCTAGACAAATGGGTTGGTAGAGAGGGCCAACCAGACCTTGGTCACATACAGTCCCTGACAGAAGTTATGTCACTTATCCATGTTATGTAAATCAAAGTTTATAACCTGACGTTAAATTCATTCATTGGTTTTATAAATTACTCTTTTGAAAGCTGAAACCCTCCCAAATTTGGTTTAGGTTAAGAAAATAAATTGGCATCAATGCTGAAATATTGATCATTTAATGAACATAGAATGGTCAGATTTTGGCAAGACAAAAGTTTTGTTGCCCACAGAAAGTAATGTGATATTCAAACAAATAATTATCTTAAAATACAAATATATGTTGCATAACATTGGTGAATTAAGTTGTGGTGCTATTAGAGTCATATTTAATATTTTGTGTGACTTCCATGAGCTTGAAGGACTGCATCCATGTGGTTCAAAAATTATTCATACAATTTATTAATGAAGTCATCAGGAATAGCAAAGAATGCAGTCTTACGTGCCTCCCAGAGTTCATCTAGATTCCTTAGTTTTGTCTTCCAAGCTTCCTCTTTCATCCTACCCCAAACATGCTCAATGATGTTCATGTCTGGTGACTGGGCTGGCCAGTCATTGAGCACGTTGATCTTTTTTGCCTGGAGGAACTTTGTTCTTGAGATGGATGTATGTGATGGAACACCATCCTGCTGCAAAATTTGACCCCTTTTATGATTTGGAATGTAAGAGGTAGCTAATACTGCTTGATATTTTAGGCTATTGATATTGCCTTCCACCTTGCAAATGTTTCGCACCCCCCATACTGAATTTAACCCCAGACCATGATCTTTCCACCACCAAATTTAACTGTTTTCTGGGTGTATTTTGGATCCATATGCGCTCCAGTAGGTCTCCTGCAGTATTTGCGGTGGCTGTTGTATAATTCTACTGAAGATTCATCAGAGAAATCCACCTTCTGCCACTTCTCCAGCGTCCATCTGTTTAGCAGGCTGTGGGACTTTGAAAATGCCACATGGATTTTTATTTGCCTTTTGTTTAGTTCTGGCTTCTGGGCACTGAATCGACCATGGAGGCCATTTCAAGACAGAATCCTACAAACTGTTCTAGCTGACACAGGGACACACAGACTTGACACAGGGACTTGAGGTGACCAGGCCTGTTGGAGGCTGCAGTGGAAGAGGGGCTTGCTTTGGATTTTCTAACAAACAAACGTTCCTCCTGAGCAGTTGTCTTGCGGGGTCTGCCGGACCATGGCTTGTGAAACCTATCTCCAGTCTCTTTAAATCTTTTTTTAATTCTTTGTACTTGACGCTGAGACACACCAAAGGTGCCAGCCACCTCTGCAGTGGATCTGGTCTTCAGCCACTCGATAATCAAGGATTTGGTCGCAGGGTGGATTTTTGCCATGTTGTCAGAGCTCAAGTTGCAGTTCAAGTGAAGGTCTGGGGTGCTGGGTTTCTTTTTATACACACCCACTAATTAACCGATCATTTACTGAGCACTGGTGAAGATGTAAACTAGGATTGGGTGCATTATGCATTGATGCCAATTTATTTTCTTAACCTAAACCAAATTTGGGAGGGTTTCAGCTTTCAAAAGAGTAATTTATAAAACCAATGGATGAATTTAACGTCAGGTTATAAGCTTTGATTTAAGTAACATGGATAAGCGAGATAACTTCTGTCAGGGACTGTATCTGCGTCATTTTGTTTCAGCCAGGCAGGATGACTGGGCATCCTTGCTACCGTGGGCGGAGTTTGCATTAAACAACACCGTGGCTGATTCCACTGGACAAACTCCGTTCCTCCTTAATTACGGTTAGCATCCGCAGGTTTCTGTACCTATGCCCGTGTCTTCCACCGACTCCAGGGTGGCAGACTGGACTGTGGAGGCACGGGACATTTGGGACCGCACTCAGGATGCCATTCTGGCCTCTTAAGGAGAGGATGAGGTCCACCGCCGATGCACATCGGCGCCCCGCTCCGACTTTTGCCCCTGGCGACTTAGTGTGGCTCTCTGCCCGTAACATCAGGCTGCGAGTAGAGTCCACTAAGTTTGCACCTCGCTTCTTGGGTCCCTTCAAGGTCCTCGAACAGGTCAATCCTGTGGTCTATCGTCTAGCCCTTCCGCCACGCCTGGGTATCACCGACACATTCCATGTCTCCCTCCTGAAACCCGTATACTTGTCCCGGTTTTCCGAGTCATCTGCCGGGACATCGGGTTCGTCTACGGACGACTATGACGTGAATGCTATTTTGGGGTGCAAGGTACGTGGCAAAAAATTTTTTTGGGTGAATTGGAGGGGTTATGGGCCTGAGGATAGGTCATGGGAGCCTGCTGAGCGTATTCAGGCTCCGCAGCTCATTGCTGCCTTCGAGCGTAGCGAGGCCCAAGGAAGAGGGGGCCCTAGGGAGGGCTAATGTTAGAGGTCGAGTTCCCGCTTCTGCACAGGGGGAATCTCAAGCCATTCTCGCTGCCGTCCCTCATCCGTCTCCGGCCGCAGTGGAGCCTCCTCAGCAGAGACGTTGGTCTCAGCATCTTGCACAGCCTAGTACTGTGCAGAGGTTTACTGCTGCCTCTCCAGGTTCTGCTATTGTAGCCAGTACTGGTCAGCGGCGAGCAGACGTCTTTAGGACTAATTCCTGCGTTTCCCCTTCTGAGCATGCCCAGGGTAAGATCTCTCATTGGAGATCAGGGGTCACATGCTCAGGTACTGCAGCAGCTCATATTGGTCCGCCAGGAAGGTCCTAAAACTACATGTGTTATGAATGTGATAGAGATGGTTTCTGAGCAGAGGCTCCCTCTGGTGGTTACAGACAGTACTGAACCTTTCAGCGAGGAGTGGCAATCAGGGATCACGGACTGGTCTGATATAAGGGACTTCCCTCCCATGATGGTTGCCGGTGATCAATTGTTCTTGTCTCAATTGTGGTTCCTGGTTCATTTGGAAGTTTGCTGGAGTCTTGCCTGCATCTCCTGCTTTCAGATAAGATATTTTTTGCTTTTCTTTTTGTGCTTGCTTTTTGCTTTGTTTTCTGCACTTTTGTGGAGGTCAGCCAGGTCCCCTCCTGGGGCCTGAGCTCCTCGCAGTTTATCTGCAGCCACTGTTATTTGCTCATTTGCTTTTTCCTGTTTTTTCAGCGGCTGCGGCTTTGTTTTTGTTCACACTGAGATCTGATTTAGTGGGCGGCAAGATCGTGTGATCTCAGTATTTTTGTAATCAGAATTGTTGGATTTTTGTAGGGTTTTCTGGGTTGCAGAAAGTAATCTCTCCTGTCCTATCCTATTTAGTCAGCTTTTGGCCCCAGCGTTTGCTCAGTCTATTTTCTGCCTATGTTTGTATTTTCATCTTGTCTAACCGCCATTATATGTTTGGGGGCTTCCTATTTTCTTTGGGATCTGCTCCGGGGCAGATAGCTTTCATCTTTCTGCCTTTAGGTGTAGTTATCTCTCAGGCTGTGACGAGGCGTCTAGGATCAACGTAGGAACGCTCCACGGCTACCTCTAGTTGTGTGGTTAGTTTAGGAATCTGCAACCCATTAGTTACCAACATCTCAGGTGTTCGGCTGCCCTGCTGTTGTTCCTGTCCTCCTCAGCTACCGAAACATAACAGTATCACCGGCCATAACTGAAAATTATATGGTACTCACAGAAGGGAAAAATAGTGTGGAAAGAAAAAAGTTGTCAGAGTTGTCAGAGATTTTATTTTGTTTTCTGTCTGTTGCATTTTTTCCCTCTTTTTCTCTGGGTACTGAGGAGGATTTTTTTTTTCTCTCAATGGAGTTTGCACAGTTGTCTGGCCGCGTGGATCAGCTTGCCACTGAGGTTCGGAGTATTGCTACCTATCTTGCTAGGTTGCCGGTTGTGGAACCTAGGATTCCCATGCCAGATTTGTTTTTGGGGATCGGGCTAAATTTCTGAATTTCAAAAATAACTGTAAGTTGTATTTTGCCTTAAAGCCTAAGTCCTCAGGTAGCGCAGCACAGCAGGTTCAAATTGTCATCTCTGTCCTGCGCAGCGATCCTCAGGATTGGGCTTTTTCCCTGACACCTGGGATCCTGTTTTGAATGATGTTGATGCATTTTTTCTGGCTCTGGGGTTATTGTACGATGAACCTAATGTCACTGATCAAGCTGAAAAAACCTTGTTGGCATTAAATCAGGGTCTTGAAGACGCTGAGTTGTACTGTCAGAAATTCCGAAAGTGGGCAGTCCTGGCCAAATGGAATGATGATGCTTTGGCAGCCCTTTTTCAGAAGGGGCTGTCAGAGAATGTAAAGGATGTTATGGTGGGATTCCCTGCTCCCTCTGGTCTCAATGATTCTATGTCATTGGCTATTCAAATTGACAGACGTTTGCGTGAGCGCAGAGGTATGCGTGAGATGGTGTTGCCTTGTGGGCCAGCTTCTGAGCCCATGCAGTGTGATGGAGTGACTTCTGGGGCACAGCGTCATGAGTTTCGAAAGTGCAATGGGTTATGTTTCTGCTGTGGTGATGCCTCTCATGCTATTTCAGTCTGCCCTAAGCGGGGAAGACGTTTTGCACGCTCAGTTGTCTTGGGTAGTGTTCAGACTAAATTTCTGTTGACTGTTACCCTGATTTGCTCCCTGTCCACATTTTCTGCTCAGGCTTTTGTTGATTCAGGAGCAGCTATTAACCTGATGGATTTTGACTTTGCCAAACGTTGTGGGTTTCCCATGATACCCGTGCGGAAGTCTATTCCCCTACTGGGCATTGATTCTACCCCTTTGGTGGAGAATAAACCCCAGTTTTCTACTCAGGTGATAATGAGGGTTGAACCAGATCATCAGGAGAGTTGCAAATTTCTGGTGCTGTATAATCTGCATGACATTATTGTACTAGGTTTTCCCTTGGTTACAGTCTCATAATCCTGTTTTGGATTGGAAATCTGTGTCTGTGACCAGTTGGGGCTGCCAATGTGTTAATGCTGACACTGTTTTTTCTGCCTCTCCCAAGTCTTAGGATGTTCCTGACTTTTTGACTGATTTTTCGGATGTATTTAGTGAAAGTAAATCTGCATCTTTGCCCCCTCACAGGAGCTACGATTGCGCTATTGAATTAGTGCCTGGTGGTAAATTTCCTAAAGGTCGCCTTTTTAACTTGTCTGTACCTGAACACGATGCTATGTGATCTTATATCAAGGAGTCATTGGAGAAGGGTCATATCAGACCATCCTCTTCACCCTTGGGTGTCGGTTTTTTCTTTGTGGCCAAAAAGGATGGTTCATTGAGGCCGTGTATTGATTATCGTCTCTTGAATAAGGTGAAGTATCAATATCCGTTACCCTTGATTTCTGACCTGTTTTCCAGGGTGAAAAGTGCTAGTTGGTTTACCAAGCTTGACCTCAGGGGGGCGTATAACCTTATTCGCATTAAGCACGGGGATGAATGGAAGACGGTGTTTAATACCCCAGAGGGGCATTTTGAGTACCTAGTGATGCCCTTTGGGCTCACTAATGCTCCTTCCGTCTTCCAATCCTTCATGAATGATATTTTCAGGGATTTTGTGGATACATTTCTGATTGTTTATTTGGATGATATCTTGATTTTTTCCAATGACTGGGACTCTCATGTGAAACATGTTCGGACTGTGTTCCAGATTTTGAGAGAGAATGCACTGTGTGTGAAGGGATCAAAGTGTCTTTTTGGCGTACAGAAGGTCTCATTTCTGGGATTCATTTTGTCTCCGTCTGTTATTGAAATGGACCCGGTCAAGGTTCAAGCCATCTGTGATTGGGTCCAACCTACTTCATTAAAGGCTCTTCAGAGATTTTTGGGTTTTGCCAATTTTTATCGTAAATTTATTGGTAATTTCTCCGGTATTGTTAAACCATTACTGATTTGACCAAAAAGGGTTCTGATGTGGTGAATTGGCCTCCTGAGGCAGTCTCTGCGTTTCAGGAACTTAACCCCTTAACGACCAAGCCATTTTGTAGGTTAAAGACCAGGCCAATTTTTACAATTCTGACCACTGTCATTTTATGTGCTTATAACTCTGGAACGCTTCAACGGATATTCACGATTCTGAGATTGTTTTCTCGTAACATATTGTACTTCATGATAGTGGTAAAATTTCTTCAATATAACTTGCGTTTATTTATGAAAAAAACGGAAATATGGTAAAAATTTTAAAAATTTTGCAATTTTCAAACTTTTAATTTTTATGCCATTAAATCAGAGAGATATGTCACAAAAAAATAGTTAATAAATAACATTTCCCACATGTCTTCTTTACATCAGCACAATTTTGGAACTAAATTTTTTTTTTTGTTAGGAAGTTATAAGTGTTAAAAGTTGACCAGCAATTTCTCATTTTTCCAACAAAATTTACAAAACCATTTTTTTTAGGGACCACCTCACATTTGAAGTGAATTTGAAGGGTCAATATGACAGAAAATACCCAAAAGTGACACCATTCTAAAAACTGCACCCCTCAAGGTGTTCAAAGCCACATTCAAGAAGTTTATTAACCCTTTAGGTACTTCACAAGAATTGAAGCAATGTGAAAGGAAAAAAATGAACATTTAACTTTTTTTCCAAAATTTTTCTTTCGACACAATTTTTTTAAATTTTATCAAGGGTATCAGTAGAAAATGAAACACAATATTTGTTGTACAATTTCTCCTGAGTACACCGATACCCCATGTGTGGGGGTAAACCACTATTTGGGCGCATGGCAGAGCTCAGAAGGGAAGCAGCGCCATTTGACTTTTTTGGCTGGAATTGAGATTGGACGCCATGTCGCATTTGGAGAGTCCCTGTGCCTAACCCCCCACAAGTGACCCCATTTTGGAAACTAGACCCCCCAAGGAACTTATCTAAATGTGTTGTGAGAGCTTTGAACCCCCAAGGGCTTCATAGAAGGTTATAACGTAGAGCCGTAAAATTAAAAAATCATATTTTTTCCACAAAAATGATCTTTTCATCCCAATTTTTATTTTCCAAAGGATTAAAGGACCCCAAAAGTTATTGTGCAATTTGTCCTGAGTACGCTGATACCCATATGTGAGGGTAAACCACTATTTGGGCGCATGGCAGAGCTTGGAAGGGAAGCAGCGCCATTTGACTTTTTTGGCTGGAATTGAGATTGGACGCCATGTCGCATTTGGAGAGTCCCTGTATACCTAAACAGTGGAAACCCCCCACAAGTGACCCCATTTTGGAAACTAGACCCCCCAAGGAACTTATCTAGATGTGTGGTGAGAGCTTTGAACCCCCAAGGGCTTCACAGAAGGTTATAACGTAGAGCCGTAAAATTAAAAAATCATATCTTTTCCACAAAAATGATCTTTCCACCCCCAATTTTTATTTTCCAAAGGGTAACAGGACCCCAAAAGTTATTGTGCAATTTGTCCTGAGTACGCTGATACCCCATATGTGGGGGTAAACCACTATTTGGGCGCATGGCAGTGCTTGGAAGGGAAGCAGCGCCATTTGACTTTTTTGGCTGGAATTGAGATTGGACGCCATGTCGCATTTGGAGAGTCCCTGTGTGCCTAAACAGTGGAAACCCCCCACAAGTGACCCCATTTTGGAAACTAGACCCCCCAAGAAACTTATCTAGATGTGTGGTGAGAGCTTTGAACCCCAAAGGGCTTCACAGAAGTTTATAACGTAGAGCCATGAAAATAAAAAAAATCATATATTTTTTTCCACAAAAATAATCTTTTTGCCCCCAAATTTTTATTTTTATAAGGGTAACAGGAGAAATAGGACCCCAAAAGCTATTATGCAATTTGTCCTGAGTACGCTGATACCCCATATGTGGGGGGAACCACTATTTTGACGCATGGCAGAGCTCGGAAAGGAAGGAGCACCGTTTTTAAATGCAGACTTTGATGGAATGGTCTGCGGGTGTCATGTCGCGCTTGGAGAGCCCCTGATGTGCCTAAACAGTAGAAACCCCTCACAAATGACCTCATTTTGCAAAGTAGACCCCCCAAGGAACTTATCTAGATGTGTGGTCAGCACTTTGAACCCCCAAGGGCTTCACAGAAGTTTATAACGTAGAGCCGTGAAAATAAAAAAATCCTTTTTTTTCCACAAAAATTACCTTTTTGCCCCCAAATTTTTATTTTTATAAGGGTAACAGGAGAAATAGGACCCCAAAATTTGAAGTGCATTTTGTCCTGAGTACGCTGATACCCTATATGTGGGGGGGAACCACTGTGATCACCTTATTGCGATCTTTGGGAGGCAGAATGAACAAATCCACAAAAGGTGAATAATTGTTTTTCTTTTTTACGCCGTTCCTCGTGCGGTATTATTGATTAGGCGACTTTATTCCTCGGGTCAGTGCGATTACGGCGATACCAGATTTACACCCTTTTTTCATGTTTAGCTTCTGTCACACTCTAAAAGACGCTTTTTTTTGGAATAATTTTTTGTAAGAAATTTTTGCATCGCCGTATTTTGAGAGCTATAATTTTTCCATATTTCGGCCGACAGAGTTATCTGTGGGCTTATTTTTTGCGGAACGAGCTGACGTTTTTATTGGTACCATATTCGGGCACATAACGTTTTTTGATCGCTTCCTATTCCGATTTTTGTGGAAGCAGAATGAACAAAAACCAGCAATTCAGGAATTGTTTTTTTTTTTTTTTTTTTTTTTTACTCCGTTCCGCGTGTGGTAAAATTGATAAAGCAGCTTTATTCTTCGGTCACTACGATTACAGCGATACCTCATTTATATATTTTTTTATGTTTTGGCGTTTTTTACACAATAAAAAGTTTTATAGAAAAAATAATTATTTTTGCATCAGTTTATTCCGCGAGCGATAACTTTTTATTTTTTCGCTGATGATGCTGCATAGTGGCTTGTTTTTTTGCGGGACAAGATGATGTTTTCAGCGGTACCATGGTTATTTATATTCGTCTTTTTGATCGCGTGTTATTGCACTTTTTCCAAGCGGTGTGATGATACCGCTTGGAAAAAGTATAATTTACTTTTTTGTGTTTTTTTTTTACGGCTTTCACTGAAGGGGTTAACTAGGGATACGCTTTTATAGATGGGATTTTTACGGATGCGGCGATACCAAAAGTGTGTTTTTTTTGTTTTTTGTTTTTTTTATTACTTAAAAATGTGTATTTTTTAGGGGATTTTTTTTAAATTATTTTTTAATATTTTTTTTACAATTTTTTTTAAAAAATGCTTTTTTTTTACTTGTCCCTTTATGGGACTTTCACTCTTTTACTTTTTATTGCAGTTACAATGCATTGCAATGCTCCAGCATTGCAATGCATTGTAACTATAGTGAAAGCTGCTGTGAGCATGATCACAGCAGCTTTCCGTAGCTACATGACCCGGAGGTTGTCATGACAACCCCCGAGTCATCAAGGCAGAGATCGGGCCCTGCAAATACATTGCAGGGCGCCGATCTGAGGCAGAGGGAGCTCCCGACCCTCTGCCTCCCCCCCTGAGCGCTGTGATCGCGCTCGATCGCAGCAGTCAGGGGGTTAACAGCCAGGGGCGCCGCTCCTGGCTGTCAGTGCAGGAAGCCTGGCCACTGCAGCGCCGGCTCCTGCACTGATCGCGCTGGAGATGCTGAAATTTCAGCATCTCCTGCGCGATCGCTGCTGTGTTTGGTCAGTCAGATTGACTGCCCAAGCACAGCGCTGTAGGTGCGGGGATCGACGGCAAAGGTCCCCGCACCGCTTGCCGTGCCTGTCAGCTGTTGGCACTGATCTACCACTGCGTGTTTACACGCAGTGGTAGATCAAAGGGGTGACGTGCACAGTCCATCCTGGTGCCGGAACTGACACCTTGCCATGACGGACTGTGCACGTCATTGGACATTAAGGGGTTAAGCAGAGATTCACTTCTGCTCCTGTTCTATGGCAGCCTGATGTTTCTCTACTGTTTCAGGTGGAGGTTGATGCCTCTGAAATTGGGGCAGGTGCCGTTTTGTCCCAAAGAGATCCAGAGAGCTCTAAGAGTAACCCTTGTGCCTTTTTCTCTCGAAAATTTTCTTCAACTGAACGTAATTATGACGTGGGTAATCGGGAGTTGTTGGCCATGAAGTGGGCCTTTGAAGAGTGGAGACATTGGCTGGAAGGAGCCAAACATCAGGTGGTGGTCCTCACGGACCATAAGAATCTGGTTTATCTCGAATCAGCCAAGCGACTTAATCCAGGGTTCAACAAACCCGGGCGCCAGGTCGCCAGTGGCGCCTAGAAAATCATGCCTGGCGCCCAGGTTTGTCGGGGCCCTGAGCAGGCGGGGGGCCCGCTCGCCGTCGGGCACTGGGGCCCGTTAGCGGAGGAGAGCGGTGTCAGCGCCGCCACTGCCCCCCCCCCCGCTTGCTCAGGGCCCCGGCAGCAGCTGGCACAATACTCACCGCTCCCTATGCCTCCGCTGCTGGAGCTCCAGGCTCCAGGGGGTCGCCTGCGCTTCCTCTCACAGCAGCGCCTCTGAATGACGTCATCATTCAGCGGCCGGCTGTGGCAGAGAGCGCGCGGACGCCGGACAGGTGATATGTGTGTGTGTGTGTGTCTGTGTGTGTGTCTGTATCAGTGTGTGTGTATGTAGTGCGGTGATTTGTGTGTGTATATGAGAGAGTGCTTGTGTGCTGCGGTGCTGTCTGTGTGATGGGGTGGGGGGAGGGCAGTGATGATGATGATGGGGAGGCATTGATGATAATGGGGAGGCATTGATGATAATGGGAAGGCATTGATGATGATGGGGAGGCATTGATGATAATGGGGAGGCATTGATGATTATGGGGAGGCATTGATGATGATGGGGAGGCATTGATGATAATGGGGAGGCATTGATGATAATGGGGAGGCATTGATGATGATGGGGAGGTATTGATGATAATGGGGAGGCATTGATGATGATGGGGAGGCATTGATGATGATGGGGAGGCATTGATGATAATGGGGATGCATTGATGATAATGGGGAGGCATTGATGATGGGGAGGCATTGATGATGATGGGGAGTCATTGATGATAATGGGGAGGCGATGATGATGATGGGGAGGCGATGATGATAATGGGGAGGCATTGATGATGATGGGGAGGCATTGATGATAATGGGGAGGCATTGATAATGGGGAGGCATTGATGATAATGGGGAGGCATTGATGATGATGGGGAGGCATTGTTGATGATGGGGAGGCATTGATGATAATGGGGAGGCATTCATGATGATGGGGAGGCATTGATGATGATGGGGAGACATTGATGATGATGGGGAGACATTGATGATGATGGGAAGGCATTCATGATGATGGGGAGGCACTGATGATAATGGGGATTCATTGATGATGATGGGGAGGAGATGATGGGGAGGCGATGATGATGATGGGTAAGCGATGATGATGATGGGCAGGCGATGATGATGGGCAGGCATTGATGATGATGAGGAGGCGATGATGATGATGGGGAGGCGATGATATGATGAGGAGGCAATGATGATGGGGAGGCCATGATGATGATGGGGAGGCAATGATGATGATGAGGAGGAGACAATGATGATGATGAAATGAAAAAAAAATTCTGGCTCCTAAATTTTTTGGCTGGATCCTAGGTTCTGAACAACTTTGTCGACCCCTGACTTAATCCTAAACAGGCCAGGTGGGCCTTGTTTTTCACACGTTTTAATTTTGTGGTTTCTTTTCTTCCTGGCACTAAGAATGTTAAGGCGGATGCCCTCTTGAGGAGTTTCTTTGCGGACTCTCCTGAGTTATCTGATCCTACTGTTATTTTGAAAGAGGGTGTAGTTCTTTCCGCCATCTCGCCCAATTTGAGACTGACCTTGGAAGGGTGTCAAGAGGATAAACCTGAGCGCTGCCTATTGGGAAATTGTTTGTCCCAGACCAGTGGAAGGAGAGTGTGATGTCTGAGATTCATTGTTCCCGTTGGCTGGTCATCCGGGATTTTTGGTACCAGAGACTTGGTGAGTCGGTCCTTTTGGTGGCCTACTTTGTCTCGTGACGTCAGGGAATTTGTGCAGTCCTGTGGGACTTGCTCTCGCTCCAAGCCTTGCTCTCGCTCTAGTGGTTTGTTAATGCCATTACCTGTGCCCAAGAGGCCATGGACCCATATCTCTATGGATTTTATTTCCGACCTACCTGTTTCTCAGAAAATGACCGTTATCTGGGTAATCTGTGATAGGTTTTCCAAGATGATACATCTTGTGCCATTACCTAAGTTACCTTCCTCCGAATTGGTTCCTTTGTTCCTTCAGCACATGGTTCGGTTACATGGCATTCCGGAGAACATTGTGTCTGACAGAGGAGTCCAGTTTGTTTCCAGATTTTGGAGGACATTTTGTTCTAAACTTGGTGTTCAATTTTCTTTCTCCTCTGCTTTTTTTCCTCAGACCAATGGACAAACCGAGAGAACAAACCAGACCTTGGAGACTTATTTGAGATGTTTTGTGTCTGCTGATCAAGATGACTGGGTGTCTTTTTTGCCTTTGGCTGAGTTTGCTCTTAATAATAGGGCTAGCTCTGCCACCTTGATGTCTCCATTTTTCTGCAATTTTGGGTTTCACCCTCGATTTTCTTCGGGACAGGCGGAGGCTTCTGTCTGTCCGGGTGTTGACTCTGTTGTGGAGCGAATGCAGCAGATTTGGGACCAGGTAGTGAAGAGGTTGTCTCTCTCTCAGGAGAAGGCCCAACGGTTTGCCAACCGGCATAGGACTGATGGTCCTCGGTTTAAAGTGGGGGACTTGGTTTGGTTGTCCTCAAGAAAAATCCCTATGAGGGTTGCATCTCCAAAGTTTAAGCCTAGGTTCATTGGACCTTATAAGATCATGGAGATTCTTAATCCTGTTTCCTTCCGTTTGCTTCTTACAGGGACATTTAAGATCCATAACGTGTTCCACAAGTCCTTATTGAAGAGGTTTGTCGAGCCAGTGGTTCCTATGGCTGCGCCTCCTGACCCTGTTTTTGTTGAGGGCAATCTGGAGTATGTGGTTGAGAAAATATTGGATTCTCGTTTTTCTAGACAGAAACTCCAGTATTTGGTTAAGTGGAGAGGTTATGGTCAGGAGGACAATTCTTGGGTGTTTGCTTCGGACATCCATGCTAGGAGACTGATCCGTGCCTATCACCGAGCTCATCCTGATCGGCCTGGTTGCACAAGTGAAGTTTCGGTGACCCCTCCTCAAGGGGGGGGTACTGTTATGAATGTGCTAGAGATGGTTTCTGAGCAGAGGCTCCCTCTGATGGTTACAGACAGTACTGAACCTTTCAGCGAGGAGTGGCAATCAGGGATCACGGACTGGTCTGATATAAGGGAGATTCCCTCCCATGATGGTTGCCGCTGATCAATTGTTCTTGTCTCAATTGTGGTTCCTGGTTCATTTGGAAGTTTGCTGGAGTCTTGCCTGCATCTCCTGCTTTCAGATAAGATATTTTTTGCTTTTCTTTTTGTGCTTGCTTTTTGCTTTGTTTTCTGCACTTTTGTGGAGGTCAGCCAGGTCCCCTCCTGGGGCCTGAGCTCCTCACAGTTTATCTGCAGCCACTGTTATTTGCTCATTTGCTTTTTCCTGTTTTTTCAGCGACTGCGGCTTGGTTTTTGTTCACATTGAGATCTGATTTAGTGGGCGGCGAGATCGTGTGATCTCAGTATTTTTGTAATCAGAATTGTTGGATTTTTGTAGGGTTTTCTGGGTTGCAGAAAGTAATCTCTCCTGTCCTATCCTATTTAGTCAGCTTTTGGCCCCAGCATTTGCTCAGTCTATTTTCTGCCTATGTTTGTATTTTCTTCTTGTCTAACCGCCATTATATGTTTGGGGGCTTCCTATTTTCTTTGGGGATCTGCTCCGGGGCAGATAGCTTTCATCTTTCTGCCTTTAGGTGTAGTTATCTCTCAGGCTGTGACGAGGCATCTAGGATCGACGTAGGAACGCTCCACGGCTACCTCTAGTTGTGTCGTTAGTTTAGGAATTTGCAACCCATCAGTTACCAACATCTCAGGTGTTCGGCTGCCCTGCTGTTGTTCCTGTCCTCCTCAGCTTCCGAAACATAACATACATGTGTTGTGGAACAGTTTCTCATTGGTCCTTTTCTGGAAGGTCCTGTAGTTGCTACTATAAAAGGGGTTGCATGGCCGTGCGGCCATGCGCTAGTATCAATTGCATTATGTGCTTTGCGCCAGTGTGATCATGCACGCATGTGGTTAGGGCTCGGCTGAAATAAGCCCCTAGAATACCGGCACCTCCGGTGAGGAGATTTGCATGCACGTGTTCAGGGCTTGGCTGAAATAAGCCCCTAGAATACCGGCTTCTCCGGTGAGGAGTTGTTTGTTTGCGCTGCTGACTGCATGACCACGGACTGCTATCCGCACAGCAGTTATCTGTGTATCCCTGTGGTGTTAACAGGACACAGTCTCTATCGCTGTGTCTCTACCGCAGCGACTCTGTGGTGTAACAGAGTTCGCTTATACCGCCATATAGTGCCACAGCATCTATGTTTCTGACTCTGTAAAGTAACAGAGTTTGCCTATACCGCCATCTTACTAGAAGCAGGCTCTGTCTGCACGGTGGACCCTGTGCTGCGAACGCACCCACTATTTATATTTATTTGGTGCGTTCCGCAGACCCTAAAACTATCCATTTTTAATCCTATAGTAGTAAAGGGTTAAAAAGACACACACATTAATTAAAAATTATTTTAATGAAATAATTACACAGTTTTTAATCAAATTTATTATTCTGCCAATCCATTTGAATCCCTTGTTCTCCTGTAATAAAAAAATAATAAAAAAACAACAGTATCCATACATCTCTGCCATTCAGTCAGGTACCCCGCTGCAATCCATCACAAGGGGTTAACTAGTTTATAACCAGGACCGGTGCTAATGCTACCGGCCCAGCTGTAAACCATTGCAGAATGAATTAAATCATGTGTGTGCAGCCACCCCTGCTGGCCGGAGATGAACTGATTAGCGTGGGAAAGTTTATGAACTTTTTCCCACGCTGTAAGATCACCTCAGGTCAGCCGGGGAATCCGCGCAGCCTCAATGATGTCAGCGATAGTCAGTGAGGCTGCGTGGAGTCCCAGACTGACCTGAAGTGAACTCGATAGCATGGGAAAAAGTTCAGAAGCTTTCTCACTGGAGAGGTTAATCTCCGGTCAGGCGGGGAGTCTGCGCAGACATGATTTAATTCATTTTGCACTGGTTTACAGCCGGGCTGGTAGGATTAGCACTGGTCCCGGATGTAAACTAGTTAACTCCTTGATATGGATTGCAGCGGGGGACCTGACTGAATGGCGGAGAGGTATGGATATTGTTGCTTTCCTATTTTTTTTATTACAGGAGAACAAGGAATTCAGATGGATTGGCAGAATAATACATTTGGTCAAAAACTGTGTAATTATTTCATTAAAATAATTTTTAATTAATGTGTGTGTGTCGTTTTTAACCCTTTACTACTGTAGTATTAATAATGGATAGTTATCTTATTGACACCACCCCATTATTAACCCAGATTAATGTCACCTTTCAATAGCAAGGTGACATCAACCCCTTGTTAACCCATGTGCCACTGCTAAAGGCAATGGGAATAGAGAGGCTAAGTGCCAGAAAATGCGCATTTAATAGTAGATGCGCCTTTTCTTGGGTCAGGTGTTTGTAGCCAGGGGGGCCCAAAAACAATGGTCCCTCTCAAGGCTATTAATATCTGTCCTCAGTCACTGGCTTTCCCTCTCTGGCGGAGAAAATACCGCGGGAGCCCACGCAATTTTGTCCCGCGATTATATCCTTAAATTTAACCCCTAGAGTTCCAAATTTTTCCTTAAACAAACTAATAAATTTATTAAACACTGACATATATAGATCGTTTTGATATGACATGGTTTACTATATGTAAACCATGTGTCATATGTCGGGTTCTGTAATGATTTTACAGAAGCCGGCACTTGATTTAGCTCCTATTATGCTATGAAGAACTGTATGAACTATATATATATTTATATATATATATTCAGTATATAATATATGTGTATATATAATATATGTGTATATATATATAAGTATATTCTGTGTGTATATACCTATTCTTTTTTTTTAACCTGTCAGGAGCATGCTCAGTTAAAAAACCCGGATCTGTCACTGGAATCCGTCATTTGACGGATGACGACAGATCCAGTCATTATTGCCTCTACTCCTCTTTGGTCAGACCCCATCTGGAATACGGTGTCCAGTTTTGGGCACCACATTTTAAAAAAGACATCAAGCAAACTGGAGCAAGTTCAGAGAAGAGCGACCAGGATGGTGTCCGGTCTGCAAGCCATGTCCTATGAGAAACGGTTACAGGATTTGGGAAAGTTTAGCTTGCAAAAAAGAAGACTGAGAGGAGACTTAATAGCTGTCTACAAATATCTCAAGGGCTGTCACATTGTAGAAGGATCATTTTTATTCTCATTTGCACAAGGAAAAACTAGAAGCAATGGGATGAAACTGAATGGGAGGAGACACAGATTAGATATTAGAAAAAACTTTTTGACAGTTAGGGTGATCAATGAGTGGAACAGGCTGCCATGAGAGGTGTTGAGTTCTCCTTCAATGGAAGTCTTCAAACAGAGGCTGGACAGACATCTGTCTGGGATGATTTAGTGAATCCTGCTTTGAGCAGGGGCTTGGACCAGATGACCCAGGAGGTCCCTTCCAACTCAACCATTCTATGATTCTATGATGGCAAAAAACTGGTGTGTGAAAGAGGCCTAAGGCTATTTTGAAAAGGTTTACTAACTGGTTGTGCTAATTGAAAAATCTTTGCAAATTCAACACAATCTCTTTTTTTGTCTGAAATTTAGCTTCACAACATCTCTCAGCTTTCATTTGTTCGTCTCTCAAAAAAATACATTTGTAAAAACTTTAGATCTTCATTTGCTACAGGAAGCATTGAACCGATTTTGTGATATATTTGGCCCTGGACTATAAAAGTTGGCATAAATCCTGCTTCCTGGAGTACAGCTGTCGTACCAAAGGATGTCATCTGGAAAGATTAATTGTATCTCCTAATATTTTGCAGAAAATGCTTGGACTCCGGAGTTGTTCCTGACATGTATGAAAAAAGTGGTTCAGGAGGTAGATCTAAAGGTGGCAAACTGACTTTGCCATTTGAGCAGCATATACCAGGCGATTCCAAGTTAAACTTCTTTGCTTGACAATGTTATGTCCATTTGCCAATTATGACTTTTGATGTGACCTATAGTCTTGAACTGGGTTGTAGTGAAATACTTCCAAACTCAAATCAGCCTGCCTATATCTTTGCACATGTTGCATATGTCGTATGCGGTCATTTTCACAACGTTCATCCTTTTTTACAGATGTTCCTATATTCCTTGCTTCAGCCTGCCTTATCCGATTCTTGTGAAGATGACATTCCCATTGCTCTGATTTCTCAGCTGCCTTATATTTAGCCTGTCTCATCCGTTTCTTTTCAAGCCGCGAGTCACGCTGTTCACTTGTCTCAGATCTTTGGCATAATTTTGCTTTCTTAGCTTTTGGATGAACTTGCCCAATAGATGGTAGTTTTTTGGGTGGCATTTTAACCCCTTTATGACCCAGCCTATTTTGACCTTAAAGACCTTGCCATTTTTTGCAATTCTGACCCGTGTCCCTTTATGAGGTAATAACTCAGAAACGCTTCAACGGATCCTAGCGATTCTGAGATTGTTTTTTCGTGACATATTGGGCTTCATGTTAGTGGTACATTTAGGTCGATAATTTTTGCATTTGTGAAAAAAATGTAAATTTGGCGAAAATTTTGAAATTTTAAAATTTTTAATTTTTATTCTGTTAAACCAAAGAATTATGTGACACAAAATAGTTAATAGATAACATTTCCCACATGTCTACTTTACATCAGCACAATTTTAGAAACAACATTTTTTTGTTAGGAAGTTATAAGGGTTAAAAGTTGACCAGCGATTTCTCATTTTTACAACAAAATTTTCAAAACCATTTTTTTAGGGACCACTTCACATTTGAAGTCACTTTGAAGGGTCTATATGGCAAAAAATACTCAAAAGTTACACCATTATAAATACTGCACCCCTCAAGCTACTCAAAACAACATTCAAGAAGATTATTATCCCTTCAGGTGCTTCACAGGAACTAAAGCAACGTGAAAGGAAAAAATTGAATTTTAATTTTTCCAACATAAATTTTCTTTCATCATCAATTTTTTCATTTTTACATGGGCAACAGGATAAAATGGATTCTAAAATATGTTGGGCATTTTCTCCTGATTACACTGATGCCTCATATGTGGTCATAAACCACTGTTTGGGCGCACGGCAGGGCTCAGAAGGGAAGGAGCGCCATTTGACTTTTTGAATGGAAAATATGCTGGAATATTTAGCGGTTGCCATGTCACATTTGGAGACTCCCTGTGTGCCTAAACATTGGAGCTCCTCCACAAGTGACCCCATTTTGGAAACTAGACCCCCCAAGGAACTTATCTAGATGCATAGTGAGCACTTTGAACCCCAAGGTGCTTCACAAATTGATCCATAAAAAAAGAAAGTACTTTTTTTTCACAAAAATTTTCTTTTAGCCTCAGTTTTTTCATTTTCACATGGGCAACAGGATAACATGGATCCCAAAATTTGTTGGGCAATTTATCCTGAGTACACAGATACCTCATATGTGGTCATAAACCACTGTTTGGGTGCACGGCAGGGCCCAGAAGGGAAGGAGCGCCATTTTGGAATGGAGACTTGATGGAATGTTCTGCGGGCATCATGTTGCGTTTGCAGAGCCCCTGATGTGCCTAAACAGTAGAAACCCCCCACAAGTAACCCCATTTTGGAAACTAGACCCCCCAAGGAGCTTATCTAGATGTGTAGTGAGCACTTTGAAACCCAAAGTGCTTCACAGAAGTTTATAAACCCAGAGCAGTGAAAATAAAAAAAATCATTTTTGTTTTTCAAAAATCATTTTTTAGCCCGCTATTTTTTATTTTCCCAAGGGTAACAGGATAAATTGGACGCCAAAAGTTGTTGTCCAGTTTTTCCTGAGTACGCTGGTGCCCCATATGTGTGGGGGAACCACTGTTTGGGTGCACGACAGGGCTCAGAAGGGAAGGAGCGCCATTTCATTTTTTGAATGGAAAATTAGCTCCAATCGTTAGCAGACACCATGTCGTGTTTGGAGAGCCCCTGTGTGCCTAAACTTTGGAGCTCCCCCACAAATGACCCCATTTTCTAAACTAGACCCCCTAAGGAACTTATCTAGATGCACAGTGAGCACTTTGAACCCCCAGGTGCTTCACAGAAGTTTATAACTCAGCCGTGAAAATAAAAAAATCATTTTTTTTTCTCAAAAAACGATTTTTTTAGCCCCCTATTTTTTATTTTCACAATGGTTTCAGGAGGAATTGGACCCCAAACGTTGTTGTCCAGTTCGTCCTGAGTACACTGGCACCCCATATGTGGGGGGAGCCACTGTTTGGGCACACGTCAGGGCTCGGAAGGGATGTAGTGACGCTTTGAAATGCCGACTTTGATGGAATGGTCTGAGGGCATCTTGTTACGTTTGCAGAGCCCCTGATGTGCCTAAACAGTAGAAACTCCCCACAAGTGACCCCATTTTGGAAACTAGACCCCCCAAGGAACTTATCCAGATGTGTGGTGAGCACCTTGAACCCCCACGTTCTTCACAGAAGTTTATAATGCAGAGCCGTGAAAGTAAAAAATCATTTTTTTCCTCAAAAACTGATTTTTTAAACCCGCAATTTTTTATTTTCACAAGGGTAACAGGAGAAAATGGACCCCAAAAGTTGTTGTACAGTTTGTCCTTAGTACACTGGTACCCCATATGTGGGGGGGATCCACTGTCCGGGCACACGTTGGGGCTCGGAAGGGAAGTAGTGACGTTTTGAAATGCCGACTTTGATAGAATTGTCTGCGTGGGTCATGTTACGTTTCCAGAGCCCCTGATGTGCCTAAACAGTAGAAACTCCCCACAAATGACCCCATTTTGGAAACTAGACCCCGCAAGGAATTTATCTAGATATGTGGTGAGCACTTTGAACCCCCAAGGGCTACACAGAAGTTTATAACGTGTGGGCATGAAAATAAAAAAATCATATTTTTTCCACCAACATGTGATTTTAGTTCCCAATTTTTTTTTTCACAAGTGTAACAGGAGAAATTGGACCCCAAAAGTTGTTGTCGAATTTGTCCTGAGTATGCTGGTACCCCATATGTGGGGGAGAACCACTGTTTGGGCACACGTCGGGGCTCGGAATAAAGGGAGCACTGTTCGACTTTTTGAACGCAAAATTTGCAGGTATCAATGATGGCGCAATGTCGCGTTTGGAGACCCCCTGATGTGCCTAAATAGTGGAAACCCTTCAATTCTAACTTCAACCCTAACCCCAACACACCTCTAACCCTAATCCAATCCCTAACCATAACCCTAACCCCAACACACCCCTAATCATAACCCTAACCACAAGCCTAACCCTAATCCCAACCCTAACCCCAAAACACCCCTAACACTAATCCTAACTCTAACCCTAACCACAAGCCTAACCATAATCCCAACCCTAACCCTAATTCCAACCCTAACCCTAATTGTAACCGTAACTCTAATTCCAACGCTAACCCAAATTCCAACCCTTACCCTAATTCTAACCGTAACCCTAATTCTAACCCTAACCCTAATTCTAACCCTAATGCTAACCCTAACCCTAAGGCTAACCGTAACCCTAATTCTAACCCTAACCCTGATTCTAACCCTAATACTAACCCTAACCTTAACCCTAAGGCTAACCCTAACCCTAGTTCTAAGGCTACTTTCACACTTGCGTTTTTTTGCGCAGCGCATCTTGTGCTATCGGACGCATGCGCAATGTTCCCCTTTCTTTAACATGGCGGGCGCAGGGTCTAGCGCTTGCACGCGTTCATGTGCGTTTGTCGTGCGCTGCGCATTTTCCCGGTGTACGCCCATACGCGCTAGACGCTACATGTTGCATTTTTTTTTTCGGCCAACCGCTTTAAAAAAACGCGTGCGCACGTGTGCGCATGCTATGCGCAAAAAATAACATTGCAGTCTATGGGGCGCTGGCGTGCACATGGCTTTGCGCTCGTCAGCGCTTTTGAACGCACGCAATTTTTCTGTAAATGATGGAGCCAGAGATGAAGGAGCCAGAGATGAAGGAGCCAGATGATGAGCAGAATGGAGCCAGAGATGATGGAGCCAGAGATGATGGAGCCAGAGAGAGCAGAATGATAGTGACAGATGATAGATGATAGAGACAGAGATGATAGAAATGTGACACATAGACAACGCATGTGCCAAAAAAAACGCAAACGCATGCAAAAACGCATGAAATCGCAGACAAGCGCTGGTTTTTTTGTCGAAATGCGCATGCTGATGCGACTAAATATCACAGCATTTACAAGCGTTTGCATGCGTTTTTTTAATGCGCTTCATGTGCGCTCGAAACGCAGCGCAAAAAAACGCAAGTGTGAAAGTAGCCTTACCCTAACTCTAATAGAAAAATAAAAAAAATCTTTTCTTTATTTTATTATTTGTCCCTATCTATGGGGGTGATAAAGGAGGCATTTATTTACTTTTTTTTTATTTTGATCACTGTGAGAGTTTTTTACAGTGATCAAAATAAATGTATGGAAACTGCCGGCCGGCGGGCACACTGTGCATGCGCTCGCCATTTTCCAAGATGGCGGCGCCCAAGAAGAATGCCGGAGGGATGCCGGGACGGAACCAGGGACATCGGAGGACCCGTGGAGTTGAGGGGGGGATCGGAAGGCGGATGGAGCGGAGACGAGGAGTAGGGGAGCAGATAGTGACGGTGTTGACCGATCGCCACCATCAATCGGCGGCGGCGGCTGATCGCCGTCGTCACTCAGTGTGGGGGTGGTCGGATCTCGGTCTCCAGACATGGCAGATGCTATTGCAGCATCGGCCATGGCTGGATTGTAATATTTCACCAAATTTCATTGGTGAAATATTACAAATCACTCTGATTGGCTGTGTCACATTTAACAGCCAATCAGAGCGATCGTAGCCACGTGGGGGTTAAGCCAACCCCCCTGTGGTGAAGCACAAAGGGTCTTGTGCCTGCGGGTCTGGTGACCTTTCAGTGACCCCGGTCACCCGACCAGCAGGAGCGCGATCCTTTCATGACACAGCATATGCGTCACAGTTCGGATTGGCACCGACTTTCATGACACATACGCTGTGTCAAAGGTCGGGAAGGGGTTAAAAACAGTCCTTAGTATTATGACCCTTTAGTATTCACCTTATACTGATAAGAGATGTAATAGGATGAATAGTAAATACAGAGCAGCCCTCACACAGTATTACTATGACCTGAAGGAGCTCACATCTCAGTAATGAAAACCGCCTCACAGGCAGACTTGTCTAGTTGCCCCTAGCAACCAATCAGAGCTCAGCTTTCACTTTCCTCAGCAGCTTCAGTGATGAAAGCTCCCTGTATAGTAAGCAATAGTGACAATCTTACTATGAGGGATTTTTCGTCTGACCAATATTGCTGCTCAGTAAGGCTGCTTGCACACACTTTACCTCAGCAGCTTCAGTGATGAAAGCTCCCACACGCATGAGATCCATGTGTTTGTGCGTGCGCAGTGCAAGTGTCCATGGTGTGTGTGAGTACGCATGTGCTCTGTTCATCCGTGTGTGTGTAGGGTGCATCCATCTGAGTGTGTTTGTATGCATTGGTGGTCCTTGCGTGTGTGTGTGTGGGGTGCATGTGGTATTTATGGGGTGGTGTTGTGGTATTTGTGGGGTGATGTTTGTGTTGTGTGTGTCTAGAGTGGTCTGGTGTTTGTGTGGTGTGTTGTGGCATTTGTGTGGTTTTGTGCTTGTGGGTTGGTGTATGTGTGCTGTCTGTGTGATGTTTGTATGGTGTTTGTGTGTAGTGGTGCGGCCCCTTTAGCAGCGACTCTTTGGTGCCGTCGCTATACTCCGTCCCTGTAAGTCACAACTGTTATTTTCCCCTCAGCACTTGTTCTTTCACCTTCACATTTCTCCATTATATGTATAAGGCCTAACTTTGGGGGCCCCAATCTCATGACGGGGGGACGCTAGCGAGATTTAACGTGCGCGGTATTCTGCTCCTGTGGGTAGAGAGGGGGCGTGCCAAATTTCACCCAAATCGGGTGAGAACTATGTATTTGTATAGAGCGCGCTACTACAGATTTTGAGTTTTATATATAGATATACTGTAGATTGCAATTTTAAAAAATAAAAACACATTTTGTTCTTCCCAACTAGTCACTACTAGTGTCGTTGACAATGTATCTCATCCTGTATCCGACCTAACTACTGTTCACTGACAATAATGGTAGATATAGACCAAAGGCCAAGAGGTTCCATGAAGCCAGAAATTCTGGAAGATAACTATACATCATAGTATGGCAGCTCTACCTTGTTTCGTCTGGAGATTTAACCACTTCAGTGGTGGGAAGATAAGAGCAGCAAGCACTACTGTTCTTGCCGTCAAAATTAGGGAAGTCCAGTAGACCCTATTAATCGTTGTGGTTCGTAAGCCCTTATGTGTACGTGTTATGACAACTGGCATAACTATTTTTTCCAGTGATTTCTATACATGTCTCCTTAGAATACGCATGTTATTTTATTAAACCAAACTTTCCTGCTTAATATTTTGAATCAGTATTTTTTTTTAAAGTGTTGTCTCGAATTCACTACATTTCTTAATAAACACTGCAGTTTGTGACATTTGTAGCATGTACTAAATACAAGTAAAATAAAACTCACTGTCTCTTCATAGGAAAATTCACTATAATCAATACTCCTTATTAATTAATACCTTTTTCCTGTATTTTCAGTATTCTATTTTATGTGCAAAAATATGACTAATTATTGCCCCGTATTCTAACATTTTTCACCTAATCTATCCTTTTAATTTTGCAGAACATATATTGCCAAATATACTGAAAAAAGGATTCCTGGAAACTCGGAGAACTCAAGAAAGCTTTTGGAAGAGCTGTTATGCTGAGATAACTCAATATAAACTTCACATCTACAGCACGGACAGCAGTGGTAACCATAATGCCATTACAGCTTATCCTCTTGCCCATATTGAAAGCATCAGTATAACTGGAAGCCATGAAACTAAATTGGTTGATGTCTTAATGTCCGACAACAGCCAATTGCAACTGAAAGCAGATTCGGCATGGGAGGCCTTGGACTGGGGGCAAAAGTTATGGGAGGGAGTACGTGCTTTGACTTTAGTTCCAGGCTACTTGAGTCCTCCGCACGATGTCCTAACAAGATCAAAAACCACGAGTGACAATAACAGCGACTATTTGGAAGCTTGCAGCTTAACAAATACACCTAATGTACTTTCAAGGGCCATTAACTTGGCCAATGGCTATCAAAAAAACATTTTAAAAACAGGGACTTTGTATCGGTTAATACTGCAAAATAATTGGAAAGCCTTCACATTTGTGCTTACCAGTTCTCACTTTACAGCTTATCGGCCAAGCTGTTTGGATGAAGACCCACTGATTAGTTACAACCTTGATATGTGTACCTCCGTGCAGATGGATGCTCTTGATGGATATGATTCTTGTTTTCAAGTCATTTTTCCGCAAGATGTCCTTCGTCTTCGAACTGAAACCCGACAGAGGGCACAAGAATGGATGGATTCCATTATATCTGCTGCTAATGTCTCCAGGAAACCAGATCAGGATGTACTAGTGCCTCTTAGGAACAAATCCAAAGAACAGCTATCTTTAAGGGATCTTCAAAAGAGCAAGCGCCAGTCTGTAACCACAAGTTTTCTTGGAATCTTGACAACGTTGGCCTTGGAAAGGGGCCTCACCGCTCAGAGCTTCAAGTGTGCAGGTAATCATTGCAATCCTTGACAGGTTCTTTATCCAAATTTTATTTAAAGGGGCACTCTAGGAGTCCTCCTCCTTGCTCATTTCCATAGTAGTTATATCATCTTATTTGCACTAGAGGGTATGTTGCTTTTAGGTTACTATTAGTTTATGTAGTTTTTTTTATTTAACTGTTGGTGGGTATGTTATATGAAGAGATACTGTGTGAAGCATGGACTGGGACTGCAGCCTGTGACAAAATAAGAGATAGACTTCAGACTTCCATTAAATGTATGTGTCTAACATACATTTATTAGATCTCTGCCCTAATGAATTATTGCTAAACGGAATATGTCAGTAGGATCACCATGTCATAAGAAGCTGATACCTTGATATCTGCTATCCGTTAACTTATTTGAGATATACCGTACATATTTTCCTTATATGTAAGTGTGCTTTTAAGATCTATGGGCCAGACACTGATCTGCATGAGACTCTGCCTCCAGAGCTTAGTTTACCAGTGTGAGACATGTAATGACTGAGAGAAAATTGACAGGGATCGGCACTCCACTCCTTGTGGTGCAGGTGGAAATGAGTTACATTTAGGCACTCACATATATCCTGAATCTTTGTTCTTTTATTCAGAACTTTTATGAACATTTCAGCTTCTCTTGATTGCTGTTGGAAGCTCATGGGGAATCAAAACGTTCATAGAGGTTCTGAATAAAAGAATCAAGAATCAAGATTCATATGTGCGTGTCGGGAGTTCTTCACCTATAATGACTGACAGTCTGCTCTTCTGATCTACATGTCTCACAATGGTAAGCAGAGACTTCTTCATTCCAGCTCGTCACGCCTGTTTTTCTAAAGGTACTGCCACACTAAACAATCCCGCTAGCGATCACGATAACGACGCATACTAATGCGATCGCTAGCGGGATTGTTTCTATATCGCTAAATGCGGCCACATTTAGCGATATAGTTAACGACGCTATCGCCGTTAGCGATCTTCTTAACGACTTTAGCGGTACAAAAGTACCGCTAAATCGCTAAGAAAAGGTGCCACACAGCGATTAGATACTTACCCAGCGGGAGCGCCAGCGATGAAATAGGGTCCGGAGCGATTCCAGCGACGAGCGAGATCACAGCAGGAAGCTCGTCGCTGGCAGCTGCCGCACTGAACAATATCGCTAACGGGATCGCTAAATAGTGACGTTTTTTAGCGATCTCGTTAGCGATATTGTTTAGTGTGGCATACCCTTAAGCCATGGATAGATAAAAAGTTGCAAACTTGGTGCGACCATTTAAGGATCAGTTTTAAAACCACTGTTTTGCTATGACCAGTGCTCGCCAATGATGGCTCTTCATGTCAGACAGAAGGGACCTACAGTGATAGTCATCTCTAAAACCCCACTGTATCATGGTCAGAATCTGTACATCAGAATGTTGTTCTTATTCACATATTATTTATAGATAAATCCAGAGGGATATAGTTTTATACTATAAGTAATTGAAGTCAGCAGCCACTAGATGTCAGCACAAGTAAAATGTCCAAATTTGTTAATTCTGAATGAAAAATATGATGTAACAAAACGATTGAAGCTGTACAAGGGCTTGTTTTTGGTGTGGTCTTGACTTTTTTCTAGCACCTCAGTCCTCAATTTTGGAGTACATATAATGAAAACTTTTTTATGGCGAAAGAATGGAATGAAAACATACCAGCAAGCACTGGCTGTATGATCGCAGCTCTATATGTTTAAAGGAAGCCGGTCATATGAAAAATCTCTATTAACCTGCAGATATGGGGTTAATCTGCTGGTAAATAGGGTTCTGACTAGAGATGAGTGAATTTGTTCGGATTCAGTTCCGAATACAATCGGAATTGAATATTGTTTTTGCAATATTCATCGAACACAGCCGAACGTCATTAGAGTCAGTGGGAGTAGAAATTACCGAATATGTTCGGAACCGATCATAAGACATACATTCGGCACAAATTATTGTTTGAACATGGCTCAAATATGTCAAAATCAGATTTGGGAACAAAATCCGAACAAATTCGCTCATCTCTTTTTTGAATCAGATATTTTTTATTGAATTTGAATTTTTGAAAACAATACAAAATACCCCTCATTCCTTACACCCCCCCCATCCCATTCCCTGGTCCAATGCTAGGTTATACCAAAATAGATACAGAGCATACATTGATGAAGTACACATCCTAAGGCACATAGTATAATAATGCACTCATAAAACATATTCAGAGTATCATAAACATGTTACAATAACAAATTTACAGACGATAGACCTGAAATGTTCAAATTCGCTCATCTCTAGTTCTGACACCATGCTGCCTCTCATTGAAAGCCCATCTGCGAGGAGGAAATTATCTTTATTCTTCCCAGCAGCTTCGAACTTTCAGTCATAGCGTTGTTTCTTCTGTCACGCTTAGTTTACATTGAGTGACAGCTGCAACCGTGTCCCGGCACTGACTGATTGCACTGAAGAGCTGTCAGTTAGTGCGGGTCAGCTTTACTTTAACCCCTTTCTGCCATCAGACGTACTATTCCGTCCATGTGCCCTAGGATTTAATTCCTATGGACGGAATAGTACGTCATATGCGATCAGCCGCGCTCACGGGGGGAGAGCATCTGATCGCGGCCGGGTGTCAGCTGATTCTCACAGCTGACACCCGGCACTAAGTGCCAGGAGCAGTCACGAACCGCTCCCAGCACTTTAACCCCCAGCACACTGCGATCAAACATGATCGCAGCGTTCCGGTGGCATAGGGAAGCATCGCGCAGGGAGGGGCTCCCTGCGTGCTTCCCTGAGACCCTCTGAGCAACGCAATGTGATTGCATTGTTCCGAGGGCCTCCTCCCTGCAGGTCCCCGGATCCAACATAGCCGTAGGGTCCTGCAGGGAGGTGGCTTGTCAGTGACAGGCGCTGGCAAGCCTCCTACACTGCCTGTCAGATTGCTGATTTTACACAGTGCTCTGCAAACTGTCAGATCAGCGATCTGACACTATATAGTGATAAAACTACTTTATCAATTTTACCACATTAGGAACGGTATAAACGCCCCCTCAACAGAAACTCATAAATTTCTGGTTTTTGTTCATTCTGCCTCCCAAAAATCATAATAAAAAGCGATCAAAAAATGTCATGTGCCCAAAAATGGTACCAATAAAAACATCAACTCATCCCTCAAAAAACAAGACCTCACATGACTCTGTGGGACAAAATATGGAAAAAATATAGCTCTCAAAATGTGGTGATGCAAAAACTATTTTTTGCAATAAAAAGCGTCTTTTAGCGTGTCACAGCTGCCAATCATAAAAACCCGATTTAAAAACCCGCTATAAATAGTACATCAAATGCCCCTTTATTACCACCTTAGTAAGGGAAAAATAATAAAATTAAAAAAAGTATTTATTTCCATTTTCCGGTTAGGGGTGTGTTAGGGTTAGGTTTAGGGTTGGAATTAGGGTTAGAGGTGTGTTAGGGTTAGGTTTGTGGTTAGGGTTGGGATTAGGGTTAGGGTGTGTGTTGAGGTTAGGGTTGGAGTTAGAATTGGGGGGTTTCCACTGTTTAGGCACATCAGGAGCTCTCCAAACGTGACATGGAGTCTGATCTCAATTCCAGCCAATTCTGCGTTGAAAAAGTCCAACGGCGCTCCTTCTCTTCTGAGCTCTGCCATGCGCCCAAACAGTAGTTTACCCCCACATATGGGGTATCAGCATACTCAGGACAAATTGCACAATAATTTTTGGGGTCCAATTTCTTCTGTTACCCTTAGGAAAATAAAAAATTGCGGGCAAAAATATCATTTTTTTGGAAAAAAATATGATTTTTTACTTTTATGGCTCTACGTTATAAACTTCTGTGAAGCACTTGGGGGTTCAAAGTTCTCCCCACACATCTAGATAAGTTCCTTGGGGGGTCTAGTTTCCACAACGGGGTCACTTGTGGGGGGTTACAGTATTTTTTTCCCACATATGGGGTATTGGCGTACTCAGGACAAATTGGACAGCAACTTTTGGGGTTCAATTCCTCCTGTTACTCTTGGGAAAATAAAAAATTGGGGTCTAAAAGATCATGTTTGTGGAACAAATATGATTTTTTTATTTTCACACCCGGGCGTTATAAACTTCTGTGAAGCACTTGGGAAACTAGAGAAGTTCCTTGGGGGATCTAGTTTCCAAAATGGAGTCACTTGTGGGGGGTTTCCACTGTTTAGGCACATCAGGGGCTCTCCAAATGCGACATGGCGTCCAATCTCAATTCCAGCCAATTTTGCGTTGAAAAAGTCAAACGGCGCTCCTTCCTCTCCGTGCTCTGCCCTGTGCCCAAACAGTGGTTTACCCCACATATGGGGTATCAGCGTACCCAGGACAAATTGCACAATAACTTTTGTGGTCTTGTTACCCTTGGGAAAATAAAAAATTAGGGGTGAAAAAATATGATTTTTGAATTTTATGGCTCTACTTTATAAACTTCTGTGAAGCCCTTGGGGGTTCAAAATGCTGACCACACATCTAGGTAAGTTCCTTGAGGGGCATATTTTCCAAAATGGTGTCATTTTTGGGGGGTTTCCACTGTTTATACACATCAGGGACTCTCCAAACGCGATATGGTGTCCAGCCAATTCTGCTTGAAGAAGTCAAACGGCGCTCATTCCCTTCCGAACACTGCTATGCACCCAAATAGTGGTTTACCCCCACATATAGGGTATCAATGTACTCAGGACAAATTGCACAACAACTTTTGGGGTCCAATTTCTCCTTTTACTCTTGAGAAAATAAAAAATTGGGTGCGAGAAGATCATTTTTGTGGAAAAATTATGATTTTTATTTTTACGGCTCTTAGTTATAAACTTCTGTGAAGCACTTGGGCGTTCAAAGTGCTCACCACACATCTAGATAAGACCCTTAGGAGGTCTGCTTTCCAAAATTGTGTCACTTGTGGGGGTTTCCACTGTTTAGGCGCATCAGGGGCTCTTCAAACGCAGCATGACGTCCGATCTCAATTCCAGCCAATTTTGCCTTGAAAAGTCAAATGGCGTTCCTTCCCTTTTGAGCTTTGCGTCAAACAGTGGTTCCCCCTCACATATATATCAACGTATTCAGGACAAATTGCACAACAACTTTTGCGGTCCAATTTCTCCTGTTACCCTTGGTAAAATAAAAAAAATTGGATCTGAAGTAAATATTTTGTGAAAAAAAGTTAAATGTTCATTTTTTTTAAACATTCCAAAAATTCTTGTGAAGCACCTGAAGGGTTAATAATCTTCTTATGTGTTTTTGAGCACCTTGTGGGGTGCAGTTGTAAGAATGGTTACACTATTGTGTATTTTCTATCATATAGACCCCTCAAAATGACTTCAAATGTGATGTGGTCCCTAAAAAAAAAAATGGTGTTGTAAAAATGAGAAATCGCTGGTCAAATTTTAACCCTTATAACTTCCTAACAAAAAAAAAATTTGTTTCCAAAATTGTGCTGATGTAAAGTAGACATATGGGAAATATTTCTCTGTTTTAAGGGCATAAAAATTTGATATTAACATACTGGTATATTTAGTTTTGTAGATGTAAAAAAGAGCATGAATTATACAGTACAGACCAAAAGTTTGGACACACTTTCTCATTTAAAGATTTTTC
Organism: Oophaga sylvatica; assembly: GCA_033576555.1. Lineage (NCBI taxonomy): Eukaryota > Metazoa > Chordata > Amphibia > Anura > Dendrobatidae > Oophaga > Oophaga sylvatica. The sequence continues at coordinate 14,887,655 of JARQOD010000007.1, forward strand.
TGTATATTCATGACAGTGAAAATTGTACATTCACACTGAAGGCATCAAAACTATGAATTAACACATGTGGAATTTTATACTTAACAAAAAAGTGTGTAACAACTGAAATTATGTCTTATATTCTAGGTTCTTCAAAGTAGCCACCTTTTGCTTTGATTACTGCTTTGCACACTCTTGGCATTCTCTTGATGAGCTTCAAGAGGTAGTCACCGTGAATGGTTTTCACTTCACAGGTGTGCCCTGTCAGGTTTAATAAGTGGGATTTCTGGCCTTATAAATGGGGTTGGGACCATCAGTTGTGTTGTGCAGAAGTCTGGTGGATACACAGCTGATAGTCCTACTGAATAGACTGTTAGAATGTGTATTATGGCAAGAAAAAAGCAGCTAAGTAAAGAAAAATGAGTGGCCATCATTACTTTAAGAAATGAAGGTCAGTCAGTTCGAAAAAAATGGGAAAACTTTGAAAGTGTCCCCAAGTGCAGTTGCAAAAACCATCAAGCGCTACAAAGAAACTGGCTCACATGAGGACCGCCCCAGGAAAGGAAGACCAAGAGTCACCTCTGCTTCTGAGGATAAGTTTTTCCGAGTCACCAGCCTCAGAAATCGCAGGTTTACAACAGCTCAGATTAGAGACCAGGTCAATGCCACACAGAGTTCTAGCAGCAGACACATCTCTACAACAACTGTTAAGAGGAGACTTTGTGCAGCAGGCCTTCATGGTAAAATAGCTGCTAGGAAACCACTGCTAAGGACAGGCAACAAGCAGAAGAGACTTGTTTGGGCTAAAGAACACAAGGAATGGTCATTAGACCAGTGGAAATCTGTGCTTTGGTCTGATGAATCCAAATTTGAAAACTTTGGTTCCAACCACTGTGTCTTTGTGCGACGCAGAAAAGTTGAACGGTTGACTCTAGATGCCTGGTTCCCACCGTGAAGCATGGAGGAAGAGGTTTGATGGTGTGGGGGTGCTTTTCTGGTGACACTGTTGGGGATTTATTCAAAATTGAAGGCATACTGAACCAGCATCGCTACCACAGCATCTTGCAGCGGCATGCTATTCCATCCCGTTTGCGTTTAGTTGGACCATCATTTATTTTTCAACAGGACAATAACCCCAAACACACCTCCAGGCTGTGTAAGAGCTATTTGACCAAGAAGGAGAGTGATGGGTTGCTACACCAGATGACCTGGCCTCCACAGTCACCAGACCTGAACCCAATCGAGATGGTTTGGGGTGAGCTGGACCGCAGAGTGAAGGCAAAATGGCCAACAAGTGCTAAGCATCTCTGGAAACTCCTTCAAGATTGTTGTAAGACCATTTCCAGTGACTACCTCTTGAAGCTCATCAAGAGAATGCCAAGAGTGTGCAAAGCAGTCATCAAAGCTAAAGGTGGCTACTTTGAAGAACCTAGAATATAAGACATATCTTTAGCTGTTTCACACTTTTTTGTTACGTTTATAATTCCACATGTGTTAATTCATAGTTTTGATGCCTTCAGTGTGAATGTATCATTTTCATAGTCATGAAAATACAGAAAAATCTTTAAATGAGAAGGTGTGTCCAAACTTTTGGTCTGTACTGTACAGGTCCTTCTCAAAAAATTAGCATATAGTGCTAAATTTCATTATTTGCCATAATGTAATGATTACAATTAAACTTTCATATATTTTAGATTCATTACACACCAACTGAAATTTGTCAGGTCTTTTATTGTTTTAATACTGATGATTTTGGCATACAACTCCTGATAACCCAAAAAACCTGTCTAAAAAAATTAACATATTTCAACCGTCCAATAAAATAAGTGTTTTTTCAAAACAAACAAAAAAAACATCAAATAATAATGTTCAGTTATGCACTCAATACTTGGTCGGGAATCCTTTGGCAGAAATGACTGCTTCAATGCGGTGTGGCATGGAGGCAATCAGCCTGTGACACTGCTGAGGTGTTATGGAGGCCCAGGATGCTTTGATAGCGGCCTTAAGCTCATCCAGAGTGTTGGGTCTTGCGTCTCTCAACTTTCTCTTCACAATATCCCACAGATTCTCTATGGGGTTCAGGTCAGGAGAGTTGGCAGGCCAATTGAGCACAGTAATACCATGGTCAGTAAACCATTTACCAGTGGTTTTGGCACTGTGAGCAGGTGCCAGGTCGTGCTGAAAAATGAAATCTTCATCTCCATAAAGCATTTCAGCCGATGGAAGCATGAAGTGCTCCAAAATCTCCTGATAGCTAGCTGCATTGACCCTGCCCTTGATGAAACACAGTGGACCAACACCAGCAGCTGACATGGCACCCCACACCATCACTGACTGTGGGTACTTGACACTGGACTTCAGGCATTTTGGCATTTCCTTCTCCCCAGTCTTCCTCCAGACTCTGGCACCTTGATTTCCGAATGACATGCAAAATTTGCTTTCATCAGAAAAAAGTACTTGGGACCACTTAGCAACAGTCCAGTGCTGCTTCTCTGTAGCCCAGGTCAGGCGCTTCTGCCGCTGTTTATGGTTCAAAAGTGGCTTTACCTGGGGAATGCGGCACCTGTAGCCCATTTCCTGCACACACCTGTGTACGGTGGCTCTGGATGTTTCTACACCAGACTCAGTCCACTGCTTCCTCAGATCCCCCAAGGTCTGGAATCGGTCCTTCTCCACAATCTTCCTCAGGGTCCGGTCACCTCTTCTCGTTGTACAGCGTTTTCTGCCACATTGTTTCCTTCCAACAGACTTCCCATTGAGGTGCCTTGATACAGCACTCTGGGAACAGCCTATTTGTTGAGAAATTTCTTTCTGGGTCTTACCCTCTTGCTTGAGGGTGTCAATGATGGCCTTCTTGACATCAGTCAGGTCGCTAGTCTTACCCATGATGGGGGTTTTGAGTAATGAAGCAGGCAGGGAGTTTTTAAAAGCCTCAGGAATCTTTTGCGTGTGTTTAGAGTTAATTATTTGATTCAGAAGATTAGGGTAATAGGTCGTTTAGAGAACCTTTTCTTGATATGCTAATTTTTTGAGACAGGTTTTTTGGGTTATCAGGAGTTGTATGCCAAAATCATCAGTATTAAAACAATAAAAGACCTGACAAATTTCAGTTGGTGTGTAATGAATCTAAAATATATGAAAGTTTAATTGTAATCATTACATTATGGTAAATAATGAAATTTAGCACTATATGCTAATTTTTTGAGAAGGACCTGTATATCTGTAGGTGTGACTGAAATACCAAGAAGCTGGAAATTTGCGTTCTCAACCTCAAAGTGTAACCCTAAAAATCTAATCCTAGAAGCATAGAGCTGCACATTACATGTCCTGAGTGTGGAGTTCAAGTCTTTATCCTTTCTTCTATTGTTAACTTAACCCTAAATGGTATCCACTGTCAATTCTAAATAGTAGGAACCAAGATTTTAATTCTTACCCTTCTAGTTGTGAGAGCAGCAAACAGTTGTTGGGAGAGAAGAGCTTTGCTGCAAATTCTTCAGTCATTTAGTGCAAATTCCAGTAATTATAGTCATTGTGTCTTTATTGAATGGTGCACAATACAGACGAAGCCAGTTCTAATTGAGACCTTACAGGAGGTACAAATCCTTTCTTTGTTTAGTTTGACAAATTAGTGCCAGAAAGTGGCAAGGTCCAAATGGGAATCAAAGACAAGAAACGCAAAGATGGAACTTAAAGCTACAGTAATAACCCTCTCTTGTCCTGCCAAAGGGGGAAGCAAGTAAAGACCAATGCTTGTTGAAGTTTTCTTTTTGTTGGAGTTCCCTTGACATGCCAGCAGCTCAGGATTGCCTTATTTGTTTAGTTAAAGTGATTAAATTGTAATAGCTCAGGGCAGACCATTGTCTTTTTCCCTAATTCCTGCTCCACAGACTCCAGCTGTCTCCATTAATTGATTGACAATGGCCTACTGATAAGGAAACAAGTTGGTAGGACCACATTTTTTTTTCTCATGTGCTTTAAAATGAATTAAGTTGTACTTTTTTGTATTTTTTTCTCCCCTCTTTCCCAAATCAAAACTGTGACAAGGGCTGAGAAATGCAAACAAATCCGATGGGAATGGAGATTTGTCTGAAAAGACGTAAAAAGAGGTTCAGCCTCATACAGCATTTTAGAAAACAATCTGAAGTGTGTCTGGCTTTGTTTTATTTTTGCAATAGTTGTGTTTAGTTAGAAGTTACTCCAATGAGTTTGATGTTCCTGGTTTCAAAATTGGAAGCAAAAGAAATTCATTGTGCTAGGAGAAGAGTATAGTGACTTATAAAACTCTGTTAAATGTTTAAAGAAACGCTTTGAAATTTATAAGAAATAATTTTAGAATGTATAGAGCAAAGCTTCCTCACTGGTTTCCCTGCCCGGTAGACATGCGGCGCTGGGTCTCCCCGGTTGTCAGGCAACGCAGGACGCTGTCTTGCCTGGTGTTAGCCAGTGGTGGAACTTTGTGCACGCTGGCGAGCAGGTAGTGGCTCTCTGGACATGACTGGGAAGAACTCATCACCTGATTGTTATAATTGGATTTGGGCTTGCTATAAGGCCTGCTTGTAATCCAGTCCAGTGCTGATTGTTCAGTTCCCTTGCGTAGGTATATAGTAGGTGCTTCCTGGTTGAGCTCTGGTTGCTTGTCTGTAGTTGCTAATGGTCGTTATTGGTTCTTCTCTATTATTTTATTAGCTATTGTCCCAGGGTTTCCCTTTGGTTTTCATTTGGATTTCTTGCTAGTTTTGGATTTACTCTTGTACCTGAGTCCACATCGTCCACGTCACCAGACGCCAGCTATCCTTCAACAGCAGTCTGGAAAGGACTCTGTGAAGGAGTGGGTGAAGAATGTCCTGGCCCTTAAGGACTTGTCTAGCAGTGGTGGCTTGTTCAAAGTGGGTTTGTGACTGTGCTTTTGCTGGTTTGATGCGAGTCGCTACAGAGTAGCTATTCCTGCGCATAACAGATGCGCCATATTTATTGATAGCATCTTAATAGATTTGGTGCATGTTGGGCCGCCTAGCTACAACCAACAAAAAAAATCTATGCCAGTTTATAGCTTGTAGATTAGAGCTAAAGTCACTCCCTGAAGAAGGGACATGCGAAACATATGTCTGACTGGTGGCAAAATAAGACGTTTGGACTATGACTACAGGTTTGTATTAAACTGTACTTATCGTGTCTTGGCCTAATACCATTGCCAGGGTTGCTTGAGATTGGTTATGTTTCTTAAGAAGATAAACAAAATATACCGTATTTTTCGGATTATAAAATGCTCCAGATTATAAGACGCACCCCAAATTTTGAGGAGAAAAATAGGAATTTTTTTTTAATTAAAATGGTGGTGCTTCTCATAATCCATGCATCTTATTGCTTACCGGGGGTGGTGGCTGCGGTGAATCCGGTTCCCAGGGTCGCTACTGGAGGAGGCAGGAGTGGGGTGATGCCACAGGCTGGGATGAGGGGGTGTGCGAAAAGTGCGGCACGCTGCTGCGGGTGTCCAGTGCGGCGGTGTCATGGAAATATATATGTATTCCACATATTCATATATATATTATATATATATATATATATATATATATATATATGCATTTACAGTTAGATAGATCTCACTTGCTAAAAATCCTGTGCTCACACATATCTATGAAAAAGCTGATGCTAGCTATAATCAGTCGTTTAAGACGACCCTGGCCTACATAAGTCAGCTATAGCTCATAGGGACTTTTTTATACAAGGACACAGAAAATGGAAACAAGGACAGAAAGTCTTGATAGATATCTATTGTTTTCTTTACTAGTCACGCAGGAAAGCTGGGGCAAAGAACAATAAACAATAAATCTGCAACTTCAGCCCTTTTATCATAATTATACTTATCATACTTACACTAAAACAGCCAATAATCTAGCAGCTTTTAATTGTATGCTAATTGACTAACCAGCCCCTTTTTGTAAACGTATAAAACCTTGAATGAATAATAAACTGTTGGTCTTGACGAACTGTTATACTGACACTTCCGTTGTGGACAGTCCTCATTTCATCTGAGCGCTCAAAGAAAAGACATTTAATATAAGATTGGGAACAGCAACAGCAAACACTGCAGGATAGATTTATCCTAATTAAATTTCCATAACAGTGGGGGGTGTTCGGCGCTGCTGCGGGGATCTTCTGTGCTGCTGCGGGGGTCTCCTCCTTTGTCCTGTGCTGCTACGGGTGTCTCCAGTGCTGCGGGGCTCCGCCGACATTTTGTGAAAGACCAGAGCCCCGTAGTTGCATGGGTCCTATGCAGTGGAGTCTGGGAAAATGGCCGCCACAGCCCACACAGCGCCAGTCACCCCCGTAGCTCCGCCGGCCCCACAATACCGCCGGATAACCCCTCATCCCAGCCTGTGGCCTTCAGCAACGGTATTGGTAAAGTATATCCACATTATAAGATGCACTCCCATTTTCCCCCAAATTTGAGGGAAAAAAGTGCGTCTTATAATCCGAAAAATACGGTACAAGTATTGCTTCTCTAATTAGCTGAGAAACGTATAATGATAGGTGCACCTATGATTGGTGCTATCACAGCTAGGCATAACTCCTTGTGTTGTTCTTTCTAATTGATACTGATACTAGTCCATTGAAATATTGTACACTTGGTTTTAACTCCTTCCCAACTTAGGCTGTACTATTATGTCCTATGTCAAGTGCAGGTTTTCACAATCATAGTGCCAGTGGTGTTATATACTGTAGCCTGCATCCTCCTGTAACTGCAGTTACAGGAGGATGCAGCTCTGTCAATATTATGCCATGATTTTCAATGTAGGTAGCATTACAGTACATAGAACAAGTAACCAAAAGATTTAAAGAATGGAGTCCCCTAAAAAGTCTAAAATATATATATATAAAAACTAAAACACTGTACCTGCCTCAAACAGCTATCAAACATCATTTGTACCACAAAATGGTACCTGTAGTCAAGAAAAATGTCAGCTCGCCATGAACAAATACAAGCTGGGTATCATCTGTGTACTTTTGTTTTAAAACAAGCAGACTAAATTGCTCCATTGTAAATTCTTCATTCTGGGGACACTATGCCAATCCTAAATCTCTTCATTCATTTGTTCCCATTCAGTTTGCACAGTGCCAATGATTGTTACTGTGTATGGCATTTTTCTAAAATAATATTAGTAAAAAAATATATACTGTGTTCAAGGTTCCTCAGCACACTAGAGAGAAAATCATCTTCAACCATTGTGTCTTGGGTGGAGTTGGTTTTATTATATTTATAATAGGAATAACTGAATGAATGGACTAGAAAAAAGCCGCTGAAAACACACCTGCACATCAAAGGCCTCATATTAATGGATGACATACTTCACTTGAAAGCCAAGGATGCCCTGATGATACATGCAAGTCACTTTGGACCACTAGACATTTCAGATGTCCTGCATACATCATATTGTGGCTACCATGAATGGCGTTACCTTTAGAATTGAAAAACTGCATCTAAGTGTCTTATGAAGCAAATATTTCTTTATGGGTAAAACCAGCAGAGCTCTCAGGCCGTGTTCTTACAAAATAAGTCCTAGTGTAGTTCTGTTTAAATGGATAGAATCTTTGTAGAGTCACCATTAAATTGCTGAACATTTCATTCTCCTGTCTCTGTTGACATCGGCGTGGAGACATGCAGGCGCCTGGTGGGCAGTGTTGCTCCTGTCTCCTTATGCTGTCACATGTTGGTCACTCTGACGCTGTAGTAGCCAGTTCAGTCAATGCTGCTTCACAAACAAAGATATTATTATTTGGCTTTAGAAAAAGTTTGTCTTTGGGAGATAACAATTTTTTTCATCTTGTTATTGTTCAGCAGTGTGACCTCATCCTGGGCCTCTGCAGATCAGTTTGAGCACCTTTCCTTAAAAAAATATAAGAGCTCCAAAATACTTACACAATTAGTCACAGCACCTCGCTGCGGCATATTTTCAGCGCCGCTGATCTCGCGATGATAGCGGTAGCGTGTGTGGTTCAAATTCTTTGCCAATTCGCGGCCAGACTGCGCCTGTCGCTGATTGGTTGCGTCCGGCTGGGCGCGACCAATCAGCGACGCGGGATTTCTGTTACAGACAGACAGAATAAGGCTGTGTTTCCACGGTCAGGAAGCACAGCGCTTTGGACGGAGCGGAAAGTCCGCTCCGCCCAAAGCCCCGCCCCCTTTTGAATGAGTGCTCATTCCGGATGTGTTCATGGAACACATCCGGAACACATGCGGAATGACCGCAGGGCTACATAGCCCTGTGTTATTTCCCTTGCCGCGACGCAGCGTCGCCGCAAGGGAATAGGACATGCTGCGGTTTAAAAAGATGCGCCGCATGTCCAGAAACGCAGGTCTTCCGCCTGCGTGTTTTCAAGCATAGTGGAGACGGGATTTCTTGAAATCCCCTCCACTATGCTGTAACATCTGGACGCTGCATGTTTGACGCTGCGCCAACGCACAGCGTCAAACACGCAGCTAATCCGGACTGTTTCCGGACCGTGGAAACATATCCTTAGACGACTTTATAGTAGATGTGTATTGTAACAACACCCAAAAAAAAAAAAAAAGAGAAAAAAGCAAATTGGACATAATTTCATACAATACCTCAAAAATGGGCCAGTCAAAATTGTTGGCATTTTTTCAAAATTGTGGGCAAACAGCTTTGTTTCAAGCTAGTACAGCGCATTAAAACCCTCCTGTGGCAAGAAACAGGTAAATCACTCCTGAAACCAGATAAAAAGGGCAGACGTTGACTTGTGTCTGTGTGTGCCACAATAAGCACAAGGAACAGAAAGAGAAAAGAACTGTCTGAGCACTTGAGAACCAAAATTGTTGAACACTATCAACAATCTCAAAGTTACAGGTCCATCTCCAGTGATCTTGATGTTCCTTTGTCCATGGTGTGCAACATAATCAAGAATTTTCAAACCATGGCATTGTAGCTAATCTCCCTGGATGTGGACATCAGAGAAAAATTTATGAAAGGTTGCAACGCAGGATACTCCGGATTTTGGATAAGCAGCCACAATCAAGTTCCGAAGAAATTCAAGCTGTCCTGCAGGTTCAGGGTCATTCAGTGTCAGCGTGAACTATCCGTTGACATTTGAATGAAATGAAATGCTATGGCAGGAGACTCAGAAGCATCCCACTGCTGACACTGAGACCTAAAAAAACTGCTGTTTGCAAAAATGTATGTGAGTAATTCAAAATCTTTCTGGAAAAGTGTCTTATGGACAGATGGGACCAAAATAGAGCTTTCTGGTAAATCGTATCATTTAACTGTTTACCAAAAACAGAATCAGGCTTACAAAGAAAAGAACACAGTACCTACAGTCAAATATGATGGAGGTTCAAAGGTGTTTTTGGGGTTGTTTTGCTGCCTCCGGCACTGGGTGCCTTGACTTTGTGCAAGGCATCATGAAATATGAACATTACCAAAGGATTTCAAGAAGCAATCAGAAATTGATGGAACCAAAGCACCGGAGAGTTCTGACGTGTCCAGCAATGAGTTTGGATCTAAATCCCATTGAACCTCTGTGGAGAGATCTTAAAATTGCTGTTGGGAGAAGGTACCCTTCAAATTTGAGAGATGTGGAGCAGTTTGCAAAAGGAGAGTGGTCCTAAATTCCAGTTGAGAGTTGTAAGAAGCGATTGATTGCAGTTCTTTATTCCAGAGGGTGTGCAACCAAATATTAAGTTGAAGGTGCCAACAATTTTGGCCTGCCCATTTTTGGGGTTTTGTGTGAAATTGTCTAATTTACTTTTTTTTCTCATTTTTTTGGTGTTGTTCCACTACATACAAAGGAAATAAACATAAGCATAAGAAAACATGTAGGTAATTGCAATAATTTTCTGGGAGAAATATTTCATTTTCTGGAGCAATTTCAAGAGTGCCAACACTTTCAGCCATGACTGTACTTACCAGCCGCCATCTTCAGCTCTTCTTGTGCTACTATCTTGTGACGGTAACTTCTGACTGACTGGATGTCAGATGTTACGTTCATAAGCTCTCAATGTTCGTCTATGAGAGCCTTGTCCTGAATTCATTCTGGCTCTCATAAGCTTACATTGAGTTGTGACTTTAGGTTCGCCTAGCAGACACTGGAGTGGTTCGGCAGGTCAAAAACTGCTGGAGACCAACAGGAGCAGCAACGATAAGGCTAGGTTCACATTGCGTTAGGGGCATCCGTTTAACAGATCCGTTAAACGGATGCGCTAACGCTGATGTCATTTTTTACATCTTCTTACCCCTAGCGCTAACGTATGCGCTAACGCATTGTAGCATTTTGTTACCATGCGTTAGCCATACAGGTCTATGCACAGCGAACGCGTCCGTTCACTGTGCGTTAGACCTAACGCACCCCAAAACGCTGCAGACCGTGTTCGAGGTTCATCACAAATTAACGCATCATCGCGTAACGCATGCTGAATTTGGCATGCGTTAGGATGCGTTAATATAATTGAGGCCAATAGGTGCATTAACGCATCCGTTACATAGCGTTAGTGCCTTTATGAACGGATGTGTTAAACGGATGGCACCTAACGCAATGTGAACCCACCCTAAGGCTAGTTTCACACATCCGTTTTTCCCCTTGCGGCGCCCCCGGCATTTTCCCGCAGCGCCGCATCTGAAAATCTGATGCGCCGCATGCGGCTTTTTTCGCATTGACATGCATTAGCGCCGCATGGCGCCGCATGTCAATGCGTTGCATGCGGTTTTGTCCGGATGCGGCGCAAATGTACATTGCGGCGTCCGGAAAAAACGCTGCATGTAACGTTTTTTTTTTTTTTGCCGGATGGTTTCTTATCTCTCCAAGCATCAGAAACCATCCGGCAAAAAACCGCATTTTGGGCGCCGGAAGTGTGAAAGCTTTTCACATGCGGCGCTGCGGTAAAATGCCGGGGGCGCCGTTTAGGCGCCCGCCGGATGTGTGAAAGAGGCCTTACAGATGAAGACGTCGACTGGTAAGTATAACACTAGGTTCAGAGAACTTAGATTATTGACACCACTCCAATGGTGAAATTAAAAAAAAGCGCTGGATTGGTGCTTTAAGCATTCTCTGCTCCCACAGGATTAAGTAATGGATGAAAATGTGGATGGTTTGGTACCACTGTAATGGTACTATGCTGGAGAATAATGTTACATGGTCATTTTTACTGCTCAATAAGTGTAGTAGAAAACAAAACTCAAAAAACAGTACTGGAATTTAATTTTTTACTATTTTTCACCAACTGAGATTTTTATTCCCATTTTTCACGAAGTTATGTGGTAAAATTAATGAATGGTGTAATTTAAAGCTATAAGTCAGCCCACAAAAACCAAACCCCCATATGGTTATATCAACAGAAAAAAAAGTTGTGTCTTTTATAAGAAACAGATAAAATAAAAGTGGAGGAGTTTCCAAGTTACTAATTGTTTGCCTACACTATCATAACAGCTAAAATAATTGAAAAATGTCAATTCTGTAGTGTTTGGGGATTAACCAGAAATTAAAGGGAATCTGTCAGGTCCAGAAATGCTTTTTATATGCCGGTATTCTGCAGGTAAATAGCGTTAAAATCCTGCCTGGCTGCTTTATTGGAGCAGCATCTACAGGGAGAAAAGCAATTTATATCCTCACTGTAGCCACTCGCTTCGAGAGAGAGAGATATACTCCGGCACGGGTTCACAGCATTTTCTGCATGGAAAAACAGATCTGTCGTCGGATTCCATCAAAAACGGATGACGACGGATCCACCACCCAAAAGGGCGGACGCATTGGATCCGTCATGGTCTGCCGTTTCAACGCACACAAAAAACGTCCCAGTGTACTTTTTCAAAACACGACGGACGCCAAATTTTTGACGGATTCATCATATGACGGATAAAACGGACGACCATCCATCAAAATCCGTCACTAATGAAACTCAATAGGGAAAAAAACGGATCCGCCAAAAAAAAAAAAACGGATCCGTTTTTTTCTCACTTTGGCGGATTTTGACTGATGTCGCACGACTCAAGTGTGAAAGAGGCCTTAGGGGCGTGCAAGGAGCGGTTTACAGTCATCACGCACTACTTGCCTGTAATCACTCCCTGGCATTTTGATTGACCTCCAGCTCTGCAGCGCATGGAGTGATTACAGCACACCCTCTGTACGATGAGCCATGTCTATAACCCCTACCTGCACCTCTCCTATGACTGAAAGCATGCGGCTACTGGGCGGTTAGGAGTACATTTTCTCCTGTAGCCTTGTTTCCAGATCAAACGGGATTTACACTTTTGGTCCATAGCAAGCTTTGGATGTGATATAATGATTCAATACAACAGCAGTCTGTAACATAGCCCTGTGCATAAGGACATACAGTGCCGGTACATCTTCAGTAGCTGTCAACCCGCCCATATACACATGCGTACTCAGACCAAGTGTGCATGTGTTTTCATTAGGAGAGGCGGAGTAACCTATTACCAAATGCATTTAGCGTTCGGTTATCTCCATTCTGAAGAAAAGCATTGGGTAGTTGAAATCCAACATGCCCAATATTTCTTTCTCCTGACATCACTTCAGGAGAGTCAGGAGGTGCATAATAATCTCCACAAATTGCATCTAAAATAGGGAATTGGGCTGACTTTTCTCTAAGTGCATGGGGCATTTAGACACATCTGGCTGCACCACTCCTATTCATATCTAGAATTGCATAAGAAATTCTTGGCATGTTCTTTTAGTTCATACAAGTGTTAACCAAATTCAGCTAATATAATTTGTTAGTTTATCTGTATTTCATTGTACAGAAGAAATCATAATTGAACCTTGAGAAATGTATCCAGTATTTTATAGAGAAATTATTTAAAAACTATTCACCTAAAAGAATCTCTATTACATAACTCAGTATATCTCAGTCATCTAAGTGCAAGTATGGAGGTGAAAAAGCTAAGTGTATGGAGACTGGTTATTTTAACCTTGGTGCTTTCAATAGTATAGTTCAGTTGAGATGAATCATTGAAGATGAGAGGTTCTCAGTTGGTTAAGTGTGTGAGCCCTACACTTGTGGAACACATAATCAGAGCAATAAATGGCAAAGCTCATCTACAAAAGTGACGCTGATTTATTCCAGTATAATGAGCTCATGGATATTCTCATTTATAGAAGTACCATAGTAAATATTTGTCTCTGCTCACATTTTTTCATCTGAGGTACAGTACTGTGCAAAAGTTCAAGACAAATGAATGAAAAATGCTGCAAATAATGCTTTGAAAAATAGAAGTGTTAAAGAGGTTGTTCACTACTAGGACTGCCACTTCTTAAGCTTAATGTTCAGCCTGATATAATTTATAAAGCCTATACCCGCCTTCCGTGCCAACGGCGTTCATGCGGTAATCGGGGCTCGTTGCCAAAAGATAAGCAAGAACAGGAATCTAAAAGCAATAATGCTAAATGTATGTGACCAGTGTAGAAAGAATGCTAAAATCAGGTTGATAATATGGAATACAAATACCAAGGTATAGGGGATGCAAGTGGAGTCAAGCCCCACTCGTATCGCTGCTGTGTGGCAGCTTCCTCAGGGGTAAGATGCCTAAAAAGATGCCAGTGTGTCCTGAAGCTTCTTCCACCTGAAAAACTTGTTGGGTTTGCAGCTGCAGCTTTAGGCTGTGTGAACATGTTGCGTTTTTGTCACAAAACCTGAAGGGAATTCTGATGCCAGCAAAGTGAATGAAAGCTCTGAAGTATCATGCAGACATTGCTTATTCGTGACTTGCAGATTTGGTGCAGATTCAAATCTGCAGCACGTCAATTCTTTCAGCGTTTTTGCAGTGTTCTTTAACCCATTGACTTCAATGAAGTCAGTTAAAAATACTATAAAAACACAAGTGTAAAAATGATTGCGTATTTGCTGCATTTTTGCTTGGATTTTTTGCATGCCTTTTTAGACAGCAGTGGATACTCTAGAGATAGATATAGATGGATAGACAGATATATAGATATACAGAGAGCAATGTAGACGTATAATTGCACATCCCCCCAACTTATAAAATGGCACCTTGTGGAGCTTATTGAACAGCTTTTTATAATTAAATGAATAAAGAAAAGACAGATGTGATCTGATATTATCAGGCTGGGAACGTCCATGGTTATTAGGCCCTTCCCAGCCTAAAATCGCCAGCCCGCAGCTCTGTCTCTAGCTCCTCCCTCCTCTTATCTACATAGAATCCTATCAGTAGCAGCTGCCATCTCCTTATCTCAGTAATGGGAAAGTGTCTTCACTGAATACAGATCTTATTAGCTGGGGTGGCATACAAGCTGAAGTAAAATGTGTCAACTTTATTATGAGGCAAATGGTATTTAATAAATTGTTTCCATTTTCTTTGTCCTTGTGGCACAAACTGAAATTTAAAGGGAATCTGTCACCCCATTTTAGCCATATCCGCTAAAGATATGGCTGAATAGTGCGTCCCATAAGCAACCTATCGGTATGTTCTTATATCCTGATACCCCCGTTTTGATAGCAAAATACCTTAGTAAAGTTGGGATTATTTTCTGTAAATCAGGGCGGTCAGGTCAGGTCTGGAGGGCGGCGTTTTCTCTGTACTCCCCCTCCCGCTCCTCGGCATCACTTGCGTATGGCCGTCTGTGAATCCCACAGACGGCGTTCGACTTCTCGCGATTGCGCATTTCAAATTCCGCCCCGCACATGCGCAGTGTGCTTTGCCCAACAGTGGGCAAAGCATAAAATCATTACAGCGCATGCGCTACTCTTTCCTTGCCCCGGAAATGACTGCTTGCAATAAAACATAGTGGTGGCTTTGGATGGGTGGTCAGATCATTTCTGATCTCGCCGCCTGCTGCCAGTGACTCATGAGCCTCTCTCATATGCTTGTAGAGACCTGTCACTCCATGGCAGCAGGCGGTGAGAAGCTACCGGGGACCGGCCTCTACGACTAGCCTCCCTTGTGGCTCTGTACCCTGCAACTATTTAAAAGGTGCTTTTCACTGAACTGCCGCAGCAATTCGGAGTCGAACATATATGCAAGAAATCCTACAACCATGGACTGGTACTTACTGCATGTGCTATCTGCCTGGTTCCCTTTATCTTACGAGGCCCTTGCATTCCCCCACCACTGATCAGCAATGGGCGATCCTACGGTTTGAATGTTTAGGGCCCTGAAATTCCTGATGGTGTTATTACGTCATCCATTTCCTGCAGGACAATCTGTGAACGTCTGTATTGTCGATTTTACACCGTATGAAAGCGTGAAATGCATCCCAGCGATATTTATTGCTTATCACAATAGACTGAATACATGAAGATCAATGGACAGCATCTACTTTTACCATCAAACATTGTGTACTGAAAAAAAGTCTTTTAGGGCGTGAATATGAACTTAAAAAAGAAAACTTTGTATTTCAAAGCTGCTCTCCTGAACCCTCCTCCCAAATAAACATCCTAATTGACATCCAGTTCTGTGATGCTAGCATTTGCTTTCCAACCTCACTTACTTTGAAGCCCCTGACATCAAAGGCGGCCAGCAGCTTTCTGAACTCAATATGCAGGGACACCTCTATTATGACCCAAGCAGGTAATCTAGTGGAGAGAAGGCAGCAGAGTGGACCAGAATTAAAAATCAGCCTTGGTGATGGATTGCTGTGTCTTCAGAGCCACATGAAGTCTCTGCTGTGCCGCGCTACTTTACCTTTTTTATGTTTTGTAGTGTGCACAAGGAACCTTGTAGATATCAGTTGTGGTTTGTTTTGGTTTTTATAGAAAACTGCTCTGGTGGTGAGGAGGAGGGCGATTTGTTGAAAGGGGCCAACCCCTTTTATTGATGATGATTTTTTTTTTAAGCATCAGTCTGGTCCCTCATGCAGTTTTTTACACCAAAGCTAATAGTGTATTCAGAATGAAGGCATAGTATACCATGGAGACACTTATGTATATCAGGGAGAAATATGCATCTTCCTTACTTTTCAGCACCCTGTAGCTCTTCTCTGTAGACACTGCAGATGTTCTGATACCTTTCCTTACTCACCAAAATAAAAAACAAATAGTCCTTTCAATGTATCTTGTTGAGATACCAAATGTATATAGAAAAATATTTAGACTTGAGAGTCCTCAGTATATGTATATAGGCATTTTTGGCACCTGTTAACTCCTTCATGACCTTTCACGTATCCATACGTCCAAGTTTAGCAACCTTTGAGGTATGGATACGTCATATCTTTAATGCAGCACTGCGACCGCAGTCGCATTGATCGCATTAAGGCGCCGCACACCTGCAACAATGATCACTGTGATTGGCTTTTCAATTCTGTACAGCCAATCACAGCTGAAACACTGATGTCCAGCCTGTGATCAGTGCTGTAACAGCACCAATCATAGGCTGGAGTCAAGCAATGACGGCGTCAGCAGGGTCAGCTCTGATTGGTGCGATCGGACGATGACGTCGATCGACCAATCAGCATGCACAGAGGCGATCTGACCTCAGGATGACCACCCTACAGTTCCTCATTCTAGCTTCTGACGTGTGCAAGGCCATCATAATGTTGTTCTGTCAAACGGCGCTCCTTCCCTTCCGAGCCCTGCCGTGCCCCAAACAGTAGATTTCCCCCACACATGGGGTATCAGCGTGCTTAGGAGAAATTGCACAACAAATTTTGGGGTCCAGTTTCTCCTGTTACCCTTGTGAAAATAAAAAAAAATGGGTCTAAAGTAACATTTTTGTGAAAAAAAAATTAAATGTTAATTTTTTACTTCCAGATTGGTCAGTTCCTGTGAAGCATATGAAGTGTTAATAAACTTAATAGAATGTAGTTTTAAGTACCTTGAGGGGTTCAGTTTTTAGAATGGTATCACATTTGGGTATTTTCTGTCATATACACCAATCAAAGTCACTTCAAATGTGAGGTGGTCCCTAAAAAATAGTTTGTAAATTTTGTCAGAAAAATGAGAAATCGCTGTTCAACTTTTACCCCTTATAACAAAAAATAATTATGTTTAAAATTGTGCTGTTGTAATGTAAACATGTGGGAAATGTTTATTAACTATTTTTTGTGTAACTCTCTGATTTAAGGACATAAAAATTGAAAGTTTGTAAATTGCTAAATTTTAAAAATTTTAACAATTTGCCTTTTATTTCACAAATAAACACAAGTAATATTGATCAAATTTTACTCCTATCATGGAGTACATTATGTTATGAAAAAGCAATCTCGGAATCAGTGGGATCCGTTGAAGCGTTCCAGAGCTATATATAACCTATAACTGGTCAGATTTGTAAAATTTGGCCTGGTCATGAAGGTGAAAACAGGTTTGGGGGTTAAAAAATGATATTTTTAGTTAGGCCGGCATCACACTAAGGCCGGGGTCACACTGGCGACAAAATCGGACGACTGCAATGAGATGAAATATCGCATTGCAGCCGGACCAATGTTAATCTATGGAGCAGCTCCCACCATCAGATTTTTTGTGGTCCGTTTTATACGTGCAAGTGCAATCGCAGCATGCTGCGATTGTCACCGATTGTGGGTCGACTATCGCCAATGCAAGTCTATGGGTGCGATGGAAATCTGATTACAAACGGACCGCACGTGTGACTTGCGATTAAATCGCATCGGTGTCCTTTAGAAAAGCCGGCAATTCATCCCCGGCTATACTGTAAAATCACACTGACAGCTTTAATAAAGAATGGAAAGAATACATATACACACATAGAATACATATATATATATATATATCTATTATATATATATATATATTATATATATATATATATATATATATAGATATATATATATACATATATATCTATATATATCTACATGTCATTGTGACATATATATACATTTATAGTTCATGCACTTCTACATAGTATAATAGCCGCTACTTCAATTGCCGGCTTTTGTGAAATTACAGACCCGACATGAAATGACACATGGTTTACATACAGTTAACCATGTCATTTCATGTAGTTTGATATATGGTTTTCACTAACAATTACATGCGTGTATGTGTGCAAAATTTCAGACATGTAGGGCTTAATTAAAGGTGTAAATTCATTGAAAAAAAATGTGTGGGCTCCCGCGCTATTTTCTCAACCAGACAGACAAAGCCAGTGAGTGGGGGCAGATAATAATAGCCTAGGGAGGGTATTTATTTTGTGCCCCCCCTGGCTACTAACATCTGCCCCAGCCACCCCAGAAAAGGCAAATCTATAATTAGATGCGCCCTTTCTGGCACTTTGCCCGTCTATTCCATTGCCCTGTAGCGGTGGCGAATGGGTTAATAATGGGTTAAAGCGACCTTGCTATTGAAAGGTGACTTTAAGCCTGGTTAATGATTGAGAGTTGTCAATTAGACAACTATCAATTATTAATTCTATTGAAAGAAATAAAAAACACACATTAATAATAAATAATTTTAATGAAATAAACACAGTTTTTGACCATCTTTTATTTTACAGGTAATCCGTGCGGAGCCCTTGCTCTCATGTAATAAAGAAAAAATAATAAAACAACATTATTCTTACCTACCGGTGCTCTGTCAGGTCCCACGCTGTAATCCTTCACAAAGGGTTAACTGGCTTACAGCCAAGCAGCGCAGCTAATGCTGCCTGCTCAGCTGTAAGCCCCCGAATGAATGAGCTTATCTCCGGGCCGAGAGGAGAGGAAGTGATTAGCCTGGGAAGCTTAATTGATTGCTTCCCAGGCTAATCAGGTAACTTCAGGTCAGCCGGGGACTCCCTCTGACGTCACTGATGCTGTGCAGTGTCCCCGGCTGACCTGAACTGATTAGCCTGGGAAGCAATCAATTAAGCTTCCCACACTAATCACTTCCTCTCCTCTCAGCCCGGAGATAAGCTCATTCATTTGGGGGCTTACAGCTGAGCAGGCAGCATTAGCTGCGCTGCTTGGCTGTAAGCCATTTAACCCTTTGTGAAGGATTACAGCGTGGGACCTGACAGAGCACCAGATAGGTAAGAATAATGTTGTTTTAATATTTTTCTTTATTACAGGAGAGCAAGGACTTCTCACGGATTACCTGTAAAATAAAAGATAGTCAAAAACTGTTTGTTTATTTCATTAAAATTATTTATTATTAATGTGTGTGTTTTTTTTTTTTTATTTCCTTCAATAGGATTAATAATTGATAGTTGTCTAATTGACAACTCTCAATTATTAACCCGGCTTAAAGTCACCTTTCAATAGCAAGGTGGCTTTAACCCATTATTAACCCATTCGCCACCGCTACAGGGCAATGGGAATAGACGGGCAAAGTGCCAGAAAAGGCACATCTAATTATAGATTTGCTTTTTCTGGGGTGGCTGGGGGCAGATGTTAGTAGCCAGGGGGGGGCACAAAATAAATTCTCTCTCCCTAGGCTATTATTATCTGCCCCCACTCGCTGGCTTTGTCTGTCTAGTTGAGAAAATAGCGCGGGAGCCCACACATTTTTTTTCAACGAATTTACACCTTTAATTAATCCCTACATGTATGAAATTTTGCACACATACACTCATGTAATTGTTAGTGAAAATCATATATCAAACTACATGAAATGACATGGTTAACTGTATGTAAACCATGTGTCATTTCATGTTGAGTCTGTAATTTCACAAAAGCTGGCAATTAAATTAGCGGCTATTACACTATGTAGAAGTGCATGAACTATAAATATATGTATATATATATGTCTCAATGACATATATATATATATATATATATATATGTATTCTTTGTGTATATATCTATTCTTTCTTTTGTGATTTTAAAACTATTCATTTGGATCCATTATATGTCGGTTTTGCTAGCCACCGACAAAATCTTGCAAGTCGGATGTCAATCGGATGTGTAACGAACGCTCAGATGCGACTAAATCGCATCATCCCCGGATAATCGGATGACAGACGGATGAATGTTCATGAAAGTTTTGTGCGATAATCGACCGACTAAAACGGTCCGATTTTTTAGACAGTGTGTGTGACCCCGGCCTAAGGCCGGCGTTACACTTGCGAGTGTGATGCGAGTAAGTCGCACGAGTTTCTCGCATCAACACCTGGCACGGCCGCCCGCTCTCGGACCCGAGTGTGCGGCTGCATGTATTTCTATGCAGCCGCACACTCGGCTCCGAGAGCGGGCGGCCGTGCCGGGTGTTGATGGGAGAAAGTCGTGCGACTTACTCGCATCACACTCGCAAGTGTGACGCTGGCCTAAGTAGGAATACGGACGAGTGAGAGGCGTGAAAACCACGCATTACACACAGACCCATATTTATCTATGGGGCAGCTCTGCTCATGCGTATTTTTCTCTGCCGTATCTTACGGTGCGAGACATCCGCAGCATGCTGCGATTGTACGCGTATTACGCCCGTTGTACGCCAATGAAAGTCTATGGGTGCGAGAAAACAACGGATTACACACGGACCAGACGTGTGACTTGCGAGAAATACGCAAGACTTCTGCAGCTCACAGGAAATGGTGTAACACATGCAGGAGGAAGCTGACACATGCAAATTAGCTCAAAAAGAGCGCCAGACATCCCGGAAGAACGCCTCCATGAAGTCGGCCATGATGTCTACGCTCATCAATATGGAGATGTTGATTGTGTTGGTGCAGTAGAGGCCCGAAATTTGGGACCAAAGAGATGCACATTAATGCCATGCCACATGCCAATACAAGTCTTGCTGATGATGATTTGAATGAGTTTCAGGCCTAAAAACCGTTAAATGTCCATTTTGCAAGGCGGCGAGAAAAAATTGCTGTACGGATGCCATGCGGATTGCATACGGATGCTTACATGCGCAAAATACGCAGCCGCACCTTGACAACGGATGAAATACGGATTGTTGTGCCGGAAACGTTTTGGCGTATTACGCTCGTACAATAAGGTCCGTATTTTTCTACGGTGAGTGTGACGCCGGCCTTAAAGAGAATCTAGCACTAGATTTCACAGTGCTAAATGCATATTTCATTATTAGAGTTAAAGTGAATCTGACAGCTGATCCGTGCTGCCCTATTCAGGGTCAGCAGGTATCGGGCACTGATTGTATGATTTCATCTATGCATGATTGACCCTGAAACTCTGCAGCATTTCATAGAAAAGCATAGCATAAAAGCCACCGAGAATCGAGACCACGCTGTAGACTAGTCGGACATGTGGGTCTCCGACTGCTTCTCCACACCTGCTGCCCTGGATTGACAGGTCTCTGCCTACGTCTGACTAGTCTACAGCGTGTCTCGGTCCCCAGTGACTAATAAAATATATTTTTCTCTAAAACACCACAGCATTTCAGAGTCAAACATATGGTATATGTCTGAGGTCAAACCAGTGAGTGCCTGATGCATGCTGCCCATGGATGGGGCCTCTTGTATCTGTCAGCTTTCAGGTTCTTTTTAATACTTTTAAAATCAGGGAAAACTAGCTGTGTAATCCTAACATTAAGATCAGCATTTTCACCGCTGACTATAGATAAATTGAGAAATATGAGAAATTTGGTGCTAAATCAACTTATTCATGAAAAAAACGTAATATTTCATTTTCACGTCCAAATATTTTAAAATTCTGTGAGGCACCTGTTGTATCAAAATGGTCATCACACCAGCAGAAAGATTCCTCAAGGGTCTAGTTTCCAAAATGGAGTCACTTGTGGGAAGTTTCCACTGTTTAGTCACCTCAGTGGCTCTCCAAACCTGACATAGCATCCAATATTGATTCCAGCCAATTTTGCATTCCAAAAGTCAAATGGTGCTCCTTCCCTTCTGAGCATGCCGTGCTGACAGACAGTAGTTTTCCTCCACATAGGAGGTAGCGTCATACTCAGAAGGATTTGCACCACAAATTTTGTGGTCCATTTTTTTCTTGCTACTGTTGTAAAAATAGAATAAATTGGGCCTAAAATAGCATTTTTGTGGAAAAAAATGTGTTTTTTTAATTATCAGGGCTCAACATTATGAAATTATGTGAAGCCCTTGATTGTTCAAGGTGATCACCAGATAAATTCCTTCAGGGCTTTAGTTTCCAAAATGGTGTCACTTGTTGGGGATTTTCATTGTTTAGGCTCCTCAGGGACTTTCCAAATGTGAC
Organism: Oophaga sylvatica; assembly: GCA_033576555.1. NCBI lineage: Eukaryota > Metazoa > Chordata > Amphibia > Anura > Dendrobatidae > Oophaga > Oophaga sylvatica. Next base: position 14,909,690 of record JARQOD010000007.1, read on the forward strand.
ATGGTGTCCACTATGGATTCCAGCCAATTTTGCATTCCAAAAGTTAAATGGTGCTGCTTCCTTTCCGAGCCCTGCTGTTCTCCCAAACAGTAGTTTTTCACCACATATGGGGTATTGGCGTCCTTGGGAGAAATCGCACAAAAAATTTTATGGTGCATTTTCTCCTACTTCCCTTGTGAAAATGAAAAAATTGGGGCTAAAGTTACATTTTTGTGGGAAAATGTAAAGCTTTCACTTTTTCCTTCCACATTCCATTAATTTCTGTGAAACACCTGAAGGGTTAATAAACTTCTTGAATGTGGTAAAAACAACAACCTCATGAGTTCAGAAATCCATTTAATAATGTATGTAGTTTTTGAAACCAGGTGGCTGACTCCTTTTCCAAGCGTTTTACTTTTCATGTTTGGATACATTAGGGCAATGTAGATTATAAAGGATCATATACTCTTTGCTGCCTTTCTCTATAAATAATTCCTTACAGACATTATTTGTCTAGCCGTGCTATGCTCAAGGTTGGTAACAGTCCTTGCAGGAGACAGGATGTAATACTTTGTGCAGAAGGATCGCTGGGTGCATAGATGACCGGTCATCAGCATATGACTTTTTTTTTACACAATGTTTAGAACTTTTTTGGTTTATTTTGATGAAGCTGTGATTAGTAGTCATGGAGCCCTGAATTTCATATTGTGATGGTTTCTTATAGTCTGATGTCATCATCAGACTGCCATTGTAACAGATAAGATACAAATGTTTCCATACCATCCCTTCTGTGGGAGCATAAAAACCAAAAGAAGTGACAAAAGAAATTTTTATATGTAGAAAAATTAATTTTTATTGAAAAATCAATTAAAATTACTGACAATACAATATTAATCAGAATATAGCACTGGAAAAAATGGAGGATAATATCCTAGACACAGTCAAATAGTGATCAAATTTTTTTTTTGGGTATATAAACTAATATAAACGTTCACCACAAATTGCATTGCTTAATTAATTATGCTACCGATGGAAATATGCAAAGTGCACTATGCAAAGTCTCATCAAAGAAAAGGCATCAATGACATTTAAATGCTAACACCACAGATAGTAATTTAATCATTTATAATATGTACCATCGCCAATTTCATTAACATATTAAAGTGCATTGTGCATAAATCTAACCTGAAACATATCACTTAAAGATCATATATAAAGCCCACTAGAAAATAATATAGAACAATTTTAAACAATATATAAAGTGCACAGTGCATAATGAAAATTTAGAAAGTGCTAATTAAATAGAATGTGAACGCCATGAGGTGGCAGTCTATATATAACCAAGAGAGTTCCTCCTCACAAAGCATATATAGAGTCAAATGCCAAGAAAAATTAATAGCAGGACTACTACAATGCGTGAAAAATGACAAGGAGTAAACTGGTTGCTGTGCACATTATTAATGTAGGCAAAATAAAAGTGGCATAGGACATGAGTTATTACCTAATCGACAGAGACCGTGTTAGGAAGCCTCCCACCCCGACGCGCGCGTTTCGCCCGGTCTGCTTCTTCGGGGGGCGTGTCTGTAACAGACAGACTGCACCCGACCAGCATCCTAAGGAGATAAAGTGTTAGAACCATCTTGTTAGATTTTGTTTCAGTTTGCTGGTCACATGACCTTTTTTCCCTATTTAGTCTGGCTCCGCCCTTCTGGCTTTGCTGGACTTCATTGTATTATCAACTCTTAAGCTAGCCAGGTGCTTAGGTGCCTTACTCTGTCAGTTTTGCTTGATCTTAGGATCTCTTAGTATTTGTTTTCTGTTTTATATTCCCTGCTACACTTTCTGTTAGGAGGTGTCCATCTTTTCACCCAGTCCCTAGATCTTGTAGGGATTCCTCCCTCGCAACTATAGGTCTTCGTTCAGACTAGCTGAGGACTTAAGCGGGTCTGGTCGCAGGATCAGGTCCCCCGTTACATCGTAGGGATCCAGCTCAGTCCTATTGTAGGGACAGAATTCCCACCTTTCCTTAGTGCTTGTAGCAGATCATAACAGTAAGTCCAGCCCAAAGAAAAAAAAAAAATCTCTAAGGAAAGATTTTCAGTTTCTATTATGGTGTCGGTTCAGGATTTGGCTCAACACCTGCAGCGACTCTCTCTGGAGGTGGCTGAAATCCAGCAACACGTGAGTAGTTGTCCTGGAGCTGATTTCGTGGAGCCAAAGGTACGTTTGCTTGATTTATTTTTTGGTGAACAACAAGATTTTTTTCTTTTAAAAATGCTTGCTTGTTGTATTTCCGTTTGAGACCCAGATCCTCTGGTGATGAATCACAGCGCATAGGGTTCATAATGTCACTTTTGCGCAAAGAACCTCAGGACTGGGCCTTTTCTCTGCAGCCTAGTGATCCATGCTTTAGATCAGTGGATAGTTTTTTTTCTGCTTTGGGGTTATTGTATGACGATCCGGATCGTGTTTCATCAGCTGAGACAAAATTGAGACGTTTGAGACAGGGATCAGGTAATGTGGAAAAATATTGTACTCACTTCCGAAGGTGGTCCGCTCAGGTGGGCTGGAACGATTCAGCTTTGAAAAGTTTATTTCTTGCAGGGTTAAGTGAAAGGGTTAAAGATTTGCTGATTGCTTATCCCATACCTGGTAACTTGCAAGAGGCTATGCAATTAGCCATACGGGTGGATAGGAGACTGCGTGCAAGGGTTAATGAGAGTAAATCTGCCTTGTCAGCTCCAAGTTTGGAGAAGGAATGTACTGACATTGCAGAGCCGATGGAAATTGGAGCAATGACACCTCACTCTCGGGAAAAAGAATGCAGATTTGCTCAAGGTTTGTGTTTCTACTGTGGTAAATCTGAGCATTTCATTAAGAACTGTGCGCTTCAAATGAATAAAGAGAGAAAAAAAAAAGAGGTCAGTTTTGCCCGCATAGCTTGTTTAAACAATAAAGGTGTCTTTCTTTCTGCTACCACTGCTGTTGAGGAGGAATTAATGGAGTTTCGGGTATTTGTGGATTGTGGTTCAACTCTCAATGTGATTGATGGGAAATTTTTGGAAAAACTAAAATTAAAACCCAAACTTCTATCTTCTCCTATTAATGTGGTGTCTGTGGATGGTTCTCACTTGAAAAATGTTACTCACCATATCTGTGAATTTCCTCTTACTATTAATGGTGTTCATCAAGAGAATTTGGATTTGGTAGTTTTGAATAATTTACCTTCTCCGGTGATTTTGCGGTTACCCTGGTTAAAATTGCACAATCCGGTACTGGATTGGTCTACCAATGAAATTAAGTCCTGGAGTCCTAAGTGTTATGACAAGTGTTGTAACGGGCGTATTGCTGCTGTAGTTAAGGGGGAGTTACCTGTACCTATTCAGGATTTTTGGAAAGTTTTTTCTGATAAAGAATCGCAGGTATTGCCTCCTCATAGAGATTATGATTGTGCAATTGAATTTGTCCCTGGAGCGACTCTTCCTAAAAGTCGTTTATTTAATTTGACTATTCCTCAGAGAAGGCTTTGGAGGAATACATACAGACAAGCTTGGCCGCCGGTCACATTAGGCCTTCCAAATCTCCTGTGGCGGTTGGATTTTTTTTTGTTAAAAAAAAGGACGGCGGTTTACGGCCTTGTCTAGACTTTCGTGAAATTAATAAGATTACTGTACGCAATCCTTACCCACTGCCATTGATTCCTGATTTGTTTAATCAGTTAGTGAGGGCCAAGTGGTTCTCGAAAATTGATCTTCGAGGGGCATACAATTTGTTGCGCATGAAGGAGGGGGATGAATGGAAGACTGCGTTTAACACTCCACTGGGTCATTTTGAGAATCTGGTCATGCCCTTTGGACTTTCCAGTGCTCCGGCATTTTTTCAGAATCTTATTAATGACATCCTTAGACCTTTGATCGGCAGAAGTGTGGTTGTGTATTTGGATGACATTTTGATTTATTCACCGGATTTGGAGTCTCATTGGAGGAGTGTGCGTGAAGTATTACAGTTACTGAGTGATAATTCACTTTTTGCCAAACTAGAAAAATGTGAGTTCGCTGTACAGAGACTTAGTTTTTTGGGCTACATTGTCTCCAGTGAAGGTTTTGAGATGGACCCGGTGAAAGTGCAAGCTGTGCAGGATTGGCCTAGACCTATTGGTGTGAAATCAATACAGAGGTTTTTGGGGTTCGCCAATTATTATAGAAAATTCATAAAAAAAATTTCTGTGATTGCCAAACCTCTGACCGATCTCACCAGGAAAGGTGCTGATGCGGTTCAGTGGACTACTGAGGCCATTGAGGCTTTTGTGTTGCTAAAGGAGAGGTTCAGCTCTGCTCCCATCCTTACGCAGCCTGATGTGACTAAACCATTCTTGGTTGAGGTTGATGCTTCTTCTGTGGGGGTCGGCGCGGTGTTGTCTCAGGCAAAGACGGATGGAGTACATCCCTGTGCTTTTTTTTCAAAGAAATTTTCTGAGTCTGAACTAAATTATGATATCGGTAATCGGGAATTGTTGGCAATTAAACTCGCATTTGAACACTGGCGTCATTTTTTGGAGGGAGCGGAATTTCCCGTTCAAGTCTTCACCGATCATAAAAATCTGATCTACCTTGATGCTGCCAAACGCTTGAATGCCCGTCAGGCTAGGTGGGCACTGTTTTTCTCACGGTTTAATTTTACCGTTACTTACATCCCAGGTACTAAAAATGTTAAAGCTGATGCTTTGTCTCGCAGCTTTTCTCCTATGGTGGGTACTGAGGAGGAGGAGGAAAACATCTTGCAAGAGGGGGTTGTTATTGCTGTTTTGGACTCCGTGTTGGAAGATGAGATTCTTAAAGCACAGGAGAATGCCCCATCTAACACGCCGCATGGGAGGTTGTTTGTGCCTGGTACCCTGAGGAGAGATTTGTTTGATGAATGTCATGACTCTCGGTTGGCAAGGTCATCCTGGAATCTCTGAGACCAAGAGACTTGTGGGTCGCAGTTTTTGGTGGCCAGGATGGCAGAAGGAAGTCATTAAGTGGGTGCGCCAATGCACTGTGTGTGCTAGATCTAAGTCTTCTCATTCTCCTGCTGCGGGGTTGCTTTGCCCTTTGGAGGTCCCTAGTGCACCTTGGACACATTTGGCTATGGACTTTATTACTGACCTTCCCCCCTCTGAGGGTTTCACTGTTATCTGGGTGGTCGTGGACCGTTTTAGCAAGATGTGTCACTTGGTTCCTTTCATCAAACTGCCCTGCGCTAAGACTCTCGCTAAGGCCTTTGTCAAGGAAATAGTCAGACTACATGGTGTTCCTACTGACATTGTTTCTGATAGGGGACCTCAGTTTGTGGCTCGTTTTTGGCGCGCCTTTTGTGACAGGTTGGGAGTTCATTTGTCGTTTTCATCCGGATATCATCCTGAGTCTAATGGCCAGACAGAAAGGAAAAACCAGGATGTTGAGCAGTTCTTGCGTTGTTTTGTGACTGATAATCAAGAGGGGTGGTCTGAGTTTCTGCCACTTGCTGAGTTTGCTCTTAACAATCATACATCCGCTTCTGCTGGTTGTTCGCCTTTTTTTTGTTGTACTGGGAGACATCCGTCTTTTGGGTCATTTTCCAAGTTGGGATCGGCTGTACCTGAAGAGGAGAATTTTTCTGGTGTTTTGGAGAGAGTTTGGACTGATGTACGTGGTAATCTTCAGGAGGCTAACAAAAGATCCAAAGTGTATTTTGATAGAAAACGACAAGAGGTTTTGTTTGCTATTGGTGACATGGTTTGGTTGTCCTCTAAGAATCTGCGCTTGAGGATTCCGTCTAAGAAATTGGGTCCCAAGTTTGTAGGGCCCTTTAAGGTGCTTCAGGTTATTAAGCAATCTGCTGTTAAGTTGGAGCTTCCTACCTCCTTCAAGATTAATCCGGTGTTTCATGTTTCTCTCTTGAAAAAAGCTGAGGTCTCAGATGGAGACGTCTCGGCCACTGTTCCCCTGGTGGTGGAGGACGGGCAATATGAGATTTCCCGCATCCTAAATTCTAGACGGTATACAGGGAGTTTGCAGTACCTCGTCGCTTGGAAGGGTTATGGACCCGAGGATAACTCATGGGTGAGGGCGGATGATGTTTCTGCGTCTAGACTTGTCAGAGCGTTTCACAAGGGGTTTCCGGATAAGCCTAAGTCCTAGGGGATCCGGAGGATCCTCTTAGAAGGGAGGGTACTGTTAGAACCCTCTTGTTAGATTTTGTTTCAGTTTGCTGGTCACATGACCTTTTTTCCCTATTTAGTCTGGCTCCGCCCTTCTGGCTTTGCTGGACTTCATTGTATTATCAACTCTTAAGCTAGCCAGGTGCTTAGGTGCCTTACTCTGTCAGTTTTGCTTGATCTTAGGATCTCTTAGTATTTGTTTTCTGTTTTATATTCCCTGCTACACTTTCTGTTAGGAGGTGTCCATCTTTTCACCCAGTCCCTAGATCTTGTAGGGATTCCTCCCTCGCAACTATAGGTCTTCGTTCAGACTAGCTGAGGACTTTAGCGGGTCTGGTCGCAGGATCAGGTCCCCCGTTACATCATAGGGATCCAGCTCAGTCCTATTGTAGGGACAGAATTTCCACCTTTCCTTAGTGCTTGTAGCAGATCATAACAAAAGCAGTCAAGGAGGAAGGGACGTCTTGTTTCTTTTCCAATGTACAGACAAGAGATGAATGATTACTTTCATACTTTTATTTTTACATTTTTCAGACTGTTCAGACTTTATTTATTATGTATTGCTTATGTAACATATTCCACAGCGCTTTACATACATTATCATCACTGTACCCAATGGGACTCACAATCTAAATTCCCTATCAGTATGTCTTTGGAGTGTGGGAGGAAACCATAGTACCCGGAGGAAACCCACGCAAACACGGGGAGAACATACAAACTCCTTGCAGATGTTGTCCTTGGTGGGATTTGAGCCATCGTGCTTTATCATAGATGTGAGGTGTAAGCGTGCCAGAGTGCTCTACGTCCCAACATGAACAGTTGCAATTAAAATTATTCGACCCTCCCACTGCAAATTAGAATTATTAGCGACATTTAAACTTTTGATGCTGTTTGCAGTTAACTAATCAAACTAGAGTAATTTAACCCCTACACGACCTTGGGATTTTACATTTTTCCGTTTTTGATTTTTACTACTTCTTCTCACAGCCATATTTTTTTTATTTTTCCGTCAATATGGCTGTGTGAGGTCTTGTTTTTTTGCGGGACCGGTGGTTTGATTGGGGGTGCTGCCGAGTGCAGCAAGAACTATATTCATGTAGCATGAACTGCTTTCCTCGGAGCCCTCGTCTGATCAGCAGCAGTAAGGACCTTCCATGAGGTGCCACGTCAGACTTCTCACCGATAACGTGGGTATGTTACTGGGGTTTAGGTGACACAGCTTTGAAGGTTTTGTTTCCAGACGCAGTTGCTTATTTAAGTCAAATTGAATGTCTCAGAACATCTCTCGTTACTTGATGATTACTTGTCGTTGCTAGAGTTTGTTTGCCATGAATGAATTATTTGGAAAAGTCCTGGTAAGGACAGACAACCACAAAAGCCAATTGCCTCAAAATTTTGTTTCTCAAACATGTGGCTTTAGGCACTACCACATTGTCTGGCCGTACCCTGAACTTACACAGATCACCAAACAGTGGCTGGGCGTGTTCTCCTTGGTTCCTCTCTGCTGATGCCACTCGAGCATCAGGAGGTGAAGTGAGTGGCGTCCACAGACAGTCACATTTAAGAACGCGTCGAGCCACTGTGTGCGTACATGGCCGACATAGCCAGGATCGGTGCACATGCGGACCTTCACGTGGGGCCCACAGTTTCTTCTTTATGCCAGTCATATTGAAGACACTGCTGGTGTAAGATACACCTGATTCTTTCAGGTAGGCGTACTGTTCAGTGAATTAGAAACACCACAAAATTGGTGTAAATTTTGATGCATTTTCCAGTGGGTCTCGCAATGCCACATCCCACCGAAAATCTTCGCATTTTTGCACAGTGTGTCAAAACTTAAGTAAAAACGCCAAAAGTCACTATTTTTTGGGGCCCTTTCGACTTACCACTCTGATGTAATTATTTAGAACAATTAGAAATAGCAAAATAATTGTTTTGTGTGGAATATACCATATATATATTAGTGAGTCTGAACACACTCAGTTTTACCAGCTATAGGTGAAAATGAATGGCTGCTGGAACAGTGATACATAGGCAGGCTTTCTCCGGTTACATTATTTTATAATCATTTTTATCTTTTACCACCAGAGGTCTCTACCTGAATATGTGCATGTTAAATATACGCTGCAGTTAGTGGTACTGTTCAATATTTATTTTTTATTTGCCTCTTCAGAGAGAAAGAGGACTTGAACTCTATAGCGCCACCTGTTGGAAGTAGCAATCCTACAAGTCACAATTAATCCTTTAACCAATCTGATTTGACTTTTATCCTAAGTCATATTGCAAGACTTGTCAAAGGGTTGATTGTGACTTGTAGGATCACTACTTCCAACCGGTGGCGATATAGATTTCAAGTCCTCTTTCTCTCTGAAGAGGCAATTTGCATATAAAATTGGCCCTCGTCAGTGCAAAGTATGAGAACTGATTTGGCTAGGTGAGAGCCTCTGGACTGAGGTCTAAGGGTTACAGTCCTGGCATGTCAAGGTAAGAAGGCTTATTCGCCGTGCAATGTTCCTCTGGGAAATTTTATTTGCAAATTGCTCTTTTTTTATTTTTGGTCATGTGAGGGCTTGTTTTTTGCGGAACTAGTTGTAATTTTGAACGACACCATTGGTTTTACCATGTCGTGTACTCGTAAACTGAAAAAAATTTCCAAGTGCAGTGAAATTGCGAAAAAAGTGCAAGTCCCACAGTTGTTGTTTTTTTTTAACCATGTTCACTAAATGATAAACCTGACCTGCCATTATGATTCTCCAGGTCATTAGAGTTCATAGACACCAAACATGTATAGGTTCTTTTTTATTTAAGTGGTGAAAGAAAATTCCAAAATTTGTTAAAAAGAAAAAAAAAATAGATTTCCAATACCCGTAGCATCTCCATTTTTCGTGATCTCGTGTTGGGTGAGGGCTTGTTTTTTACGTGCCGAGCTGACGTTTTTAATTACACCATTTGGTGCAGATACAATTTTTTGATCGCCCATTATTTGCATTTTATTGCAATGTTGCGGTGACCAAAAAAACATAATTCTGGCCTTTTTACTTTTCTTCCTGTTACGCCGTTTAGCGATCAGGTTCATTTATTTTATATTGATCGGGCAATTCTGAATGCGACGATACCAAATATGTGTATGTTTGATTTTTTTTATTGTTTTATTTTGAATGGGGCGAAAGGGGTGTGATTTGAACTTTAATTTTTTAATTTTTTTTAAAAACTTTTGGCATGCTTCAATAGTCTCCATGGGAGACTAGAAGCTGCACTTGTCCAATCGGCTCTTCTACATACAGACGATGATCAGATCGCCTGTATGTAGCAGAAATGCTCACTTGCTATGAGCGCTGACCACCTGGCGACGCTCATAGCAATCTGGCAGTGACAACCATAGAGGTCTGCTGGAGACCTCTGGTTGTCATTCCAACCCATCGGTGACCCGCAATCACATGATGGGGTCACCTATGGGCGGGATTTCCAGCGTTCTTGCCGGAAGTGCGAGTTAAATGCCGCTGTCAGAGTTTGACAGCGGCATTTAACAGGTTACCAGCCATTGGTGGATCGCGATTCCACTCGCTGTTAGAGGCACATGTCAGCTGTTCAAAACAGCTGACATGTGCCGGAAAAGATGTGGGCTCACAACCTGAGCCCACATCAAAGGGAGGGAGTCCGACATCGGCGTACGTTTACACCCGATGTCGGAAAGGGGTTAATTAAAATTAAGTTAGTTCATGGGACGACCCCTTTTGGTTGTTTCCATATGAAAAGTTTTACTGTTACATTTGATGATAAGGAAAACTTCCTCAAGTGTAGACTTTTTTTTAATAAATATTAAGGTTGGCCCATGCCCTTTTTCAAATTTTTACATTTAAGCCATCTGTGTATTTAAGTTTGACATATCTGGCCTACAAAAAAGTTTCTCATTACCATGGCGCCACATGAGAAACATCTAAGGATAGGTAAAACAAGTGAGCTGTCTCAAGATATTTGCAACCTTATTGTTGCAAAACATACTGATGGCTTTGGTTACGGAAGAATTTCTAAACTACTGAAGGTACTAGTGGGCACTGTTAGGGCTGTACGCAGCGTTCAATCCTCAGCAAATCCGGATGTAATACGGCCCGTGGAAACATACCCTAAAAGGTCCCATATTAAACCAAAACCCTTGCTGCAATATTCCAGTTTATGAAGCTAAAGTACTCATACTTATGAATTTATTACCTGGGGAGCTGTGGTGTAGTGAACCGTTCGGCTGACTGTGCTGGGTGAGGGATGGTCAAGAAGTCTGTTGTGGCAGGGCTGTGCTTCCTTCACACCCGAAGGAGCACCGTTTCACACTTCTTCTTTGCTTGTTTTTTATTATGTATAACCCTCCTCACATGTAAAGCGCCGTGGAATAACTGGCACTATAATAATAATAATAATAATAAAAAATAATAATGATTATAATAATAAGAATATAGAAAGGTTAGTTATCCATAACTTATGTCCTAGATAAGCCCTTCCTGCCTCAATTTGTTTCCCCAAGGATGATTAATCAGGAGACCTGATAGCACAATATCCTACTTCAGATGTTCAAGGAATACTGTCAAAATTAGGGCAGACATCAGCAAATGTGGCATCAATTGACCCACAGTAGAAATTTTATAATGGCGTAGCAGTCAGGCATGGGCCATGCATGAGGCCTGGTCTGGGCCATCATTTACCGTTTTGAATTGAAACTAAAATTAAGATGTGGGTGAGGGATCAATGTAGGCCTCCTGTGCTCTGATACCTCATGCAACAGCTCAGACTGCTTTTCTGCTCAGCCACACTCAAGTGACACAAATACCCACTTCGTGGACTACTATTGTTAAAAAACAATTATGGATAGTAACATAGTTAGTTGACTGACACACATGAAGGAGAGCCAACTTGGTGTCAAAAAATTTCCAAAAATTAGGGGCATACACCAAGAAAAGTGATATCAATTGACCCACTGTAGAAATGTTATAATGGTGCCGCATGGATGGATGGGACAGTGCCTGGCCCAGCATTTCTAGTTTACAGATTGATCAGTAGGAGGTGGATGAGTGACAGGTGTAGTCCTGGTGCTCTGAGACCCCACTACAGGCAACCGACCAGATGGAGACCCAACTTGGAGTCTCCATATTTCAAAAAATTATTGGCACACACCACTAAAGTGGCATCAATTTCCCCAGAGTAGAAACAGTATAATGGTGCTCTGAGACCCTGCCATTACAGGCAACACACAGGGAGACCCGAGTCTCCATTTACCAAAAATTTGGCTTGGTGTGACTCGGGAGGAAGCAAAAGGAGGAAGAATATTAGGTGCTTTAAAAAAAAAGGCAAATTGTAAAAGTAACAGTGATGGACACACCTTCTGATTGTGGCACCACTAAGGCACTTGTTAATAATATCAGCAGCAGTAACAACAGCAGCCACAGAAGCCACAACAAAGGTGTCACAGACTGCAGTAATGCGAGGTCAATGCAGCACACTGAAAACTACACCATCTCTTAGTCTGCCCAGTCTGCGACTGTGGTGCAAAAGTAATTGGAGATCCATGACTTGTTCATTTTGATGAAAGTTAGGTGGTCTATACTTTCAGGGGACAGGCTGATACGCTTATCCGTCAAGACACTACTAGCAGTGCTGAAGACACGTTCTGAGCGAACACTGGCTGCCGAGCATGACAAAATCCTCCCTGATGGCATCAATATTGAGCTTGAGATACTCATGCACCATCCTCTTCAGTCTTTCACTATGTGTCAGGAAGGTCTAAAAAATGTGTGAAAATACTCACAGAAATTGCTTATGCCATTTACACTGCTGCTGCTAATGCTTTTGCGTTGACGACTCAACGTTTCAACGTTTTCTGCGATGCACACTGTGTGCTTCACTGCTGTCTTTTGGAAAGCCACTTTTAAGATTGTCTACAAGCATGTATTGATACAACAGCATGTGCGTGTTCCTTTCTAGATGAGGGAAGCATGTTTCAAAATTTACTATTGTAGCATGGATCTAACAGAGTGGCAACCCAGTAGTCAGCACTATTTCTAATCCAAACAATACGGGCGTCATGTTGCAGACAGTGCAACAAGAAGACACTTGTGTGTCAGGCGCTTCAATGAGGTCCACGTCCATGGTGTGTTGGTGGGTTGCACTCAAGCTTGCTTCCTCCGTCCCCTCCCGCTAACCACAGACAACAGAGAGATCATTATTCTCCTCTCCTGACTGTTGCGCACCCATCACCTTTTCCTCCTCCATTTGTTCCTTGGCTTCTGCACTTTCACTAACAATTTGTCTGGTACCATGAGCCCCCCCCTTGATCACTGTAATCCATCCTCTCATGTCACCCACCTGTGCGATGACTGTCCGGAACTTGAAGAGGATGCTCCTCTTCTGCTTTTTCCTCTTCCTTTGGGACCACCACATCCTCCCGAAGACTATTCAAAGTGTGCTTCAGCATGTAGATGTACAAAGTGTTAGATACAGAGGTTTGTCGTGCAAGCCTTGGGGATTTCAAAACTTGTGGAGCAGGCCCTTCCTTTCTGTGCCTGCAGCCACCAGTCACCCAGTCAGTGAAATGTAATGCCCCTAGCCATGCTTGCTCATCCAGGTGTCAGTGGTGAAATGCACCCTGTCAGACACAGATTTTTTCACGGAATGGGTGATGTCTGCGACATGCTGGTATAGTTCAGGCACAGCTTTCTTAGAGAAGTAATGGCGACTGGGCAACTGGTAATCTGTGACTGCGATGGCCATCAGTTTTCGGAAACCGTCTGTATCTGCCAGGAGGAAAGGCAGCATTTCCTTAGCCAACAGATTGCAGATGGTGGAGATCAAGCTCTTAGCTTTGGCATGTGTAGTAGGAAACAATCTTTTACGTGACCTCATCTGTGGGACCGAGGGTTGACTGCTGTGCTGAGAGAGGATGGAGTGGGTTATACATGAGAAAACTGCAGTGTTTGACTGAAGTGGCGACTGGTCGCTGTACCACAGAATCAGCAGCACTATGGATTTATATGCTGAAGTGGCGACTGGTCTCTGTACCACAGAATCAGCAGCACTGTGGATTTATATGCTGAAGTGGCGACTGGTCGCTGTACCACAGAATCAGCAGCACTATGGATTTATATGCTGAAGTGGCGACTGGTCTCTGTACCACAGAATCAGCAGCACTATGGATTTATATACTGAAGTGGCGACTGGTCACTGTACCACAGAATCAGCAGCACTATGGATTTATATGCTGAAGTGGCGACTGGTCGCTGTACCACAGAATCAGCAGCACTATGGATTTATATGCTGAAGTGGCGACTGGTCTCTGTACCACAGAATCAGCAGCACTATGGATTTATATACTGAAGTGGCGACTGGTCACTGTACCACAGAATCAGCAGCACTATGGATTTATATGCTGAAGTGGCGACTTGTGGCTGCAGCACAGAGTCAGCAGCACTATGGATTTATATACTGAAGTGGCGACTGGTCACTGTACCACAGAATCAGCAGCACTATGGATTTGTATACTGAAGTGGCGACTGGTCACTGTACCACAGAATCAGCAGCACTATGGATTTATATGCTGAAGTGGCGACTTGTGGCTGCAGCACAGAGTCAGCAGCACTATGGATTTATATACTGAAATGGCGACTTGTGGCTGCAGCACAGAATCAGCAGCACTATGGAGTTATATGCTGAAGTTGCAACTTGTGGCTGCAGCACAGAATTAACACTCCAGATTTACATGCTGGAAGATCTATTTGGCAGAGGATCCTTTCTATCTGCACTAGCTGAGAATAAACAACCTACTAGCTAAACTGACTACTTGCAGCAGCCTCTCTGCGCTGTCACACTCACAAAATGGCGAAGAAGCCACATGTCCGCTTTTTATATGGAGAGGGACATGACGCTTCGTCAACCAATGACAGAAGCCCTTGTGTTTGGATGTTGTGGATCGTTTCTGCTCCCTGATTGGCTGCCGGAATCTCCCCACATTAAGTTAATTTAAAAAAATAAATAACCGTCCGCAGCTCCTCTGACCGATGCGCACCCCCTCTTGTGCAAAATATGAATTAAATTTCAGTGAGCGTGTTCAATGCTTTTTTTCCTCTGTCATTTCTCATTATTACACATAATTTATGGACATCTATGGTGATTTCTTTCATGTGTGGATAAGATGGATTGTTATTGACATCTGGTGAGAATTTCATGTCAAGAGCACCTTTAGAAATATAGCTGCTTAGAAAATTTGTGACGTGTTCAATACTTATTTCACGAAGCGTTATATATTACAAAGTCTCTTATTTTCATGTGTACTATTGATTTATGAAATACAAAGGAAAGTGACTGGTACTTTATAAATGCTGTAGTCGCTTGGGTAAAATTAAAAAAAAACCTTATATTCCCCTCCTTTAGTGATGTCTTCCAATGATGTTGGCACCTGATTTCCCGGCGCTCGCTTGACTTTGTTATGGATTTTATGCCACTTTAGCTCTGCTTTTTTCACTCTTACAAAACTCCAATGGAAATCCTCCACTGATGGGCGGCAATGCGGACATGGCATAAATATGCCAAGCGAACACCTGGAGACCCAGGACCGACAGCACTGGAAGGCCACTGTGTGGAAGGTGAATATCAGGGGTTTTTATTTTACACGGAGGACTACATTAGGAAGGTGTTTTCCAAGTAATGGACAATCCCTTTAAAAGAGGACGCCTAATATATCTATATATACTCACATGTGGCTGGGGCACACCAGTAGGCAGTAGTCCTTGTCTCTTCCACAGCTCAGGGCAAATCATGGTTCTCATAGGGTCTTCGATGTTGCAGTGGTGGAGGGGGCTTGAAGGTAAATGCCTCTTCTATCGAGTTGATTTTCCTTCAACATGTGAAGACGTCCAGAATGTTGCTAATTACACTGAGGAGCTGTCAGGGCTTAAAGATTATAAACGTGTTCCTTCTTTTTTTTAGCGCCGAGACTTCTCTGCAATCTAATTATTTCAGGAGCAGTATTCTGTATGAGAAGACACTTCAAAGTCAGGTTAATTATGGAAGATTCGCCATCACATAGGTTGATGTATTCTGTCTGGCACTTTCTTATAGGGACAGTTCGGAAATTAACTATTACATGCAAGTATTATAACACCATAATAGAATTTTTAAATCCATTTTTTTAGTCCTAGTAACGTGCCCGAGAGCGAAGTGCTGCTTATATGAACGGCTCGTAACGAAACACTTTGTATAGAGCATTAGAGCCCAAAGAGGACATATTCAGGTATCCATTGCCCGTAATTTACCTCATAGAACATTGCTGTCTTCTCTTTTAGTATGTGATGACATCATGCATTATAGCTAAAACCACGTTAAATGTTGAGGGGCTTGTTCTCAATTCCTCATCTGTGTCCAGCAATCTTCTCTTCAAACAAGTATGCAAGTACTGTATATCTTAAATAGGACCTGCCACTTGCACATAAAATTACTAAATAATTTGTAAAGATCCCTGTGCGCCCCTGATTCTACACTTCTTTCTGTTTCGTACTGCTTCACTCCATTGCAGAGATATTCACATTTGTTTTTATTCCAGAGCACTCTATGTGAAATTTCTGCTTGTAGACCAACTGGGTGGGTATTTCTTCAGTCTTCTCTGGGGTCAAGCAGTTTTACCCCTTCCCGGGTGCTTCAGTCAAGCCACTGGCGCCCCTATAATTTTAAAATTGACTGTTTCTCAGGCGGCGGCAGCCAGGGGGGGGCAGAGCAGAACCTAATGTGTAGAGGAAGTGAGAAGGAAGATGAGGAAGCATTCACTTGGGAAGGGGAAGGGAGTATTTTTTTTTTTTTTTTGCAAGGCCATTATTTAGTTTTGGAGCATCATTGGGGCTTTATACTGTATTTGGCAGATATGGGGGCATTATTCAGTATGCAGATATATGGGGCCCTTATTCATCTGGAGATCTTGGGGGGTATTTTAACGTATGCACATATATGGGCCATTATACAGTCTGGAAACATCATTGGGGGATTATACTGTATGCAGCGAATGGGCCATTATTCGTATCAGCATATATGGGGGCCCTTATTCAGTCTGGGCACATGTGGGGGATTTACGTATGCACAGTATAGGGGCCATTTTCATATGCAGCAGTATTGGGGGCCCTTATTCGTCGGGAATGTGGGGCTATTTACTGATGCAGCATTTTAAAAGGGGGGCCCTTATACAGTTGCAGCATATATGGGGCCCTTATTCAGTATAAAAAACTCATGTGGGGGTATTATACTGTATGCAGAGTATATGGGGGCCATTTTCTATGGAGCATCATGTGGGGGTTTATACTGTATGCAGCATTTAAAGGGGCCCATTATTTTATTGGGCATCATTGGGGCTATTATACTGTAGCACAGATATGGGCCATTATTCATTGGAGCATCATGTGGGGGCCATTCTACTTATGCAGCAGTTATGGGGCCATTATTCAGTATAACATCATGGGGCATTATACTGTATGCACATATATGGGGCCTTATTCAGTATGGAGATATGGGGGCATTATACTGATGCAGCAGTTATGGGTCCATTATTCATAGGACAATGTGGGGCTATTAACTTATCCTTATGGGGGATTATTTAGTCTGGGGGCATCATGTGGGGGTATTATACTTATCAGCAGTATATGGGGCCCTTATTCAGTATCATCTGTGGGTATTTACGTATGCGCATATATGGGGCCATTACATAGGGGCATCATGTGGGGCTATTTTTACTTATCACATATATGGGGCCATTATTCAGTAGTTTTTTT
>JARQOD010000007.1:14926742-14954054 GCA_033576555.1 Oophaga sylvatica
TGTCATTACAAGCACATCTTGTGGCTCACCTCTCACAGACTGTCAGCTGTGTTCTTCTTCCACACTTACTGACATTGCTGGGAGATGAGAGCTGTAGTTGCAATGGATGGAGAATCCAGAAACTCTACAGCAGTTCTAGATCCACATCTCCAAACATTTAACTCCCATATAGTGAGTGTAGCGCTGGCATCCCTGCATGCAGCCCCTCTCCACTGCAGGGATGCCAACTCACTCACCGCCGCGGCCCTCATCCCGCAGCTCCTCCTCCTTCCTTGTTGGCTGCTGCCCGGGGTGCGCACTACACAGCGTGCAGATCCTTGGGCACTGTGCTTAGAGCGCACACACTCCCTCCTTAAAGGAGCCACGTGTGCCATCCTAAAGTGTTCACAGCCAATGGCTGGGGGACACTTATTTAAGGCACCCCCACCTGCATGGATGTGCCTGTGCAAGGCCTGTGCCAAGCCTAACTCCACCATCAGGGGCACTACATAAAAGTCAGGTGCTCACCTAGTTACGCCCCTCCAGGCTCTTCTCTAATCACATCATAGTGGTTCCACCACTCCTGTTACAGCTAGACATTTTAAATCTACGTTGGTGCGTCATTGACTGTTTCTCCAATGCACCATTCCAGTCACCTGAACACTGCAGCCAATTGCAGGCCTCACTAGAGTGACAGGTAAGTGTGCCAGATTTTGTTATTTTCACCCCATCCATACCATAGTTAACATTTTTATTGAGGCCACACAGCCACTTTTAACAACCTTTTTTTAAATAATGTTTTTTCATCAGCACTTAACTACAGTAAGCAACGAAAAATAGTACCAGTCCCCTAAATCCAATAGATTAGGGATTTCACAATTTCTATAGCCTTGCCTTATTTATCTTCCTTCTGTCTTCAGTATTTCTGTAGAGGTTTCTAGTGTATCATTTCCAAAAGCTTAAAAGGAATCTCTCATCAGGTTTTTGGTGCCTAATCTGAGAGCTGTGGTTGCACAACATAGTACTGCAGAGCGTCTACTTTACAAGTAAAAATTTCATATAGCCGATGGTACAATCACTGCAGGAGCTGCTCATTGGCTGCTCGTGCCGCCAGCATCTGAAGCAGCTGCTCCACTGTCCTGTGCTGTGCTTTGTGTGTATGTGATAGAATCTGAACTCTTACCGCAAAGTTCTGTGGGCCTCCCTCGCTTCACCATCCAATAGATGTGTGAGAGCTTGTTAGGAAAGCAATATATAATGGTAGGAAATTGACAACTGTAAAGTAGAGGATCAGAGGAAATGAAGCATAGATGGCAAAGTATTCCTCAGAAACACTTTCCTAAAGTCATATTCCATTTCTTTCAGAAGCACCTCTAGCTTCACATATCTTAAAGCATCAGTCCAGTATTTTTTTATTGCAGGGTCTGGAATGGTGCTACTAACATAAGATCCCTACACCTAATATTATACTCCCCACTGTATTATGCTGTCTTCAGCTATTCCTGGTTGCCGTTCCATTCCTGCTGCTCCATTTTGTGCCACTCACTTCTGACTGACCGGAAGTCAGAGGTAACGGTTACAAGCTCTCAATGTAAGCCTATGAGACCCAGAACAAGGCTCTCATAGACTTATATTGAAAAGTGACCTCCAACTCACTCCAGCGAATACTGGAGAGATCTGGCAGGTCACAAACTGCTGCAGACCGATAGGAGCAGTGTCAATAACAGCAGAAGACGATAGTTGATAAGTATAAGACTAAGTGCAGGGGCCTTACATTAGTAACACCACTGCAGCGCTGAAATAAAAAAAAGTTGGAGTGGTGCTTTAATTTGTAACAGCTTTCATTGGATGTTGTCAGTCTGGAAAGTTTCCTTGTAATTGGCTGCAGAAATAAACCTATCAGTCAAACAGTGATTGTTTTCACACTATATCTGAAGGGCATTTCCTGTGAGGCTGAACAGCAGCGACTCCAGAGAGGATTTGGATCATTTGCATAACTGAGCAGGATAAAGTACACATGATTTTTAATACAATTTTTTTGTGATACTAATGAAAACTATCTTTGGATCACCTTGCTCAGAGGGAAGCTGCTCAGGTGCCTTATAAGAGATGGGCAGGCACCTGGATGTTTGGGTCCGGCGGGTTCGGCCGAACAGTTACAAAATGTTCAGGTTCGGGTATCAGAACAGTACCCGGACCCAAACCCCATTCACTTGAATGGGGGGCTCGAACATCCAGTATTTGCCACGCTGTCATGTGCATGACAACGCGGCAAATATCGCTTCTGTTCAGCGGTCAGATAGCACACAGATCTAGACAAGTTCCTTAGGGGGTCTAGTTTCCAAAATGGGGTCACTTGTGGGGGTTTCCACTGTTTAGGCACATCAGGGACTCTTGCAAACTGAACATGACACCCATCAAAGTCTGCATTCCAAAACATCATTACTTCCTTTCCGAGCCCTGAAGTGCGCCCAAACAGTATTTCTCCCCCACATATGGGGTATCAGAGTACTCAGGACAAATTGGACAACAACTTTTGGGGTCCAATTTCCTTGGGAAAAATAAACAATTGGAAAATTGAGGACTAAAAAATCATTTTTTCTGGAATTTTTTTTTCTTTCTCACACCCAGGCATTATAAACTTTAGTGAAACACTTGGGGGTTGAACATGCTCACCACAGATCTAGATAAGTTCCTTAAGGGGTCTAGTTTCGAAAATGGTGTCACTTGTGAGGGGTTTCCACTGTTTAGGCACATCAGGGGCTCTCTAAACGCGACATGGCATACAGCCAATTCTGCGTCGAAAAAGTCAAACTGCGCTCCTTCACCTCTGAGCTCTGCCATGCACCCAAACAGTGGTTTACCCCCACATATTGGGTATCAGCGTACTCAGGACAAATTGCACAATAACTTTTGAGGTGTTGTTATCCTTGGAAAATAAAAATTGGAGTGAAAAGATCATTTTTGTGGAAAAAATATGATTTTTTAATTTTACGGCTCTACGTTATAAACTTATGTGAAGCACTTGGGGGTTGAAAGTGCTCACCACAAATCTAGATAAGTTCCTTAGGGGGTCTACTTTCTAAAATGGCATCACTTGTGGGGGATTCCCACTGTTTAGGCACATCAGGGGCTATCCAAATGCGACATGGCGTCCAATCTCGATTCCAGCCAATTTTGGTTTAAAAAAGTCAAATGGCGCTCCTTCCCTTCCGAGCTCTGCCGTGCGCCCAAACAGTGGTTCCCCCCCACATATGGGGTATCAGCGTACTCAGGACAAATTGGACAACAACTTTTATGGTCCAATTTCTCATGTTACCCTTGGAAAAATAAAAAATTGGTGACTTAAATATAATTTTTGTGGAAAAAAAATAGGATTTTTTATTTTCATGTCTGGGCATTATAAACTTGTGTGAAGCATTTGGGGGTTCAAAGTGCTCACCATAGATCTAGATAAGATCCTTAGGGGTCTAGTTTCCAAAATGGGGTCACTTGTGGGGGGTTTCCACTGTTTAGGCACATCAGGGACTCTTGCAAACTGAACATGACACCCATCAAAGTCTGCATTCCAAAACATCATTACTTCCTTTCCGAGCCCTGAAGTGCGTCCAAACAGTATTTCTCCCCCACATATGGGGTATCAGCGTACTCAGAACAAATTGGACAACAACTTTTGGGGTCCAATTTCCTTGGGAAAAATAAAAAATTGGGGACTAAAAAATCATTTTTGTGGAATTTTTTTTTTCACAGCCAGACATTATGGACTTTAGTGAAACACTTGGGGGTTCAAAGTGCTCACAACAGATCTAGATAAGTTCCTTAGGGGGTCTAGTTTCCAAAATGGTGTCACTTGGGGGTTTCCAAAGTTTAGGCACATCAAGGGCTCTCCAAACGCGACATGGCGTACAATCTCAGTTCCAGCCAATTTTGGTTTGGAAAAGTCAAACGGCGCTCCTACCCTTCCCAGCCCGGCCGTGCGCCCAGACAGTGGTTTTCCCCCACATATGGGGTATCAGGAGAAATTGCACAACAACTTTTTCTGTCCATTTTCTTCTTTTACCCTTGTTACAATAAAAATTTTTTTGTAAATTATCATTTTTGTGACTAAAAAGTTAAATGTTCATTTTTTCCTTCGAAGTAGCTTCAGCTCCTGTGAAGCACTTGAAGGGTTAATAAACTTCCTGGATGTGGTTTTGAGTACCTTGAGGGGTGTAGTTTTTAGAATGGTGTCACTTTTGGGTATTTTCTGCCATATAGACCTCTCAAAGTGACTTCAAATGTGAGGTGGTCCCTAAAAAATGGTTTTGTACAACTTGTTGTAAAAATGAGAAATCGCTGGTCAACTTTTAACCCTTATAACTTCATAACAAAAAAAAATTGGTTTCAAAATTGTGCTGATGTAAAGTAGACATGTGGGAAATGTTATTTAGTAACTATTTTGTGTGACATATTTCTCTGTTTTAAGGGAATAAAAATTCAAAGTTTGAAAATTGCAAAATTTTCAAAATGTTTGCCATATTTCCATTTTTTTCATAAATAAACGCAAGTTATATCAAAGAAATTTTACCACTATCATGAAGTACAATATGTCACGAGAAAACATTCTCAGAATTGCTAAGATCCGTTAAGCGTTCCAGAGTTATAACCTCATAAAGAGACAGTGGTCAGAATTGTAAAAATTGGCCCGGTCATTAATGTGCAAACAACCCTCGGGGGTAAAGGGGTTAATTTATTTAAGAATTTTTTTAAAATTATTTTTACACATGTTGTTTTTTTTTTTTTTACTTTGTCCCAGGGTGGGACATCACTATATATTGTCAGATCGCTAATCTGACAGTTTGTACAGTACTCGCTGTCAGATCAGCGATCTGACAGGCAGTGCAGGAGGCTTCTCAGCGCCTGCTCTCAGCAGGCACTGACAAGCCACCTCCCTGCAGGACCCGTAAGGACCCCGCAGCCATCTTGGATCCGGGGGCATGCAGGCAGGAGGCCCTCGGAACAACGCAATCACATCTCCGTGATGCTCCCCTATGCTGTTGGAACACTGCGATCAAAGATGATCGCAGTGTGTCGGGGGTTAAAGTGCCAGGAGTGATCCGTGACTGCTCCTGGCACTTAGTACCGGGTGTCAGCTGTGAGAATCAGCTGACACCCGGCTGCGATCGACCACGTTTCTCCCGTGAGCGTGGCCAATCGCATATGACGTACTGTCCCGTCCAGGGTCAATAAGGCCCAGGTCACCTGAACGGGATAGTACGTTTAAGGTCAAAAAGGGGTAAATCACTATTCACACTCTCATAGTTCTTTATATTCTGTTTCAAGACTAATTGCAAAATCTCATGAGAACAAGTTAAAATAATTTTTTACAATTCAATCGTCAACGAAGGGTCATCTTTAAAATGAGATAATTCTTCGACCACTTGAAGTCCTCTAGTAACTCTGCTACAGTCCACATAGAATTTGAAGGAATTATTTGTCCAAAATAAATTAATTTCTCTCTCTGCCAATGACATATGTTTAAATTCCAAATTCTTGGTGCTTAAAAATTGTATCTCGTCTTGCTGCTCGCACTCTTTAAAATACAAGTCCACATTTTCCCGTCCTGCCTGTAGACCATTGGTAACAGGTAATGCCTCTGTTTCCATAATAGCGGTTTATAATAACAGCTGACCAAATCCAGTTTGTGAATGGCTTTATAGGCACAAAACCGGTGTGCTGCAGGCAGACAAAAACATGTAGCAATTACAGAGAATAGAAGATGCCGAGCACCACCGGTGTTACATAGAGCTAATACCATCAGCTGGACAAAGATACCGCAGGCATAAAACCTTTTTGTCCTTCAGGTGCACACTGGAACAAGATGCATGATCCAAATGAAATGAAAAAAAGGTGGCACTCACTGGAATGAAGTCCAAACTTTATTGGTCCAAATAATGTTTAAAACATCT
The DNA here is from genome assembly GCA_033576555.1 of Oophaga sylvatica. Classification (NCBI taxonomy): domain Eukaryota; kingdom Metazoa; phylum Chordata; class Amphibia; order Anura; family Dendrobatidae; genus Oophaga; species Oophaga sylvatica. The sequence continues at coordinate 14,932,670 of JARQOD010000007.1, forward strand.
CAGGCAGGTGGGGGACTGAAGAGTGCAAAGACGACGGCCGTTTTTTTGTTTTGTTTTTTTTTTCATTTCATTTGGATAATGCATCTTGTTCCGGTGTGCACCTAAGGCCGGAGTCACACTGGCGACAAAATCGGACGACTGCAATGCGATGAAATATCGCATTGCAGTCGGACCTATGTTAATCTATGGAGCAGCTCCCAGTATCAGATTTTTTGTGGTCCGTTTTAAACGTCCGTGTACAATCGCAGCATGCTGCGATTGTCACCGATTGTGGGTCGACTATCGCCAATGCAAGTCTATGGGAGCGATGAAAAATCTGATTACAAACGGACCGCATGTGTGACTTGCGATGAAATCGCATCGGTGTCCTTTAGAAAAGCCGGCAATTCATCCCCGGCTATACTGTAAAATCACACTGACAGCTTTAATAAAGACTAGAAAGAATAGATATATACACATAGAACACATATATATATATATACATGTCATTGTGACATGTATATATACATATATTTATAGTTCCTAGACTTCTACATACTGTAATAGCCGCTAATTCAATTGCCGGGTTTTGTGAAATCACAGAAGCCGACATGAAATGATACATTGTTTCCACACATTTAACCATGTAATTTCATGTATTTTTATATATGTTTGAAACATACAATTACATGAGTGTATTTGTGCAAAATTTCAGACATGTAGGGGTTAATTAAAGGTGTAATTTCGTTGAAAAAAAATGCGTGGGCTCCCGCTGTATTTTCTCCACCAGACAGACAAAGCAAAGCGAGTGGGGGCAGATAATAATAGCCCAGGGAGGGTGCATTTTTTGTGCCCCCCCTGGCTACTAACATCTGCCCCCAGACACCCCAGAAAGGGCAAATCTATAATTAGATTCGCCCTTTCTGGCACTTTGCCCGTCTATTCCCATTGCCCTGTAGCGGTGGCGAATGGGTTAATCTCACCTTACTGTCACCTTGCAATTGAAAGGTGACCTTAAGGCAGGTTAATGATTGATAGCTGTCAATTAGACAACTATCAATTATTAATCCTATTGAAGTAAATAAAAAAACACACACACTTTAAGAATAAATAATTTTAATGAAATAAAAACACATTTTTTTGACCATATTTTATTTTACACTTAATCCGTGCGAAGCCATTGATCTCCTAAAATAAAGAAAAAGAAATAAAACAACATTATTCTTACCTATTCCGCCGATCTGTCACGTCCCACGCTGTAATCCTTCACAAAGGGTTAACTAGCTTTGAGCCAAGCAGTGCAAGTAATCCTGCATGCTCAGCTCAAAGCTCATGAATGAATAAGTTCCTCTCCTGGCGACAGGAGAGGATGTGTTTCATGAATGAAGCTTAATTGATTGTGTCCACTTTCCCTTTAGGTCAGGTCACTACAGTTAAATTGGCAATAAATCAATTAAGCTCCATTCATGAATCTATTCCTCTACTTTCGCTGGGAGAGGAACTTATTCATTCAGGGGAATACAGGTCTGAGACAGCATTATTAGCTCTCTGCGACCTGTAACCTGTTAACCCTTTCTGATGGATTACACCGTGGGACCTGACTGTACATCGGATTGGTAAGTATAATTTTGCTTTTTTATTTTATTTTTATTACAGGAAATGGTTTTAGCAGGAAAATAAAATATGGTCAAAAACTGTGTGATTATTTAATTAAACTTCTTTTTTATTAAACTGTGTGTGTTTGATTTTTCTTTCATACAATAGGATTAATAATTGATAGTTGTCTAATTGACAGCTATCAATTATTAACCTGGCTTAAAGTGACCTTTCAATTGCAAGGTCATTTTAACCCCTTATTAACCCATTCGCCACCGCTACAGGGCAATGGGAATAGACGGGCAAAGTGCCAGAAAGGGCGAATCTAATTATAGATTTGCCCTTTCTGGGGTGTCTGGGGGCAGATGTTAGTAGCCAGGGGGGCACAAAAAAAATGTACCCTCCCTAGGCTATTATTATCTGCCCCCACTCGCTTGCTTTGTCTGTCTGGTGGAGAAAATACAGCGGGAGCCCATGCATTTTTTTTCAACGAATTTACACCTTTAATTAACCCCTACATGTCTGAAATTTAGCACACATATACTCATGTAATTGTATGTTTCAAACATATATAAAAATACATGAAATTACATGGTTAAATGTGTGGAAACAATGTATCATTTCATGTCGGCTTCTGTGATTTCACTGAAGCCGGCAATTGAATTAGCGGCTATTATACTATGTAGAAGTGTAAGAATTATAAATATATGTATATATATATGTCACAATGACATATATATATATATATATATATATATATATATATATATATATATATATATGTGCTCTATGTGTATATATCTATTCTTTCTTTTGGCATTTAAATACTATTCTTTTGGATCCATTATATGTCAGTTTTGCAAGCCTGCGAGAAAATCTCGCAAGTCGGATGAAAATCGGATGTTACAAGGTACACACACATGCGATTAAATCGCATCTTTGAAGGAAAATCGGATGCCAGAAGGATGTGTGATGTTTTTATTTTGATCCGATTGTCGACCGTCTAAAACGGACCGATTTTTTGTGGTTGTGTGTGACTCCGGCCTAAAGGAAAAAAAAGGTTTTATGCCTGCGGTATCTTTGTCCAGCTGATGGTATTGGCTCTATTTAACACCGGTGGTGCTCGGTATCTTCTATTCTGTGTGCTTGTTATAGCTTAGTCTACATTGAGAAGTGCTTGTATTGATTTCAACATTTTCTGAAACATACCCTCTTTAAAGCGCCACTCCAGCTGTTTTTTTTTTCAATGCTGAAGTGGTGCTACTAATCTAAGTTCAATTCCTCTAGTCTTATACTTACCAGCGGTTGTCTTCAGCTGTTCCCGACACCGCTTTGGTCCTGCGCTCCCATCTTGTGATCGAAACTCCTGACGTATTGGAAGTCAGAGGTAAGGGTCACAAGATCTCCATGTAAGTCTGTGGGATCCTCGCTCTGGCCTCATTCTGGCTCTCTTAAACTTAGTTACTTCTGCCTTGAACAGCAAAGACTTGAGCGATCTGGCGCGTTACAGCCCACAGAAAACTGACTAGAGCGACGCTGATTAAGGTTGAGGGCGGTGGCTGGGAAATATTAGACTAAGGGCAAGGGCCTTACATTAGTGGCTCCACTCCAAAGCTGCAGTGAAAAAAAAACACTGGAGTGGTGCATTAGGCACACGTGTTACCATAAAGGATCAAGTAATCCCGCAGTCCAGGCTATTGAGCATTTTTTGCTAAAGCAGCCAAGTTTGGGAGTTATTTTTTCCCAAGTGTACGGCACTTGCCTTACTAAAGACAATTTTACACGTTAAACTTAGTTTTGACAACCATACAGTAAGCACGAAGGGAATCTATGTGTATTTCTGCAGTCTAAACAATTCTTACATGTGTGAATACCTCTGTAAGCATGACCAATGGAAGTCCTATGACAGTCATCTAAACAGACTGGAACCCTGTGTTAATATTGCTGTCGGTGAACTAAAAGGCACAATGATTAATGAGGTTGGTCACTCCTGCATTTACTATTGTTATTTTCCTGCTTTCGTCCTTATTAGGTGAATTATGTAGCGCTGCAGATATTTCATTCATTAAACAGAAAAGTATACAGCTTTGGATGATACAAAGGCTTCTTTTTGTAAAAGGGACAGTTACAGGCGATGTTTTCATCAAAGTTTAGCATTTGGTTTCTCAAAACTATATATTAACCAGTGAATGAGAAACAATCAAGATTGGTTGATGGCCCCCACTCCTTGACAATTAAAGGGTTTGTCTGGTCCAAATCGATAAGTCTGCAGTCACTCTGTGTGACTGCAGACTTATGAATCCCTCCAGCACATGTGGGGATTTGCTGATTTCTGACCCAGGACCAGAGGGTATGTGTGAGTTATACATACTCCCGGCCAGTGGGCGCAGCCTCACATCGTACACTTGTATGGAGCAGGGCCGCGCCCTCTAGTCAGCCACTTGATGGCCGGGTCACTAGTCGGGGTGCTACTTTGCTCAATAGAAGTGTATGGAGCGAGGCCACACCCACTAGACGGTCCCTGACCTCATACATAACTCATACATACCCTCCGGTCCTGTGTCAGAAACCAGCGGATCCCCGCAGAGCACACACTGTAGATACATAAGTCTGCACAAAGTGACTGCAGAATTATGATTTGGACCGAACTGAAAAAGGTCCCAGTACTATGTAAAGTAGTTTTCCAGGACTTTAATATCCTTTTGATAGATCATCTATATTGGATGAGTGGGGTCTGACTGCCTTTATCCCCATTGATTAGCTGACTGAAGGGTCCACGCTGCACATTGTGTAGTGGCCAGGAATGGTACTGCAAGCCCTCTCCCTATAAAGTGTACTTGCAGTACAGTGTACACAATGTATGGCATTGTGCCATTTGAGATTCCTAGTGCCCCCAGATGCTGTCAGAGCCCCCAACCGTCTTATCCTAATAATATGTTTTTGGTATAATATTCCCAGAGTGAATGGCAGTATCCTTTGATACTACTTAAGCGTAAGGATCTGACACATAAATCAATGCTCTCTAACAGGCAATAGTGTTCTATTATGTCACTTATGAGATAAACTATACAATTAGTAACTTACTTTGGGCTAAAAATTTCCCTGGGATTTGCACCTCTGGTGGTACGATAGCACTGGACATAGGGACATACTGGTTGTGCGCCACCAACTGTTACTTCCTCCATTCATGGCATAGTGCTGTACACGAACTAATAACTATTTTGGTGATGTAACTCAACTGGGATGGATTTAAAAGGCCAAAAATATAAAAGCCTCACAGTTTTCAGTAGTCATCACTTGTGAAACATTCCAGATGGCTGGAATCTCTTTGTTACAGATTCTGGAATCTATATAATGGAAGGCATATTTACAATATCTTCTCAGATAGGTATATTGGGGAAATGTGATGTAAACATTTTAATTCACTGGCATTTCAGCAAGTAAATTGTATGCAAGACAGTTTATTAGACTCGGCAGACAAGCGCCCAAAACAAGAACCCCACTTAGGATAACGTCTTGATGTTACTGCTTAAAAGGTGTTCTGTCTCAAGCTTATAGAAAACCAAATGTTCAGATTGTCCATTTCCAGTTTACCTTAGAAGATTGATGATAGTTCCTTCTTTATATTACTTCAGCCAGATGTTTGGTTGACTATCTCTTTAATATTTATTTATATATATTTATAGTCATTGACGAAAGTGTTGGCACCTTTTGAAATTGTTCCACAAAATGAAGAGTTTCTCCTAGAAAATTATTGCAATTACACATGTTTTGTTATACACATGTTTATTTCCTTTGTGTGCATTGGAACAGCACAAATAAAAACAGAAAAAAAGGCAAATTGGACAAAATTCCACACAAAGCCCCCAAAATGGGCCTGACAAAATTGTTTGCACCTTTCCAAAATTGTGGATAAATAACTTTGTGATGCTTGTTCAAACTCACCTGTGGCAAGTGAAATGTGTGGGCAATATGAAAATCACACCTAAAACCAGATTTAAAGGGTAGAAATTGACTCAGTCTTTGCATTGTGTGTCTGTGTGTGCCACACTAAGGCATAGAGAACATAAAGAAGAGAAGAGCACTATCTGAGGACTTTAGAACCAAAATTGTTGAAAAATATCAACAATGTCAAGGTTACAAGTCCATCTCCAGTGATCTTGATGTTCCATGGTGAGGAACATAATCAAGAAGTTTACAACCCATGGCACTGCAGCTAATCTCCCTGGACATGGACAGCAGAGAAAACTTGATGAAAGTTTCAACGCAGGATACTCCGGATGGTGGATAAGCAGCCCCATCAAGTGACAAAGAAATTCAAGTTATCCTGCAGACTCATGGTGCATCAGTATCAGGGAGAACTATCTGTCGACATTTGAAATGAAACACTATGGCAGGAGACCCAGGAGGACCCCACTGCTGACACATACATAAAAATGCCAGACTGCAGTTTGCCAAAATGTGGGTAAGCCTAATCTTTCTGGGAAAGTGTATAGTGGACATATGAAACCAAAATAGAGCTTTTGGTAAAGCTTATCATTCTATTGTTTATCAAAAAAGGAATAAGGCCTACAAAGTAAAGAACACCGTATCTACAGTCAAATATGGTGGAGGTTAAAAGATGTTTTGGGGTTATTTTGCTGCCTCTGGCACTGGGTGCCTTAACTGTGCAAGGCATCATGAAATCTGAAAATTACCAAAAGGTTTTGGGTCACATTTCAGTGCCTAGTGTCAGAAAGCTGGGATTGTGTCCTAGGTCATAGGTCTTCCAGCAGGACAATGATCCCAAACACACTAATGATTTTTTTGTGATGTTCCAATACACATAAAGGGAATAAACATGTGTATAACAAAACATATGTAATTGAAATAATTTTCTGGTGGAAATATTTAATTTTCGGGAACAATTTCAAGGGTGCCAACATTTACAGCCATGACTGTATGTTTTGTGTGTATATACAAATCAAAAAACTGACCGTCACATCCAAACATGAATTAGGTATGAACAGGTGCCTACCTAGAGTCGCCAACTCATATACAAACAAACAAGGCCGCACTCTGCAGCGCTATAGCATGCAAACATGAAATATAAAAATTGAATTGTGTTACTGCACTAGAAATATGAAAAATTGAGAATGCTTAGCGCATAAATTGGCCAATTCATGTGGTACCTGGCAGCCACTGTAAGGCGATTCTCGTTGCCAGGACCTAACTTAATGCCAATCCTCTCTTAGACAGTCTACAACTCTATGGAAACCTAGTGAGAAATCTCTCCTAGACTAAAGTCTATATCTCTGTGGAGGAGTAGTGATCCTGCTGTGATTAAAAATGCCTGAGGCTAAAGGGTATGCCACACTAAACAATATCGCTAACGAGATCGCTAAAAAACGTCACTATTTAGCGATCCCGTTAGCGATATTGTTCAGTGCGGCAGCTTCCAGCGACGAGCTTCCTGCTGTGATCTCGCTCGTCGCTGGAATCGCTCCGGACCCTATTTCATCGCTGGCGCTCCCGCTGGTGAGTATCTAATCGCTGTGTGGCACCTTTTCTTAGCGATTTAGCGGTACTTTTGTACCGCTAAAGTCGTTAAGAAGATCGCTAACGGCGATAGCGTCGTTAACTATATCTCTAAATGTGGCCGTATTTAGCGATATAGAAACAATCCCGCTAGCGATCGCATTAGTATGCGTCGTTATCGTGATCGCTAGCGGGATTGTTTAGTGTGGCAGTACCTTAAGGGGTGGAGTGCTCAGTCAGAAGGTAAATGCATATAAATCACAGTAGGATCACTACCCGTCCACAGAGATATAGACTTTAGGGTCCCGTTACACATAACGACTCACCAGCGATCCCGACAACGATATGCACTTGTCAGGATCGCTGGTATGTCGCTACATGATCGCTGCTGAGCTGCCAAACAGGCAGCTCAGGCAGTGATCAGGACAGCGAATATGCCGGTAACAAGCGACGCACATCGCTTAGTTACCGGCAGTGTACCTTAGATACCAGCGCGCTGGTGCAGGGAGCTGGTAACCAAGGTCCACATCGCGTTTCTAGGCACTGCTTTGTGCTTAGAAACCTGCTGTGTACCTTGGTTACCCGCTCCCTTGCATCAGCGCGCTGGTATCTAAGGTACACATCGGGTTACCAGGTGCTGCCTGGCGCATGGAAACCCGATGTTTACCTTGGTTACCAGCTCCAGCTGGCTGATCGCTGGTCTCCCGCCTGTCGCACGCAGCGATGCGAGCTGGCCAGCGGGAGACCAGCGATCAAAAAATTGTCCAGGACATTCAGCGACGATCAGCGACACCCAGCAGGGGGGCTGATCGTCGCTGAGTGTCACACTAAGGTTACTTTCACACATCAGTTTTATGATGTCAGGCGCGATCCGGCGTGTTTTTAAAAAAACTGATCCGGTACCGGATGCGTTTTTTGTAATTGACTTTCATTAGCGCCGGATCGCGCCTGATGTCGTTGCGTTCCGGCGGAAATGTACATTCCGGCGGCCGGACAAAACGGTCACTGCAACGTTTTTTTTTTTTTTTTTTGTCCGGACCCGCCTGATAGTGCCTGAACCGGCGCATCAGGCATCCGGAAATAATAGAAGTCTATGGAACCGGACCAGTCTTTTGTGCAATCCGTCAAAAGACTAATCCGGATTCTGGAAATCAAGGACTACTACTACTACTGCTGCTGCTGCTGCTACTACTACTACTACTACTACTACATTTTCCACTCTCTCCGGACATGCGTACCTGCATTTTCCTGCTGCAAAACTTCTTTTTCCTGGTTCAAAAGTTCAGGTCGGATCCAGCAAAAAAACTGATCCGTTGCATAAGTTTTTTCATTTCAGCGCCGGATCCGTCCTATCAGGTGTTCGACGGATTATGCCTGACACAAAAAAACTGATGTGTGAAAGTAGCCTAAGCGAGATCGCTGGCTAGGTCGCTGCTATGTCACAAAATCGGTGACGTTTCACCGATCTCGCTAGCGATCTCGCTTAGTGTAAAGGGGCCTTTAGTCTAGGAGAGATTTCGTAATGACCTGGAGAATCATAAAGGCAGGTCAGTTTTAGCATTTAGTGAAAATAGTAAAAAAGCCAAACAAAAAATAATTGTGGGATTGCACTTTTTTTGCACTTTCACCGCACTTGGAATTTTATTCTGTTTTCTGTTACACGACATGGTAAAACCAATGGTGTCATTCAGAAATACAACTCGTCCCACAAAAAACAAGCCCTCACATGGCTATTTTGACCAAAAACTAAAAAAGTTATGGCTCTGGGAAGACAGGGAGCAAAAAATGAAAATGCAAAACCAAAAATACCACTGGTCGTTAAAGGGTTTACATCTTTGATATGGAAACAGATCGTTCCAGTAGGGTCCAATAATAATAATGAAGAATTTGACGGTTGTTAATATTAAGTTGTTGTTAAAGGGGCGGTCCAAAGCAAAGCATTTTTCTCCTAACTCCTTATCTATTTAGTCCCGTAATCTAAGCTATGTTCTAATATAATTGCTTTAAAAACTTGTTACCTTTCCCTAACTACACTATCTAACTGCTTTTGTCTTTTTTTTCCTGTTTCCTGTCTGATGACGCTTCATTTGAGTATCCCAGTGCAAGACATTATAGGGGACTCTTAATTCTTTGGAAGAGTTTTCTATACATGTTCTCATGTTTAATGACACGCAGATGTCATTGTGCAGGAAGGGGGAAGAGGTGAGCTGTGACACTACCTACTGTGGATTCTGTTATCTCTCATTGTAATCCTGCTTGTTATGATGATGAAGTGACTGCTAAAAAGGAATCTATTCTGGACGTGTCAGTCTATTTGAAAAGCAGTTTCTCTTTATTATTTTATGATAATGCAGGCCCCACTGTGCTATGCAGTCTGCCATGCTGCTTATACAGTAGTTCGGCTGTGCAGGCTGCGCAGCTTGTCTCACCCAGTCCGGGGCCCCTCTTTGCTTCTGCTCATCGGGACCCATACACTAGTAATGCCATGATAGCATTCTCTGAGCGCCGTCCCCACAAGTGACGTCCATGATCTCTGCGGGGTATAGTGACATCTCTCTGCTGCCGGCTTATTACTATTCACCTAAGCCGACAACAGATCGGACGCTGCGCTCATCTCACATGGGCCACAGCGCACAGGTTAGATACTGCACAAGCGAGACACTCCGAGACAGAGCACGGACCAGCTCTGCCCCTGAAACAAGCGTCACTGATGACTCTTTGTTTCAGGGAGGGGCAGGGGCTGTGACAGTGACCACAGTTTCTGCCTCCCTAATGATGCTTCGTTTGAGTATCCCATATTGCCCATCATTCACAATAAGTATATTGGCACACTGCTCTACTTTCATTGTTATCTTAGATCTTTGACAGTCCTTTGATTAGTGGTTATTTTAAATCTACACTATGGTTATACATTGATTCTGCAGTGCTCCTCTATTGGATGGTATACGCCTGTTTAGAGCCTGCAGGGTGCACACCTACCGTGAGAGTACTGTTAGGATAAGCTGCTGCAGCCGAATTCTCCTTGACTTCATAGAGGTGTGGACCCAACTTCGCAAAGTGATTGGTCCTGGTAGAGCCTATCACAACCGCGTCTGAGTGTGATGTCACTGATGAGGAAGGGCTACATTTTTAAACGCCCAGCAGGTGTCGGTGCCATTAACTATATAGCATACAAACAGGATACACAGGTAGCGGTGTCCTGTGCATGTAAATGTGTGTTACACCGAACAGTTAGTTTGTAGAGCAAAAATAGGAAAATGGTTGCACTCAATAGTTTAAAGCATGTCAATGTGAAATACACATAGAGTCTGGTGAGTAAATAGGAGTACACCACACTCCTGTATGCTGATGACGTAGACCCACTAAACTTTCGGGTCATATTAGTATCTTTTGTTAGATGTACAATCCAGCCCTATCTACCGCGGGTGGAGCACTCCGCCCTTCACCATGTGGTGATTTTAATTACATCTATCACATCTAGTTCCAACCAACCCATATATTTAGGTTTTTACTGAGAGAGGAGTCCACATTCACCCATGCATGCAGATATTAGCCGTAGGTAAGTGTTCACACTGGACAGGGAGGTCAGGGACCCATCCGATTCATGAGATTACCTTGAGGTTGGTGGATGGGCTCACATTTTTTGGCCAAATTTTGTGACAAGCGTCTCATGTAATTTTCCTAAATTTCTAAGGCCATTTTGCTATTCACATTTCACGTATTTCACATTGACATACTTTAACACTATTGAGTGCAACCATTTTCCTATTTTTGATATGCATGCTGTTTTTTGGTATGCACTTGTTCAGACTAGTTCTTGGTGTTTCAGTCAGTTTTTTTGTTAGTTTTGTAGATGTCAGCAATTACAGCGAGGTAGATAGGGCTGGATTGTACATCTAACAAAAGATGCTAATATGACCCGAAAGTTTAGTGGGTCTATGATGTCATCAGCCTACTGGAGTGTGGTGTACAGTCATGGCCAAAAGTTTTGAGAATGACACAAATATTAATTTTTACAAAGTCTACTGCTTCACTTTTTCTAATGGCAATTTGCATATACTCCAGAATGTTATAAAGAGTGATCAGCTTAACAGCAATTACTTGCAAACTCAATATTTGGCTAGAAAATGAACTTTATCCCCCAAAACACATTTCAACATCATTGCAGCCCTGCTTTAAAAGGACAAGCTAACCTCTTTTCAGTGATTGCTCCATTAACACAGGTGTGGGTGTTGATGAGGACATGGCTGGAGATCAATCTGTCATGATTAAGTAAGAATGACACCACTGGACACTTTAAAAGGAGGCTGGTGCTTGGCATCATTGTTTCTCTTCTGTTAACCATGGTTATCTCTAAAGAAACACGTGCAGTCATCATTGCAATGCACAAAAATGGCCTAACAGGGAAGAGTATCGCAGCTAGAAAGATTGCACCTCAGTCAACAATCTATCGCATCATCAAGAACTTCAAGGAGAGAGGTTCCATTGTTGCCAAAAAGGCTCCAGGGCGCCCAAGAAAGACCAGCAAGCGCCAGGACCGTCTCTTAAAAGTGTTTCAGCTGCGGGATCGGGCTACCAGCAGTGCAGAGCTTGCTCAGGAATGGCAGCAGGCAGGTGTGAGTGCATCTGCACGCACTGTGAGGCGGAGACTCTTGGAGCAAGGCCTGGTCTCAAGGAGGGCAGCAAAGAAGCCACTTCTCTCCAGAAAATAACATCATGGACAGACTGATATTCTGCAAAAGGTACAGGCAGTGGACTGCTGAGGACTGGGGTAAAGTTATTTTCTCTGATGAATCCCCTTTTCGATTGTTTGGGACGACAGGAAAACGCCTCATTCGGAGAAGACAAGGTGAGCGCTACCACCAGTCTTGTCTCATGCCAACTGTTAAGCATCCTGAAACCATTCATGTGTGGGGTTGCTTCTCAGCCAAGGGAATCGGCTCTCTCACAGTCTTGCCTAAAAACACAGCCATGAATAAAGAATGGTACCAGAATGTTCTCCAAGAGCAACTTCTCCCAACCCTCCAAGAGCAGTTTGGTGATCAACAATGCCTTTTCCAGCATGATGGAGCACCTTGCCATAAAGCAAAGGTGATAACTAAATGGCTCAGGGAACAAAACATAGAGATTTTGGGTCCATGGCCTGGAAACTCCCCAGATCTTAATCCCATTGAGAACTTGTGGTCAATCATCAAGAGACGGGTGGACAAACAAAAACCTAAAAATTCTGACAAAATGAAAGCATTGATTGTGCAAGAATGGACTGCTATCAGTCAGGATTTGGTCCAGAAGTTGATTGAGAGCATGCCAGGGAGAATTGCAGAGGTCCTGAAGAAGAAGGGTCAACACTGCAAATATTGACTTGCATTAACTCATTCTAAGGCTGTGGTTCCACGGTCCGGAACCACAGCGCTTTGGACGGAGCGGAAATTCCGCTCCGTCTAAGCCCCGCCCCCTTTTTGACGCGCGCTCTTTCCGGAGGTGTTCAGGACACCTCCGGAACACCTCCGGAAAGAACGCAGGGCTACATAGCCCTGTGTTAAATTCTGTTTCGGCGACGCACCGTCGCCGCAACACGCGAGGACATGCTGCGGTCTGAAAAGACGCGCCGCATGTCCGTTTACGCAGGTCTCCCGCCTGCGTGTTGTTACGCATAGTGGAGACGGGATTTCTTGAAATCCCCTCCACTATGCTGTAACATCTGGACGCTGCGTGTTTGGCGCTGCGCCAGCGCACAGCGCCAAACACGCAGCGTTTACTGATCGTGGAAACTCACCCTAACTGTCAATATAAGCTTTTGTTACTCATATGTTTGCAATTATTATATTTCTGTCTGTGATAAAAACATCTGTCAAACACACATAAAAACCAGAGGGCAGCAGATCATGTGAAAATATAATATTTGTGTCATTCTCAAAACTTTTGGCCATGACTGTACTCCTGTTTACTCATCAGACTCTATGTGTAGTAGTGAGTCATCTACATGAGTGTACTGGAGTGTGGTGTACACCTATTTACTCCCCAGACTCTATGTGTAGTAGTGAGTCATCTACATGAGTGTACTAGAGAGTGGTGTACTACTATTTACTCACCAGACTCTATGTGTAGTAGTGGGTCATGTACTCCTGAGTGTACTGGAGTGTGATGTACTCCTATTTACTCACCAGACTCTGTGTAGTAGTGGGTCATCTACACCTGAGTGTACTGTAGTGTGATGTACTCCTATTTACTCACCAGACTCTATGTGTAGTAGTGGGTCATCTACATGAGTGTACTGGACTGTGATGTACTCCTATTTACTCACCAGACTCTACGTGTAGTAGTGCGTCATCTACACCTGAGTGTACTGTAGTGTGATGTAGTCCTATTTACTCACCAGACTCTATGTGTAGTACTGAGTCATCTACACCTGAGTGTACTGGAGTGTGCTGTATTCCTATTGTTCTAAAAGACTCACGGTGTAGGAATCTAGTAGTGAATGGCTTTGAAGCCTTGTACCTGGGAATATGTGCAATATTAATGCTAGGATTGGGGATATGTTTCAATTCTAGTGTTATGAGACCTGTGCAATAAAGTGACCTGAAATTTTTTTTAGATAATGTAGGAAGAACACTGAGCTGAAAGGTGTTCTGTGACTATTATCTAGTGGGCTATTGGAAAGCCGATTAATCTTATGACAAAATGACTTTACCATGACTGATAGTCGCTGAAATGTTAAATTAGCACAGTCATAAGTATTGATTATGATCCACTAGGAGTACAATATGTAAAATTCCTTTTGGCACACTATATAATTGATTGATCGCTAGAACACAATTCCCTTTTGCACATTATTTACAGCTCTGGCAAAAATTAAGAGACCACTTTCAAATGTTCAGTTTGTCAGATTTTCCTCTTTATAGTTATATTTTTGAGTAAAATGTAAATTGTTCTGTTAGTTTATAAACTTCTGACATGTCTCTGAATTTCCAAGCAATAAATTTTGTATTTTTTTTCTGACAAAGAAAAATGGTCAAATTTTTTTTAAAAACCCAGTTCTTTAAGACCTCAAATAATGCAAAGAAAACAAGTTCATAATCATTTAGAAACAACAATACTAATGTTTTAACTCAGGAAGAGTTCTGAAATCAATATTTTGTGGAATAACCATGATTTTTAAAAACAGCTTTCATGCGTCTTGGCACTCTTGCCACCAGTCTTTCACACTGCTCATGGTGCAAAAATTTAAGCAGTTCTTTTTTGTTTGATGGCTTGTGACTATCCATCTTCCTCTTGATTACTTTCCAGAGGTTTTCAATGGGGTTCAGGTCTGGAGAATGGGCTGCCCATGACAGGGTTTTGATGTGGTGGTCTCTTAATTTTTGCCAGAGATGTATAACTGATTGACCGCTAGAATAGATCTCCTTTTAAGTGGACTGGATTCTGGTAGCTGCTTGGTCAGTTCTCTGTCTGGTTCAGAAAACAAAACTGTGTGTTGGAATACACAATTTTAGGGCTTATTCTTGAGGCTCAATCAAGTAAATACAGGTTAGTGTTTAAATAAGTCTCCTAATGAGTTGTTTGTGGTGTGGACAACGAAACGCGTAGAGACAAGGGACTTCCTAAGTGACGGTGCGTATTGCACCTCACCCTACATGTTGAGACATGGGGTATATGTTTGTCTTTTAGTCACTTCATCAGGATGTTAATAGGTAGTACACTGTATTTTTTATAAGTAGCATTGTTCAATAAAGGTTACGTTTTATCCCTTTGTCAGGGAGTTTTCATTTGAGTATCCCTGCATGCACTGTGATATTCAAACAAAGCATCATTACACAGGAAATAGGAAAAAACGCACAAAAGTAGTTAGTATAGTTAGGGAACGGTCGGGATTTTTTAAAGCAAGTTTATTTGAAAATAGCTTAGATTATTGGACTAAATAAATAGTGATTTAGGAGAAAAATGCTTTTCCTTCGGACCACCCCTTTAAACATTAGAATAGAAGTATAACCAACTTGATGAGGTATTAATATAAACTCTTACATGAACCAAGTAATTATTTATGTACGAGAGGAATGTAAAGAAAAGAGGACGGAAAGAGAAATAATAGGAAGTTAAAGGAGGTGGTGGGGGGGACAAAAAAAACAAAAACAGAACCACGACTCACTGAAACAAGTACTTCAGAGAAGACCACATCTACCATGACATTCTATTTTAAGTATTATTTTCTGACAACCAGATTGCCAGGTCATTCCCCTCGCTGAATAATCTCCTACATCAGGGTTCCCCAACTCCAGTCCTCAAGGCCCACCAACAGGTCTTGTTTTCAGGATTTCCTTAGTATTGCCTAGGTGATAATTGCATCTCCTGTGCAATACAAAGGAACTTCTGAAAACATGACCTGTTGGTGGGCCTTGAGGACTGGAGTTGGGGAACCCTGGCTACATGTCCATTGGTGATGAAAAGCTTTGAGGCAATTATCATGTGCAATCACGTTTTCACTTTTCAAAATATTGTTAACCTCTTCCACCCATTCACCCAAAGTGGGAGTTTTGTGGATTTCCAGTGTTGTGGAATAATTGTCTTAACAGCTGTTAGAAAGTATGTAAGGATATCTTTCTTTGCTTTTGAGATTGAATCCGAGGTAATGGAAAGTCTTTTGGGGGAAGGTGTGACTTTGCCAATAGTGAGACTATTGTACAGTGAGAATATTGAATTCCACAACCCACACACCAATTGTCATTCCTACCATATATGAAAAATGGACCCGGCTGTATTGCCACATCGCCAGCACAAGTCCAACACAGGGGGGAAGATCCTATGTCGGATAGTGGGACAATACTCAACAATGTAGACGAGCTGAATGCTGCTATCAAAGCAAACTGGGCTTCCATGACACCTCAGCAGTGCCACAGGCTCATCGCCTCCATACCACTCCTTTATGCAGTAATTGATGTCAAAGGAGCCCCAACTAAGTATTGAGTGCATTCACTGAATATACATTTCAGTAGGCCAACGTTCCAGATTTTAAAATCATTTTTTCAAGCTGGTGTTATGAAGTATTCTAATTTACTGAGATAATGACTTTTGAGTTTTCATTGGCTATAAGCCATAATCATCAACATTAGCAGAAATAAACACTTGAAATAGATCATTCTGTTTGTAATGACTCTATCTAATATATGATTTTCACTTTTTATATTGAAGAACTGAAATATATTAACTTTTTGATAATATTCTAATTTCTCCATCGCCTCATTGGGGGACACAAGACCATGGGTGTTATGCTGCTGCCACTAGGATGACACTAAGCAATACACAAAAAAGTTAACTTCTCCTCCTGCAGTATACACCCTCTATTGGCTCAATCCTGAACCAGTTCTTGCTTAGTGTCTGTAGGAGGCACTAGGGTCTGGTTTCAGACCCCAATTTTATTTTTCCAATTTTATTTTTATTTATTTTTTCCACGATTTGGAAGGGCGACGGGTCTTGCAGAAAAGTCCCGATCTCCCACAACCATCAACAGCGGGAACGCGGAGTGTCGCCTCCACGTACCGCCTCCTGCAACGCCACCATCGGGCGCTCTCCCCATGTCACTGACGGCTGGAAACGCGCTTCAGATGCGGTTTCGGGAGCAAAAACCCCTCACCACCACTACTGAAAGCGGCTGGTGCAAGGACGCAGGGAAGAAACCCTATCCACCTCCCTATCAAAGGGATGGTGGATTGAGGAGGTACGGCCGCGCCGGTCGTAGGAACTCTGAGCCGGGAGGCTCCGCAGTGAGTATAGCTGACACAGCTGCGTTCCTACCCTATCCCAGTCCAGAAGTGGATATTGCCGCTCACTCTGTTTCCATCTCCAACAGCGATGCCTATTGCGCTGTCAGCGGCACCGCTGTTGCGGCTCCCCTTCTTCATCCACCGTCGCGGCCGCTCTTGCGATCCCTATCGCGTTGCAGGGCCGGCGCCGCAAATTTAGTCCCTGGCTTTGGGCCGGGGTAGGCCTCGAGAGTGAGGGTGGGCTTACCACTCTCTCAGCTAGCTCCGCCCACATCGCGCACTGTCCACTGGCCCCGGGCATTGGTAGGGAGCGACTGACTCCTCCCTAGTCTCTCCATCTCTTCCTGCCCACAATTTCTGGCGCTTCTCGTGACCCACGAGAAGCGCAAAAGGTCCTAATCTCGGTCGCCATCTTCCGGGAAGTCATTACTCTCAACGCTGCGGTACTAGGGTGTCTTGTCACCTGAACAGCCTATTCTTCAGCGCCTCTTCTTCCTCTCGTGGGCTCGGACACAGGACCTGGGTAAGCTTACACAGCGCTTAACCCTTCTCCTGCAGCAGGCTCACAGGTGCAAAAATGTCACAATCAAAGGGCTCTAAAAAGCCTGACAAAAACCACATGTGGTGTATGCCGCCTGTGCCTCATGCAACGCTTCCCTGCCACCAAAGCATGATTCCGCATTCTGTGCAACATGTGCCCAAGAGCCCTCTGCTTCTACCGCTCAGGAGCCCCCTTCTACCGTTCAGGAGCCCATAACTACTCCTGATCCTAGTGAGCCAATCTCTTCTGGGTGGCCTGCGTTTCTGGCACAGTCCATGGATTCTCTGACTAAGGCTTTGGAATCTTTCCGGGATTCCTCCTCTAGCCAGGGCGTCCCTTTTCCAGAAAGGGGCCCGTCAGCCTTCAGAGAGACCTTATCAGACAGGGGCTGACCCACGGCATCAGCAAAGCGGCCGTCTAGAAAACGCCCCCATAATACATCTCCTTATCCATCTAGCGGTTCAGCATCCGCGAGCTCAGGTTCCCGTTCCCCCTCTCCCAGAGCTCTCAGTGATCATGATTCTGAGTACGAGTCAGATATAGTAGATGACCCGAACTCGCCAGAGTTTCAAGAGTCCCTAGATTCTCTCATAGAGGCAGTTAATAAGGCCCTGAAGGTAGATGAAGAATCCGGTTCTAACCCAGATCACCCTATTTCTTTCAAAAGACTAAGCGTCCTCACAAATTTTTCGGTAACCACCCGGAGTTTGCTGACATTGTTCACGGATATAGGGATCGGCCAGACAAACGTTTTTCAGGACAGAAGTCTCTAAAAGCGTGATACCCATTTTCGGCAACACTATCAAAGGAGTGGACCAAATCCCCGGTAGTAGATCCGCCTGTATCTCACTTGGCTTCAAAAACCCTCCTGTCCCTTTCGGATGGCTCATCTATTAAAATCCCTCCGATAGACAGGTCGACAACCTCGCTAGATCGGTCTTTGAGGCTGCTGGAGCATCGCTCTTTCCTTCTTTCGCAGCCACCTGGGTAGCAAGGGCCATGGTGGCCTGGGCTGAGGATCTAGTTAAAGTTAGTAGCGATATCCCTCTTTCCCCTGAGGCACGTAATCTTGCCTATCAGATTACTCGGGCAGGCGACTACATAGTCCACGCGTCCTTAGATGCAGCTAATTGCGCTGCACTCACAGCCGCTAATGCCATCGCCATTAGAAGGTCTCTTTGACTCCGAGAGTGGCGCGCAGACTCTGCTTCCAAGAGGTCTTTAACTTCGCTGCCTTATCAATCAGGGCGTCTCTTTGGAGATCGTCTTGATCAGATTATTTCTGACGCTACCGGAGGCAAAATCAAATTTCTTCCGCAGCGCAGGATCAACTGACCCTTTCGGTCCCAGTACCAAAGTCGTTCCCGGCCATTTCGCAACTTTTAACTGGTCCTCTGCTTCTACCTCGTCCCATGCACCCCGTTCTTCACGCAGAGACAGGGGCCCGCAACCATCATTCAAGCCCTCTCAGCCCTGGAGAAACAGATTCTCCCAGTCGGGACACAAGAGCTCTTCTTCTCAAAAATTATCTTCCCAATGACTCCTTGCTGGGCCCGGGGAGCCAAACAGGGTAGGCGGCCGCCTACTCTTGTTTCGCGAGGTCTGGTGGTCGGTCGTTCACGACCGGTGGGTCCGAGATCTCGTAGACTCCGTCTACAAGATCGAATTCTTGTCTCTTCCCCCAAGGTCCAATGCTCTCGCAACTCCCTTTCTTCAGGCCTTACACGCTCTCCGCACCAGCGGGGTTATCGTCCCAGTTCCTCACGAGGAAAGGTTCAAAGGGTTTTATTCAAACCTATTTGTGGTCCCCAAGAAGGACGGCTCCTTGCATCCTATCCTGGACGTAAAACTGCTGAACAAATTAATCAGAGTCCGCCATTTCAGAATGGAATCTCTCCGTTCTGTTATCGCGTCTTTAGAAAGAAAGGAATACCTGGTGTCAGTCGACATCAAAGACGCATATCTACACATTCCGATTTTCAGGGGCCATCAAAAGTTTCTGCGTTTGCAATCGGAGAAGATCATTTTCAATTCGCCGCTCTGCCCTTCGGTCTCGCCACCGCCCCCAGGGTGTTCACAAAGGTCATGGTGGCCGTCATGTCAATTTTACACTCTCCGGGTGTGGTGGTCCTTCCGTACCTAGACGACTTGCTCATCAAAGGACCGACCTTTCGTGCCTGCGCAGAGAGTGTCGAGATCACTATCGACACTCTCTCGCCTTGGTTGGCTAGTGAATTCGCAAAAGTCCTCTCCCATTCCCTCTCAGAAGATTCCTTTTCTGGGAATGATTCTGGACACCACCCAAGGGTTGGTATCTCTCCCTCCAGAGAAGATTGCTTCCCTAAGGCGGGGAGTGCTCCTGTTGTTTCTAGGCAGCTCCCACCCTCTTCGGTTCGCCATGCAGGTCCTGGGGAAGATGGTAGCCTCCAGTACCGTTTGCTCAATTCCATCTCTGACCTCTTCAACAGGAGTTAATATCAGTCTGGGACATGAACCCAGCGTCCTTAGGTCGCCGCTTTCGTTTCTCTGTCAGAGTCAAACGCTCGCTGAAATGGTGGACAAGCGTTTCATCATTGAATCAGGGAAAATCCTTTCTGCCTTTCCATTGGCTGGCAGTGACCACCGATGCCAGTCTCCTCGGATGGGGGGCAGTGTTTCTTCACCACACAGCTCAGGGCCGCTGGTCCCTTCCAGAGACCCGTCTTCCGATCAACATTCTGGAGATCAAAGCTATCAAACTAGCTCTTTTGCATTTCCATCACCTTCTGGCCGGTCGTCCCATCCGGATCCAGTCAGACAACGCCACGGCCGTGGCATACATCAACCGTCAGGGAGGCACTCGGAGCAGAACAGCGATGCTCGAGGTATCGCACATACTGCGATGGGCCGAGTCAAACCGCTCGCTCATCTCCGCAGTTCACATTCCAGGAGTGGACAGTTGGGCGGCGGACTTTCTCAGTCGCCAGGGCTTAGCCTCAGGAGAATGGTCTCTGCACCCGGAAGTGTTTCAGATCATTTGCCAGCATTGGGGAACGCCGGATGTTGACCTCATGGCATCCAGACTAAATACCAAGGTTCCGGCTTTCATAAGCCGGTCCCGCGACCCACTAGCCATCGGCTCGGATGCGTTAGTCCTCCCTTGGATTCAATTTCGCCTTCCTTACATCTTTCCACCTCTTCCGTTAATTCCCAGGGTAATCCGAAAGATCAAGGCGGAAGGCGTTCCTCTCATTCTTGTCCCTCCGGACTGGCCTCGCCGACCGTGGTATGCGGAACTAATGCGTCTGGTCGCAGACGTACCCTGGAGATTACCGGATCGTCCGGACCTTCTCTCGCAGGGTCCAATTTACCATCACAATTCGAAAGCGCTGAATTTGACGGTATGGCCATTGAAGCCTGGATCCTAGGCCGGGCTGGTTTTTCTCAAAGAGTTGTCTGTTATGTTTCGGTAGCTGAGGAGTGCAGGTAAAAAAGGAAATACACCAGAGCAGTTGGAATCTATGAGATTGCAGTACCCTGACTAACCACCGCAACTAGAGGCAGCCGTGGAGCGTTCCTACGTTGGTCCTAGACGCCTCGTCACAGCCTGAGAAACTAACTACACCTAAAGATAGAAATAGGAAAGCTATCTGCCCCGGAGCAGAACCCCAAAGATAATAGAAAGCCCCCAAACATGTAATGGCGGTTAGACAAGAGGAAATACTGACACAGAAAGAAAATAGAATGAGCAAACGCTGGGGCCCAAACTATCTAAATAGAAAAGGATAGGAAGGGTACTTACTGCAATCTCAGAAAACCCTGAAAAACACCAACTCTACTAATTTCAAAATAACCTGAGATCACACGACCTCTACCACCTAAATTAGTTCTCTGGTGTAACAAAATCAAAACAGCAGCCACTGAAAAAACTGGAAAAAGCAAAAGTACAAAACTCAGTGGCTGAACAAAACAGAGAGGGCAAAAGCCCCCGGAGGGGACCCTGAAGGCCCCCACA
>JARQOD010000007.1:14954154-14992687 GCA_033576555.1 Oophaga sylvatica
TCCGCAGCGCAGGATCAACTGACCCTTTCGGTCCCAGTACCAAAGTCGTTCCCGGCCATTTCGCAACTCTTTTAACTGGTCCTCTGCTTCTACCTCGTCCCATGCACCCCGTTCTTCACGCAGAGACAGGGGCCCGCAACCATCATTCAAGCCCTCTCAGCCCTGGAGAAACAGATTCTCCCAGTCGGGACACAAGAGCTCTTCTTCTCAAAAATTATCTTCCCAATGACTCCTTGCTGGGCCCGGGGAGCCAAACAGGGTAGGCGGCCGCCTACTCTTGTTTCGCGAGGTCTGGTGGTCGGTCGTTCACGACCGGTGGGTCCGAGATCTCGTAGACTCCGTCTACAAGATCGAATTCTTGTCTCTTCCCCCAAGGTCCAATGCTCTCGCAACTCCCTTTCTTCAGGCCTTACACGCTCTCCGCACCAGCGGGGTTATCGTCCCAGTTCCTCACGAGGAAAGGTTCAAAGGGTTTTATTCAAACCTATTTGTGGTCCCCAAGAAGGACGGCTCCTTGCATCCTATCCTGGACGTAAAACTGCTGAACAAATTAATCAGAGTCCGCCATTTCAGAATGGAATCTCTCCGTTCTGTTATCGCGTCTTTAGAAAGAAAGGAATACCTGGTGTCAGTCGACATCAAAGACGCATATCTACACATTCCGATTTTCAGGGGCCATCAAAAGTTTCTGCGTTTTGCAATCGGAGAAGATCATTTTCAATTCGCCGCTCTGCCCTTCGGTCTCGCCACCGCCCCCGGGGTGTTCACAAAGGTCATGGTGGCCGTCATGTCAATTTTACACTCTCCGGGTGTGGTGGTCCTTCCGTACCTAGACGACTTGCTCATCAAAGGACCGACCTTTCGTGCCTGCGCAGAGAGTGTCGAGATCACTATCGACACTCTCTCGCCTTGGTTGGCTAGTGAATTCGCAAAAGTCCTCTCCCATTCCCTCTCAGAAGATTCCTTTTCTGGGAATGATTCTGGACACCACCCAAGGGTTGGTATCTCTCCCTCCAGAGAAGATTGCTTCCCTAAGGCGGGGAGTGCTCCTGTTGTTTCTAGGCAGCTCCCACCCTCTTCGGTTCGCCATGCAGGTCCTGGGGAAGATGGTAGCCTCCAGTACCGTTTGCTCAATTCCATCTCTGACCTCTTCAACAGGAGTTAATATCAGTCTGGGACATGAACCCAGCGTCCTTAGGTCGCCGCTTTCGTTTCTCTGTCAGAGTCAAACGCTCGCTGAAATGGTGGACAAGCGTTTCATCATTGAATCAGGGAAAATCCTTTCTGCCTTTCCATTGGCTGGCAGTGACCACCGATGCCAGTCTCCTCGGATGGGGGGCAGTGTTTCTTCACCACACAGCTCAGGGCCGCTGGTCCCTTCCAGAGACCCGTCTTCCGATCAACATTCTGGAGATCAAAGCTATCAAACTAGCTCTTTTGCATTTCCATCACCTTCTGGCCGGTCGTCCCATCCGGATCCAGTCAGACAACGCCACGGCCGTGGCATACATCAACCGTCAGGGAGGCACTCGGAGCAGAACAGCGATGCTCGAGGTATCGCACATACTGCGATGGGCCGAGTCAAACCGCTCGCTCATCTCCGCAGTTCACATTCCAGGAGTGGACAGTTGGGCGGCGGACTTTCTCAGTCGCCAGGGCTTAGCCTCAGGAGAATGGTCTCTGCACCCGGAAGTGTTTCAGATCATTTGCCAGCATTGGGGAACGCCGGATGTTGACCTCATGGCATCCAGACTAAATACCAAGGTTCCGGCTTTCATAAGCCGGTCCCGCGACCCACTAGCCATCGGCTCGGATGCGTTAGTCCTCCCTTGGATTCAATTTCGCCTTCCTTACATCTTTCCACCTCTTCCGTTAATTCCCAGGGTAATCCGAAAGATCAAGGCGGAAGGCGTTCCTCTCATTCTTGTCCCTCCGGACTGGCCTCGCCGACCGTGGTATGCGGAACTAATGCGTCTGGTCGCAGACGTACCCTGGAGATTACCGGATCGTCCGGACCTTCTCTCGCAGGGTCCAATTTACCATCACAATTCGAAAGCGCTGAATTTGACGGTATGGCCATTGAAGCCTGGATCCTAGGCCGGGCTGGTTTTTCTCAAAGAGTTGTCTGTTATGTTTCGGTAGCTGAGGAGTGCAGGTAAAAAAGGAAATACACCAGAGCAGTTGGAATCTATGAGATTGCAGTACCCTGACTAACCACCGCAACTAGAGGCAGCCGTGGAGCGTTCCTACGTTGGTCCTAGACGCCTCGTCACAGCCTGAGAAACTAACTACACCTAAAGATAGAAATAGGAAAGCTATCTGCCCCGGAGCAGAACCCCAAAGATAATAGAAAGCCCCCAAACATGTAATGGCGGTTAGACAAGAGGAAATACTGACACAGAAAGAAAATAGAATGAGCAAACGCTGGGGCCCAAACTATCTAAATAGAAAAGGATAGGAAGGGTACTTACTGCAATCTCAGAAAACCCTGAAAAACACCAACTCTACTAATTTCAAAATAACCTGAGATCACACGACCTCTACCACCTAAATTAGTTCTCTGGTGTAACAAAATCAAAACAGCAGCCACTGAAAAAACTGGAAAAAGCAAAAGTACAAAACTCAGTGGCTGAACAAAACAGAGAGGGCAAAAGCCCCCGGAGGGGACCCTGAAGGCCCCCACAGAAGTGCAGGACAAAATGCAAAAATATAGCACAAACACAAAAGAAGAAAATGTCTTATCTGATAGCAGGAGATGCAGACACGACACAGCAGGCTACAAGGGAAACTGGAAAGAAGGATTCAGACCAGAACAATTGATCACCGGCAACCCTGATGGGAAAATGACTCCCTTATATAAGACCAGTCAGTAACACCTGATTCCCAGTCCTCACAATCTTCACTAGTACCGCTTGTAACCACCAGAGGGAGCCTCTGCTCAGAACTCATCTCAAACCCATTCACAACAGTACCCCCCCTTGAGGAGGGGTCACCGAACCCTCATTTGAGCAACCAGGTCGGTCAGGATGAGTTCTATGATACGCACGGATAAGTCTCCTAGCATGGATGTCCGAAGCAAACACCCAAGAATTGTCTTCCTGACCATAACCTCTCCATTTAACCAAATACTGGAGTCTTCGTCTAGAAAAACGAGAATCCAATATTTTCTCAACCACATACTCCAGATTGCCCTCAACCAAAACAGGGTCAGGAGGCACAGCAGCAGGAACCACTGGCTCAACAAACCTCTTCAACAAGGACTTGTGGAACACGTTATGGATCTTAAATGTCCCTGGAAGAAGCAAACGAAAAGAAACAGGATTAATAATCTCCATGATCTTATAAGGTCCAATGAACCTAGGCTTAAATTTAGGAGATGCTACTCTCATAGGAATATTCTTTGAGGACAACCAGACCAAGTCCCCCACTTTAAACCGAGGACCATCAGTCCTATGCCGGTTAGCAAACCGCTGGGCCTTCTCCTGAGAGAGGGACAACCTCTCCACTACCTGGTCCCAAATCTGTTGCATACGCTCAACAACAGAGTCAACACCTGGACAGACAGAAGCTTCCGTCTGTCCTGAAGAAAATCGAGGGTGAAACCCAGAATTACAGAAAAACGGAGACATCAAAGTGGCAGAGCTAGCCCTATTATTAAGAGCAAACTCAGCCAAAGGCAAAAAAGAGACCCAGTCATCCTGATCAGCAGACACAAAGCATCTTAGATAAGTCTCCAATGTCTGGTTTGTTCTCTCAGTTTGACCATTGGTCTGAGGATGAAATGCCGAGGAGAAAGACAATTGAACACCCAGTTTAGAACAAAAAGTCCTCCAAAATCTGGAAACAAACTGGACTCCTCTGTCAGACACAATGTTCTCAGGAATGCCGTGTAAACGAACCACGTGCTGAAGGAACAACGGCACCAATTCAGAGGAGGAAGGCAACTTAGGTAATGGCACAAGATGTATCATTTGGAAAACCTATCACAAATTACCCAGATGGTGGTCATTCTCTGAGAAACAGGAAGATCGGAAATGAAATCCATAGAGATATGGGTCCATGGTCTCTTGGGCACAGGCAATGGCATCAACAAACCACTAGAGCGAGAGCAAGGCTTGGAGCGAGAGCAAGTCCCGCAGGACCGCACAAATTCCCTGACATCGCGAGACAAGGTAGGCCACCAAAAGGACCGACTAACCAAGTCTCTGGTACCAAAAATTCCGGGATGCCCAGCCAATGCGGAACAATGAATCTCAGACATCACACTCTTTTTCCATTGGTCCGGGACAAACAATTTTCCAACAGGGCAGCGCTCGGGCCTATCCTCCTGACACCCCTCCAGAGCAAGTCTCAAATTGGGCGAGATGGCGGAAAGAACTACACCCTCCTTCAAAATAACAGAAGGATCAGATAACTCAGGAGAGTCCGCAAGGAAACTCCTCGAGAGGGCATCCGCCTTAACATTCTTAGTGCCAGGAAGAAAGGAAACCACAAAATTAAAACGTGTGAAAAACAAGGCCCACCTGGCCTGTCTAGGATTGAGTCGCTTGGCAGATTCCAGATAGACCAGATTCTTATGGTCCGTAAGGACCACCACCTGATGTTTGGCTCCCTCCAGCCAATGTCTCCACTCTTCAAAAGCCCACTTCATGGCCAATAACTCCCGATTACCCACGTCATAATTACGTTCAGTAGGAGAAAATTTTCGAGAGAAAAAGGCACAAGGGTTACTTTTAGAGGTCTCTGGATCTTTTTGGGACAAAACGGCACCTGCCCCAATTTCAGAGGCATCAACCTCCACCTGAAATGGCAGAGAAACATCAGGCTGCCATAGAACAGGAGCAGAAGTGAATCTCTGCTTAAGTTCCTGAAACGCAGAGACTGCCTCAGGAGGCCAATTCACCACATCAGAACCCTTTCTGGTCAAATCAGTTAATGGTTTAACAATAACCGAGAAATTACCAATAAATTTACGATAAAAATTGGCAAAACCCAAAAATCTCTGAAGAGCCTTTAATGAAGTAGGTTGGACCCAATCACAGATGGCCTGAACCTTGACCGGGTCCATTTCAATAACAGATGGGGACAAAATGAATCCCAGAAATGAGATCTTCTGTACGCCAAAAAGACACTTTGATCCCTTCACATACAGAGCATTCTCTCTCAAAATCTGGAATACAGTTCGAACATGTTTCACATGAGAGTCCCAGTCATTAGAAAAAATCAAGATATCATCCAAATAAACAATCAGAAATTTGTCCACAAAATCCCTGAAAATGTCATTCATGAAGGACTGGAAGACGGAAGGAGCATTAGTGAGCCCAAAGGGCATCACTAGGTACTCAAAATGCCCTTCGGGGGTATTGAATGCCGTCTTCCATTCATCCCCGTGCTTAATGCGAATAAGGTTATACGCCCCCCTGAGGTCAAGCTTGGTAAACCAAGTAGCGTTTTTCACCCTGGAAAACAGGTCAGAAATCAAGGGTAACGGGTATTGATATTTCACAGTAATATTGTTCAAGAGACGATAATCAATACACGGCCTTAATGAACCATCTTTTTTGGCCACAAAGAAAAAACCGGCACCTAAGGGTGAAGAGGATGGTCTGATATGACCCTTCTCCAATGATTCCTTGATATAAGACCGCATAGCGTCATGTTCAGGTACAGACAAGTTAAAAAGGCGACCTTTAGGGAATTTACTACCCGGCACTAATTCAATAGCGCAGTCATAGCTCCTATGGGGAGGTAAGGATGCAGATTTACTTTCGCTAAACACATCAGAAAAATCAAACAAAAAGTCAGGAACATCCTGAGCCTGGGGGGAGGCAGAAAAAACAGGAGTGTTGGTATTAACACATTGGCAGCCCCAACTGGTTACAGACACAGATTTCCAATCCAAAACAGGATTATGAGACTGTAACCAAGGGAAACCCAGCACGATAATGTCATGCAGATTATATAGAACCAAAAATTTGCAGCACTCCTGGTGATCAGGTTCAACCCTCATTATCACCTGAGTAGAAAACTGGGTTTATTCTCAGCCAAAGGGGTAGAATCGATCCCCAGTAGAGGAATAGACTTCTGTAGGGTATCAAGGGAAACCCACAAAGTTTAGCAAAATCATAATCCATCAGGTTAATAGCTGCTCCAGAATCAACGAAAGCCTGAGCAGAAAATGAGGACAGAGAGCATATCAGAGTGACAGTTAATAAAAACTTAGTCTGAACACTACCCAAGACAACTGAGCGTGCAAAACGTCTTCCCCGCTTAGGGCAGACTGAAATAGCATGAGAGGCATCACCACAGTAGAAACATAACCCATTGCGCTTTCGAAACTCATGACGCTGTGCCCCAGACACCACTCCATCACACTGCATGGGCTCAGAAGCTGGCTCAGAAGGCAACACCACTCCACGCATACTTCTCCGCTCACGCAAACGTCTGTCAATTTGAATCGCTAATGACATAGAATCATTGAGACCAGAGGGGACAGGGAATCCCACCATAACATCCTTTACATTATCCGACAGACCCTTCCGGAAAAGGGCCGCCAAAGCGTCGTCATTCCATTTGGTCAGGACTGCCCACCTACGGAATCTCTGACAGTACAACTCAGCGTCATAAAGCCCCTGATTTAATGCCAACAAGGCTTTTTCAGCTTGATCAGTGACATTAGGCTCATCGTACAATAACCCCAAAGCCTGAAAAAATGCATCAACATCACTCAAAACAGGATCCCCAGGTATCAGGGAAAAAGCCCAATCCTGAGGATCGCCGCGCAGGAGAGAGATGATAATTTGAACCTGCTGCGCTGCGTTTCCTGAGGACTTAGATTTTAAGGCAAAAAACAATTTACAATTATTTTTGAAATTCTGAAACTTAGCTCGATCCCCTAAAAACAAATCTGGCATGGGATCCTAGGTTCCACAACAGGCAACCTAGCAAGATATGCAGCAATACTCTGAACCTCAGTGGCAAGCTGATCCACACGGCCAGACAACTGTGCAAACTCCATTGGGAGAAAAGATCCTCCCCAGCACCCAGAGATACAGAGGGAAAAAAAAAAAAAATGCAACAAACAGAAAAATATCTCTGACAACTCTGACAACCTTTCTTCCTTCACAATATTTTTTTCCCTTCTGTGAGTACCATACAATTTATGGGCCGGTGATACTGTTATGTTTCGGTAGCTGAGGACTGCAGGTAAAAAAGGAAATACACCAGAGCAGTTGGAATCTATGAGATTGCAGTACCCTGACTAACCACCGCAACTAGAGGCAGCCGTGGAGCGTTCCTACGTTGGTCCTAGACGCCTCGTCACAGCCTGAGAAACTAACTACACCTAAAGATAGAAATAGGAAAGCTATCTGCCCCGGAGCAGAACCCCAAAGATAATAGAAAGCCCCCAAACATGTAATGGCGGTTAGACAAGAGGAAATACTGACACAGAAAATAGAATGAGCAAACGCTGGGGCCCAAACTATCTAAATAGAAAAGGATAGGAAGGGTACTTACTGCAATCTCAGAAAACCCTGAAAAACACCAACTCTACTAATTTCAAAATAACCTGAGATCACACGACCTCTACCACCTAAATTAGTTCTCTGGTGTAACAAAATCAAAACAGCAGCCACTGAAAAAACTGGAAAAAGCAAAAGTACAAAACTCAGTGGCTGAACAAAACAGAGAGGGCAAAAGCCCCCGGAGGGGACCCTGAAGGCCCCCACAGAAGTGCAGGACAAAATGCAAAAATATAGCACAAACACAAAAGAAGAAAATGTCTTATCTGATAGCAGGAGATGCAGACACGACACAGCAGGCTACAAGGGAAACTGGAAAGAAGGATTCAGACCAGAACAATTGATCACCGGCAACCCTGATGGGAAAATGACTCCCTTATATAAGACCAGTCAGTAACACCTGATTCCCAGTCCTCACAATCTTCACTAGTACCGCTTGTAACCACCAGAGGGAGCCTCTGCTCAGAACTCATCTCAAACCCATTCACAACAGAAATCTATTGTTATATCCATCTGGCCCAGGGCTCTTCCCTATAGGAGAAGCCATTAAATCATCCCCTATTGCTTGTTCAGTGAAAACTTTGTTTAGTACGTCCTTCTTAGGAATCTGTATGGAAGGAAGGGCAGTGTCCATAATATATTTGTAAATTTTTGTTTCAGGAATATTAGATGACATGTGGTGGTATTGCCCATGAATATTAATGTTATATAGCGAGCTATAATAGCAACAAAATGCTTACACTATGTCAGTGGGGTTATGAATTTTTGCCACAGGTGCCCCTTTTAATTTGGCTACGTATGTCCTTTGCGTGTGTGATGTAACCTCCTTCCAATGAACGACCTCATTTATCTGCGAATTTGTATGAGCAAATCATTTGTTGTTTGTCATCGAGATCAATTTGATCAAGCAAATAGGAGACTTTAGCTGCTCTCTCTTTTTTTAGCCCTGATCCATGATTTAATAGTATCCCTCTGAAGACGCATTTGGGTGCTTCCCATTGAAATGATGCTGGGGTATCACAACACAGAACCAGACCCCAATCAGAGGACAATAAAACTTCCACACTCCTTATCTATGAACTGTTCCAATATTTATGTTCATCTCTATCTCCCATAATGACAGTTCTGCTTCACGTCACTTGTCTTATCTATTGCATTGTTTCTGTGCTGTGCTGTGTATAAATATGTGATTCTTCAGATTTTGTATTAGTTTAGCCTGATGAAGAGACCTGAGTAGTCTGAAAGCTTGCAATTTGTTACCATCTTTTCAGTTAGCCATTAAAAGGTATCAACCACTGAGGACTCTCAAGTCTAAATATTTTTTCCATTGAAATGGTAAAACTGGGTTCACATTGCGCCAAGGCTGTCCGTTAGACGGACTGCGTCACACCGCGGTATAACGCGGTGTAACGCAGTCCGTTAATGCTGCCATTGAACCCCATTGTTCGGCGCATCGTGATGCATGCCGTAAAGCGGCATGCGTTCGCGACGTGTCGTCATTCAGTGACGGAGCCTCGGACGCGGCCTGCAGCGTCTGGGCTCCGTCACCGCTAGGACAGATGATTCATCTGATGATTCATCTGCGCTAACGGGTATAGCATAACGTGATCGCGTTATGCTATACCGTTACCAGCCCGTCAACGCTATGCGTTGATCGGGCTGGTTTACCGCAATGTGAACCTAGCCTAAGGCAGTTTCAACAAGTTCATGAATATTTTTGAAGTCGTCTGTAGTCTTATCAAGGTCCGAGACAAAGAGTGAGACTTTAAGCAGAGTATCATTAAAAGGGAACCTCTTACCAGGAAAAAAACGCTATTAACCTGCAGATACAGGGTTAATCTGCAGGTAAATAGCTTCTTTAACCTGCCTGATGCCCATGCTTAGTCGGACACTGCGGGGAGAAAATGAACTTTGTTCCCCCTGGCAGTTTTCGGCTTTCAGTCACGGCACTGACTCTGAATTAGGGCTGGCTGGCAGTCAGGGCCGGTGGCGCTGTTATGGCCGCTCTGTATTCCCAGAGCAGTGACCGAACCTGCACTGGCACCGCCCCCGAGACTGGAAGCCCAACCCAGTTGGGGAAAAAAAAAGTTAATTTTCTCTCTGCAGCGCTTGGCTAAGTGCGTGCGCCGGGCAGGTTAGTAACAGTATTAACCAGCAGATTTACTCCATATATGTTGGTTAATAGTGTTTTTTCTGGTAACAGGTTCCCTTTAAGATCCAATATCTGAAGCCTTGTTGGGAGTCTGGTATAGTCAGATTACAATATACAGGAGCATACTCTGACCATATAGAGGAGATGTAGGGGGGCATGTAAGCAAGTAGGGCTAATTAGGATGTGATTACTGATTAGCAGTAGTGGTCGAGGGAGAATATTGAATAGAAATAATGCATATCATCACAGACCTCTATGGACACTTAGGCTGATACATTGCCCCACGCATTTCTAAGAAGCCTTTAGATCTAGTAAAGAAAGCATTTCATTTATACAGAGACATGAGGCCAACACAAAGTGGCCTGGAATCCCCCCTCCACTACCGCCTGCCACCACCGCCTGCTTACTATACAGCCAGTGCTAGTAACTTTTAGGCTGTGTGCACACGTTCGGAAATGCTGCGGACATTTCCGCAGCATTCCCGCAACTCCCTGCCACGGGAAATACGCATTCCGAATTGGTATGTGTATTCCCGCAAAACACTAGCATTTTGCAAGCGTAATTAGCTTGCAGAATGCTAGCGTTTTCCAAGCGATCTGTAGCATCGCTTGGAAAACTGACAGGTTGATCACACGAGTCAAACATAGTGTTTGACAAGTGTGACCAACTTTTTACTATTGATGCTGCCTATGCAGCATCAATAGTAAAAAGATATAATGTTAGAAATCATAAAAAAATAAAATATAGTGATATTCTCTCCTTCCGGCGGCCCCCGCAGCCTTCCCGGTCCTGAGCGACGCTCCCGGCAACTTCCGTTCCCAGGGATGCCTTGCGACAATGACCCCAGATGAAGTAGCATCATGCGAGACCGCTACGTCATCACAGGTCATTGTCGAAAGGCATCACTGGGAACGGGAGTTGCCGGGAGCATTGTTAAGGATCGGGAAGGCTGAGGGGGCCGCCGGAAGGTGAGAATATCACAATTTTTTATTTTAATTATTTTTTTTAACAGGAATATGGTACCCAGGGCCTGGAGGAGAGTCTCCTGTCCTCCAGACCCTGGGTACCATCCGCACATGAACCGCTCATTTTGCGCATGGTGGACATAGCCACATGCAGAAAGTAAGTGGTTCAATGCATTCCTATGTGTGCGGTATCGCCGCGATTCTGGAAAAAGAATGAGCATGCTGCGTATTTTCCCGCGATGCGATTCCGCCGCGGAAAAATACGCAGCACTAGCACAGCATTGCGGAATGCCATTGAATTCAATGGTTTGCATTGCGTCAGCGTTTTCGGCGTGAAAAAACGTGGCAAAAACGCTAACAATCCGCAACTTGTGCACACAGCCTTGAGAATAATGACATTTTTATAATAAGCCAATTATCTGGATTTCTGGACAATCATTTATCAGATAATACTGTCAGGTGTATATATTTGTGAAGGTTGTGTGGAGGTAAAACTATTTTCCCCTCCATTCACGGACAGACAGGACATACCTTTTGAAATCAGACATTAACACGGTTTATTTGTCAGATATTCTGCTTCCATTTCCAATAATTGATTGAACTGTATGATTTTCTTCATGCTCAATCTTCAAAATTCAACAATATAATTATTTTTTTTTTCGGAGACTGTATGTATAGTTTTCTGTGTAGCTCTGGACTGTTTTGCTCACCCGTTCAGTGCCCTTTTTGAATGAATAATCAGATTATTTCAGACTTGTGACAAAGAGCCTGGACACTCCTGTTAGTGACATATGAGCAGTGTGCACAGCTCCAGCAAATAATCCGTTCACAAAATACGATTATACTTGAAATAATACAGTAAAATCAAATCAATGTTGCACAGATGTAGCATTGCCTGAAATGGAGGCGCTACTCACGGCAGGCCTGCTGTAGGACATGTCTTCTGTAATGCTAAGATACTGATCTCGCAGTGACATTGATTACCACTCTTTATCTGTCTGCTTAGTATGGCATAAGTGTAATAAGACCATGAGAGCCATGTGTGTATAATAAAGATGTCACAGAGTGGAAGACAACTGACCGTTGTGGCAACATCATCTTTTGGGTTTTTCATTTGCTTCTGATGTCTTTTTTGGTTTGAAAAATATCCTCTTTTCTATCTACTGGCTAACACGGTACGAAGATACACATCTTTCCTTTTTTGGTTTGGGGATTTTCATTGATTTTTTAATTGTCATTTAAATCTGTAAATTACATACAAGTAGAGAATTTGGTCACCTCTTCTAATAAAGTGAGTTCAGTCATATATCCGCTGATCGAACGAGGCAAGATGTCACACCGTAAGCAATTCAATAGCCATAACTTCTGCCCTTCTATAACTGCATCAATGGTCGGTCCTGAAATTGTAGTACCAATGTGAAAAGTACATGTCCAGGAGCAATGGGACAGGTTCACATGTTTTGTTCTGTTTTAATAATGTTTATAGTGGTTTTCTTAATGTGTTTTAAGAAACTCCAACATTGTGAAGCTTTTGTTTAAATAACATTATTTTTACCTGCATTTTATTTCTATTTATTAAACTAAAAAAGCTTTCAGAGCCTCAACAGACTGCATTTGTTAAAAATGTAACTGACCTCAAAAATGCCACTGAGGTGTAACAAATAGCGATGAGCGATTGTGCTGGGATAAGGGGTTATCCATGCTTGTGTGCTAACCGAGTGACTTCGGCATGCTCAAAACATGTTCTAGTCCCTGCGGCTGCATGTCTCATAGCTGTTAGTCAGCCGCAACACATGCAGGAATTACCTGTTTATTAGGCAATCACTGCCTGTGTTGTGGCTGTCTAACAGCTGTGCACACGAGCATGCTCGGATTGGCTCACCTTCCGGCAGCTTCACCTTTTACCTACTCCACTCTGGTCCCTTTGCACTGTCTTGTGCACGTAACTTCTGACTGGCTGGAAGTCAGAAATTTTGTCACTTAGACCTCAATGCAAGTCTATGAGAGCCAGAACAAGACTTTCTTAGAAATGTATTAAAAAATGACCTCTGGCTTGCTCCATGAAACACCGGAGCTGCTGAGTGGTCAATATTGCCGGAGTCCGTCTGGAGCGATGCTGGAAAAGGATGAAGGCGTTGGCAGGTGAGTATCAGACAGAGCACAGAGGAATTACATTTAAAGCGCCACTCCACCAATGCAATAAAAAAAATGCTGGACACATGCTTTTATCGATTTGTGTGAACATAAAGAACTGTACACAGAGAATAGAAAATGGGACCACAACAGTCTACAAACTGAGTGTAAACTGAAATAAAATAGCAATTAATAGCGCATTAATTTGCTTTCTATTTTATTGCTTTTACTCCAGGTCTGTTGAGTTTTGCAGACAAACCAAGTCAAGTTATTGAGCTGTTTGGATAAAAATTTAGCCAATTTATTAGTACAGCTTAAAAGGTTCTCTGTACAGTAAAATGTTGCATCAACGCAAGAACTGGCACGTTTCAGACATAGAACTTTTGTAAGTCATGCAGACAAAGCAAATGAAGGTATTCAGCCATTTGGATATAAAACATCACCAATTGATTATTTCAGCTTTAAAGTTTCCAGGTACATTAAAAATATTGTATTAGGCAAATAACCATGTATTTCGAACATAAAAATATCTTTAGTTATGGTATGGCGGTCCGAAACGTGCATGATATGACTAATAACATTTCTATGTCTAAAACGCGTCTGTTTTTGCCTTGATGCAATATTTGTAATGTACCTGCAACCTTTTAAGCTATGCTAATAAATTAGGGAAGTTTTATATCCCAATGGCTGGATACTTTCATTTGCTTTGTCTGCATCTGAAGCCAAGCAAGGACTTTTACTTTTTGTGCTGAGGATCTCCACAGCCAATCTATGGAAGCTGGAGAACCTTGTACTTTTTGCTTTTCTTGTGGAGTTTTGTGGTGCCACTTTCTTGGTGTTTTTGTGTGTAAAGGCACTGTCACACTTAGCGATCGCACTAGCGATCACGACAACGACACGACCTGCGAGATCGCTATGTGGTCGCTAGTTAGCTTCCAAACACAACTCATCAGCGATCTGTATAACGACCTCTGCGGTCGTTGGGAAAACCTAGTCCCGCCTGCGACGCTGGTAAAGTCATTCATAAAGGGTTTCACACTCAGCGATTCAGGCTCACCAGCGGGACACCAACGACCAAAAAACAGCTCAGAACGTTCATAAGCGATCAACGACATCTCAGCAGGGGCCACATCGGTGCTACATGTCACACACAGCTAAGTTGCTAACGAGATCGCTAGTGCGTCATAAAATCGGTGACGCAGTAGCGATCTCGTTAGCGATCTCGCTTAGTGTGACAGTACCTTAACACTCTGTTTTTAATATTAAAATTAAAGCTTTTTTTGGTAAGGTATAGTATATATTAAGGATTCTAGGTTCAAAGGTTTATAAGGCATTTTGTGAAGTCCTACATGCAGTATGTTTTTAATGTAATTAGTCATAGTATGTCTGGACAGTTTTGGTTGCCATGAATAAGAGTGACATTACTTCTCTAATGCTTTAATGGTCAAATCAATGCAAGTAGTTCAGAATGTACTGAACAACCTTATGTCTAGGGATGAGCGAAGAGCTTTGGATAAGTCCTTATCTGAATAGCTATGGCGCTTACCGAATACCTGCTTCGGTAACCCGGATACCTGGAGCGCTCCCGATGATCAGCTGTTCGGCGCCACAGCTGCATGTGTCGTAGCTGTGTGACAGTCACAATAAACAGCCTCTCCATATATGTGATGTGACTGTCACACAGCCGCGACATATGCAGCTGCGGCGCCGAACATCTGATCATCGGGAGCGCTCCAGGTATCCGGGTTACCAAGGTAACTATTCGGTAAGTTCTATAGCTATTCAGATAAAGACTTATCTGAAGCTATTCGCTCATCCCTACTTATGTCAACTGTGGTGGCTGTTGTAGTAGCAAAAGGAATGACCAAGTCTGTTTCAGTGGATGTGACTTTGCAATGAGATATTCAGCAAAGACCTCTTAATTTTCACTTAATTTTTGTCTATATTGTCTTTTTTTTTCCAGAATTTTCCCCCGTGAATATCTTTTTCAGCAAATCCACTTATACTCCCTTGCAGACCTGCAACAGGTACTTTTTATCAATTTATGTTGGTTTGCATTTAATGTGACTAGTGATGAGCGCAAGTGCTTGTTACTCGAGTTTGCCGAGGCTGCTCGGGTTATGCATCGGGTATCATGAGTGCTCAAGTGACATGTTCAAGTCCCTGCGGCCGCATGTTTCTCGGCTGATAGACAGCCACAAAACATGCGGGGATTGTCTGTGTTTGTCAGGCAATCCCCACATGTTTTGCAGCTGTCTAACATGTGGCCACGGGAACTCGAACATGTCACTCGAGCACCCACAATACTCGGTGCATCCCGGAGCACCCTAGGCAAACTGGAGTAACGAGCGCTTGCGCTCATCACTAAATGTGACATATTATAATGACGTTTGTTTTCCATTTAAAATAACAAATATGATGAACTAATAGATCATTAGAAGAAATGGGCAAATCCTTTGAAATTCATATTCACCAGATTCACATAAGTTTTCCATGAAGTGAATCAAAAGTCAAAAGTACTCTAAAGTCTCGAATTGCTGTGAAAAGATGTGTATACACTCTAAGGTCTCGTAGTACTGCATTCATTCCCTGTCAAGCTCTATAATGGAAGAAATGCCTTAGTATTGTCAGTCACCTCAATAGATATGGATAATTTAATAAATCACTGTATTGTTGACATTTTTATACTTTTTGGACCATTAATCCCTCTTTTGGAGCTAACGGCTGACTTGCCAATGTTTATACATAGGTAGTGTCGACAGGAGAAGCTTTTTAACAGGCTGTGGTTGAAAAAATGATCCTTTATTTGGGCATAACAACAGGGTTTGGTGTTTGCCTACTGAATAAGACAATGGCTTGGCTTCTTATAGCCATTAAAAAAATAACTATCTTTTTCTGGAGTAGCAACAGGTTTGGTGTTTGATGCTTCCCCATTGCTTATTCACATTATGAACAGAGCCCAGACGGTATGGCAAACAAAGAAGCAACGGGAAGCACCAATCAGGTCCCAAACAACATGTAGCTCATCTCAGCCAGACTATAACAATTTACATTTTTTTTCCAACAGTAAGGTACACTAAAAATGGTGGAAATGTGAGGCTTCAGTTTTGGTGTGTGTGTAACAAGTGGATGAAGAAGCTGTGACAACAGACTTGATATTTTGTTAAGAATAACGTTTTTGTTGTAAAAAAAATGTCTTGCACAAAGACAGTATGCCTCGGCCAAGTACAGAGATATCCTGGATTAAAACCTCTTTGTAACGAATGGAAGCGGAGGCAGAGATGGTGAAGTTCATATTCGTCTTTTATTTTTGAAATGGAACCTCGGGACCCGTAGTAAAGCCCCTCGAACAGGACCAGAATGGAATACCCGGAGGACACAGATGCTACCTCCAGTTAGACCCCGGACACGTGGCAGCTGTCCCAGCGGGACCAAAAGGGGAAACAGATATAATAGAAGAAACCGTGGAGAGGTAGACACAGGTGAGGAAGGTCCTGGTTCCAAGTAGATGGTAGCAGGCTGGCTCCAGTAACCTTGTCACAGTCCACGGATTCGGATGGCTGTTGGCGGAACGGGATGACACTTGCAGAGGTTGTCTGGGATAGCAGGATACCGATACTCTGTGGAGACAAAGCAACTGCAAAGAGACTGCTAACGCAGTGCAGACAGATCAGAGACAGAACCGGATGTAGCAATGGTAGATACTCGTTGCTCCCGAACTCCCCCTATAGCGGAGTGGCCAGATATAGTAATCAGTGCGCTGCCATTGGTTAATTGACATTTTCAAAAAATATGCTCTGTCCCTTTAAGAGACAAGAGGAAGGCGCGCTCGCGTCCTAAGCATTCTCACTGGAGGCCTCCTGGCAGCGTGCCAGGAACTGGGGAGGAGCAGGACGCTGAGAAGCAGAGAGGGCACGAGACTCCAGACAGTGCACACGCTGCTGCATAGGGACAGCTTGAAGAGCAGGAGGTGAGCGACCAGGACAGAGTGCAGAGACAGCACGGGGACTGGGTGTAACACTCTTCCAGTGTGCGCTGGACCTCAGACTTGGCCAAAGGTTCACCTTCCAACAAGACAATGACCCCAAGCACACAGCTAAAATAACAAAGGAGTGGCTTCAGAACAACTATGTGACCATTGTTGACTGACCCAGCCAGAGCCCTGACCTAAACCCAATTGAGCATCTCTGGAGAGACCTGAAAATGGCTGTCCACCAACGTTCACCATCCAACCTGACGGAACTGGAGAGGATCTGCAAGGAAGAATGGCAGAGGATCCCCAAATCCAGGTGTGATAAACTTGTTGCATTTTTCCCAAGAAGACTCATGGCTGTACTAGCTCAAAAGGGTGCTTCTACTCAATACTGGACAAAGGGTCTGAATACTTATGACCATGTGATATTTCAGTTTTTCTTTTTTAACAAATTTGCTAAAATTTCTACATTTCTGTTTTTTTGAGTAAAGATGGGGTGCAGAGTGTATTGAGAAAAAAAATGAACTTTTTTGCATTTACCAAATGGCTGCAATAAAACAAAGAGTGAAAAATTTAAAGGGGTCTGAATACTTTCCATACCCACTGTAAATATAAATCAAATCAATCTTTGATGTGACCATCACCATGGCCGACTCCATTTTAAGACAGATCTTTTTTATTTATTTATTTATACCAGCAAATAAAATATTTAAATGCACATTACACATGCGATCATGCTGCAGCACAGGCGACGGCGCCTGCCTGCTGAAGGTGATTTTTTTTTTCAATATATATAATGTTCAGTATGTAAAATAGGGGGCAGGTCACTGAAGGATCAGTGACCTGTCTTAAGCTATCAGTATGAATAGCACATGAAGACCCCCCCCACAGGCCGACCCGGAGCACGGGCATATAATTAATTCCAAACCGACAATAAAGATTAAACAACAACCACAAGACGGATTTCGTCATCAAATGTATAATTTTAATCAGTGTAACGGCACCAACCTGACATTGCGTGTAGGTTACTGTGCTGACCGATTCCCTTTAACATTTTATCTCATCCGTCTGGAGCATTTGCTGTCTTTTTTCTGCACCTCAGTTCCTATGTTTTTGTCCATAGTTGAGTCATCTTTTCTTGCTTCAATGTTGAAGGTATGGGTCTTTGGCCTCAATTATTCTATGAAGACAGCTTCTGACCAGACTTCTCCAAACAGTAAAAGGGTGCCACTGGTTGCTACTAGTTCAGAGGTGATGGCATTGCTGACTATCTTCTGATTTTGAAGTGACGTAAACATGGTGTATCTTTCATCTGCTGCACTACGTTTCTTTGAAATCTTGAAACTTGAGTCTACTTTGAAATCGTTGTCTTGGGTAGACCTTCCGGATGCAGTAAAATACCTTGTCACTT
Source organism: Oophaga sylvatica (assembly GCA_033576555.1). NCBI lineage: Eukaryota > Metazoa > Chordata > Amphibia > Anura > Dendrobatidae > Oophaga > Oophaga sylvatica. The sequence goes on from JARQOD010000007.1 coordinate 14,972,312, forward strand.
GTGCTTAATCTTGCATTGTATATGAGCTGACACATAAAACGGTCTTCTACAACCTCACGTTTGTAGCAGTTTCGCTTTTCCTCACCCAATTTTAAGCCTGTTGTTGCTGTTTCAGTTAATGGATGTGTTGCAACCTACATTTGAATGATCATTATCACCTGTTTGTTGTAATTGGTTACTTATACTCCTGACTATACTGCTACACAATCCCTGACTTTGTCCAAGCGTACCCAAAAGAAGTGATGCTGTTTTGAAGGCACAGAGTGGTTACACCAAATGTTGATCTAGATTTCACTTTTATCTATTCTATTATTTCTAAATACTGTTTTTCGGTGATTACTTTGTATCTTTGTTCACACTGCACACACACAAATGATACACCATTTGAAAGGTAAACTTGCCCCCTTCAGCAAAAAAATAGCTAAACAAACCACATATCTATGATAAGATCACAAAATACAGTTTAAACATTAATTTTCATAAACCTGCAGTAAGGAAAAATGACCTGCAGGTGGCACTACACTACCCCAAAGCACACTACCACAAAGTTGCTTACAGACATCACAAACAAATCCAAACATTTGCCTTGAGGGCTTTCCAGCTTGCCCAGCCTATTTCAGGCACATTGGAGGATTGCACACTTCACTGCAGGTGAGTCACATACGCAAACACATTTGTATACATGCACTGCTTTTTTGGTGATTACTTCGCCCCAAGCACACAAATGATGAGTCACATATGCAAACACATTTGTCAACATGCAGTGCTTTTTCGTTGATTACTTCGCCCGACATACACAAATAATACACCATTTGAAAGGTAAATTTGCCCCCTTCAGCAACAAAAGAGCCAAACAAGCCACACATTCACGATTTTATCACTAAATGCAGTTTAAACATTCTTTTCATAAACCTGCAGAAAGAAACAATGACCTGCAGGGGGCACCTCAACCGGAAGACATTTTTTGGCCTTTATTCATCAAACCAATTTATTGTATTACCAATCTACATATATAAATACCTGTCTGTGTTGATCATCTCATGAAATACGTTTACATTTGACCAGCTTGCTTTTTCTGAAATTGCCTGCGCCCCCGACGACCAATGTGCGAAAATTTTGCATGGGCCAAGCTAGTATTTGGTTAATTTATGAACAAAAGCTCATAACACAAAAAGCATTTTTACTTTGCAGCATTTTTTCTACACCTACCTAAAACATTTGCACAGTACTGTATATATAAATATCAAGGGTTGACACTGTTTATACCTATAAGTGTCCCTTCAGACTAAGCTTGTAGCCTCTTTGAAATCCGTCTTTGGAAGCTAATGAGAAAGTGTGTCAAAGTCACCCAAACTCCAGTTTACCTAATATTACACTAGCCACTCGAACACCTTCTAAGCGCCACCCTACTCACTGTATGTTTTGCTCTGCGCCACCTAGTACTTGACCATCGCTCTGAGTTGCTTGGTGCTGGTTGGGAACACGGCCGAACACTGCAGGAATTAGTATCCACTCTGTCCTGCAAAGATTTGCTTCCCCAGCCTATCACCTGTTAGGAGATGATATACCAGGTGACTCCACCCTCCATTACTCTCCTGAAAGTTAGTTCCTAGCTTTCTAGCATCTGTTTATGCTTTTATCAGTATGCTTTCTCCCATTATTGACCCGGCCTGCTTACACGCTCTGTTTGACTTCTCTATCTATTTTTTTTTGCGAACCCGTGCTCCTTGCCCTGACTTCAGACCATTTGACTACACTTCTGTCTCACCCTCTTGTACCGTGTACCCGCCCCTCTGACCCTCCGGTCAGCTGTTGGCTGCAGTCTCGGATACTGTCCTAGAGTGGTACCTTGTCTATCTTCAGCCCAGCCTATCCTCACTATCAGACGCTTTAGTGAAGACCCTGTACACATGCCCCTCCAGGGAAGCTTGGCCCATGGCTCAGTGGGTCCACACCCACCAGCGTTACACCTGCTACAAGATATAATCAGTCACTGCTTTATGCTGCTTGTACTGATTCCTACTGTATGCAGCATTGAGTTCTATTGCATTGCAATTTCACAAATCAGGAGCTGCTCAGTCAGACAGTTCTATTTCTGCAAATCCTACAGGTTGGGCTTTGCCATATTAGATTGGTTGAAATGCTCATACACTAACTAGACCATGGCCACCACTTTCAAGTGGGTGAATTTCTGTAAGAAAGATATAGGTCATCATATGTCGCTTCCCTCTCTTTGGTGCAGGCTCTGGCACTGAGCCCGCACCTTTTTCAGCACATGACAACTGATCTGATTAGCTGTCATGTGCCCCTGTCGCTTCTGAAGCCCTGCTATGTGTAGCACAAGCAATCAAATGACAACTAAAGCAGGTAAAAAGTAAAAAAAGTTTTCTACATTTTTTTTAAAAATATCACCCCCATTTTGCCCCATTCAAAATAAAACAATTAAAAAAAATCAAAAATACACATATTTCGATCAATTGTGTAACAAGGAAAAAAATCAAAACGCAAAAATTTAATTTTTTGTTTATTTCCTCAATCTTGCAAAAAAATGCAATAATGGGTGATCAAAACATTGTATCTATCCCAAAGTGGTATCAATAAAAGCATCAGCTCGGCGCCCAAAAAATAAGCCCTCAACTGCACTCCTCCCATTTGGCACAGGTGATTTTAATTAGCAGGAGACTGCAAAGTAATGGGTCTAGCTCATTTCTTTGCTCCTCACATTTGGTGTGGTGCTGTGTGGCGGCCATTGTTGCTGTGGTTCTGTGCTGGTGGGGCGCCACAGTTTGGAGTCATGGGGACTTTGTCTTACAGCATGGGTGCTGTGAGACACCAGGCCATCTGCCCTGCCGCTGCATTGCCGCTGTGGCGGTGGTCGGCACGCTGCTCCGCTCCGTGGGAGCGATGGGGACTCCTTTCATTTGGTGTTGGTGCTGTGTGGCAGCCATTGTTGCTGTGGTTTTGTGCTGAAGGAGCGGTGCGGTCTGGAGACACTGGGCCGTCTGCTCTGCTTGTGCATTGCCGCTGTGGCGGTGGTTGGTGCTCGGCTCCGCTCCGTTAGGGCGATAGGACCCACTACGAGGTTTGCCGTGACGTGGCAGTGGGCTTCATACAGTCTGATCAGAATGTTAAACTAAGAACCTTAGGTTCAGCTATATATATTTTTGCCGAGAGGCATTAGATCATTGTCTGATTTTTGCAGGTGCTGTCCTTTCTCTTTTTCTGCATAAAACTTTGTATCTACTCCAAAATGGTATCAATAAAAGCATCAGCTCGGCGCCCAAAAAATAAGCCCTCAACTTGTCTCAAATCCCAAAAAGAGGAGACGCTACGGATCTCAGAATACGGCGCTTTTTTTTTTTCTTTTTTTTTTTACAAACCTTAGATTTTTTTACCACTTCAATAAAAAACAACCTATGCATGTTTGGTATTTGCAAACTTGTAATGATCTGGAGAATCATAATGGCAGGTCAGTTTTAGCATTTAGTGAACATGGTAAAAAAAAGAAACAACAGTTGTGGAATTGCACTTTCTTTGCAATTTGACTGCATTTGGATTTTTTTCCTGTTTTCTTGTACACCATGTTTTAAAACCAATAGTGTCGTTCAAAAGTACAAATTGTCCCGCAAAAAACAAGCTTTCACATTGCCATATTCACAGAAAAATAAAAAAGTTATGGCTTTGGGAAGAAGGGGAGCAAAAATTGAAAACGGAAAAACCCAAGGTGGTAAAGGGGTTAAAAACCTGAAGAGATAAGCTAGAATATAAGTTGCTATGCATGCAAGGTGTAAGCTCATGTTCACACTGGCCACTAAACAGACAAAAAAAGATAAAACATAAGCAAATACCCTGCAGTAAATAAATAAATAAATAGCAATAGTGCATGAAAGTAGTTTAGAGTACGGTGACCCTATTCGGGACGGTCCTAACTTCTGGCCCGTGTAATAGCAGTGTGTGTTGTATGCTACAGCTGACAATGGGTGATTTTTTTCTCACTTGTGTCCTGCAGTTGTCGATTCACTTGCCTTGTTGTCGCCGGAGACAAGTGAGGCGACAACCACCCGCTGTCAGCTGTACCATACAACATGCACTGCTATTCCATGGGCCACCTACCAATCACACTGCTCAGCCAATCAGGAGCATCACCCTCTCAGCCTGTGACAATGGCGGGGCAGGACTTCCTCTGATCAGCTGATCCATAGCTCTGTTCCAGAGTTGTAAGCTGCAGGAGTCTATATGGCTGCAGGTGCCACACACTTAGAAAATCCCTTGAATATTGCCTCAGCAATTTTAGCCCTTTAATGTAGGATTATATTCTGCAGCATCATCTATTAGCTGTAGCAAAATATGAGGCAAAATACGTCTGGATTTAGCTTCAGGTCACTAAAGTTTTCTTTCTGTTATTTGGACAGTGTGGAAGCTGCTTTGGAGTTGGAGGAGGAATTTTCACCATTAGTGAATGATGAAAATGGAGCTGTTGACTGTGGCCGTTAGTTAGGACACTGATTGTATACCATTGTGTTCTGCTCTATTTTCCCTGGCACTAGTCATAAATCTCCCTTAATGACTCCACGTCACAGACTTGTTTTATTTTGAGTAACTTATTTTATCTTTTTATTTTTGAAGAAAAGAGCCCTTTTAGTTAGTTCCCGTTCCCTGTCCACACTCCCGTCTCATCTCATTGTGGAAATTGAAATTAATTGCTCAGTCTGCTCGAGAGGAGCATTGGATTTAGTTTCCACGAGCTGTGGCTTGCAAACAATTTTTCATATGTGCCTCGCAGCTCGGCATGAGGTTTTTAAGTCTTCGCCAAGTCAAATAAATAGAAGCTACTCTCTTTTGCACAATACTGTATTTACGTGTTATTTTAATGTTTTTACTTTTCATAAAAGAAATATCTATTCCAGCAAGTGGAATGAGAGTACATTTGTCATAGGTAAAGGTTCTCCAACCATTACAGGACTTTTTCAAGGAAGATTTACAGGGGTTGTCCAGGACTGAGCTATTGATAACCACTCAATCCCATTGAAGTGAAACAAAGCTTAGCTGCTGTGCTCGAAATGACCAATACATAGTATATGGACCTGTGCTGTTCCTGCTCTGCACACCTTGCGCATTTACCTGCCACGGAAGCTGCAAATACTTTATCATCAGAGTGTCAGGCCCCCACCAATCTGATCTAAGGATAGATCATCACTGACAATGTCCTACATAACCCATTTAAAGGACTTATAGGTAATTAGGAAAATACGTAACTTTATGTTGTTACCTACCGTAAGTTGCTTTTTTTCATGATGAAAGCACAGTGTATTTAATTCCTTCATATAACACTATACACTAGAATTGACTGTGCCATGCGCTGCACTATATCAGACTTTAAAAGAGTTGTGCGGTCTAAAACGCAGGGCAGTGGAGTAGGAGTCGTGGCGTCGGAGCCTATTTTGGTGAAGTCAGTATAAAATGGACCGACTCCTAAAATATGTAATAAAATTGATACAGTAGTTCAATGCAGTTTTTGGGGAATATTTTTTTCATAAGAATTTGGGAAAGTTATGAAATGTCCTATAAATGTCTGTCCTATTCCTGATCTAAGGTCTAGACGTTTAGCTGAGAATCTGTGCTGCACTTTATGTTCATGATAAGTAGTGAAGCTCCTCCTCTACAAATAAGGGGAAAAAATAACAAACATATCGGGAAGGAATGCCTGCATTCATCTCAGAACTTCTGGAGTGAACAGGAAAGCAGGATTAAGGTAAGTACTTCTTAAAGCATATCTAAACTTTCAATAAACTGTGCATAAATCAATAGTCCAGTATATGTTGTCTCTTTATGTTTGATGTTTTAGTTTGTTTTTCCTCTTAGCTCATGTTTGGAGAAATTAGCTGCTCTGATGACTTATATACACTATACATAGAATATAAGGGGAAAAACTGTTCTCTAACATCTCAAATTCAGAAATACAGTAACTGGATCGATGAGGACATATATATATTTTTGTTTGTGTGTGTTCTGGAATATGATTCCGCACAAACATGCTCCCTCCCCCTCCCCTCTAGACTGTGAAGAAATATGATGTGAAGCATTTAGTGAGCTGTACCTTCTGAGACAAGCCTGACATTGAAGGTTCAGAGTAAAGCTATCTAGCAACATATTTTACAAACTTTATACTTCTCATCTTTCCTATTGATTTATGAAAATATGGTTTTATTTTTATCCTAAATTATACAGTGCATGATTCCCTATTCTTTCAAGAATTACAATATGCCTTATTTTTTTTACAGGACAAAATTATTTTGAGAGCGAATTTACATAATTATGAAATGTCTAAGAGCATCTTATTAAGTCAGCTGTATTTGTGCATTTCACAGTGACTCAAGATAAAAAAACATTTTGTGTGTCAGTGTGTACCGTATTTTGCAGATTAGAAGACTCACCCCAAGTTTTGAGGAGAAAAATAGAAAGAAAAACTCTTTTTAATAAAATGGTGGTGCTTCTTATAATCCGTGCGTTTTATTGCTTACCGGTGTAGTGGCTGCAATGAAGCGGAGACGCATGCTCAGATTGAGACCTCGGCAACGAGATCTCAAGATGAGATCTTGTTGCCGAGGTCTCAATCTGAGCATGCGCCGTCCCAGCAGCCATTTTCCTGGAGGTCACCGCAACGCAGTAATGGATAATGCGAGGGGCTCCGGGCTTTCACAAAATGCCGGCGGAGCCCCCCCTCACTGGAGAGTACCGCAGCCATTTTCACCCGCAGTGGCGCACATCGGAATACCTCCTCATTCCAGCCAACAGCAACGAGCCACTCTTGCTTCCTCCAGCGACCTTGGGACCCTACATTGGGACAAAGTTGCTGTAACAATGACAGCAGATGTGTTTAAAAGACAGCTCATCGAGCTTGTTGTGAAGGACAGTGCACCATTATCATTATTTGCATGACCAGCTTTTACAGCTCTTAATGGAGAAATGGCCCACAAACTTGGTGTTTCTCTGGAAAGAGAAAGTATTAGAAAATTTGTGATTGAAGAAGTCCTTAACCAAAAGGAAGATCTTAAAAAGACTCTCAAGAGACGCTTTGTGTTTCTTAAAATGGATGCCTGCACACTTCACAGAGTGAACTATTTTGCTATCAATGTTCTATATGTTTCTGACAAAAAAATTGTTACGAAGACACTGGCAGTGAAAGATACTAACGCTCATCACAGCAGCCAGTTTCTCCAGACCATAGTGGAAAAAGTTCTGCAAGATTATGATCTCAAAAAAGAACAGGTTCTTGCTATTGTAACTGATAATGCTTCAAACTTGATAAGTACAATTAAACTGATCAATGAGAATAATGAAGGTGAACAGCAGCTAGAAGAACATTTCATATTCAGTATGTTGGAGATGGAAGGCCACTGTCCTGTTCCCATAATGGAGGAACAAACAGATATTACTACAGAAGAACAGCAAAATGATTCTTTACAATTAGATGATCTTGTTGAAGCTGCTTCACACCTCTTTGCTATTCATCACATGTGCTGTGTTGTGCACACGCTGCAGCTGGCAATAAAAGATAGTCTGCAAGAGGGACATGCTTGAACTCTGATTACCAAAGTGAGGAAATTGGCTATTGCTGCCAGAACCCCTAAAATTGATTCCATCTTGAATACATGCTGGAAAAGGGGCAATTGTGGATCAAACCTCTCAGTGGGGCAGCACCTATTTAATGATTGAGTGATTGCTTGAGTTGAAACCCTTCCTTGTAGATATGGCCATCCCTCAGGTAACACTACATGAAGGTCAATGGACACAGGTGGCTGAATTCAAGGAATTGCTTCATTACCCATTTACAGTGACTAAAAACTTGCAAGCTAAGGATTTAACTCCTGGCATTTTTATAAAGGAGTGGAAGAACTTGTTGTTTTGCCTGTCCCAAAAGTTAGGTTTAACCTTCGTCCGGCTGAGTAGGTACAATTGTAACTATTCCGTTTTAAAATTGCAATAACTTTTTTTCGAAAAGCCGTAGAGGGCTGAAATTTCGTGACATCTCTGCAGTTTTGGTCCAGAATATATTGGCCAAATTTCAATAAAATATCTCCACACCCTTCCGAGATAAGGGGTCGAGATATTTTTGCATCCATAACAAGCTGCATAGGTACAAATGTACCCTCATATATTTTGAATGAAGATAATGCAAGGAAAAAAGAATAATATTTTTTTTAATGATAATGCTATTTTATTATTATAAACAAGTAAAAAAACTTTTCATTTACATTATAAAAGAAAATGTAAGAAACTTTTTTTAATGATTTTCTTCGCAAGTAATGCATGTTGTCTTTGCTACCGAGTGTCCATCGCAAATGGGTTTCACACAAACCACACAAGACTTTCTAGTCTTACGTTGTTTTCGCCTCAGGTCTCGGCAGACATAGCAACTACCAACAACAGGGGAGGGTCCACGACTACCATGAGGTATTTGAGGACCAGCTGCTGCTTGCGATGCTACCAGAATGCATCGTCCAAGCACCATTTCTACTGCACCTCGAAGAAAATGGTTTCTCATCATCATTCGGTTTGTACTACGATCTTCAATTGCAGGCATACACATCTGATTTGCGAGATCTTTCAGGAACTTTCTTCGTTGATCCTTTGTCCTGAAGCTTGGATTGTGTTCTCTGTAGATGATGTAGGATGCTAACCCAGTGACATCAATCATATTGTAGGAAAATGCCAGAGGCCAACGTAATGTTCGTCGTTTCACAGTGTACTCTCCCAACATTTTATCCATAACATCAACTCCGCCTTTTGTTTTGTTGTAGTATTTTATTATCTCTGGCTTGGCTGCTAGTGTCTCTTCAATTTCTCCCGTCATGTGCATAGATAATAGAAGCACAACTGATTTGTTCTTCTTTGGTACATATGAACAGACTGTTGCATCATGATTGTGGGCAAAATTTGTCGAGTTTACAGGTCTTTCTTTGGCAGGCTGCATGTTGCTAGGTAGGAACCTTTTGTTTTTTCTCACTGTACCAACTAGTGTCATGTTCCAGGAGTTCAATACCTTAGCTAGTTCCATGGTTGTAAAGAAGTTATCGGTGGTGACATTTCTTCCAGAGCCTTTATACGAGCTCACTAGGTCCAATACTGTTCGTTCACCAATGTTTACTTGTCGAGGACCATCAGTTGGTTTCCCAGTGTAGAGCTGACCTTGTAATGGGTAGGCGTTTGACGAGTCACAAGCCCAGAAAATCTTTATGCCATATTTAGCTGGTTTTGAAGGTATATACTGGGTAAATTTAGTATGGCCTCTAAATGGAAATAACTGCTCGTCGACGGTGATACAATTATATGGCTTGTAGGCTCTCTCCAGATTTCTGTTCAGCATTGTCCAGATGTGCCGTATTGGTGCAGCTTTATCTGTTTGCACACGTTCTGCACGTGTATTTTCGTTGTCAAATCTGATAAATCTGAGTATCATCTTGAAGCGGTCACGAGACATGGCTGCACGTATAAGAGGCAGAGCAGCAACATTCCACATTTCCTCCAGATTCTCTTTGTTGTCTCTGTGCACACCAGCAGCAATCAGTATGCCCAAAAATGCATGGAGTTCAGTTTCAGTAATTTGCTTGAATGTTTTTTGTGGTGGCCGTTCAGAAGAATCAGGAAAACGTTGTACCAGTTCGTTGTTGTAAGCATCACAAGCTCTCTTGGCCTTTCGATTAGTTTCTCATAATATGATGTCACACATCTCGAGAGTCAAGATTGACTTGAATAGCTCTTTTGCTGTATACAGGTTGCTGATTGCTGCAGGGCCACCTCTTTGTCGTAGGACATTACGAGATTTTGTTTGTGCATTTGGCAGTGGATCACTACACCATTGAGTTTTATCCTTAGCAGTCCAAATGTCGCCTGTACTTTGAGGCACAGACTCATCCTCAACACTTTCGTCTGAGTCGTATTCTTTTTCCTGCTCTATGACCATTTCTTGTTCAATGTCTGAATCTTCTTCACTAACATCCACTTGTGGTACATAGTTTTCATCATCAGATGCAACATATGGTTCTTCCTCATGCTCAGAATCAGATTCTTCTAGCATTCGCATTATTTCGTCAGACGTAAATCTGTAAATATGAAAAATAAATAATTTTCCAAAATACTACACAATACTACATTATTGGCTTTCCACAAAATGATACTAACCTGCAAACACGTTTTCTTGGATTATGGCGGAAACTAGATCCAGCATCACTATCACTCATGATGACTTGGTAGATGAATTTTGGCTTCGTAATTTAGTTCAGCAACACGTGGCAAGTAGAATGAAACTCGATTCTAAAGTGCAGATAAAAAAGTAAATTATTTCTAGTGATAATTATTTATAAATGTCATTTATATATTATGTAAACCGTATACGGTTTCAGAATTTTCATTCCATCTTCGACTGTTTTTTCGACCAATAGGAAAATTGTAACAGAGCCAGCATCTTTATTTTGTGCTGAATATAAGTAAAACATCGTAAAACAATATGTAGATACTAATTATTATCCATTTTTCGTATAAAAATCATACCTATAGTGATAAGTTTCATACAAAATATATGTAAGCCAAGTCCAGGCTCAAAGACATTTTCTGACTGTTCTGTCCCCACATTAGGCGAATGAAGGTATAACTGGCTGTTAGATGCTGTGAGACTTTCCTACCTTCGTATCCAAGAAATTGAAGACTTCACAAGCCTAGAAATGTGTGTGCTCACAGCAATGAGATGAACAGCAAAATGGCTACTGAGAGGAGAGAGGCAGGAAGAGAAGTAGAAGCCACTCCCAGTTTGAATCAACTTAATTGACAGCAACATAAGTGAGCAGTAACAACACTGGCCCAATAGATATCAGCATAACATTCGTAGCTGAATGAACTTTAGTTTCTGAAACCAAGTAAAGGAGAAAGTCTTCCCACAGTGGAGGTATATATGAAGGTACAATTGTACCTCTGCAGCCTGTTAATGTTGTAAAATTATGCAGCCTGACGAAGGTTAATCACAGATGTCATTGCTGCTTCAATGAAACGGAGAGAGACACTGCTATTAGAAAATAACATTCTTCTGGTAGCTGTTTATGTGGACCCGAGTCATCGTATATTGCTGGATGATCAACAGCTTACTAAAGGAAAAGAAGCTCTGATTGAGATAGCAGTTAGGATGAGTGGGCTACAGGATGGCCAAAAGCAAGAGGACATGGGTCCTGCCGGTGCTGATTCTTCCGTTTCTTCATCATTAGATGAGGAGTTTGATTTTGAAAAGTATTTGGATGACATGGAGTAGGCAAAGTGTTGCCGCAGGGAAAAAGATTCCACTTCCATAGAAAACAGATAGACCATATTTCAGCAAAATTTTCACTTGCTCTCAAAGAAGTAGAAGAGTTCAAATCGTTCATCAAAACTGACTGTGCACGAGGCAATTCCTTTATACCCTGAAATTGTTAGAGATGTTGCCCATATGGTTACTGCTTTGCCACCAACCCAAGTTAGTGTAGAGAGGTTGTTCTCTAGCCTTAAAATAATTACCGTATATACTCGAGTATAAGCCGACCCCCCTAATTTTGCCACAAAAAACTGGGAAAACTTATCGACTCGAATATAAACCTAGGGTGGAAAATGAGATTATGCCCCATATGCTGCCCCATGTATTATGCCCCACAAGATGCTCCATGTATTGTGCCCCATATGCTGCCCCATATATTATGCCCCACAAGATGCTCCATAAATTGTGCCCCCATAGGTGCTCCATAGATTGTGCCCCCATAAATGCTCCATAGATTATGCCCCCATAGATGCCCCATGTATTTTGCCCCATACATGCTCCATAGATTGTGCCCCCATAGATTATGCCCCCATAGATTCTCCATAGATTATGCCCCATAGATGCTCCATAGATTATGCCCCCATAGATGCTCCACAGATTATGCCCCCATAGATGCCCCATGTATTATGCCTCCATAGATTATGCCCCCATAGATGACCCATATATTATGCCCCCATAGATGCTGCATTGAATAGGCCCCTTAAGCTGCCGCAGCTGCTGCAACAAAAAAACAAAGACATACTCACCTCTCGTCGCTGGGGGCCAGGTGCCGGTGTCCTGAGCAGGCGTGGACACCGGCGCGATATGGGGGACAGGTGCCTGTGTCACAGCTCGCTCAGGGCCCCGGCACCTGCGATATTTACCTGTCACCGGGTCCACCGCTGAGCGCCGCTGCCTTCCAGGTCCTCCAGCAGTGAATGCTCAGGCAGAGGGTGCGGCGCGACCCCTGCCTGAACATCGCAGCAAGAGGATCCGAGGACACAGCGGCGAGCAGCGGTGGAACGGGACAGGTAAATATCGCTTATACTCACCCTTCCGTCTGCGCGTCTCTGCAGCTCCTGCTCTTCTCCCACGGTCTCCGGCGCCAGTGTTCAGCGGTCAGGTGGTACTGTTCATTAAAGTCAAGAATATGTGCATATTCATGACTTTAATGAGCGGTACCACCTGACCGCTGAACACTGGCACCGGAGACCGTGGGAGAAGAGCAGGGGCTGTAGAGACCGCGCCGGCGGAGGGGTGAGTATATAGAACAGCTGCGCTCCGCCTCCCCCCTGTATATGACTCGAGTATAAGCCGAGAGGGGGACTTTCAGCCCTAAAAATTGGGCTGAAAATCTCGGCTTATACTCGAGTATATACGGTAGATCAGATTTGAGGTCATCTATGAAGGAGGATCTGATGGAGGCGATACTATTTCTCAGAACAAATTCATAGACTGCACAAATGTTATTCAGTACGTTTTGTTGAAAACTGTTTTTTTTTCCACTTACTGCATAGTGTATAATAAATTGTAAATATGCAAAAGTTTTTTTGTTCTAAAGTTGTATTTCAATAAATATATTTTATGTTCTATCTAAATGGCTTAATTATTGTATCATAATAATGATTAAAAGCCTGATGTTACCATTTTACTACAGTAAATTTTTCACTTAAACATAATCATGAGCCATGTATGAGGGAGTCAGAATCGTGAAGTCAGAGTCGGTGTCATGGAAATTGAGGAGTCGAAGTCAGAGGTTGGCTTACCGATTCCGCAGCCCTGCTAAAATGACAAGTCTGCAGTCGCTACTCACAGCGCATGCACTGCGCATTGTGAGGATTCTCCGGTATTAACGCCAGGAGCGGAATGTAACCGCAGGTATGAGATATGCATAAGCCCGGCCAGAATCTGACTAGACTGTTTCCAGCCTCACGCAATACACTTGCATTGAGCACACTGGAAACAGTCTAGTCGGATTATGGGTGGAAGTTGCATATTGCATACATGTGGTCACATGAACACTATTCACAGCACTGACACTGGAGAACCAAGTAACAAATGAGGGTAGTAGGCACCACCAAGAATATCTAATGGCATCTACCTAAGGCATACTAATTAGAAAATTTAAGCAAACAAGAAAAAAAAGTATGCATATGCAGGGATCGCCATAATAAAAGACAAGTAACTTTATTGAATTCAAGATGCACAAAAAGACCAAATATTAAAAACATTTAAAACAGCGGTTCTCAACCTGTGGGTTGCGACCCCGGCGGGGGTCAAACGTCCAAAACACAGGGTCGCTTAAAGCCATCGGAAAATTTATATTTCCGATGGCTTTAGCCCAGTGGTGTAGTGTGGGCGGGCGAGCGGGGGGCGGTCCGCCCCAGGAGGCACGTGTGTGGGAGCGGCGTGGCAGCAGCAGCAATTCCTTCTCTGTGGAGAAGCGCGGAGGCACAGTGCAGCGGCCCGGAACCCTCCGGAGCTGAGCGGCGGGTCGGTGAGTCTACTGTGCGGGGAGAGGGGGACCCGGCCTGATCAGGCGGCACAATACTTACCTCTCCCCATGCCTCCGCAGCTCCGGGCTCCAGGGGGCGCCTGTAGGGCGCCCGCGCTTCCTGTCACAGCAGTGCCGCTGGATGACATCATCATTCAGCGGCCAGCTGTGGCAGAGAGTAAGCGCGGGCGCCAGACAGGTGAGATGTGAGGTGTATGTGTCTGTGTGTATCAGTGTGTGTGTGTCTGCCTTGCGTGTGTGTATGTGAGAGAGTGCTGCGGTGCTGTCTGTGTGTGGTGCTGTATGTGTGATGGTGGTGGGAGGAGGCATTTATGGTGGGGAGGAGGCAACGATGATGATGGGGATCCAATGATAATGATGATGGGAAGGCAATGATGTTGAGCAGGAAATGATGATAATTATGGGGAGGCAATGATTATGAGGGGGAGCCAATGATGATGATGATGGGCAGGCAATGATGATGGGGAGGCTGTTGTGAATGGACTTGAAATGAGTTCTGAGCAGAGGCTCCCTCTGGTGGTTACGGGCGGTGCTGGACTGTCCAGTGGAGATTGTGAGGATTGGGAATCAGGTGTTACTGACTGGTCTTATTTGGGGGAGTCGCCTTCCCATCAGGGTTGCCGGTGATCAATTGTTCTGGTCTCAATCCTTGATTCCTGTTTCCTTTGTAGCCTGCTGTGTCATGTCTGCATCTCCTGCTAACAGATAAGACATTTTCTTCTTTTTGTTTTTGTGCTTTATTTTTGCATTTTGTCCTGCACTTCTGTGGGGGCCTTCAGGGTCTCCTCCGGGGGCTTTTGCCCTCTCAGTTTAGTTCAGCCACTGATGTTTTGTACATTTGCTTTTTCCAGTTTTTTCAGTGGTTGCTGTTTTGATTTTGTTACACGGAGAACTAATTTAGGAGGTAGAGGTCGTGTGATCTCAGGTGTTTTTGAAATTAGTAGAGTTGGTGCTTTTCAGGGTTTTTTGGGATTGCAGTAAGTGCCCTTCCTATCCTTTTCTATTTAGATAGTTTGGGCCCCAACGTTTGCTCATACTATTTTCTGTCTGTGTCAGTATTTCTTCTTGTCTAACCGCCATTACATGTTTGGGGGCTTTCTATGTTCTTTGGGGATCTGCTCCGGGGCAGATAGCTTTCCTCTTTCTATCTTTAGGTATAGTTAGTTTCTCAGGCTGTGACGAGGCGTTTAGGACCAACGTAGGAACGCTCCACGGCTGCCTCTAGTTGTGGTGGTTAGTCAGGGTACTGCAATCTCATAGATTCCAACTGCTCTGGTGTATTGCCTTTTTTACCTGCACTCCTCAGCTACCAAATCATAACAGTATCACCGGCCAAAACTGAAAATTATATGGTACTCACAGAAGGGAAAAATATTGTGAAAGAAAAAAAAAAAGGTTGTCAGAGTTGTCAGAGATATTTTTCTGTTTGTTGCATTTTTTTTCCCTCTGTATCTCTGGGTGCTGGGGAGGATTTTTTCTCTCAATGGAGTTTGCACAGTTGTCTGGCCGTGTGGATCAGCTTGCCACTGAGGTTCGGAGTATTGCTACCTATCTTGCTAGGTTGCCTGTTGTGGAACCTAGGATTCCCATGCCAGATTTGTTTTTGGGGGATCGAGCCAAGTTTCTGAATTTCAAAAATAATTGTAAATTGTTTTTTGCCTTAAAATCTAAGTCCTCAGGGAACGCAGCGCAGCAGGTTCAAATTGTCATCTCTCTCCTGCGCGGCGATCCTCAGGATTGGGCTTTTTCCCTGACACCTGGGGATCCTGTTTTGAGTGATGTTGATGCATTTTTTCAGGCCTTGGGGTTATTGTACGATGAGCCTAATGTCACTGATCAAGCTGAAAAAGCCTTGTTGGCATTAAATCAGGGGCTTGATGACGCTGAGTTATACTGTCAGAGATTCCGCAGGTGGGCAGTCCTGACCAAATGGAATGACGACGCTTTGGCAGCCCTTTTTCGGAAGGGTCTGTCAGATAATATAAAGGATGTTATGGTGGGATTCCCTGTCCCCTCTGGTCTCAATGATTCTATGTCATTAGCGATTCAAATTGACAGACGTTTGCGTGAGCGGAGAAGTATGCGTGGAATAGTGTTGCCTTGTGAACCTGCTTCTGAACCCATGCAGTGTGATAGAGTGGTTTCTGGGGCACAGCGTCATGAGTTTCGAAAGCGCAATGGGTTATGTTTCTACTGCGGTGATGCCTCTCATGCTATTTCAGTCTGCCCTAAGCGGGGAAGACGTTTTGCACGCTCAGTTGTCTTGGGTAGTGTTCAGACTAAGTTTTTATTAACTGTTACTCTGATATGCTCTCTGTCCTCATTTTCTGCTCAGGCTTTCGTTGATTCGGGAGCAGCTATTAACCTGATGGATTTTGATTTTGCTAAACGTTGCGGGTTTCCCTTGATACCCCTACAGAAGTCTATTCCCCTACTGGGGATCGATTCTACCCCTTTGGCTGAGAATAAACCTCAGTTCTCTACTCAGGTGATAATGAGGGTTGAACCTGATCATCAGGAGAGCTGCAAATTTTTGGTTCTGTATAATCTGCATGACATTATCGTGCTGGGTTTCCCTTGGTTACAGTCTCATAATCCTGTTTTGGATTGGAAATCTGTGTCTGTAACCAGTTGGGGCTGCCAATGTGTTAATACCAACACTCCTGTTTTTTCTGCCTTCCCCCAGGCTCAGGATGTTCCTGACTTTTTGATTGATTTTTCTGATGTGTTTAGCGAAAGTAAATCTGCATCCTTGCCTCCCCATAGAAGCTATGACTGCGCTATTGAATTAGTGCCTGGTAGTAAATTCCCTAAAGGTCGCCTTTTTAACTTGTCTGTACCTGAACATGACGCTATGCGGTCTTATATCAAGGAGTCATTGGAGAAGGGTCATATCAGACCATCCTCTTCACCCTTAGGTGCCGGTTTTTTCTTTGTGGCCAAAAAGGATGGTTCATTAAGGCCGTGTATTGATTATGTCTTTTGAACAATATTACTGTGAAATATCAATATCCGTTACCCTTGATTTCTGACCTGTTTTCCAGGGTGAAAAACGCTACTTGGTTTACCAAGCTTGACCTCAGGGGGGCATATAACCTTATTCGCATTAAGCACGGGGATGAATGGAAGACGGCATTTAACACCCCTGAAGGGCATTTTGAGTACCTTGTGATGCCCTTTGGGCTCACTAATGCTCCTTCTGTCTTCCAGTCCTTCATGAATGACATTTTCAGGGATTTTGTGGATAAATTTCTGATTGTTTATTTGGATGATATCTTGATTTTTTCTAATGACTGGGACTCTCATGTGAAACATGTTCGAACTGTATTCCAGATTTTGCGAGAGAATGCTCTGTATGTGAAGGGATCAAAGTGTCTTTTTGGCGTACAGAGGATCTCATTTTTGGGATTCATTTTGTCCCCGTCTGTTATTGAAATGGACCCTGTCAAGGTTCAGGCCATCTGTGATTGGGTCCAACCTACTTCATTAAAGGCTCTTCAAAGATTTTTGGGTTTTGCCAATTTTTATCGTAAATTTATTGGTAATTTCTCGGTTATTGTTAAACCATTAACTGATTTGACCAAAAAGGGTTCTGATGTGGTGAATTGGCCTCCTGAGGCAGTTTCTGCATTTCAGGAACTTAAGCAGAGATTCACTTCTGCTCCTGTTCTATGGCAGCCTGATGTTTCTCTGCCATTTCAGGTGGAGGTTGATGCCTCTGAAATTGGGGCAGGTGCCGTTTTGTCCCAAAGAGATCCAGAGACCTCTAAAAGTAACCCTTGTGCCTTTTTCTCTCGAAAATTTTCTCCTACTGAACGTAATTATGACGTGGGTAATCGGGAGTTATTGGCCATGAAGTGGGCTTTTGAAGAGTGGAGACATTGGCTGGAGGGAGCCAAACATCAGGTGGTGGTCCTTACGGACCATAAGAATCTGGTTTATCTGGAATCTGCCAAGCGACTTAATCCTAGACAGGCCAGGTGGGCCTTGTTTTTCACACGTTTTAATTTTGTGGTTTCCTTTCTTCCTGGCACTAAGAATGTTAAGGCGGATGCCCTCTCGAGGAGTTTCCTTGCGGACTTTCCTGAGGTATCTGATCCTTCTGTTATTTTGAAAGAAGGTGTAGTTCTTTCCGCCATCTCGCCCAATTTGAGACTGGCTCTGGAGGGGTGTCAGGAGGATAGGCCCGAGCGCTGCCCTGTTGGGAAATTGTTTGTCCCGGACCAGTGGAAAAAGAGTGTGATATCTGAGATTCATTGTTCCGCGTTGGCCGGTCATCCCGGAATTTTTGGTACCAGAGACTTGGTTAGTCGGTCCTTTTGGTGGCCTACCTTGTCTCGTGATGTCAGGGAATTTGTGCAGTCCTGCGGGACTTGCTCTCACTCCAAGCCTTGCTCTCGCTCTAGTGGTTTGTTGATGCCATTGCCTGTGCCCAAGAGACCATGGACCCATATCTCTATGGATTTCATTTCCGACCTCCCTGTTTCTCAGAGAATGACCGTCATCTGGGTGATTTGTGATAGGTTTTCCAAGATGATACATCTTGTGCCATTACCTAAGTTGCCTTCCTCCCCCGAATTGGTGCCTTTGTTCCTTCAGCACGTGGTTCGTTTACACGGCATTCCTGAGAACATTGTGTCTGACAGAGGAGTCCAGTTTGTTTCCAGATTTTGGAGGACCGTTTGTTCTAAGCTTGGTGTTCAGTTGTCTTTCTCCTCGGCGTTTCATCCTCAGACCAATGGTCAAACTGAGAGAACAAACCAGACATTGGAGACTTATCTAAGATGCTTTGTGTCTGCTGATCAGGATGACTGGGTCTCTTTTTTGCCTTTGGCTGAGTTTGCTCGTAATATAGGGCTAGCTCTGCCACTTTGATGTCTCCATTTTTCTGTAATTCTGGGTTTCACCCTCGATTTTCTTCAGGGCAGACGGAGGCTTCTGTCTGTCCAGGTGTTGACTCTGTTGTGGAGCGTATGCAACAGATTTGGGACCAGGTAGTGGAGAGGTTGTCCCTCTCTCAGGAGAGGGCCCAGCGGTTTGCTAACCGGCATAGGACTGATGGTCCTCGGTTTAAAGTGGGGGACTTGGTCTGGTTGTCCTCAAAAAATATTCCTATGAGAGTGGCATCTCCTAAATTTAAGCCTAGGTTCATTGGACCTTATAAGATCATGGAGATTCTTAATCCTGTTTCTTTTCGTTTGCTTCTTCCAGGGACATTTAAGATCCATAACGTGTTCCACAAGTCCTTGTTGAAGAGATTTGTTGAGCCAGTGGTTCCTACTGCTTTGCCTCCTGACCCTGTTCTGGTTGAGGGCAATATGGAGTTTGTGGTTGAGAAAATATTGAATTCTCGTTTTTCTAGACGGAAACTTCAGTATTTGGTTAAGTGGAGAGGTTATGGTCAGGAAGACAATTCTTGGGTGTTTGCTTCGGACATCCATGCTAGGAGACTCATCCGTGCGTATCATAGAACTCATCCTGACCGACCCGGTTGCTCAAGTGAGGGTTCGGTGACCCCTCCTCAAGGGGGGGGTACTGTTGTGAATGGACTTGAAATGAGTTCTGAGCAGAGGCTCCCTCTGGTGGTTACGGGCGGTGCTGGACTGTCCAGTGGAGATTGTGAGGATTGGGAATCAGGTGTTACTGACTGGTCTTATTTGGGGGAGTCGCCTTCCCATCAGGGTTGCCGGTGATCAATTGTTCTGGTCTCAATCCTTGATTCCTGTTTCCTTTGTAGCCTGCTGTGTCGTGTCTGCATCTCCTGCTAACAGAGAAGACATTTTCTTCTTTTCGTTTTTGTGCTTTATTTTTGCATTTTGTCCTCCACTTCTGTGGGGCCTTCAGGGTCCCCTCCGGGGGCTTTTGCCCTCTCAGTTTAGTTCAGCCACTGATGTTTTGTACATTTGCTTTTTCCAGTTTTTTCAGTGGTTGCTGTTTTGATTTTGTTACACCAGAGAACTAATTTAGGTGGTAGAGGTCGTGTGATCTCAGGTGTTTTTGAAATTAGTAGAGTTGGTGCTTTTCAGGGTTTTTTGGGATTGCAGTAAGTGCCCTTCCTATCCTTTTCTATTTAGATAGTTTGGGCCCCAACGTTTGCTCATACTATTTTCTGTCTGTGTCAGTATTTCTTCTTGTCTAACCGCCATTACATGTTTGGGGGCTTTCTATGTTCTTTGGGGATCTGCTCCGGGGCAGATAGCTTTCCTCTTTCTATCTTTAGGTATAGTTAGTTTCTCAGGCTGTGACGAGGCGTCTAGGACCAACGTAGGAACGCTCCACGGCTGCCTCTAGTTGTGGTGGTTAGTCAGGGTACTGCAATCTCATAGATTCCAACTGCTCTGGTGTATTGCCTTTTTTACCTGCACTCCTCAGCTACCAAATCATAACAGGAGGCAATGATGATGATGGGAAGCCAATGATGATGGGCAGGCAATGATGATGATGATGGGGAGCCAATGATGATGGGCAGGCAATGATGATGATGATGGGGGAGCGATGATGATGGGGAGCCAGTGATGGGCAGGCAATGATGATGGGGAGGCAA
>JARQOD010000007.1:14992787-15230987 GCA_033576555.1 Oophaga sylvatica
ACCCAACAGAATAGATAGATATAAGGATGTCACTCATATATAAATTAGTATAGAGTGTGTGCAGCTTACAGTAAATTTATTTAATTAATAATTATTTTTCAAAAAAAAAAATGGCGTGGGCTCCTGCGTAATTTTCCAAACCAGCAGCGGGAAAGCCAATGGCTGGGGGCAGATGTTTATATCCTAGGAAGGGGGTAATACCCATGTAGGTTCCCAGGTTATTAATATGATCTCACAGCTGTATACTTAGCCTTTACTGGTTATTAAAATGGGGGACCCCCCAAAAGAAATGATGTTGTGTCCCCCTCTAATTAGAAATGTGAACTTTCTCTCGCTCGCTGTGATGTCAGTAAGGTCAAACGAGTTCACCGTGAGACAATGAGCAGCTGTATCAGACGCTGCTCAGTGTCTCTGCTGGATGACAGGCTGTATAGTCACATCATGCAACCATGTAGCCTGCCATCTAGATGTAGCAGAGCTAGACTCGTCGCGGTACAAATGAATTATTATCTTCTCAAAGAACATATAGATGTTTATTATTTTAGCCCCTTAACGTCCATTGATGGACACAGTCCGTCATGGCCGGGTGTAGGCTCCCGCAACATGACGGATTGTGTCTGTCATGCATTTAAACACGCAGTGGTAGTTCAGTGCCGACAGCTGTCTATAACAGCTGAGAGGCACAGGAAGGGGTGTGGGGACTCATGCCATCGGTCCCCGCATCCAGATCGCTGTGATTGGTCAGTCAATCTGAAATTTCAGCACTTCCTGCCCGGTCAGTGCAGGAGCTCAGAGCTACCAGTGGCTGAGCTTCTGCGCCAGCAGCCAGGAGCGGCGTCCGCGCCGCCCCTGGCTGTTAACCCCCTAATTGCTGCGATCCAGCGTGAACGCAGCGTTCGGGGAGGCAAAGTGACTCGAGCTCCCTCTGCCTTCTGATCGGCGTCCCCGCCACTTCATCGCAGGGCCCGATTTCTGCCATGATGACCCGGGTCATCAAGCTATGGAAAGCCTCAGACCATGCTCACAGCATAGTCTCAGAAGCTTTCACCATAGGTATAATGCACTGCTATGCTGGAGCATTGCAATGTATTATACCTGCAATCAAAGTAAAAAAAAAGTGAAAGTCCCATAAAGGGATTAGGTAAAAAGGTTAAAAAAAAATTAAAAAATACGTAAAAAAAAAAAAAATTAAAAATAATAAAAAAAATCCACTAATACATATTTTTATGTAAAAAAATTAAATAAACAAAAAAATACATTTGATATCGCCACGTTCGTAAAAATCCCATCTATAAAAGTGTCACACTACTTAACCCCTTCAGTGAACGCCGTAAAAAAAAGCAAATTATACTTTTTCCAAGCGGTATCATCATACCGCTTGGAAAAAGTGGAATAAAACGCGATAAAAAAATGAATGGTAATAAAAATAGTATCACTGAAAGCGCCATCTTGTCCCGCAAAAATCAAGCCCTCACATGACTCTGTCCGCCGAAATATTTAAAAATTCTAGCTCTCAAAATACGGCGATGCAAAAACTTCTTTCAAAAAGAAAGCGTCTTTTAGTGTGTGACAGCTGCCAAACTTAAAAACCCGCTATAAAAACCTGCTATAATTAGTAAATGAAACCCCCCTTTAGCACCCCCTTAGTTAGGGAAAAATCATAAAATAAAAAAAATGTATTAACATTTTCCCATTAGGGTTGGGGCTAAAGTTAGGTTTAGGGTTGGGTCTAGAGTTGGGTTTAGGGTTTGGATTACGGGTACGGTTGGGATTAGGGTTGGGATTACGGTGTGTTAGGGTTAGGTTTGTGGTTAGGATTATGGTTAGAGTTGGGATTAGGGTTAGGGGTTAGGGGTGTGTTGGGGTTAGGGTCGGAGTTAGAATTGGGTTTCCACTGTTTAGGGTTAGGGTTGGGATTAGGGTTAGGGCTGGAATTAGGGTAAGGGTTAGAATTAGGGTTAGGGTTGTTAGGTTTGTGGTTAGGGTTATAGTTAGGGTGTGTGTTGGACTTAGGGTTGGAGTTAGAATTGCGGGGTTTCCACTGTTTACGCACATCAGGGGCTCTCCAAGCACGACATGGTGTCCGATCTCAATTCCAGCCAATTTTGGGTTGAAAAAGTCAAACGGCGCTCCTTCCCTTCCGATCTCTGCCATGCGCCCAAACAGTGGTTTACCTCCACATATGGGGTATCGGCATACTCAGGATAAATTGCACAACAACTTTTGGAGTCCAATTTTTCTTGTTACCCTTGGGAAAATAAAAAATTGGGGGCAAAAAGATCATTTTTGTGTAAAAAATATGATTTTTATTTTCACGGCTCTACGTTATAAACTTCTGTGAAGCATTTGGGGGTTCAAAGTGCTCACCACACAGCCAGATAAGTTCCTTGAGGGGCTAATTTCCAAAATGGGGTCACTTATGGGGGTTTTCCACTGTTTAGGTACATCAGGAGCTCTCCAAACGCAACATGGCGTCTCTCTCGATTCCATCCAATTTTACGTTCAAAACCTCAAACAGCGCTCCTTCTCTTCTGAGCCCTGCTGTGCGCCTAAAGAGTGGTCTTCCTCCACATATGGGGTATTGGTGTACTCGTGAAAAATTGCACAACAAATATTGTGGTTCATTTTCTCCTGATACTCTTGACAAATTAAAAAAAATTGTGTCCGAAGTAACATTTTTTTGAAAGAAAGTTAAATGTTAATTTTTTTTTCCATATTTCTTCAAATCTTGTGAAGCACCTGAAGGGTTAATAAACTTTTTGAATGTGGTTTTGAGCACGTTGAGGGGTGCAGTTTTTAGAATGGTATCACTTTTGGGTACTTTTTGTCATAATGACTCCTCAAAGTGATTTCAAATGTGAGGTGGTCCCTAAAAAATTATTTTTATCAATTTTGTTGAAAAAAATGAGAAATCGCTGGTCAAATTTTAACCTTTATACGGTAACTTCCTAAGGAAAAACATATTTTGTTTCCAAAATTGTGCTGATGTAAAGTAGACATGTGGGAAATGTTATTTAGTAACTATTTTGTGTGACATATCTCTCTGATTTAACGGCATAAAAATTAAGTTTGAAAATTTCAAATATAAGAAATTTTCGCCATAATTCAGTTTTTTTCATAAATAAACGCAAGTTTTATCGAATAAATTTTACCACTAACATGAAGTGCAATATGTCATGGAAAACCGTCTCAGAATCAGTGGGATCCGTTGAAGCGTTCCAGAGTTATAACAACATAAAGTGACAGTGGTCAGATTTCAAAATTAAGGCCTGGTCATTAACCTACAAAGTGGCTTGGTCGTTAAGGGGTTAATTGTCTTACTGGGTACAATGGTGTCACTGGAATGGGCGATGCCGTGAGTATAGTTTAATGCGCCTTTTCTGGAGTAGCTGAGAGCTTATGTTTTTAGCCTGGGGGGTGCCAATATCCATGGCTAAAGATGGGCGGACTCTTGGATGTCGGGTTCTGCCAAACAGTTACAAAAACTTTGGGTTTGTCTACCAGAACAGTTCCTGGACCCGAACCCAAACCCGGACCCCATACACTTGAATGGGGTGTCTAAACATCCAGTGTTTGCCACGCTGTCATATGCATAACAGCGTGGCAAACACCACTTCTGATCGGCGGTATAAAAGACATTGTGAGCACACCTGTGATCTGAGGTATAAAGTTTGCCTCCTGGCATTGGTGTCAGCTGATAGGACTACTGCTCCCATTAGCTGACTCCTGCTGCCGCTAATAACAGTGAGAGCAGTAGTGGCTGATGGACGTATTCATCAGCCAGCTCCTGCGCTGTAAATAAATAGTTAAAAAATAATGGCTTTGGTTCCCCTGTATTTTTGATAACCAGCCAGGCAAAACTCACAGTTGGGGGCTGCAAGCCTCAGCTGTCAACTTCAGAAAGGCTGGTTTATTAAGAATAGAGTGGTCCCCAAGCTGTTTTTTTAATTATTTAAATAAATAATTTTAAAAACAGCGTGGGAACCCCCATTTTTGACAAGCAGCCAAGCTAAACCAGGCATTCTCAGGCTGGTTAGGGGCCATGGATATTGCCTCCCCCCAGCATACAAATAGTTGATGTCACCTTTGCATTGTCAGATGACATCAAGCTCACGGCTTAGTAATGGAGGGGCGTCTATAAGACGCCTATTTTTATAGATTTTTTTTATTATTTCTTTTTTATATTTTTTTATATTTTTTATAGATATAATAGACGCCTTTTTATAGATATTTTCTGGCCTTTTTTGTCTTAGTCAATACCAGTGCTTTACATCTTGTTATAAATTTTATGGATTTACATTCTTAATGACATGTGTTTATGTTTCGGTAACTGAGGAGAAATAGCAAAAAAATAGCAAAAACGGTAATACACCAGAGAGGCTGGAACCTATTGGATTGCAGTAACCTGAACTAACCACACAACTAGTAGTAGCCGTGGAGGATTCCTACGTTGATCCTAGACGCCTCGTGACAGCCTGAGAGATAACTACACCTAAAGTCAGAAAGATGAAAGCTATCTGCCCCGGAGCAGATCCCCAAAGAAAATAGGTAGCCCCCAAACATGTAATGGCGGTTAGACAAGAAGAAAGCACGGACACAGACAGAAAATAGAATGAGCAAACGCTGGGGCCCAATCTGTCTACACAGAAAAGTACAGGAAAGAATTCTGACTGCAATCCAACAAAACCTTAACAAAAAAAACAACACTTCTGATTGCCAAAAAACCTGAGATCACACGATCTCATCCACCTAAATCAGATCTCTGGTGTAACAAAACGCTATTCAGCAAATAAAAAGTAACAAAGGAGCAAAGCAAAAGTGCAGACAAAAACGGAGCACAATTACAGCGCCAGACGCCCAAAAGGGGACAGGCTGCAGTCCACTGCAGGCAGCAAACCAGCAATGAAAATCAAATAGAGAAAAAAAAACAGAAAACACTTACCTGAAGGAGAGCAGGAAACTAGCAGTGCTTCAAGCAAGATCAGAAGGAACAATTGATAACCGGCAAGGCTGCTGGGAACTCAGGGCACTTATAGCCTACCATTCATCACCAGCTGAAGGCCATTCAGTAATCAGTTCATTACCCTCAGCAACCACCGGAGGGAGCCCCAGCTCAGAAGCCGCCTCCAGCATATTCACAACAGTACCCCCCCCTTGAGGAGGGTCACTGAACCCTCACCTGCGCAACGAGGCCGATCAGGATGGGCTCGATGATAGGCACGGATAAGTCTCCCAGCATGAATGTCCGAAGCAAACACCGAAGAATTGTCCTCCTGACCATAACCTCTCCACTTAACCAAATACTGGAGTTTTCGTCTAGCAAAACGAGAATCCAATATCTTCTCAACCACATACTCCAAATTGCCCTCAACCAAAACAGGGTCGGGAGGTGCAGGCATAGGAACCACTGGTTCGACAAACCTCTTCAATAAGGACTTGTGGAACACGTTATGGATCTTAAATGTCCCTGGAAGAAGCAAACGGAAGGAAACCGGATTAATAATTTCCATGATCTTATAAGGTCCAATGAACCTTGGCTTAAATTTAGGAGATGCAACCTACAAGGTCTGGTTTGTTCTCTCGGTTTGTCCATTGGTCTGAGGGTGAAATGCAGAGGAGAAAGACAACTGAACACCAAGTTTAGAACAAAATGTCCTCCAAAATCTGGAAACAAACTGGACTCCTCTGTCAGACACAATGTTCTCCGGAATGCCATGTAACCGAACCACATGCTGAAAGAAAAAAGGCACCAACTCGGAGGAGGAAGGCAACTTAGGTAATGGCACCAGATGTATCATCTTGGAAAACCTATCACAGATTACCCAGATAACGGTCATTCTCTGAGAGACAGGAAGGTCAGAAATAAAATCCACAGAAATATGGGTCCATGGCCTCTTGGGTACAAGTAATGGCATCTATAAACCACTAGAACGAGAGCAAGGCTTGGAACGAGAGCAAGTCCCACAGGACTGCACAGAGTCCCTGACGTCACGAGACAAAGAAGGCCGCCAAAAGGAGCGACTCACCAAGTCTCTGGTACCAAAAATCTCGGGATGACCAGCCAACGAGGAACAATGAATCTTAGACATCACACTCTTTTTCCACTGGTCTGGCAGCGCTCAGGTTTATCCTTCTGACACCCTTCCAGAGCCAGTCTCAAATTGGGCGAAATGGCGGAAAGAATCACACCCTCTTTCAAAATAACAGCAGGATCAGATAACTCAGGAGAATCTGTAAAGAAACTCCTCGAGAGGGCATCCGCCTTGACATTCTTAGTGCCAGGAAGAAAAGAAACCACAAAATTAAAACGTGTGAAAAACAAGGCCCACCTGGCCTGTCTAGGATTAAGTTGCTTGGCTGATTCGAGATAAATCAGGTTCTTATGGTCCGTGAGGACCACCACCTGATGTTTGGCTCCTTCCAGCCAATGTCTCCACTCTTCAAAGGCCCACTTCATGGCCAGTAACTCCCGATTACACACGTCATAATTACGTTCAGTTGGAGAAAATTTTTGAGAGAAAAAGGCACAAGGGTTACTCTTAGAGGTCTCTGGATCCCTTTGGGACAAAACGGCACCTACCCAATCTCAGAGGCATCAACCTCCACCTGAAACGGCAGAGAAACATCAGACTGCCGTAGAACAGGAGCAGAAATGAATCTCTGCTTAAGTTCCTGAAACGCAGAAACTGCCTCAGGAGGCCAATTCACCACATCGGAACCCTTTTTGGTCAAATCAGTCAATGATTTAACAATACCAGAGAAATTACCAATAAATTTACGATAAAAATTGGCAAAACCCAAAAATCTCTGAAGAGCCTTCAATGAAGTAGGTTGAACCCAATCACAGATGGCCTGAACCTTGACCGGGTCCATTTCAATAACAGACGGAGACAAAATGAATCCCAGAAATTAGATCTTCTGTACGCCAAAAAGACACTTTGATCCCTTCACATACAGTGCATTCTCTCTCATAATCTGGAACACAGTCCGAACATGTTTCACATGAGAGTCCCAGTCATTGGAAAAAAATCAAGATATCATCCAAATAAACAATCAGAAATTTATCCACAAAATCTCTGAATATATAATTCATGAAGGATTGGAATAGGGAAGGGGCATTAGTAAGCCCAAAAGGCATCACTAGGTACTCAAAATGCCCCTCTGGGGTATTAAACGCCATCTTCCATTCATCCCCATGCTTAATGCGAATAATGTTGTACGCCCCCCTGAGGTCAAGCTTGGTAAACCAACTAGCACTTTTCACTCTGGAAAATAGGTCAGAAATCAAAGGTAACGGATATTGATGTTTAACAGTGATCTTATTCAGGATGCGATAATCAATACACGGCCTCAATGAACCATCCTTTTTGGCCACAAAGAAAAAACCGGCGCCCAAGGGTGAAGAGGATGGTCTGATATGACCCTTCTCCAATGACTCCTTGATATAAGATCGCATAGCATCATGTTCAGGTACAGATAAATTAAAAAGGCGACCTTTAGGAAATTTACCACCAGGCACTAATTCAATAGCGCAATCATAGCTCCTGTGAGGGGGCAAGGATGCAGATTTACTTTCACTAAACACATCAGAAAAATCAGTCAAAAAGTCAGGGACATCCTGAGACTGGGGGGAGGCAGAAAAAACAGGAGTGTCAGTATTAACACAATGGCAGCCCCAACTGGTCACAGACACAGATTTCCAATCCAAAACAGGATTATGAGACTGTAACCAAGGGAAACCTAGTACAATAATGTCATGCAGATTATGCAGCACCAAAAATTTGCTCTCCTGATGATCTGGTTCAACCCTCATTATCACCTGAGTAGAAAGCTGGGGTTTATTCTCCGCCAAAGGGGTAGAATCAATGCCCAGTAGGGGAATAGACTTCCGCAGGGTATCATGGGAAACCCACAACGTTTGGCAAAGTCAAAATCCATCAGGTTAATATCTGCTCCTGAATCAACAAAAGCCTGAGCAGTAAATGTGGACAGGGAGCAAATCAGGGTAACAGTCAACAGAAATTTAGTCTGAACACTACCCAAGACAACTGAGCGTGCAAAACGTCTTCTCCGCTTAGGGCAGACAGAAATAGCATGGGAAGCGTCACCACAGTAGAAACATAACCCATTGCGCTTACGAAACTCATGACGCTGAGCCCCAGAAGTCACTCCATCACACTGCATGGGCTCAGGAGCTGGCTCACAAGGCAACACTATCTCACGCATACCTCTGCGCTCACGCAAACGTCTGTCAATTTGAATAGCCAAAGACATAGAATCATTGAGACCAGAGGTAACAGGGAATCCCACCATAACGTCCTTTACTTTTTCTGACAGACCCTTTCGAAAAAGGGCTGCCAAAGCATCATCATTCCATTCGGTCAGGACTGCCCACTTTTGAAATTTCTGACAGTACAACTCAGCGTCTTCAAAACCCTGATTTAATGCCAACAAGATCTTTTCAGCTTGATCAGTGACATTAGGTTCATCGTACAATAACCCCAGAGCCTGAAAAAAATACATCAACATCATTCAAAACAGGATCCCCAGGTGTCAGGGAAAAAGCCCAATCCTGAGGGTCGCCGCGCAGCAGGGAGATGACAACTTGAAAAAAAAAAGGGGGGGGAAGCCAGCGCAGCACATGATTAGCATGAAATAATTTAAGTGCATATGCACATAATTCTAACTGTTTTTTAAAATTGAGACATTTAGCAAACAATTGATCAATTCTTTGAGCTACCCCGCAGTTATGCTTTTAATTATTCAGGAGGCCGCAATGGCACAATTAAAATGATAAACTTAGAGTAGGTACTGCCCCATATGAGAATGCCTTGTCGTGGCGGGGTAGCTCAAAGAATTGATCAATTGTTTGCTAAATGTCTCAATTTTAAAAAACAGTTAGAATTATGTGCATATGCACTTAAATTATTTCATGCTAATCATGTGCTGCGCTGGCTTCCCCCCCCCCCCCCTTTTTTTTCTTAGATGACAACTTGAACCTGCTGTGCCGCTTTCCCTGTGGACTTAGGCTTTAAGGCAAAAAACAACTTAGTTATTTTTGAAATTCAGAAATTTAGATCGATCCCCCAAAAACAAATCTGGCATGGGGATCCTAGGTTCCACCACCGGCAGCCCAGCAAGATAGGTAGCAATACTCCGAACCTCAGTGGCAAGCTGATCCACATGGCCAGACAACTGTGCAAACTCCATTGAGAGAAAAAAAAATTCCTCCTCAGCACCCAGAGAAAAGAGGGGAAGAAAAAAAAAATGCAACAAACAGAGTTTCCTTATTACTATTTTCCCCTTCTGTGAGTACCATACAATTTTCAGTTTTTTGGCCGGTTATACTGTTATGTTTCGGTAACTGAGGAGAAATAGCAAAAAATAGCAAAAACGGTAATACACCAGAGAGGCTGGAACCTATTGGATTGCAGTAACCTGAACTAACCACACAACTAGAAGTGGCCGTGGAGCGTTCCTACGTTGATCCTAGACGCCTCGTCACAGCCTGAGAGATAACTACACCTAAAGGCAGAAAGATGAAAGCTATCTGCCCCGGAGCAGATCCCCAAAGAAAATAGGAAGCCCCCAAACATGTAATGGCAGTTAGACAAGAAGAAAGCACGGACACAGACAGAACATAGAACAAGCAAACGCTGAGGCCCAATCTGTCTAGACAGAAAAGTACAGGAAAGAATTCTGACTGCAATCCAACAAAACCCTAACAAAAAAAACCAACACTTCTGATTGCCAAAAAAACTGAGATCACACGATCTCATCCACCTAAATCAGATCTCTGGTGTAACAAAACGCTATTCAGCAAATAAAAAGTAACAAAGGAGCAAAGCAAAAGTGCAGACTAAAACGGAGCACAATTACAGCGCCAGACCCCCAAAAGGGGACAGGCTGCAGTCCACTGCAAGCTGCAAACCAGCAATGAAAATCAAACAGAGAAAAAAAAAACAGAAAACACTTATCTGAAGGAGAGCAGGAAACTAGCAGTGCTTCAAGCAAGACCAGAAGGAACAATTGATAACCGGCAAGGCTGCTGGGAACTCAGGCCACTTATATCCTACCATTCAGCGCCAGCTGAAGGCCATTCAGTAATCAGTTCATTACCCTCAGCAACCACCGGAGGGAGCCCAGCTCAGAAGCCACCTCCAGCATATTCACAACAGACATGCCTTCATTGGGGATTTTAATGCCACATTCACACGTTCAGTATTTGGTCATTAAAAATTAGGAGTGGAACAATCAGAGGAAAAGTATAATAGAAACATGTGCACTATGTCTGCATTCTTCTCTCCTGGTTTTGAATTACAAATACTGATGTAAAAACTGACCAAATACTGAACATGGTCTAACAATCATAAGCCCACCTCATAGAGTATGTGCTGCACTTGGCCAGATGTTGTAAACCAGGTTGGTCTTACTAACAGATACTGTGGTCATCCACTTTAGGGGTATGTTTCCACATGCCAGATTACTTCAGTATTTGCTGCGGATTAGATACTGCATACAGCCGCAGCGTCCAATCCGCAGCGTCCAGATGTTACAGCATAGTGCAGGGGATTATATGAAATCCTATCTCCACTATGCGTGCAAACACACAGGTGGCAGACCCGCGTAACCGGATATGCAGCGCTTCTTTCTAGACTGCAGCATGTCTATTTATCTTGCAGAGACGCTCAGTCTACACAAGATAAATAACACAGTCTGTATAGGATGCGGTGATTCCGCATGTGTTCAATGAACACATGCGGATTCACCGCGTGTACAAAAGGGGCAGTAATTTGGGCGGAGCAGGATATCCACTGCGTCCAAATCGCTGCCATTCCGAACCATGGACACATAACCTAGATCTGTGTTCTTCCAGTTCTTTTGATGTTGCTGCTTTAATTTTTTAACTCCTTAAAGGAATTGTCCAGTCCAAATCGATAAGTCTGCAGTCACTGTGTGTGACTGCAGACTTATGAATCCTCCTGTACGGTTATTCACTGGTTTCTGAACTAGGACCTGAGGATGTGTACAGTGGGTTCGGAAGTAATATTCCAGTTTTTCTTTTTTTAATAAATTTGCAAAACTTTCTACATTTCTGTTTTTTTTTCCGTCAAGATGGGGTGCAGAGTGTACATTAATGAGAAAAAATGAGCTTTTTTGAATTTACCAAATTGCTGCAATGAAACAAAGAGTGAAAAATTTAAAGGGGTCTGAATACTTTCCATAGCCACTGTATGCGTCATACATAATCCCGGCTAGAGCCCGTATAGTGGGCACGGCCTTGCTCCATATACTTGTATTGAGCGAGGCCGAGCCCCCACTAGAGATGCAGGCGTGGCCGACAAGAGGGCGCGTCCTTGCTCCATACAAGTGTATGGAGCGAGACCATGCCCACTGGTCGGGCTCTGGCCTGGAGTATGTATGACACATACATACCCTTCGGTCCAGGCTCAGAAAAATTCTATTCATTCAAGTAGATGCATCGCCATACACTTTATATAATACAAGTGTTCTGTAACTCTACTTATATCTTTTATCTTGTGTAGGTAGTGGAAGGCAAGTTGGCTCCTTTTCTAACAAAAGTGATCAAGTTTGCTACGTCTCATGTCTACAGCTGCAGCCTTTGCAGTCAGAAAGGATTCATCTGTGAAATCTGTAACAATGGAGAAATCCTCTATCCCTTTGAGGAAACTTCCACAAGCAGGTAATATGCATTTTTATTCATGAGGTCAACACAAAATTCATAAAGTCACAAATGTCAGTGACTGTATGTATTCAGAAAGGATTTTTTATGTCAGTAGCTTCATTATTCCTCCGCATGTTACCTACAACTACTTTGTTCTTACTAAACAAAATCTAGATTTGTAGGTTCCAGCATTGGGGTACCTGAAATCTCCCAAAGTCGTTACCCAGCTGATCATTTCCTTTTTAGAACAGGACATGGTGGCATAACAGATGTGATACTTACCTCACGATCCGCTGCAGCTCCTATGCTGTCACTTCCCTATTGGTCTTTACTTTGTAGCCCCTCCTAAAACACCAGAAATGACCTCTCACTGGCTGGGGCGGCCCCCCATTGTGGTCAGTGATTGGCTGTGTACTCATTCTGGTGTGTTGTGAAGCACCTGAAAGTAGAAATAAGCGGAAACACCATAAGCATCTAAATGGGAAGTGCAAGGGATCAATCAAGTGAGCTTTTACTTTAAATGCCTTTCCTACCCTTTTTATCAACCCCCTTAAATAGAAGATTCCAAATCCCCCATATTAAGGGGATTCTGAGCTCATTTTCGCCAGTGATATGTAAAATGATAATCTTTTTCTTGTTGCTTGTAGTTTTTCATCATTCTATTCTTAAAAGACTTGTTTGACACAAAAAACAATTTACCAATATACTTTTCTTATCAAAACTGCTTAGATCACCGCACTATAGTCTCCGCCAGCTTGGTGCTAGAAGTTCTGTGCTTTTACATTGCAGCACAATCATGAATTGGGCTTCGTCCCTCTCTCAACATGTCAGTACCTGACCACTGACATGATTAGGGAGCCAGCCCCATACTAGTTATGGTAAATTCTGTAAAACTGTATTTTATACTTGGAGATACACTGTAAACTTCCATTTATATGGTTTGTATAATTAATAACTTATTTTGATTAAAACATAAATGGTCACTTTCAATAAACTTTGTATAAATGAATAGTACAATCTATTTATATAATTGTTTGTAATGTTTTCATTTCGTGTTCTGTCCAGATGTCACCGTGTCCCAGAATTCCAAGCGGAGGAAGTTCACAGACCGCCATATTGGGACACCCAAGTGATGGGTGTCTCAATATGGAAACTGCTGCTTGTACCAACCTGTTGCTCGGTACCACCAGCGTAATACCGTCGGACCACACACACAAACACACATACTCTATATGCACCACACACACATTCACACACACACACTCACTCACACACTCAGACTCACACACTTAAACTGTCACACAAATTCGCACTCACTCTCACACACTCACTCTCACTACACACACTCAGACTCACACTTACACTCTAACATTCACACACGCACACAGCCTCTTGTGCGCTTCCACCAGCAGAACATCGTCGCACTGCGCCTGCGCGAATTCCGCACAGGCGCAGTGAATCATTCAGCTGATCCCGGCGGCAGATGCGCGACGTGTCTACAGGCAGAGGATGCCAGTCACATTAAAGGGGTTTTCCCACGAATGAAAGTTAATTTTAAAAATTGTCTGTGTCTGACCGTGTACGGAGCATACCACATATCCTGGGCAGGGGAGGAAGCAAAAGACAATACTGACAGGGATCACAGAGGATTCATTTTGTGAAGTAAAATGTTTCATTGATTGTTTTTAAACAATATTTTACCTCACAAAATGTATCCTCAGCGATCTCCTGCTGTAATTTCAGTATTGTCTTTTTCTGCCTCCCCTGCCCAGGAGCTGGGGTATGTTCTGTACACGGTTAGACACAAGGGAGAGAGAGACAAAGCACAAGGGAAAGACATCTCAAACGGGACAGCACATGAGGGGAGAACACAGCACAGGAAGGAGAGAGACAGCACAGACAAGAGACGTCAGCACATGGGGAAAGAGAGAGTGGATAGGTGGGTGAGCATATGGGTGGGAGAGATTATCAACACTGCAAAGCCTGCCCCCATCATGGCATTACCGCCCTCCTGATGCCTCCATCTAGTATTAATATAAGAAGCTTTGTTATATATTTGATCAGAGAAATTTGCTTCTAAGGCCGGTTTCACATTTGTGGTTGTGTCCGCAGCGTTTCTGACGCATACATCCGCATGCGTCGTGTTTTCATGTCTTTTACATTGTGGATGCAGGTACATGCGTTTGAATGCGTTCGCCTGCGTTTGCTTATGCATGCATCGTTTCGTGGTGTGCGGAGGAGCGCAGCTAACACATCATGTTTCAATTTTGGAGGCGTCAAATTTCCGCCACCATACGCATATGCGGACACTTGTGGAAGAAGTGCGTCAAAACAACTCATTACAGTCTATAGGAACGCAAGGACATACATTCGCTTTCGTACGCATGCGTACAAGGTCTATATACAGAAATCCCATGAATCGCCCACTGGGCGTGGCTTGTGTCAAGGAAATTCTCCTGGGAAATCTTTTTCCTATAGAATGCAGGTGCATAAAAAGCGCAAACGCATGCAAAAACGCATGCAAACGCAGCTTTTTTGCCGTCATGCGTAAGCTAATGCGGATAAAAACACTGCGTTTGCATGCGTTTTTGCATGCGTTTGCGGTTGTGGATGATATGCTGTGGACTCAACCGCAAATGTGAACCTAGCCTGAGCTCTACGAGTGAGCATTATCTTTTTGCGCTGCAGAATCCTCAAAGTGCGCAGTGTGCATGATGTGAGGATTTACAAGTCTACAGTCACATAGGGTGACTGCAGACTGCTGGCCTAAGGCCGAACAACTCCTTTAATTATCAGAGACCCTCCCTAAGGAAGTCATTTTATTCGATCTGTACATTGATCTGCATTAACCTCAATACAAATCTTACTGCCATCTCATCTGTACATTGCA
Organism: Oophaga sylvatica; assembly: GCA_033576555.1. Lineage (NCBI taxonomy): Eukaryota > Metazoa > Chordata > Amphibia > Anura > Dendrobatidae > Oophaga > Oophaga sylvatica. The sequence continues at coordinate 15,007,364 of JARQOD010000007.1, forward strand.
GAATCTGAAGGGTTAAACTTCTGTAGCATTTTCCGAACCAGGAATAAGTTCCCGCAAGTAATAGAATTGCAGTGAATCTGAGCAATGCTTTTACACTAAGCCTTACCCATCAATTCTGTCTTCGGATTATCAATGTCAGGCTGTAATGTACACATGATATACAACTGCTTCCAAAAGAATGGTGGCGGGGCTGAGTATCTGCTCCAAGCACATCTAATTGGAAATGAAAGACTAAGGGCCCCGTTACAGATAGTGACGCTCCAGCGATCCCAACAACTATACGACCTGGTAAGGATCGCTGGTACGTTGCTACATGGTCGCTAGTAAGTTGTCAAACAGGCAGATCTACTCAACGACGCAACAACGATGCGGCAAACCGTATAACGACCTCGGCGGTCGTTGGTACCTTGTCACAGCAGCGATCCTGACAAAGACAAAGCAAAATCACGCCTGCATCGCTGAGTTCTGAGTCGCCAACAAGGGTCGCTCGACTTTTTTATGGCGTCAAACACAGCAAAGCATGCTGGCCAGCGGGACATTCCAGCATGATCAGCGATATCGCTGCGGGGTGCTGGTCGCCACTATGTGTCACATGTGGCGAGGTCGCTGTTGCTTCACAAAACCTGTGACGTTTCAGCGATCTCGCTAACGATCTCGCTATGTGTGAAGTACCCTTAAAGGGAGTCTGTCACCCCATTTTTCGAGTATAAGATGCGACCACCGCCATCAGGGGCTTATCTACAGCATTCTGTAATGCTGTAGATAAGCCCCCGATGTCACCTGAAAGAGAAGAAAAACGAATTATATTATACTCACCCAGGGGCAGTCCGCCATCCGGTTTGGTCCGGAGGGACTCGCGGTCCGGTCCGGCGCCTCCCATCTTCTAGCGAAGCCGTCCTCTTCTTTGCTTCCCGGCACAGGCGCACTGCTCTGCCCTTACCAGGGCAGATTAGTGTGCCTGCGGCGGAGCCGCGACGGGAGGCAAAGAAGAGGATGGTTTCGCTAGAAGATGAGAGGTGCCAGACCGGACCACGACTCCCTCCGGACCGAACCGGACGGCGGACGCCCCTGGGTGAGTATAATATAACTAGTTTTTCTACTCTTTCAGGTGACATCGAGGGCTTATCTACAGCTTTACAGAATGCTGTTGATAAGCCCCTGATGGCGGTGGCCGCAGCTTATACTCGAAAAATGGGGTGACAGAATCCCTTTAAGTCTAGCTCCCACTTTAACCCTACAAGTGGAGAGATCAGGTATGCACAAACCTGCTCCTCTTAACCGTGCTGGATTGTGACCAGAATACTACAACCCAATAAAGGAACACTTACTTCTGTTTGGACTGGTACAATTTCTGAACCGCTTTATTGAGTGCTGTTACGATAAGTGGAGAACTAATCTCTGGATAAATCGGGCACAGAAGTTTGTATTATAAGGAAAAGTTTGATTAGTTTAAATATATTTTGTGTGTAAACGTCATTAGCGTATATCATCTACAGTGGGGAAAAAAAAGTAGTCAGCCACCAATTGTGCAAATTCTCCCACTTAAAAAGATGAGAGAGGCCTGTAATTGATATCATAGGTAGACCACAACTATGAAAGTCAAAATGAGAAATCAAATTCAGAAAATCACCTTGTCTGATTTGGCAAGATTTATTTTGCAAATTATGGTGAAAAATAAGTATTTGATAATTAACAAAAGTTCATCTCAATATTTTGTCATATATCCTTTGTTGGCAATGACAGAGGTAAACGTTTTCTGTAAGTCTTCACAAGGTTGCCACACACTGTTGGTGGTATGCTGACTCATTCCTCCATGCATATCTCCTCTAGAGCAGTGATGTTTTGGGCCTGTCGCTGGGCAACACGAACTTTCAAATCCCTCCGAAGGTTTTCTGTGGGGTTGAGATCCGGAGACTGGCTAGGCCACTCCAGGACCTTCATATGCTTCTTACGAAGCCACTCCTTCGTTTCCCTGGTGGTGTGCTTGGGATCATTCTCATGCTGAAAGACCCATCCAAGTTTCATCTTCAATGCCCTCACGATACATGGCCCCATTCATTCTTTCATGTACATGGATCAGTCGTCCTGGTCCCTTTGCAGAGAATCAGCCCCAAAGCATGATATTGCCACCCCCATGCTTCACAGTAGGTATGGTGTTCTTTGGATGCAACTTAGCATTCTGCCTCCTCCAAACACGACGAGTTTTGTTTCTACCAAACAGTTCTACTTTGGTTTCATCAGACCATATGACATTCTCTCGCAAACTTCAGACGGCCCCGGACATGTACTGTGTTGTGAATGTGTTAGAAATGAATTCTGAGCAGAAGCTCCCTCTGGTGGTTACAAACAGTACTGAACTATTCAGTGAAGATTGGCAATCAGGTGTTACAGACTGGTCTTATATAAGGGAGGTTCCCTCCCATCAGGGTTGCCGGTGATCAATTGTTCTTGTCTCAACTTTGGTTCCTGGTTCATTTGGAAGCTTGCTGTGTCTTGCCTGCATCTTCTGCTAACAGATAAGATATTTTCTGCTTTTATTTTTGTGCTTGCTTTTTGCATTTTGTCCTGCACTTCTGTGGAGGTCAGCCAGGTCCCCTCCGGGGGCTTGTGCTCCTCTCAGTTTATCTGAGCCACTGTTATTTGTTCATTTGCCTTTTCCAGTTTTTTCAGTGGCTGCTGCTTAGTTTTGTTACACCAGAGAACTAATTTAGGTGGTAGAGGTCGTGTGATCTCAGGTGTTTTTGCAATTAGTGAGTTGGTATTTTTTTAGGGTTTTTTGGATTGCAGTAAGTGTCCTTCCTATCTTTTTCTTTCTAGGAAGATTGGGCCCCAACGTTTGCTCATACTATTTTCTGTCTGTGTCTGTATTTCCTCTTGTCTAACCGCCATTACATGTTTGGGGGCTTCCTATGTTCTTTGGGGATCTGCTCCGGGGCAGATAGTTTTCCTCTTTCTATCTTTAGGTGTAGTTAGCTTCTCAGGCTGTGATGAGGCGTCTAGGACCAACGTAGGTACGCTCCACGGCTGCCTTTAGTTGTGGTGGTTAGTCAGGGTACTGCAATCCAGTAGATTCCAACCTCTCTGGTGTATTGCCTTTTTTGCCTGCTCTCCTCAGCTATCAAATCATAACAGTATCACCGGCCAAACTGAAAATTATATGGTACTCACAGAAGGGAAAGATAGTGTAAAAAAAAAAAAAAAGTTGTCAGAGTTGTCAGAGATATATATATATATTTTTTTTTTCTTTCCCTCTTTTTCTCTGGGTGCTGAGGATTTTTTTTTTCTCTCAATGGAGTTTGCACAGTTGTCTGGCCGTGTGGATCAGCTTGCCACTGAAGTTCGGAGTATTGCTACCTATCTTGCAGGGTTGCCGGTTGTGGAACCTAGGATCCCCATGCCAGATTTGTTTTTAGGGGATCGAGCTAAATTTCTGAATTTCAAAAATAACTGTAAGTTGTTTTTTGCCTTAAAACCTAAGTCCTCAGGGAACGCAGAACAGCAGGTTCAAATTGTCATCTCTCTCCTGCGCGGCGATTCTCAGGATTGGGCTTTTTCCCTGACACCTGGGGATCCTGTTTTGAGTAATGTTGATGCATTTTTTCTGGCTCTGGGGTTATTGTACAATGAACCTAATGTCACTGATCAAGCTGAAAAAGACTTGTTGGCATTAAATCAGGGGCTTGAGGACGCTGAGTTGTACTGTCAGAGATTCCGAAGGTGGGCAGTCCTGACCAAATGGAATGATGATGCTTTGGCAGCCCTTTTTCGGAAGGGTCTGTCAGAGAATGTAAAAGATGTTATGGTGGGTTTCCCTGCTCTCTCTGGTCTCAATGATTCTATGTCATTGGCGATTCAAATTGACAGACGTTTGCGTGAGCGTAGAGGTATGCGTGGAATGGTGTTGCCTTGTGAGCCAGCTTCTGAGCCCATGCAGTGTGATGGAGTGGCTTCTGGGGCACAGCGTCATGAGTTTCGAAAATGCAATGTGTTATGTTTCTACTGTGGTGAAGCCTCTCATGCTATTTCAGTCTGCCCTAAGCGGGGAAGACGTTTTGCACGCTCAGTTGTCTTGGGTAGTGTTCAGACTAAATTTCTGTTGACTGTTACCCTGATTTTCTCCCTGTCCACATTTTCTGCTCAGGCTTTTGTTGATTCGGGAGCAGCTATTAACCTGATGGATTTTGATTTTGCTAAATGTTGTGGGTTTCCCTTGATACCCCTACGGAAGTGTTACACTCGGTCCCCGCGCTGGCTCTGCACTCCGTCCTGGTCACTCACCTGTTCCTGTAGCTGTCCCTCTGCAGCAGTCTGCGCGCAGGCTGAGGTCTCCTGTCCCATCTGCTCCTCAGCGTCCTGTGTCCTCCTCCACTTTCTGGCACGCTGCTAGCAGGCCTCCAGATAGATTGCTTAGGACGCGAGGCCGCGCCCACCGTCTCTCTTAAAGGGGCAGCGTGCATTTTTTGAAATAGCTAATTAACCAATGGCAGCGCACTCAGTACTATATCTGGTCACTCCACCATAAGGGGAGTGCCGGAGCAACGTGTTCTATCATTGCTACATCCGGTTCTGTTCCTGATCTGTCTGCGCTGCGTCTGCAGTCTCTGTGCTTCGCTTATACTGTTTGTCTCCTCAGATCATTGCTAACCCGTATCTGGCTAACCTGGACAATCTCGGCTATTACTGGCGCAAGTGTCATCCCGTTCCGCCATCAGCCATCCGTACCCGTGGACCATGACTAGGTCACTGAAGCCAGCCTGCCACCATCCATTCTGGACCAGGACCTTACCCTTCTCCGTCAAGAACCCTCCACGGACTCTGTATATACCTGTTATCCTTTTGGTCCCTCTGGGACAGCTGCCACGTGTCCGGGGTCTAACTGGAGGTAGCACCTGTGTCCTCCGGGTATTCCATTCTGGTCCTGTTCGAGGGGCCTTACTACGGGTACCCGGGGCTCACTAGTTACGCCCCCTTCGGAGCCCCCCGGACCGCGGTCTCGAGGTTCCACATTAAAAAATAAAAACAAATGTGAACTTCACCATCTCTGCCTCCGCTTCCATTCGTTACAGATTGCTCCGGCCATGGAACCCGCTGGATCCCAGAGATCTCCGACTACGGATCTGTGCCAGGAGGTGACCCGTTTGGGAGTTCAACAGGACAAGATCACGACTTATCTACGCAGCTTGTCTACCCGCATGGATTCCTTGGGGTCCTCGTCTGCACCTGACTCTTCTATCAATACTCAGGTACCAGTTCCCATGGCAAGTCAAGGTCCCCGCCTGGCGGCTCCTACCCGTTTCCAGGGTGATCCTACTCAGTGTCTGGGTTTTCTCAATCAGTGCACTCTACACTTCGAAATCTTGGGGCATATGTTTGCTTCTGACCGAGCCAAGGTGGGCTTCATCATGTCACACCTGGGAGGAGAGGCTCTCGCCTGGCTAAACCCGCTATGGGAGAGAGGGGATCCGCTGGTTAATGATCTTCAATCTTTCCTAGAGGCTTTTCGCAGGACTTTCGATGAACCTGGTCGCACCACTTCGACTGCCTCAGCTTTGCTCCGCCTGCGCCAAGGTACTCTCACGGTAGCTCAGTATGCTGTTAAATTCCGCACCCTCTCGTCTGAATTATCGTGGAACAATGAGGCCCTGGTTGCTAACTTCTGGGAAGGCCTATCCGGAAGAATCAAGGATGAGCTGGCGGGACGGGACATACCTACCCTCTTGGAAGAGCTAATATCCTTGGCAACCCGAATTGACCTGCGTTTTCAGGAGCGTTCCATGGAGATCAAGCGGGACAAAAGGTCCTATCACCTGGACTCTAGTTTGTACAAAACAGGTACCTCGCCTTCCTCCTCCGAGGCCATGGAGGTAGACCATGTAAGTTTGGCCACCCGCCGCCGGGAGGCACGTCGCAAGGAGGGAAGTTGTTACTACTGCGGTAGTTCTGAACATTTGATCCATTTCTGTCCTAAAAAGTCGGGAAACTCCAGTGCCTAGGTCCGGTAGGAGGGGCCAACCTAGGTAGAGAACAGTCCTCTCCCTCTTTACACATCTCAGTCTCCGTGTCCTATGGAGCAATAAAATTCTCCGAACATTGTTTACTGGATTCTGGAGCTGCAGGGAACTTCATCCAGCAGGCGGTTGTGGATCATTACCGCTTACCAGTCCAGCGTCTTCCTGATCCGTTACAGGTGTCCGCCATGGATGGCAAACCACTGACCGAGCCCGTCCAGTTTCAAACCGAGTTGGTGGAACTCCGGGTAGGTCTAATGCATGCTGAACGAATGCGATTTTATGTATATCCCGGTTTGTCCCATCCCATGCTTTTAGGTTTACTTTGGCTCCAGATGCATGAACCAGTCCTTAATTGGAAAACTGGAGAAGTTCTGCGTTGGGGAGATACCTGCATGAATCGTTTGCTTAACCCGGATTCAACCTGTTTCGCCTCCAGTCCAGCCTGATACCCTGCCAGGGTTGCCTTCCGCCTATTGGTCCTTCTCTGACGTCTTTGGGAAAAAGGAGGCTGAGAGACTACCTCCACACAGGTCGTATGACTGTCAGATAGAGCTTCTTCCTGGAGTATCTCCTCCTCGCGGAGAGTTTATCCCCTTTCACAGGCAGAGACTCAGGCTATGTCGGACTACATCCAAGAGAATCTGGCTAGAGGATTTATCCGAAAGTCATCGTCACCGGCAGGAGCTGGATTCTTCTTTGTGAAGAAGAAGGATGGATCCTTGCGGCCCTGTATCGACTATCGGGGTCTAAATCAGATCACGGTAAAAAACAGGTATCCATTATCTCTTATTTCAGAGCTGTTTGATCGTCTCCGAGGGGCCAAGATCTTCACCAAATTGGATCTCAGAGGGGCCTACAACCTGATCCGAGTCAGAGAGGGAGACGAATGGAAAACAGCCTTCAACACCCGTGACGGCCACTATAAATACCTGGTAATGCCATTTGGCCTAAGCAATGCACCTGCGGTCTTTCAGGAATTTGTTAATGACATTTTCAGGGACTTGCTCTATACTTGTGTCGTGGTCTACCTGGACGACATTTTGATTTTCTCTGCTGACTTGACGTCACACCGGAGGCAAGTACGCCTGGTCTTACAAAGACTGAGAGAGAACAGGCTATATGCCAAATATGAGAAATGCCTCTTTGAGCAGTCTTCCTTGCCTTTCCTTGGGTACATTGTATCTTCCACAGGATTAAAGATGGATCCGGAGAAGTTGTCTGCAGTTCTCAACTGGCCTCGTCCGTCTGGGCTAAAAGCCATACAAAGGTTCCTAGGGTTCGCCAATTACTACCGGCAATTCATTCCACACTTTTCCACCCGAGTGGCTCCAATCACAGCCTTAACCCGAAAGGTGTAAACTCTAAGGAATGGTCCTCCGAGGCAGAAGAGGCCTTTGTTTCTCTCAAAAAAGCCTTCGCTTCCGCACCTGTTCTCCATCGTCCTAATTCAAATGAGCAATTTTTTCTTGAGGTTGACGCTTCTTCCATAGGTGCAGGAGCAGTTCTGACCCAGAAGTCGTCTACCGGGCGGATGATCTCGTGTGTTTTTTTCTCCAAGGTTTTTTCTCCTGCAGAAAGGAACTACTCTGTCGGTGATCGCGAACTGTTGGCCATCAAATTGGCTCTGCAAGAATGGAGACATCTTCTTGAGGGAGCTCATCACCAGGTAATCATATTCACCGACCATAAAAACCTTGCCTATCTCCAATCTGCTTTAACCCCTTAATGTCCACTGATGTGCACAGTCCGTCATGGCAAGGTGCCAGTTCCGGCACCAGGACGGACTGTGCACGTCATGCCTTTGATCTACCACTGCGTGTAAACACGCAGTGGTAGATCAGTGCCGACAGCTGTCATAGACAGCTGACAGGCACGGCAAGCGGTGCGGGGACCTTTGCCGTCGGTCCCCGCACCCACAGCGCTGTGATTGGTCAGTCAATCTGACTGACCAAACACAGCAGCGATCGTGCAGGAGAAGCTGAAATTTCAGCATCTCCAGCGCGATCAGTGCAGGAGCCGGCGCTGCAGTGGCCAGGCTTCCTGCACTGACAGCCAGGAGCGGAGCCCCCACCGCCCCTGGCTGTTAACCCCCTGACTGCTGCGATCCAGCGCGATCGCAGAGCTCAGGGGGGGAGGCAGAGGGTCGGGAGCTCCCTCTGCCTCAGATCGGCACCCTGCAATGTATTTGCAGCGCCCGATCTCTGCCTAGATGACCCGGGGGTTGTCATGACAACCTCCGGGTCATCTACCTACAGGAAGCTGCTGTGATCATGTCACAGCAGCTTTCATCATAGGTACAATGCATTGCAATGCTGGAGCATTGCAATGCATTGTAACTGCAATAAAAAGTAAAAACAGTGAAAGTCCCATAAAGGGACAAGTTAAAAAAAAGCATTTTTTTTAAAAAATTGTAAAAAAAATATTAAAAAATAATTTAAAAAAAATCCCCTAAAAAATACACATTTTTATGTAATAAAAAAAATAAAAAACAAAAAAAATACACATGTTAGGTATCGCCACGTCCGTAAAAATCCCATCTATAAAAGCGTAACCCTAGTTAACCCCTTCAGTGAAAGCCGTAAAAAAAAAACACAAAAAGTAGTAAATTATACTTTTTCCAAGCGGTATCATCATACCGCTTGGAAAAAGTGCAATAACACGCGATCAAAAAGTCAGATATAAATAATCATGGTACCGCTGAAAACGTCATCTTGTCCCGCAAAAAACAAGCCGCTATACAGCATCATCAGCGAAAAAATAAAAAAGTTATCGCTCGCGGAATAAACTGATGCAAAAATAATTATTTTTTCAATAAAATTTTTTATTGTGTAAAAAACGTCAAAACATAAAAAAAAATATATAAATGAGGTATCGCTGTAATCGTAGTGACCCGAAGAATGAAGCTGCTTTATCAATTTTACCACACGCGGAACGGAGGGAAAAAAAAACAATTCCTGAATTGCTGGTTTTTGTTCATTCTGCTTCCACAAAAATCGGAATAGGAAGCGATCAAAAAACTTTATGTGCCCGAATATGGTACCAATAAATACGTCAGCTCGTCCCACAAAAAATAAGCCCACAGATAACTCTGTCGGCCGAAATATGGAAAAATTATAGCTCTCAAAATACGGCGATGCAAAAATTTCTTACAAAAAATTATTCCAAAAAAAGCATCTTTTAGAGTGTGACAGAAGCTAAACATGAAAAAAGGATGTAAATCTGGTATCGCTGTAATCGCACTGATCCGAGGAATAAAGTCGCCTAATTACTAATACCGCACGAGGAACGGCGTAAAAAAGAAAACCAATTCTTCACCTTTTGTAGATTTGTTCATTGTGCCTCCCAAAGATCGCAGTAAGGCGATCACAGTGGTTCCCCCCCACATATGGGGTATCAGCGTACTCAGGACAAAATGCACAATAGCTTTTGGGGTCCTATTTCTCCTGTTACCCTTAGAAAAATAAAAATTTGGGGGCAAAAAGGTCATTTTTGTGGAAAAAAATATGATTTTTTTATTTTCACGGCTCTACGTTATAAACTTCTGTGAAGCCCTTGGGGGTTCAAAGTGCTGACCACACATCTAGATAAGTTCCTTGGGAGGTCTAGTTTGCAAAATGGGGTCATTTGTGGGGGTTTCTACTGTTTAGGCACATCAGGGGCTCTCCAAGCGCGACATGACACCCGCAGACATTCATCAAAGTCTGCATTTAAACACAGGTGCTCCTTCCCTTCGATCTCTGCCATGCGTCAAAATAGTGGTTCCCCCCCACATATGGGATATCAGCGTACTCAGGACAAATTGCACAATAGCTTTTGGGGTCCTATTTCTCCTGTTACCCTTATAAAAATAAAAATTTGGGGGCAAAAAGGTCATTTTTGTGGAAAAAAATATGATTTTTTTATTTTCACGGCTCTACGTTATAAACTTCTGTGAAGCCCTTGGGAGTTCAAAGTGCTGACCACACATCTAGATAAGTTCCTTGGGGGGTCTAGTTTGCAAAATGGGGTCATTTGTGGGGGGTTTCTACTGTTTAGGCACATCAGGGGCTCTCCAAGCGCGACATGACACCCGCAGACCATTCCATCAAAGTCTGCATTTGAAAAAGGCGCTCCTTCCCTTTCGAGCTCTGCCATGCGTCAAAATAGTGGTTTACCCCCACATATGGGGTATCAGCATACTCAGGACAAATTGCACAATAACTTTTGGGGTCCTGTTAGCCTTTGGAAAATAACAATTGGGGGTGGAAAGATCATTTTTGTGGAAAATATATGATTTTTTAATTTTACTGCTCTACGTTATAATCTTCTGTGAAGCCCTTGGGGGTTCAAAGCTCTCACCACACATCTAGATAAGTTCCTTGGGGGGTCTAGTTTCCAAAATGGGGTCACTTGTGTGGGGTTTCCACTGTTTAGGCACACAGGGGCTCTCCAAATACGACATGGCGTCCAATCTTAATTCCAGCCAAAAAAGTCAAATGGCGCTGCTTCCCTTCCGAGCTCTGCCATGCGCCCAAATAGTGGTTTACCCCCACATATGTGGTATCAGCGTACTCAGGACTAATTGCACAATAACTTTTGGGGTCCTTTTATCCTTTGGAAAATAAAAATTGGGATGAAAAGATCATTTTTGTGGAAAAAAATATGATTTTTTAATTTACGGCTCTACGTTATAACCTTCTGTGAAGCGCTTGGGGGTTAAAAGCTCTCACAACACATTTAGGTAAGTTCCTTGGGAGGTCTAGTTTTCAAAATGGGGTCACTTGTGGGGGTTTCCACTGTTTAGGCACACAGGGACTCTCCAAATGCGACATGGCGTCAAATCTAAATTCCAGCCAAAAAAGTCAAATGGCGCTGCTTCCCTTCCGAGCTCTGCCATGCGCCCAAATAGTGGTTTACCCCCACACATGGGGTATCGGTGTACTGAGGAGAAATTGTACAACAAATATTGTGGTTCATTTTCTCCTGATACCCTTGACAAACTTTAAAAAAATTGTGTCGAAAGAAAAATTTTGGGAAAAAAAGTTAAATGTTCATTTTTTCCTTCCACATTGCTTCAATTCTTGTGAAGTACCTAAAGGGTTAATAAACTTCTTGAATGTGGCTTTGAACACGTTGAGGGGTGCAGTTTTTAGAATAGTGTCACTTTTGGGTATTTTCTGTCATATTGACCCCTCAAATTCACTTCAAATATGAGGTGGTCCCTAAAAAAATGGTTTTGCAAATTTTGTTGGAAAAATGAGAAATCGCTGGTCAACTTTTAACACTTATAACTTCCTAACAAAAAAAAATGTTGGTTCCAAAATTGTGCTGATGTAAAGTAGACATGTGGGAAATGTTATTTATTAACTAATTTTTGTGACATATCTCTCTGATTTAATGGCATAAAAATTAAAAGTTTGAAAATTGCAAAATTTTCAAAATTTTTGCCATATTTCCGTTTTTTTCATAAATAAACGCAAGTTATATTGAAGAAATTTTACCACTATCATGAAGTACAATATGTCACGAGAAAACAGTCTCAGAATCGCCAAGATCCGTAGAAGCGTTCCAGAGTTATAACCTCATAAAGAGACAGTGGTCAGAATTGTAAAAATTGGCCTGGTCTTTAACCTACAAAATGGCTTGGTCATTAAGGGGTTAAGACTGAATCCCCGTCAGGCCCGTTGGGCATTATTTTTTGCCCGTTTCAATTTTGTACTTCATTTCCGTCCAGCTGACAAGAACATCAAGGCAGACGCACTCTCTAGAGCCTTCTTGCCTCCTGAACTGGAGGAAGAACCTCAGCACATTATTGAACCTTCTAAGTTAGTCTCTGTTGCCTCCACTGATTTGGCCTGGCTTCCTCCAGGGAAGACTCTCGTGTCCGCTTCTGATCGTAGTCGTGTTCTGCGCTGGGGTCATTCTTCTAAGTTGGCTGGCCATGCTGGTCAGAAAAAGACGCTGCAACTCATCTCCCGTTATTACTGGTGGCCTACCATGGGCAAGGATATCCAGGAGTTCGTCGCAGCCTGTCCTTCATGTGCCCGTAACAAAACTGTTAAACATCTACCAGCCGGCAGGCTTCTGCCTCTTCCGATTCCGTCCGCTCCCTGGCAGCACATCGCGATGGATTTCATCACGGATCTTCCCATTTCTTCTGGCTGCTCAGTGGTATGGGTTGTGGTGGACCGCTTCTCTAAAATGGCCCACTTCGTTCCGCTATCTGGCCTCCCGTCTGCTCCAGAACTGGCCGCTCACTTCATTCAGCACATCTTCCGTTTACATGGATTTCCTCTCCACATCGTGTCCGACAGTGGCGTCCAGTTCACCTCTAAGTTCTGGAGAGGACTTTGTAAAATGGTAAAAATTGAACTAGATTTTTCTTCTGCATACCATCCCCAGTCTAATGGGCAAGTGGAGAGGATCAATCAAATCGTGGCTAGATACCTGTGTCACTTCATCAACACTCATCATAATGACTGGGTAGAATTACTGCCCTGGGCGGAATTCTCCTACAACAACCAAGTAAGTGAATCTTCTGGAAAGTCTCCCTTTCAGATTGTGTTTGGACTCCAACCCAGAATTCCTCTTCCTATCTCTGGATTGTCTGATGTGCCGGCAGTCGATACCTTGTCTAAGAATTTCTCGAACATTTGGAGAGAGACCAGGTCGGCTTTGGAGAAAGCCTCTCAACGTATGAAAACGCATGCGGACAAAAGACGTTTGGAGGCTCCCATCTTTCGTCCAGGAGACAAGGTATGGCTCTCCTCCAAGTACATCCGTCTGAAGTTACCATCGTACAAATTGGGTCCCTGTTTCATTGGTCCCTTTGAAGTCTTGAGACAAATCAACCCGGTCTCTTATAAACTGAAATTGCCTAATTCTCTATGAGCACCTAACTCCTTTCATGTTTCCCTCCTCAAACCAGTAGTGTTGAGCTCCTTCTTTAAGGACCCGGGTACCACTCCTGATCCGGTTTCTGAGGATGATGTTTTTGAGGTAAAACAGATCTTGGCCTCTAAGAGAGTAAGAGGTAGGATCTATTACCTGGTTGACTGGAGGGGTTTTGGTCCTGAGGAGAGGTCTTGGGAACCTAAAGAGAACATCCAGGCTCCTCTTCTTCTTAAAAGATTTCACGCAGGCTTGAAAAAGAGGGGAGTAAAGGGGGGGATACTGTTACACTCGGTCCCCGCGCTGGCTCTGCACTCCGTCCTGGTCACTCACCTGTTCCTCTAGCTGTCCCTCTGCAGCAGTCTGCGCGCAGGCTGAGGTCTCCTGTCCCATCTGCTCCTCAGCGTCCTGTGTCCTCCTCCACTTCCTGGCACGCTGCTAGCAAGCCTCCAGATAGATTGCTTAGGACGCGAGACCGCGCCCACAGTCTCTCTTAAAGGGGCAGCGTGCATTTTTTGAAATAGCTAATTAACCAATGGCAGCGCACTCAGTACTATATCTGGTCACTCCACCATAAGGGGAGTGCCGGAGCAACGTGTTCTATCATTGCTACATCCGGTTCTGTTCCTGATCTGTCTGCGCTGCGTCTGCAGTCTCTGTGCTTCGCTTATACTGTTTGTCTCCTCAGATCATTGCTAACCCGTATCTGGCTAACCTGGACAATCTCGGCTATTACTGGCGCAAGTGTCACCCCGTTCCGCCATCAGCCATCCGTACCCGTGGACCGTGACTAGGTCACTGAAGCCAGCCTGCCACCATCCATTCTGGACCAGGACCTTACCCTTCTCCGTCAAGAACCCTCCACGGACTCTGTATATACCTGTTATCCTTTTGGTCCCTCTGGGACAGCTGCCACGTGTCCGGGGTCTAACTGGAGGTAGCACCTGTGTCCTCCGGGTATTCCATTCTGGTCCTGTTCGAGGGGCCTTACTACGGGTACCCGGGGCTCACTAGTTACGCCCCCTTCGGAGCCCCCCGGACTGCGTTCTCGAGGTTCCACATTAAAAAATAAAAACGAATGTGAACTTCACCATCTCTGCCTCCGCTTCCATTCGTTACAGGAAGTCTATTCTCCTACTGGGGATTGATTCTACCCCTTTGGCTGAGAATAAACCCCAGTTCTCTACTCAGGTGATAATGAGGGTCGAACCTGATCATCAGGAGAGTTGCAAATTTTTGGTGCTGTATAATCTGCATGACATTATTGTACTAGGTTTCCCTTGGTTACAGTCTCATAATCCTGTTTTGGATTGGAAATCTGTGTCTGTAACCAGTTGGGGCTGCCAATGTGTTAATGCCAACACTCCTGTTTTTTCTGCCTCTCCCCAGGCTCAGGATGTTCCTGACTTTTTCACTGATTTTTCTGATGTGTTTAGTGAAAGTAAATCTGCATCCTTGCCCCCCATAGGAGCTATGACTGCGCTATTGAATTATTGCCTGGTAGTAAATTCCCTAAAGGTCGCCTTTTTAACTTGTCTGTACCTGAACATGACGCTATGTGGTCTTATATCAAGGAGTCATTGGAGAAGGGTCATATCAGACCATCCTCTTCACCCTTGGGTGTCGGTTTTTTCTTTGTGGCCAAAAAGGATGGTTCATTAAGGCCGTGTATTGATTATCGTCTCTTGAACAATATCACCGTGAAATATCAATATCCGTTACCCTTGATTTCTGACCTGTTTTCCAGGGTGAAAAGTGCTACTTGGTTTACCAAGCTTGACCTCAGGGGGGCGTATAACCTTATTCGCATTAAGCACGGGGATGAATGGAAGACGGCATTTAATACCCCAGAGGGGCATTTTGAGTACCTAGTGATGCCCTTTGGGCTCACTAATGCTCCTTCCGTCTTCCAGTCCTTCATGAATGACATTTTCAGGGATTTTGTGGATACATTTCTGATTGTTTATTTGGATGATATCTTGATTTTTTCCAATGACTGGGACTCTCATGTGAAACATGTTCGGACTGTGTTCCAGATTTTGAGAGAGAATGCTCTGTATGTGAAGGGATCAAAGTGTCTTTTTGGCGTACAGAGGATCTCATTTCTGGGATTCATTTTGTCCCCATCTGTTATTGAAATGGACCCGGTCAAGGTTCAGGCCATCTGTGATTGGGTCCAACCTACTTCATTAAAGGCTCTTCAGAGATTCTTGGGTTTTGCCAATTTTTATCGTAAATTTATTGGTAATTTCTCTGTTATTGTTAAACCATTGACTGATTTGACCAAGAAGGGTTCTGATGTGGTGAATTGGCCTCCTGAGGCAGTCTCTGCGTTTCAGGAACTTAAGCAGAGATTCACTTCTGCTCCTGTTCTACGGCAGCCTGATGTTTCTCTGCCATTTCAGGTGGAGGTTGATACCTCTGAAATTGGGGCAGGTGCCGTTTTGTCCCAAAGTGATCCAGAGACCTCTAAAAGTAACCCTTGTGCCTTTTTCTCTCAAAAATTTTCTCCAACTGAACGTAATTATGACGTGGGTAATCGGGAGTTATTGGCCATGAAGTGGGCTTTTGAAGAGTGGAGACATTGGCTGGAGGGAGCCAAACATCAGGTGGTGGTCCTCACGGACCATAAGAATCTGGTTTATCTGGAATCAGCCAAGCGACTTAATCCTAGACAGGCCAGGTGGGCCTTGTTTTTCACACGTTTTAATTTTGTGGTTTCCTTTCTTCCTGGCACTAAGAATGTTAAAGCAGATGCCCTCTCGAGGAGTTTCCTTACGGACTCTCCTGAGTTATCTGATCCTGCTGTTATTTTGAAAGAGGGTGTAGTTCTTTCCGCCATCTCGCCCAATTTGAGACTGGCTCTGGAAGGGTGTCAGGAGGATAAACCCGAGCGCTGCCCTATTGGGAAATTGTTTGTCCCAGACCGGTGGAAAAAGAGTGTGATGTCTGAGATTCATTGTTCCGCGTTGGCCGGTCATCCCGGAATTTTTGGTACCAGAGACTTGGTTAGTCGGTCCTTTTGGTGGCCTACTTTGTCTCGTGACGTCAGGGAATTTGTGCAGTCCTGCGGGACTTGCTCTCGCTCCAAGCCTTGCTCTCGCTCTAGTGGTTTGTTGATGCCATTGCCTGTGCCCAAGAGACCATGGACCCATATCTCTATGGATTTCATTTCCGACCTCCCTGTTTCTCAGAGAATGACCGTTATCTGGGTGATTTGTGATAGGTTTTCCAAAATGATACATCTTGTGCCATTACCTAAGTTGCCTTCCTCCTCCGAATTGGTGCCTTTGTTCCTTCAGCACGTGGTTCGGTTACACGGCATTCCTGAGAACATTGTGTCTGACAGAGGAGTCCAGTTTGTTTCCAGATTTTGGAGGACTTTTTGTTCTAAACTTGGTGTTCAATTGTCTTTCTCCTCGGCTTTTCATCCTCAGACCAATGGACAAACTGAGAGAACAAACCAGACATTGGAGACTTATCTGAGATGCTTTGTGTCTGCTGATCAGGATGACTGGGTCTCTTTTTTGCCTTTGGCTGAGTTTGCTCTTAATAATAGGGCTAGCTCTGCCACTTTGATGTCTCCATTTTTCTGCAATTTTGGGTTTCACCCTCGATTTTCTTCGGGACAGACGGAGGCTTCTGTCTGTCCAGGTGTTGACTCTGTTGTGGAGCGTATGCAGCAGATTTGGGACCAGGTAGTGGAGAGGTTGTCCCTCTCTCAGGAGAGGGCCCAGCGGTTTGCCAACCGGCATAGGACTGATGGTCCTCGGTTTGAAGTGGGGGACTTGGTCTGGTTGTCCTCAAGAAATATCCCTATGAGAGTTGCATCTCCTAAGTTTAAGCCTAGGTTCATTGGACCTTATAAGATCATGGAGATTCTTAATCCTGTTTCCTTTCGTTTACTTCTTCCAGGGACATTTAAGATCCATAACGTGTTCCACAAGTCCTTATTGAAGAGGTTTGTCGAGCCAGTGGTTCCTATGGCTGCGCCTCCTAACCCTGTTTTGGTTGAGGGCAATCTGGAGTATGTGGTTGAGAAAATATTGGATTCTCGTTTTTCTAGACGGAAACTCCAGTATTTGGTTAAGTGGAGAGGTTATGGTCAGGAGGACAATTCTTGGGTGTTTGCTTCGGACATCCATGCTAGGAGACTGATCCGTGCGTATCACAGAGCTCATCCTGACCGACCTGGTTGCCCAAATGAGGGTTCGGTGACCCCTCCTCAAGGGGGGGTTACTGTCGTGAATGTCTTAGAAATGAATTCTGAGCAGAAGCTCCCTATGGTGGTTACAAACAGTACTGAACTATTCTATGAAGATTGTGAAGATTGGCAATCAGGTGTTACAGACTGGTCTTATATAAGGGAGGTTCCCTCCCATCAGGGTTGCCGGTGATCAATTGTTCTTGTCTCAACTTTGGTTCCTGGTTCATTTGGAAGCTTGCTGTGTCTTGCCTGCATCTTCTGCTAGCAGATAAGATATTTTCTGCTTTTATTTTTGTGCTTGCTTTTTGCATTTTGTCCTGCACTTCTGTGGAGGTCAGCCAGGTCCCCTCCGGGGGCTTGTGCTCCTCTCAGTTTATCTGAGCCACTGTTATTTGTTAATTTGCCTTTTCCAGTTTTTTCAGTGGCTGCTGCTTAGTTTTGTTACACCAGAGAACTAATTTAGGTGGTAGAGGTCGTGTGATCTCAGGTGTTTTTGCAATTGGTGAGTTGGTATTTTTTTAGGGTTTTTTGGATTTTTTGCTTTATAAGACGCACTTTTACGATCCCCAAAATTAGGGGGAAAATGGGGGTGCGTCTTATAACCCGAACACTGTTCTTACCGATCCTGCGGGCCCAGAGCTGAGGGTGTTGCGGTAGTGGTGCAGCAGTCCTGCGGGGGTGGTACGGCTGCAAGCGGTGGTGGTACAGTGGCGAGTGGTGGTCCTGCGGTGAGTGGTGGTCCTGCGGTAGTGGTGCTGTGTCCCTGCGGCAGCATATGGTGGCCTCCATTCTTCTTCCGGCTTCTCACTCGGCACAGGTGGAGGAAAGCCGAGATCTCTATCCGCGCCTGCTTCTACGCGATGTATACAGGAAAATGGTTGTGGATGCGGCGCAGGCGCAGATGGAGCTCTCGGCCTGGCCTCGATGATGTCACCACTTGTCACTGATGCTGCGCTCGCAGCTGTTCAGTCACCACTGGTTCTCAGCCTGGACGGTCGCATCTTGGCACCGTCCATGTTGAAATCTAATTATCCCCCAGACATGGATTACGGCGTGGGACAGAACGACAGACGGGGATGATGTATTGTTGTTTTTTAATTTTTGGTTTATTACAGGATAATAAGGGCTTCGGTGGACTTAGGCGTTTAATTAAAAATGGAAAACTGTGTTTAGTCTTACTTCAAATAAAGGACTTTATTCTGGCTGTGTCTTTATTTACCATGCAACTATAGGATTAGTAATGGATAGGTGTCGTATAGACGCCTCTCCATTTCTAAGCTGTAGGCGTGATGTCACCGGAGAATACAAAGGTGACATCAACCCCACAATATGAACCCCCACTTGCCACCGCTACAGGGCAAGTGGGAAAACCCGGGCAAAGCGCCAGAGTTGGCGCATCTAATAGATGTGCCTTTTCTGGGCAAGTGCGGGCTGCTATTTTTAGGCTGGGGTGGGTCAACATCCACAGCCCCTTACCAGCCTGAGAATACCAGCCCCCAGCTGTGAGCTTTAACAAGGCTGTTGTTAAAAATGGGGGGACCCCTCGCCGTTTTTTTTTTTATTATTTATTTAAATAATTAAAAATAAGGTGTGGGGACCCCTCTATTCTTGATAACCAACCTTGATGATGCTGACAGCTGAGGTTTACAGCCCCCAGCTGTGAGTTTTGCCTGGCTGGTTATAGAAAATACGGGGGAACCCACGCCGGGTTTGAAGGCGGCAGGTGAGTAATACACCCATCATCCACTCTTGCTGTCACTGTTATTAGCGGCAGCAGGTGTAGGTTTATGGGAGTATTAGTCCAATAAGACCCACCTGCTGTCATTGTTCTGACTTGAATATAACGCTCATCATTCTCCTCTGCTCGCGCCGATCACCGGCAAAGTAGGGGAGAATGATGAGAGCTGCCTTCAGCACCCAGCGCTGGGGAACAGCGCTTACTGTAGCTCTTCTTCCCCGGCGCCAATGCGTGTCACACGGAGGACATCAATGTGTGTTCTCTGTGCACGTTTGCTGGTCGTTTTGCCGCCTGTGCTGACGGTAAAAAACGGACATGTCTACATGTGGGGCACACGGACACACAGTCCGTGGAAACACACTGACGTGCACAGACCCATTCATTTGGGTCTACGTGTGTCAGTATCTCTGGTACGTATGAAAACTGTCACCACACGTACCGGAGACATGGATGTGTGAAAGAGGCCTAAAGCTAAAGAGGGAGAGAAGAGCGAGTCTCCTCTGCAGGGATGGATAGTGATTGGTGGAGGGAACTGTTGGTGAGCTGCCTCCACCAATCATATATCTGTCCCTTCACACTATTTAATGTTGCAAGTACGGTACTCACAAGTCCGATATCCTTTAAAGAAAGGTGAACAAACAACCCCCATCATCCTTCAGAATATACTGTATCAATGGGTATATTCTGAAGGATGTTGGAGGTTCTAGCCATATTTAGTGTAAATATACAGTCATGGCCAAAAGTTTTGAGAATGGCACAAATATTATATTTTCACATGATCTGCTGCCCTCTGGTTTTTATGTGTGTTTGACAGATGTTTTTTATCACAGACAGAAATATAATAATTGCAAACATATGAGTAACAAAACCTTATTTTGACAGTTAGAATGAGTTAATGCAGCAAGTCAATATTTGCAGTGTTGACCCTTCTTCTTCAGGACCTCTGCAATTCTCCCTGGCATGCTCTCAATCAAATTCTGGACCAAATCCTGACTGATAGCAGTCCATTCTTGCACAATCAATTCTTTCATTTTGTCAGAATTTTTAGGTTTTTGTTTGTCCACCCGTCTCTTGATGATTGACCACAAGTTCTCAATGGGATTAAGATCTGGGGAGTTTCCAGGCCATGGACCCAAAATCTCTATGTTTTGTTCCCTGAGCCATTTAGTTATCACCTTTGCTTTATGGCAAGGTGTTCCATCATGCTGGAAAAGGCATTGTTGATCGCCAAACTGCTCTTGGAGGGTTGGGAGAAGTTGCTCTTGGAGGACATTCTGGTACCATTCTTTATTCATGGCTGTGTTTTTAGGCAAGACTGTGAGAGAGCCGATTCCCTTGGCTGAGAAGCAACCCCACACATGAATGGTTTCAGGATGCTTAACAGTTGGCATGAGACAAGACTGGTGGTAGCGCTCACCTTGTCTTCTCCGAATGAGGCGTTTTCCTGATGTCCCAAACAATCGAAAAGGGGATTCATCAGAGAAAATAACTTTACCCCAGTCCTCAGCAGTCCACTGCCTGTACCTTTTGCAGAATATCAGTCTGTCCATGATGTTTTTTCTGGAGAGAAGTGGCTTCTTTGCTGCCCTCCTTGAGACCAGGCCTTGCTCCAAGAGTCTCCACCTCACAGTGCGTGCAGATGCACTCACATCTGCCTGCTGCCATTCTTGAGCAAGCTCTGCACTGCTGGTAGCCCGATCCCGCAGCTGAAACACTTTTAAGAGACGGTCCTGGCGCTTGCTGGTCTTTCTTGGGCGCCCTGAAGCCTTTTTGGCAACAATGGAACCTCTCTCCTTGAAGTTCTTGATGATGCGATAGATTGTTGACTGAGGTGCAATCTTTCTAGCTGCGATACTCTTCCCTGTTAGGCCATTTTTGTGCATTGCAATGATGACTGCACGTGTTTCTTTAGAGATAACCATGGTTAACAGAAGAGAAACAATGATGCCAAGCACCAGCCTCCTTTTAAAGTGTTCAGTGGTGTCATTCTTACTTAATCATGACAGATTGATCTCCAGCCATGTCCTCATCAACACCCACACCTGTGTTAATGGAGCAATCACTGAAAAGAGGTTAGCTGGTCCTTTTAAGGCAGGGCTGCAATGATGTTGAAATGTGTTTTGAGGGATAAAGTTCATTTTCTAGCCAAATATTGACTTTGCAAGTAATTGCTGTTAAGCTGATCACTCTTTATAACATTCTGGAGTATATGCAAATTGCCATTAGAAAAAGTGAAGCAGTAGACTTTGTAAAAATTAATATTTGTGTCATTCTCAAAACTTTTGGCCATGACTGTACACTGTAATGTAGTGTCCAAAGTGTTTATTGCAAATGTGACTACGACCTCCCTCATCTTTCAGAATACATCCATGTATACAGTAAGTGGATGTATTCCTGAGGATAAAGGGGGTGGTAGTCAAAATATACGGTACTGCAGGCACTGTACTCTAATTCACAGATCCCCCATAACAGTGTTATCCACAGATAATGTTTTTGTATTTTATTAAAGGTTTTTGCACAGTTTGGCTCAAAATATTTTTTTTCTTATTTTTCTCTCTAAAAGTCTAGGTGCGTCTCATAATCAGGTGCGTCTTATAAGACTCATCCGTTTTTTGCTATCAGTAACAATCCATCGTTTTGTGAAAAAAAACGGATCCAGCAATTGATGCTGCCGGATCTGTTTTTTTCTCATGGACTTGTATTAGCGACGGATTGCGACGGATGGCCGTTGACGGATCCGTCGGAAATTTTGCGTCCGTCGGCCGAGACGACACACAAAGCAACATTTTTTGTCTCCGTCGGACAGTCGGACAGATCCGTCGCTATCCGTCGTTTTTTATAATGGAAGCCTATGGGCGCAGAATCCGTCGTCATCCGTCAAATGACGGATTCCAGTGACGCATCCTGTTTTTTTAACAGCATGCTCCTGACAGGTTAAAAAAAATAAAAATAGATATATACACATAGAATACATATTATATATATACATATGTATATATATATATATGTCATTGAGACACACATATATATATATATATTGTAGCGAGATTAAGGGTCACATAGATAGATGGAGAGTAGGGGCATCACTATACCTTTGTATGTGTTTAAGGACCTGTGATGATGTCACTCCCACATGACCAGTCATGTGATATGTGTTAGCTGGGTGTCAGCTATATAAAGTAGATTACTGCTGAGCACAGGTGTCTGTGGCTGGAGGTGTGGAGACCTCTGTTGTGAATACTCTGGAGGCGCCTTCTGAGCTGGGGCTCCCTCCGGTGGTTGCTGAGGGTAATGAACCAATTGCTGAATGGCCTTCAGCTGGCTCTGAATGGTCTGATATAAGTGACCTGAACTCCCTTCAGCCTTGCCGGTAATCAATTGTTCTTCCACGTCTTGCTTGGAGCTCAGCTTGCATTCCTGCTCTCATTCAGATAAGTGATTTGCTGTTTTTTTTCCTCTGGTTGGATTTTCCTTGCTGGTTTGCTGCTTAGCAGTAGACTTCAGCCTGGTCCCCTTTTGGGGCCTTGCGCTGCAATTGTGCTCAGTTTGTGTCTGCACTTTTGCTCTGTTCCTATGTCACTTTTTATTTGCTGAATTGCTGTGTGTTACACTAGAGATCTGATTTAGGTGTTAGAGATCGTGTGATCTCAGGTTTTTTGTTAATCAGAAGTGTTGGTATTTTTTTCAGGGTTTTTTTGGGTTGCAGTCAGAATTCTTTCCTATACTTTTCTATTTAGACAGATTGGGCCCTAGCGTTTGCTCATTCTATTTTCTGTCTGTGTTCGTATTTTCTTCTGGTCTAACTACCATTACATGTTTGGGGGCTTCCTATTTCTTTGGGGATTCTGCTACGGTGCTAGGGTCTGCGGAACGCACCAAATATATGATGTAGAGAGGTGCGTTCGCAGCCCGGGGTCCACCGTGCAGGCGGAGCCTGCTGCTAGTAAAATGGCGCAAGAAGCGAACTCTGTTATCCCGCAGAGTCGCCAAAATAAACGCCGTAACGCGCTGTGGCAATATGTTCGAACTCTGTTATTCCACACAGCCGCTAGATGGAGTGCCGCAGCGCTATATGGCGATGTGTGCGAACTCACTTAACACCACTGAGTCGCAAAATAAACACGCTAGGGCGCTGTCTAGCGTTGAAAGCGAACCCTGTTACGTCACAGAGCCGCTGAGACAAACTTCTGTGTCCTGTCAGGCACCCAGGTACATAGTTGACTGCTAAGCGAACATAGAACGTGATCATGCGCTAATGTCCTCGCGGGAGTCACCGCAATCTATGGCGCCTGAACGCCAGGCCCTGAATACGGCAATCAAACTCCTCACCGGTTATGCCGGTAATCTAGGGCATCTAGGACACCGACCCTGACCAGCTAGCATACCAACCTCCTCACCGATTAAGTCGGTATTCTAGGGGCTTATTTCAGCCGGGCCCTAACCACACACACGCATGATCACACTGGCGCAAAGCATATAACGATTGATATTAGCGCATGGCGGCCCAGCCATGCCACCCTTTTATAGTAACAGCTACAGGACCTGCCAGAAACAAGGACCACTGAAACTGTTCCAGAACACCAGTAGTCACAGGACCTTCCTGGCGGACCAATAGGAGCTGCTGCAGTACCTGAGCATGTGACCCCTGATCCCCAATGAGAGATCTCACCCTGGGCATGCTCAGAAGGGGAAAACAAGGACTTTGTCCTAAAAACGTCTGCTCGCGCTAACCAGTACTGGCCACAATAGCAGAGCCTGGAGAGACAGCAGTAACCCTCTGCACACTGTTAGACTGAGCGAGACGCTGGGACCGACGTCTAAGCTGAACAGAGTCCACTGCGGCCGGAGACGGATGGGAGACCGCAGCAGGGATGGCTCGAGATTCCCCTTGTGCAGAAGCGGGAACTCGACCTCTAATATTACCCCCCCACCTAGGGCCCCCCCCTTCTTTGGGCCTCGCTGCGCTCAAAAGCAGCGATGAGCTGCGGAGCATGAACGTGCTCGGCAGGCTCCCAGGACCTATCCTCAGGCCCATAACCCCTCCAATCCACCAAATAAAATTTTTTGCCCCATACCACCTTACACCCTACGATGGCGTTCACCTCATGGTCGTCTGTAGACGAACCCGATGTCCCGGCAGATGACTCGGAAAACCGGGACATGAGCACGGGTTTCAGAAGGGATACGTGAAAGGTGTCGGAGATACCCAGGCATGGTGGAAGAGCCAAACGGTATACCACAGGATTAACCTGTTCGAGGACTTTGAAAGGACCCAGTTAGCAGGGTGCCAACTTAGTGGACTCAACTCGCAGCCTAATGTTACGGGCGGAGAGCCACACCAAGTCCCCAGGGGCAAATGTCGGAGCGGGACACCGATGTGCATCGGCGGAAGACCTCATCCTCTCCTTGGATGCCTGAATGGCATCCTGGGTACGGTCCCAAATGTCCCGTGCCTACACAGCCCAGTCTGCCACCCTGGAGTCAGCAGAAGACATGGGCATGGGCAGTTTAGGAGGAATGGAGTCTGTCCGGTGGAGTCAGCCACAGCATTGTTTAGTGCAAACTCAGCCCACGGTAGCAAAGATGCCCAGTCATCCTGCCTGGCTGAGACAAAATGTCGTAGATAGGTGACCAAGGTCTGGTTGGCCCTCTCTACCAACCCATTCGTCTCAGGATGGTACGCTGAAGAGAGATTTAACTCAATACTGAGTAGACGACAAAGCTCTCTCCAGAACCGAGACGCAAACTGGGGACCTCGATCACTGACAATTTTGTCCGGCGTGCCGTGTAGACGGAAGATGTGCCTAACGAACAACGCTGCCAGAGCCCGTGCAGACAGTAACAGTGGTAGCGGCACCAGATGCACCATTTTGGAAAAATGGTTGGTGATGACCCAAATGATGGTGCAACCCCGAGACTTGGGCAAGCCCACCACAAAGTCCATCCCAACCATCTCCTAGGGCCTGTCTGCCACCGGCAAAGGGTAAAGTAACCCAGCTGGCCGTTGTCGTGGAGACTTATTCTTGGCGCAGGAGACACACGCCTGAACATAGTCCCCAACGTCACGGACCATATGCGGCCACCAGTATATCCTCGCCAGCAATTCAGATGTCCTCTTTGCCCCAAAGTGTCCACCCACCCTGAACGAATGTGCCCAAGAGAGTACCTCCGGTCGCAAATTGGTAGGCACAAAAGTCTTGCCCGGGGGCACAGACTCTAGCGAAACCGGGGCCACAGTTCTCAGGCTCTCTGTGGGGACAATAAGCTGAGGTTCCTCCTCCTCCTCGGACACCACAGAGCGAGAGAGAGCATCGGCATGAATGTTCTTCTCTCCCGAGAGGAAATGGAGTGTGAAATGAAACCGGGAGAAGACCAAGGACCATCTGGCCTGGCGAGAATTAAGCCACTGAGCTGTCTGAAGATATACCAGATTGTTGTGGTCGGTGAAGACTTGGAAGGGAAAGCGAGCCCCCTCCAACAGATGTCTCCACTCAGAGAAAGCCAACTTCATTGCTAGCAACTCCCTGTCCCCGATGGAATAATTCCTCTCCGCTGGTGTGAAGGTCTTGGAGAAGAAGAAGCAATGATGCTTCCGACCTTGAGCATCCTTTTGAAAGAGGACTGCTCCAACACCAACGGATGAGGCATCCACCTCCAATATGAATGGCTTATCAACATCAGGGCGGTGTAGAATGGGAGCGCTAGCAAACTGAGACTTAATTGAGATGAAAGCCTTGGAGACTTCCTCAGACCACAGTTTGGGATTTGCTCCCTTCTTGGTGAGGGCTACCAAGGGAGCTACCAAAGTTGAGAAATGGGGAATGAACTGGCGATAATAATTAATGAACCCCATAAAGCGCTGCACCGCTTTAAGGGAATGGGGTTCTTGCCAGTCCATTACAGCCTGCAGTTTGGCAGGATCCATAGCCAATCCCTGAGCGGAGATGATATAGCCCAGGAATGGTAAAGACTCCTGCTCAAACACACATTTCTCCAACTTTGCTTAAAGGGAATTTGCCCGCAGAAGGTCCAAGACTCTGCAGACATCTCTCCGGTGGGAGTCAATATCTGGAGAGAAGATGAGAATATCATCCAGATAAACTACGACCGAGGTGGAAAGCATGTCCCGGAAGATGTCAGTAACAAAGTCTTGGAAAACGGCTGGGGCATTACAGAGCCCGAAGGGCATCACCAGATATTCATAGTGCCCATCCCTGATATTAAAAGCCGTCTTCCATTCGTCCCCCTCACGGATGCGAATCAGGTTATAAGCACCCCGCAGGTCTAATTTAGTAAATACCCTTGCTCCCCGGAGCCTATCAAAAAGCTCAGAAATCAGGGGCAACGGGTATTTATTCTTAACGGTGATGGCGTTAAGACCCCTGTAATCTATGAGGGCAGTATGGATCCATTCACCACTCGAACCGTCACCGTTTTGGCGAGCATCACCAGAGGTATTGTTTGGCGGAGAGCAAAAGCAGAGGACATAAAGTTCCCCTCTGCTCCAGAATCCACACATAGCTCAACCGTCAGAGTGGATGGACCAAAAGAGATTGTCCCTTTAAAGGACAGCTTGGAGGCAAATGCTGCTGATTCTAGTGAACCTCCTCCCATGGTCACTAGACGCGATCGTGTTCCCGATCGCTGGGGACATCTATTGGCATAATGTCCTAACTGCTGACAATTGTTACAAAGCACGGAGACTCGAACGGGCCGAGAATCAGGTCCCGCTCGAACAACCTCCATGACCTCCGGGGAGTCGGACGCCTGAATGGGAGATACTAGAGGTTTGGCAAAGGTGGGAGCTAGCCGAAACCTCCGCCTACACTGGGCCCGCTCCAACCTCCGCTCGTGAAAGCGAAGGTCGATGCGGGTAGATATGGAGATAAGCTTCTCCAGTGAGGCAGGAATCTCCCTGGTGGCCAAGGTGTCCTTTACATGGTCAGCCGGACCTCTCCAGTATACCGGTATAAGGACCTTATCCGGCCACTCTAACTCGGAGGCCACTGTTCGAAATTGAACTGAAAACTGTCTGACCAAGCTCGAACCCTGTGACATTGCCAGCAGTTGGAGCGCCGAATCGTGGGTGACCTGCGGGCCTAAAAAGACCTTTTTAATAGCCTCCAGAAACCGAGGAGCACTCCGCACCACGCGATCGTCACGCTCCCACACCGGCGTTGCCCATTCCAAAGCTCTGCCCGACAGTAGTGACACTATGAAACCCACTTGTGCCCGCTCTGTAGGAAAACGTGCAGCCAGAAGCTCGAGCTGTATAGAGCACTGACTCACGAAACCCGACAATGTTTGCTGTCACCAGAAAACTTGTCTGAAAGCGGGAGATGGGACAAGGTCAGAGCAGAGGTGTTGGAGGACAAACTAGCTGCCGCCGTGCTAGCAGCCTGAACAGCGACTGCGGTCACATCCACAGCTGAGGTTGTGCGCTCAATAGCCGCCAACCTACCCTCCAGCTGCTGGATGAACTGCCGTAGACGCTGGTCGTCCGCCATTTTACTAGCCAGACCCTGGCGCTAATATTATATTAGGGTCTGTGGAACGCACCAAATATATGATGTAGAGAGGTGCGTTCGCAGCCCGGGGTCCACCGTGCAGGCGGAGCCTGCTGCAAGTAAAATGGCGCAAGAAGCGAACTCTATTATCCCGCAGAGTCGCCAAAATAAACGCCGTAACGCGCTGTGGCAATATGTGCGAACTCTGTTATTCCACAGAGCCGCTAGGAGTGCCGCAGCGCTATATGGCGATGTGTGCGAACTACTTAACACCACTGAGTCGCAAAATAAACACGCTAGGGCGCTGTCTAGCGATGAAAGCGAACCCTGTTACGTCACAGAGCCGCTGAGACAAACTTCTGTGTCGTGTCAGGACCCAGGTACACAGTTGACTGCTAAGCGAACATAGAACATGATCATGCGCTAATGTCCTCGTGGGAGTCACCCGCAATCTATGGCATCTGAATGCCAGGCCCTGAATACGGCAATCAAACTCCTCACCGGTTATGCCGGTAATCTAGGGCATCTAGTACACCGACCCTGACCAGCTAGCATACCAAACCCCTCACCGATTAAGTCGGTATTCTAGGGGCTTATTTCAGCCGGGCCCTAACCACACACACGCATGACCACACTGGCGCAAAGCATATAACGATTGATATTAGCGCATGGCGGCCCAGCCATGCCACCCTTTTATAGTAACAGCTACAGGACGTGACAGAAACAAGGACCAATGAAACTGTGCCAGAACACCAGTAGTCACAGGACCTTCCTGGCGGACCAATAGGAGCTGCTGCAGTACCTGAGCATGTGACCCCTGATCTCCAATGAGAGATCTCACCCTGGGCATGCTCAGAAGGGGAAAACAAGGACTTTGTCCTAAAGACGTCTGCTCGCCGCTAACCAGTACTGGCCACAATAGCAGAACCTGGAGAGACAGCAGTAACCCTCTGCACACTGTTAGGCTGAGCGAGACGCTGGGACCGACGTCTAAGCTGAGCAGAGTCCACTGCGGCCGGAGACGGATGGGAGACCGCAGCAGGGATGGCTTGAGATTCCCCTTGTGCAGAAGCGGGAACTCGACCTCTAACATACGGGGCAGATAGCATTCATCTTTCTGCCTTTAGGTGTAGCTATCTCTCCAGCTGTGACGAGGCGTCTAGGATCACCGTAGGTATGCTCCATGGCTACTTCTAGTGTTACGGTTAGTTTAGGGTCCTGCAATCCAATAGTTTCCAGCCTCTCTGGTGTATTGCTTCTTTGGCTATTTTTGCAATTTCTCCTCAGCTATCGAAACATAACAGACCTCCATTGGGTGTGTGCTAAAGACACTGACCCGCTGTACTACATGGACTGTGTATTTGCCCTTTTGTTACTTTGTGCCGGAGAAGGCTGTTTTTGTTTTTCTAACCAGAGTAGTTTTTGCTGTTTAAATAAACTTGCTTGGACATCCGAGTGCAGTCGCTCTCCTGTTTGCCTCCCGTCGCACCTGAGCAAGACGCATCCCTACAATTGGTGGAGACATGCGGGCAGCGTTTGCAGCGGAGAAGTGAGACTGTTACTGCATGTCCTGGGTCAAGTCTGTAGCAAGCCAGCAAGCATTGCCGGTGAAAATGGAGGACCTGCTGAAACACTTGGTCCAGTGGCAGTCACAGCAGCAAGAGACCAACAGGCTGTTGTTGCAGCAGATACAACAGAGCCAGCAGGAGCATCGGCAGCAGATGCAGCAGAACCAGCAGCAGATGCAACAGAGCCAGCAGGAACAATGGCAGCAGATGCAGTTTCTGGTAAACGCCATCCAGGGCAGGACGAGCGCCCTAACCCCAGGTCGGGTTGATGACACCCACGTCAGGAAGGCGGTAAGACGCACATTGCAGAAAATGACTCCTAGGGATGATGTTGAGGCTTTCCTGACGGTATTTGAGAGGGTCGCTGAGAGGGAAAAGCTTCCGCCAGAGCAGTGGGCAGAGATACTGGCGCCGTATCTGACGGTGGAGCCCCAGAAGGCGTACTATGACTTGATGCTGCAGGACGCCAAGGAGTATCATAAACTGAAGGCTGAGATTCTCGCACGTTTGGGGTGACAATAGCTATCAGGGTACAGCGAGTTGACCGCTGGGCCTATCACCGGGACAAACCGCCGCGCTCCCAAATGTTTGACCTGTTGCACCTGGCCCAGAAAATGGCTGCAGCTAGAGTCCGCTGTGCCTGCGCTGATAGTGGAAAGAGTGGTGATGGATCGGTTTGTGCACGCCCTGCCGAAGCCCATACAAACTTGGGTTGCCCATGGTGATCCCCGGAATGCCGATGAACTGGTCGGACTGGTTGAAAGATACCAGGGAATGGAAGGCTCCTTGGGGAGGCAGCCCATTCTGTACTGGGGGCCCCAACAGGGGGCAGAGTCCCAAAAAGAGGTGGGGCTCCCAAGGTCAAAATGGTGGGGGGAGTTGGTGCCCAAGGTCCCTGCGGGTGATATTATTTGTTGGAGGTGCCACGAGCCAGAACATATAGCTGCCCGGTGTTCCCAGACTATCGAGCAGATGGACTGCAGCATAGGACACCGTATTTCATTTTATGCATATCCAGCCTGCAGTGGGAACCCGTTCCCCAATCAGGGTCCTTAAGTATGTCCCGTGAAGGTGAACGGTGACGCAGTAACGGCGCTGCTAGACTCTGGGAGCTTAGTGACCTTGGTGAGGGCCACTTTTCCTCTCAACATATTACCAGGGAAAAAAGTCGGCGTTCGATGTATACATGGTGATGTAAAGGACTACCCTATGACCAGAGTGGACATTGAAACGACGCATGGCACTGAGTCCCATGAAGTCGGCGTCATTCGGGACTTGGTGCGCCCTATAATTATAGGCCGGGATTTCTGTTTGTTTTGGGGGCTGTGGGGAAAGGATTCTGAGATCACTAGCGATACTAGGAAACCAGTAAATCCTAATAAAGTACTGCCACACTCAGAGGGGGCGGAGTCCCAAACTGAGTGGGTGAGGAGAAAAGAGGTGGCGGCGGATAAGCCGAGGGACTATTGCCAGGTTCAGGGTTCGAACAGCGCATGTCCAGACTGGTGTACTGACTTTACATCTGACAGGGCGTCACAGATCTGTTCTCTAATAGTCAATGGAGAGTGTGTGAGTGGACTTCTAGACTCAGGGAGCCAGGTGACCCTGCTGAGCGACTCACTCCCTGTCTATCTGATTCCCGGAAGGAAGATGGAAGTCCATTGCATTCATGGGGTCGCTAGGGAGTATCCGGTATCCAGGGTAATCATTGAGACGCCCACTATTATTTCTACTCATGATGTCCCTGTAGTCCCAGACTTGCCATACTCTATAGTAATAGGCCGGGATTTTGAACGGTTTTGGGAGGTGTGGGACGAAGGACTGGCTGATTGCTCAGAAGGGAACCGGAATGACTCTAAGAGAGCCCCATCCCAATAGGCGGCTGTAGTGGTTTCTGATAGTGTGGTGGGTAAAACAGAGGTAGCACCACCTAAAGTCAAAGATACCGAGTGCCTGGTGAGCGGAAGAAAGTGTGGGTCAGACCAAAGTGGGGACTGTGGGGTGACCAAACATATGACCAAAGGAAACTGGGTAGCTCCAGGAATAGGGGCCGACACCTGGTTAAGTGGTGACTTGCTGTTCCAAGATGACAGGGGAGTGGGAATGACTCCTATGCAGACTGTGACTCAAACGCAAGTGAAAGCGAGTGCAGCAAGGTGGAGTCGAGTACAAGTGGCAGATCTCCTCGCCGCAGGGGCTGCAGAAAGGCAGGACAGGCTACACTCTCTAAGAAGAGAAATAAGGAGGAAAGGATGGTGCCCCATATACTAGATCAAAGAGAGCAAGACCATGAGATAGAGCTGCTTAAAGAGACAGTCGGGCGAGAAAGGATCCTAAGACAAGTGATTGAGCAACGAGTAGAGGAGCTGGAGAAGGAAGTCTCTAAGCTCCAAGGTCAACTGTCAGCGTTTCAGACTGTGAACAAAGTCCTATTGAAAGATACGGAGGTACTCAGAGAGGCCCAAGAGAAGCATCAGCAGGAACTTCTACGGTGAGAGGATGAGCATCGCTGCTGGGCAGAGGAGCGAGAGAAAGTTCTCCAAGAGCTCAAGATAGAGAAGGAAGATAATGCCCAGCTCCGGAAATCCACGACAGACCAGGAAATTGAACTGGTGCGCTCTCCCAATCTGATCGTAATGGAGGAGAGTGAGCTGGAGAGGCTGACCAAAGAAGGGGCCTCGACGGAGAAAGAAATCCAGCAGGGGTACCGGCCCACAGATGGCCACCCCACGGAAGTCACAGTGAAGCAGGAGGCTGACATAAAGGATATGCAGCTACAATGCCTCCGCACGAAGCAGAAACGTCTGGAGCCAGCAAGAAAAGCTCCAAGTCGGAGGAGGTTGGTGGAAAGCCTTGGAAAAATTCGGATGCTCCTGGAGGCGCACAAGGGAAGAATAGAGCAGCTAAGACTTGAGAAGGAACAGATCAACAGATAGTTGCAAGAGTTGGGAAGGAAAAGGCAGCCACCTTCAACCCGCAGTATAGAGAGGCGAAGAGGTTCGCTTCAGAGTGAAAGTCCTCGAAGGGGAGCTAGTACAGGACATAGATGGCCTGAAGCGAGAGGTACAAGTAGTGAAGCCTCAGTTAGCTCAGGACTCAGTGACGAAGCAGAAGACCCTGTAAGGGACGAAATGACAAGGGGACATTCCTATCAAAGACTGTGACAGACAGTTTAACTGTCGGAGACAACTGAAAAGAATTTCTAGTCGGTGAATGAAAGGTGCCAAGCCCACTGCTTTAGGCAGAGGGGGAGGTATGTAGCAAGATGAAGGGTCACATAGATAGATGGGGAGTAGGGGCATCACTATACCTTTGTATGTGTTTAAGGACCTGTGATGATGTCACTCCCACATGACCAGTCATGTGATATGTGTTAGCTGGGTGTCAGCTATATAAAGTAGATTACTGCTGACCACAGGTGTCTGTGGCTGGAGGTGTGGAGACCTCCATTGGGTGTGTGCTAAAGACACTGACCCGCTGTACTACATGGACTGTGTATTTGCCTTTTTGTTACTTTGTGCTGGAGAAGGCTGTTTTTATTTTTCTAACCAGAGCAGTTTATGATGTTTAAATAAACTTGCTTGGACATCCGAATTCAGTCGTTCTCCTGTTTGCCTCCCGTTGCACCTGAGCGAGACGCATCCCTACAATATATATATATATATACAGTACAGACCAAAAGTTTGGACACACCTCATTCAAAAATTTTTCTGTATTTTCATGACTATGAAAATTGTACATTCACACTGAAGGCATCAAAACTATGAATTAACACATGTGGAATTATACACAGTATATACTCGAGTATAAGCCGACCCGAGTATAAGCCGACCCCCCTAATTTGCCACAAAAAACTGGGAAAAAAAAAAAAAACTTATCGACTCGAGTATAAGCCTACGGTGGAAAATGAGGCAGCTACTGGTAAATTTCAAAAATAAAAATAGATACCAATAAAAGTAAAATTAAAGTAGGTTAAATGTTTTTGAATAGCCATATCAAAATCAGGAGCCCCATATGCTGCTCCAAAGATTATGCCCCATATGCTGCCCCATAGATTATGCCCCATATGCTGCCCCATGTATTATGCCCCACAAGATGCTCCATAGATTGTGCCTCATATGCTTCCCCATATATTATGCCCCATATACTGCTCCATAGATTGTGCCCCATATGCTGCCTGTTATGTTTCGGAAGCTGAGGAGAAATAGCAAAAAATAGCCAAAGTAGCAATACACCAGAGAGGCTGGAAACTACTGGGTTGCAGAACCCTAAACTAACCGCAACACTAGAAGTAGCCGTGGAGCGTATCTACGGTGATCCTAGACGCCTCCTCACAGCCGGAGAGATAGCTACACCTATAGGCAGAAAGATGAAAGCTAACTGCCCCGTAGCAGAACCCCCAAAGAAACAGGAAGCCCCCAAACATGTAATGGCGGTTAGACAAGACGAAAATTCGAACACAGACAGAAAATAGCATAAGCAAACGCTGGGGGCCCAATACTGTCTAGATAGAAAAGTATAGGAAAGAATTCTGTCTGCAACCCAAAAAACCCTGACAAAAATACCAACACTTCTGATTTATAAAAAAACCTGAGATCACACGATCTCTATCACCTAGATCAGATCTCTGGTGAAACACACAGCAATTCAGCAAATAA
Organism: Oophaga sylvatica; assembly: GCA_033576555.1. Lineage (NCBI taxonomy): Eukaryota > Metazoa > Chordata > Amphibia > Anura > Dendrobatidae > Oophaga > Oophaga sylvatica. The sequence goes on from JARQOD010000007.1 coordinate 15,040,923, forward strand.
AAAGTGACACAGGAACAGAGCAAAAGTGCAAACACAAATTGAGCACAAATGCAGCGCCAGGCCCCAAAAGGGGACCAGGCTGAAGTCCACTGCAAGGCAGCAAACCAGCAAGGAAAATCCAACCAGAGGAAAAAAAACAGCAAGTCACTTATCTGAATGATAGCAGGAATGCAAGCTGAGATCCAACCAAGACCTGGAAGAACAATTGATTACCTGCAAGGCTGATGGGAGTTCAGGTCACTTATATCAGACCATTCGGACCCAGCTGAAAGCCATTCAGCAATTGGTTCATTACCCTCAGCAACCACCGGAGGGAGCCCCAGCTCCGAATTCGCCTCCAACGTGTTCAAAACAGCTGCCCCATGTATTATGTCCCACAAGATGCTCCATAGATTGTGCCCCATATGCTGCCCCATGTATTATGCCCCCATATTATGCTCCATAGATTATGCCCCATATGCTGACCCATGTATTATGCCCCATATGATGCTCCATAGAATGTGCCCCATATGCTGCCCCATGTATTATGTCCCCATATGATGCTCCATAGATTGTGCCCTATGTATTATGCCCCCATATGATGCTCCATAGATTGTGCCCCATGTATTATGCCCCCATATGATGCTCCATAGATTCTGACCCATGTATTATGCCCCCCATATGATGCTCCATGTATTATGCCCCATATGATGCTCCATAGATTGTGCCCCATATGCTGCTGCAAATAATAATAAAAAAAAAAAAAAAGACATACTCGCCTCTCATCTCTGGGGGCCAGGTGCTGGTGTCCTGAGCAGGCGGGGACACCGGCGCGCTATTGGGGACAGGTGCCGGTGTCACCGCTGGTTCAGGCCCCGGCACCTGCAATGACATTAATGAGTGGTACCACGTGACCGCTGAACACAGGCGCCAGAGACCGTGGGAGAAGAGCAGGGGCTGCAGAGACCGTGCCAGGAGGGGGTGAGTATATAGGACACCCGCCGACCCCCGGTATATGACTCAAGTATAAGCCGAGAGGGGGACTTTCAGCCCTTAAAAATGGGCTGAAAATCTCGGCTTATACTCGACTATATACGGTACTTAACAAAAGTGTGAAACAACTGAAAATATGTCTTATATTCTAGGTTCTTCAAAGTAGCCACCTTTTGCTTTGATTACTGCTTTGCACACTCTTGGCATTCTCTTGATGAGCTTCAAGAGGTAGTCACCGGAAATGGTCTTCCAACAGAGATGCTTAGCACGTGTTGGCCCTTTTGCCTTCACTCTGCGGTCCAGCTCACCCCAAACCATCTCAATTGGGTTCAGGTCTGGTGACTGTGGAGGCCAGGTCATCTGGCGTAGCACCCTATCACTCTCCCTCTTGGTCAAATAGCCCTTACACAGTCTGGAGGTGTGTTTGGGGTCATTGTCCTGTTGAAAAATAAATGATGGTCCAACTAAACGCAAACCGGATGGAATAGCATGCCGCTGCAAGATGCTGTGGTAGCCATGCTGGTTCAGTACGCCTTCAATTTTGAATACGTCACCAGCAAAGCACCCCCACACCATCACACCTCCTCCTCCATGCGTCACGGTGAGAACCAGGCATGTAGAGTCCATCCTTTCACCTTTTCTGCGTCGCACAAAGACACAGTGGTTGGAACCAAAGATCTCAAACTTGGACTCATTAGACCAAAGCACAGATTTCCACTGGTCTAATGTCCATTCCTTGTGTTCTTTAGCCAAAACTAGTCTCTTCTGCTTGTTGCCTGTCCTTAGCAGTGGTTTCCTAGCAGCTATTTTACCATTAAGGCCTGCTGCACAAAGTCTCCTCTTAACAGTTGTTGTAGAGATGTGTCTGCTGCTAGAACTCTGTGTGGCATTGACCTGGTCTCTAATCTGAGTTGCTGTTAACCTGCGATTTCTGAGGCTGGTGACTCGGATAAACTTATCCTCAGAAGCAGAGGTGACTCTTAGTCTTCCTTTCCTAGGGCGGTCCTCACGTGAGCTAGTTTCTTTGTAGCGCTTGATAGTTTTTGCAACTGCTCTTAGGGACACTTTCAAAGTTTTCCCAATTTTTCGGACTGACCTTCATTTCTTAAAGTAATGATGGCCACTCGTTTTTCTTTACTTAGCTGCTTTTTTCTTGCCATAATACAAGACAGGGCACACCTGTGAAGTGAAAACCATTCCCGGTGACTACCTCTTGAAGCTCATCAAGAGAATGCCAAGAGTGTGCAAAGCAGTTATCAAAGCAAAAGGTGGCTACTTTGAAAAACCTAGAATATAAGACATAATTTCAGTTGTTACACACTTTTTTGTTACGTATATAATTCCACATGTGTTAATCCATAGTTTTGATGCCTTCAATGTGAATTTACAGTTTTCATAGTCATGAAAATACAGAAAAATCTTTAAATGAGGTGTGTCCAAACTTTTGGTCTGTACTGTATTTCTCTGTTTTAAGGGAATAAAATTTCAAAGTTTGAAAATTGCAAAATGTTCAAAATTTTTGCCATATTTCCATTTTTTTCATAAATAAACGCTAGTTATATTGAAGAAATTTTACCACTATCATGAAGTACAATATGTCATGAGAAAACAATCTCAGAATCGCGAAGATCCGTTGTAGCGTTCCAGAGTTATAACCTCATAAAGAGACAGTGGTCAGAATTGTAAAAATTGGCCTGGGCATTAACGTGCATACAACCCTCGGTAGTAAAGGGGTTAAGAGATTCATGAATTCAGCTCTCAGATCGCATCCTAGAAGGCAGACTATCGTCCCTCCTTGGGACTTAAATATAGTCCTCAAAGGTCTCACATGGCCACCGTTTGAACCTCTGTCTTCCTGCACTCCTCAATTTCTTGCATACAAAGCTGCTTTTCTTGTCGCTATTAACACAGCAAGGCATGTAGGAGAATTACAAGCTTTATCAATAAGAGAACCTTATTTAATAATAAGAGATGACTCTATTGTCCTTCATCTTGTTCCATCCTTCCTTACTAAGGTTGTTTCCGATTTTCACCGGTCTCAAAATATCGTCCTCCCCTCCTGTCAGTATCCAGCCAATCCAAAAGAGGAGGTATTCCATACCCTCGATGTTCAGCGTACCATTCTATACTACCTAGAACATACCAGTGCTTGGAGAATTGACCAGAATTTGTTTGTACATCCATCGGGTAGCAATAAAGGGGAGGAAGGTAGCAAAAAGCACCATCTCTTCTTGGATCAAAAGGGCCATATCCGAAATGTACCTGGATCAGGACATAACACTCCCGGCCAGGTTCAAGGCCCACTATACAAGATCCACATCCGTCTCCTGGGCAGAAAGAACAGGCGCTTCTACCGAGCAGATCTGCAGGGCTGCAACGTGGTCTTCACTACATACCTTCACAGTGCACTATTGATTGGACTTATTGTACAATAGGGATCTAGTCAAGGCCGTGGTCCCCCCCTAGTGCTGTATTAGTTGGTATTCCTCCTATGCTGTCGTGGAAGGTGACTAGAGTAAATAGAATTAGACTTACCGGTAATTCAGTTTCTAGGAACCTTCCACAACACTAATTCCCTCCCTATGTTCCTTGGAGTATTCCGAGTTTGCTTAAAAGTAACCGACGCTATGCGAGTGGGAGGTGGGAGGGGCTTTTAACCTCTTTGTGCTTCCTGTCCCCCATTAGCGTGTGGAGACAACCTTTTATGCTGTCGTGGAAGGTTCCTAGAAACTGAATTACCGGTAGGTCTAATTCTATTTTTGCACAAAAAGAAAAAAAAAGCATGAACCGTACCTCCAAAAATCATACGTTGATCTAAAGCCGCTAGGCAAAAATTTATATAACTAAAATTGAGGTTTTTAGTTTAACATTCTGATCAGACGGTATGAAGCCCACTGCCACGTCACGGCAAACTTCGTAGTGGGTACTACCGCCTTAACGGAGCGGAGCCACGCAACGACCACCGCCACAGCGGCAATGCATCAGCAGGGCAGATGGCCTGTTGCCCCCACAGCACCCATGCTGCAAGACTGAGTCCCCATGACTCCAGACCGCGTCGCCCCACCATCACAAAGCCACAGAAACAATGGCTGCCACACTATGGCAGTGGTTGCCACACTGTAGTGGTGGTCGCCAAACGGCTCCGCTCCATTAGGGCAGTAGGACCCACTACGAGGTTTGCTGTGACGTGGCAGTGGGCTTCATACAGTCTGATCAGAATGTTAAAGAACCTTATTTTCAGTTATATAATTTTTGCCTAGCAGCTTTAGATCAACATATGATTTTTGGATGTGCGGTTCATGCTTTTTTTTTTTTTTCTATTTGTGCAAAGCTAATTCTATTTTTTCAGTGGTGCACAAAACTGTGGCTGACCATGCTGTTAGGCTACTTTCACACTTGCGTTTTATCGCGCTGCGTTTCGAGCGCACATAAAACGAATGAAAAAAACGCGTTCAAGCGCTTGTAATCGCTGCGATATTTAGTCGTATAAGTGTGCGCATTGCGAAAAATAAACGCAGCAATTGTATGCGATTTCAAGCGTTTTTGCATGCGTTTGCGTTTTTTCAACGCATTTCACAGGAGGAAAATCCTTGCAAAATTCTTGCAACTGACTCCACAATGGGACACCAGTGGGCGTGTCTTATGGGAAATCTTTATATAGAGCTTGTTCACAGCCATTCTTCACATTTGCTTGCATTTGCCTTTGTGACATGGATCTGCGCTGGAAGAGTTTCCACTTCAACTTGGATCTGGATATTGCGATGGCTCAGGCTTATGCAGTTGCTTGCCATGAAGAAAGGGAGAGAGAGAGACAGCGAATACGGCAGCGGCGGCGTTTGTGGGTACATCCCATTGTTGAACTCCGGGAGAGCCGTGGAGTGTACCACACCCTCTATAGCGAGCTGCAGGCAAACCGGGAGAAATTTACGGACTATACCCGGATGTCACAAGAAACCTTCAGGGATTTACTTGCTCGTGTCCAACAATTCATCCGGAGACAGGACACACAGCTCCGTCGGGTGACTCCTGGTGACATTACGGTGCGTAATATTGCTAAATCAATGCCTGCATCATTTTATTTTTTCTGCCATGTACTATTCCAAAGCTGCCAGAATTATTGTTCTGCCATCTAGTAAACAAAGACCTGCAGAATTATTTGTATGTCATGTACTTTTTTTTCTCTTTAGTTAAATGTTTTAAAAAAACATATACAATAATATATATTGTTTTTCTTTCTCAGATTCCTTGCTACTGGAGAGAGCCTCTCTTCACTTCACTTCCAGTACAGGATTGGTATCTCCACCTTGTCAGGAATTGTTGTGGACACCTGCCGGGCATTGTGGAATGTTCTCTGTCCAGAATTTATGCCCCTGCCCACCACAGAAAAGTGGCTAGAAATAGCTGAAAAATTCTAGGACAACCTGCAATTTCCCCAACTGTTTGGGAGCAGTTGATGGGAAACACATCCGCATCATCAAACCAAAAAGAACAGGCTCGGAGTACTACAATTACAAAAAGTACTTCTCTACAGTTCTCATGGCCATTGCTGATGCAGACTGTATGTTGTTTGCAGTGGACAATGGGGCATTTGGCCGTGGAAATGACTCACAGGCCTTTAAGAACTCGGACATGGGCCGGAGGTTGTATGGAAACCAGTTCAATTTCCCCATGCCACGGCCTCTTCCCCACACCGAAGGTCCACCACAGCCATTTGTCATGGTTGGGGGTGAGGCAAACCCTACTCCAGCCGGGACTTGGACCACAACAAAAAAATATTTAATTACAGGCTGACCAGGGCCAGAAGAACAGTAGAGTGTGCCTTCGGTATACTTGTTTCCAGATAGCGCATTCTGGGCACAGCCATTCATCTGAAACTGGAAACAGTGGATGAAGTGGTGAAGGCATGTGTGGTGCTACATAATTTTGTTATGTCTAAAGAGCACCCAAACTTTGAACTTGATGATGCAGCTCCTAACCTATTGCCTGCGTTCACTCAGCACCCTCTCAGGTCTTCTGTTGAAGTTGGCCAAATGAGGGACCAATTTGCAGCCTACTTCATGATAGATGTAGGACGTGTGGAATGGCAAGAACAAATGGTGTAAAAAAAAAAAAGTGTTCTTGTCTGTATGTTAATAAAATACCTTCTTGTCTGTATGTTAATAAAATACCTGTGTTTATACCTGTACCGAGTGCAGTCTGTGTTTTTTTTACACTCAAATACAATAATCAACTGGCCAGGTTTACCAGTGAATTCATGATGCTGTGTTTTTTGTGCATCATGAATTTACTAGTAACCCTGACCAGGTGACTATACATCCACACACACAAGTTGTATGACCTTTATCATCTCTCCAGTTTTGGTTCCATTTGCAGCGACGGTGGAGATAAAACAACTAATATTTGTGTCACCTGGCCTGATGTTACAAATAGTGATTTGGGGATGCACTAGCATCCGTGACTCTTTATTACACCTGATATACCTGACCATGTGACTATAAATATTATTTGTAGTATCATCACTGTGACTTGATTTTGAACGCAGACTGGAGAGATGATAAAGATTATACATCTTCTACAATACCCAGGCCTGGTGTCATGCTGAAGTGGTGATGCCCCAAATAACACATCCTCACTTCAGAATTTATCACGCCTGGGCAGGTGAATAAACATGAGTTATAAACAGCAGCATCGCTACAGTATGCTTGAAATAAATGCAGACTGAAGCGACGCTGCAGGTGAAAACTCATGTGTATTCACCTGCCCAGGTGAGATAGTAATGATACAAGGCCAGGGGATTGTACATATAATGTGTATTTTCACCATCATCTCCTCAGTTTATTCAAGACACATTGAATAGAGAATGTGGTTAATTACAAGGTATATCTAGAATCCCTGGCCTTGTATCACAAAGTGAAATGATGGTAAAAACACACCAGACTCATTTAACTTTTTATGATACCTGGCAAGGTAAAATTGCTATGCCTTGCACTCAACACCTTCCTCTATTCAATATGTGCAATATTAGTAGACCGAGAGACTGGTGGCGAAAATACAAGTCATATATTTGTGTTTTGGACTACACATATCTCCAGGAAAGACACAAGAAACGTGTCATTCCTGGAGTTTTGTGTAGTCCAAAACGCAAAGTGTACGGCGCAGTGTGTGTAGGCGGCGAAAGACACATTAATCAAACCGGATTTGCTAAAAGCAGATTTGCACATTTATTTTGTACAACAAGAACCCCACATTGTAATTGCCACTGACGTTTTGGTGGAGATTTGGATACATTTACTAAAAGCAGATTAGTACATACTTTGTACAACATGAACCACACATTGTAATTGCCACTGAAGTTTGGGTGGAGATTTGGATACATTTACTAAAAGCAGATTAGTACATACTTTGTACAACAGGAACCACACATTGTAATTGCCACTGAAGTTTGGGTGGAGATTTGGATACATTTACTAAAAGCAGATTAGTACATACTTTGTACAACAGGAACCACACATTGTAATTGCCACTGAAGTTTGGGTGGAGATTTGGATACATTTACTAAAAGCAGATTAGTACATACTTTGTACAACAGGAACCACACATTGTAATTGCCACTGAAGTTTGGGTGGAGATTTGGATACATTTACTAAAAGCAGATTAGTACATACTATGTACAACAGGAACCACACATTTTTATTGCGAATGACGTTTAGGTGGAGTTTTGGATACTCTGGGGGTGTGCAGAGATGAAGAATGGCTGTAAAGCGAGGAAGGGGTTCGAGGGGAAGGGGCGACGAAAGTAGTGGGTGAAGGAAGATCAGACATGGAAGTAGAGGCAGGTTGAGACACATTAGGAGGAGAGGGGGGATGGACAAACAAAGTTTTGTTTTTTTTCTTCTTGGGGGCAGGAGTCCCTTGCATGGAACGACTTCTGTGTGACCGCCTTGAGCTGGTGGACCGTGGCCTTGATACATAAAACAGTGAATGTCGGTCACCTGTCTCATACTCTGTGGTGTCAGTTGCGGTGGTGGGAGAAGGAGAAGTGGTGGCGGTGCTCAGAGGAGGACAAGTGGTGGCGGTGTTCCAAGGAGAAGTGGCATCTGTGCTCCTAAACTGTTGCTGAGTGGTGGCGGTACTCCTAGACGGAGAAGTGGCATCTGTGCTCCTAAACTGTTGCTGAGTGGTGGCGGTACTCCTGGAATGAGAAGTGGCATGTGTGCTCCTAAAGTGTTGCTGAGTGGTGGCGGTACTCCTAGATGGAGAAGTGGCATCTGTGCTCCTAAACTGTTGCTGAGTGGTGGCGGTACTCCTGGAATGAGAAGTGGCATGTGTGCTCCTAAAGTGTTGCTGAGTGGTGGCGGTACTCCTAGACGTAGAAGTGGCATCTGTGCTCCTAAACTGTTGCTGAGTGTTGGCGGTACTCCTAGACGGAGAAGTGGCATCTGTGCTCCTAAACTGTTGCTGAGTGGTGGCGGTACTCCTAGATGGAGAAGTGTCATCTGTGCTCCTAAACTGTTGCTGAGTGGTGGCGGTACTCCTGGAATGAGAAGTGGGGGCAGTGGCCCAAGCAGGTACTGCGGTGGCGTGAGTCCAAGACTGCGGACCAGTGTCTGTGGTGGTGGTGCTCCAGACAGTAGCAGCGCTTGCTATGGTGGTGGTGAGGGTGGAGTGTCCAGCAGTACTCGGACTTGTGGTGGTGTAGTGGTGACTCGGAATACTGGTGGCCGTGCAGTGGTATGCAGCAGAAGTCGGTAGTGATGTGTGGCGAATCAGTGGTGGCACAGTTGGATATGCAACCACTGACTGCTGCACGTACCGATTCTGCTGCATAGCCTGCAAGTAAGCAGTGTTGCAGGCCTGCAACACATTCAGCTGTTGCTCAGGACTAAGGTGTTCCGCCATGCCCCATTCAGTTTTACTGAAAAAAATGGTGCGCTGGTCTGTTGAGGTCGGCCTCCAGGCGATCAAGCCGCTGTTCGACACAGTTGAAGCGGTGATCCATGTGGGTAAAACCCGTTCCATTACTGAAAAACCGCTTTCCACTTGTGCCTGACATCGACTTCATATTGCCATGAAAGGCCTCGCTCAAGTGCATGAATTCGGGCAAGACATTCCTCTCCAAGGCCCTCTGCCGCTGGCGGGAAGTGCCCGCATAACCAGTGGCAGAGACCTGGGAGAGGGGAACACCTGATGGACCAGCTTCCTGGTCACCAGCTGTCCGTGTTGCTGACCTGCAAGTTGCTTCCAGGCTGTCGGATGGCTGGGACGGGTCCAACGTCGTCCGATGAAGGACCGCTTCAGGGACAAGCTGCATGGTGCTGCTCCAGGTGCTGTGGAAAGAAAAGAAAAGCATTACTATAATGCTTTTCCACGAAGCATCAGCTGTGGAGTAGAAAATCACTGATTATGAAAAATAAAACATTTTTGGAAAACTTACGCTCTGCTGGCAAGGACCGGTCTCAGGAATGCCAACTCGCGATAGTAGCGATATTTCCTTCTGGCCCTTGCTGTTGAACCACTGCAACCTGTCCCTCTGCACGAACATCAGTGTTGAAGCGGTCCTTCATCGAGCGCCATCGTGTGCGGACTTTGTTCACTGTAGGAAAAAAATATATATATATTTTACAATGCAGTCAGGGCAAAATCTGTGTCATCACACACACCTGAGTTAAAATGGCAAAAAGTCAATGCAGCATAAAAAAAAAAAATACACAGCATAGCAATAGAATACACAATGCAGTCACTGTTGAACCAGACGACACTGTTGGGTTTGCCGGTAGAATATATCTACCAGCAAACCAATCAGTGCCATCTTGAACAAGAGTGAATGCAGCATAAAATATGCAATAGAATGCACAACATAGCAATAGCATACACAGGGCAGTCACTGTTGAACCAGATGACACTGTTGGGTTTGTTGGTAGAATATATCTACCAGCAAACCCATCAGTGCCTTCTGAAACAAGAGTGAATGCAGCATAAAATAAGCAATACAATGCACAACATAGCAATAGCATACACAGGGCAGTCACTATTGAACCAGACGACACTGTTGGGTTTGCCGGTAGAATATATCTACCAGCAAACCCATCGTGCCATCTGGAACAAGAGTGAATGCAGCATAAAAAAACCAATAGAATGCACAACATAGCAATAGCATACACAGGGCAGTCACTATTGAACCAGACGACACTGTTGGGTTTGCGGGTAGAATATATCTAAAAGCAAACCCATCAGTGCCATCTGGAACAAGAGTGAATGCAACATAAAAAAAACCAATAGAATGCACAACATAGCAATAGCATACACAGGGCAGTCACTATTGAACCAGACGACACTGTTGGGTTTGCCGGTAGAATATATCTACCAGCAAACCCATCAGTGCCATCTGGAACAAGAGTGAATGCAGCATAAAAAAACCAATAGAATGCACAACATAGCAATACCATACACAGGGCAGTCACTGTTGAACCAGTGAATAGATAAACTTGGCACTCAACTTTAGAAGATAAATTCCAGATTTATTGCAGTCAAACTACAGATGGAAACGTTTCGGTCCAACATCTACCAGCAAACCCATCAGTGCCATCTGGAACAAGAGTGAATGCAGCATAAAAAAACCAATAGAATGCACAACATAGCAATAGCATACACAGGGCAGTCACTATTGAACCAGACGACACTGTTGGGTTTGCGGGTAGAATATATCTAAAAGCAAACCCATCAGTGCCATCTGGAACAAGAGTGAATGCAACATAAAAAAAACCAATAGAATGCACAACATAGCAATAGCATACACAGGGCAGTCACTATTGAACCAGACGACACTGTTGGGTTTGCCGGTAGACTTTTTTTTAAGAGAATAGTGAGACAAAAAACAAATGGTCATTTGCAACCTGTGCCATGCCAAGATCAGCAGGGGCCTGACCACTAAGATCCTAACCCCACCAGCATGATCGGGCACATGTCATCTAAGTGCTCGACTCCGTGGGACGAATGCCTGGTTCCTCGATTGGTACCAGCAGGTGACATCACTGCCTCTTCCCCTGTGGTAGGTGCTTCCCAATCCCCTGTCCATGACACTGGCGCAGATGCCTTCTGCCCTGCACCTGTCCTTGCACATTCTGAGGCACCATCATCAGTCACTTCCAAAAACTTGTCACAGCACAGTGTTCAGCTGTCCCTACCCCAAACCTTGGAACGAAAAAGAAAGTTCCCAGCCACCCGTCCACAGGCCCAAATGCTAAACTGGCACACTTCCAGGCTGCTTCCCATGGAAATGTTGCCATTTAGGCATGTAGACACAGAGGATTTCCGCCAACTCGGTCTCCAGCCACCACTATTTCTCCTGGTGTGGCTTCCCCGCCTTGCACCAAGACGTGTCAAATAACATCACCAGTGCCCTTTCCAACGCAGTTACTGGGATTAAAAGAGAAACTAGGTCTGAGCTGAAAAAGTAAGTTAATGTGTATGCAAAATGTAAATGCATATTAACACATGACCATTACACAGAGAATACCAAACACAAAAACAAATAAAATAAAAAAAATTTTTTGCAAACAATGCATGAAAGTAATTATATTCATAAGGGTATTTAGTAAACATAATTTTGATCAAAAGAATGCATAAGCCATCCCGCCACGTCAAGGCAACCCTTGTGGGACAGTCCTAACTCTAAAAACCTTTCCACTTGTCAAGTGACGTGAATGTGAACAAGGACAGAGGGACTGAACCACTTGTATAAGCATAGGCCAGACAGGATGAATTTCTCAGCTCAGAAACAGGGCGGTCACGCCCTTATATGCACAAAATGCACTTTGAACTAATGTTGCCATTTAGGCATGTAGACACAGAGGATTTCCGCATACTCGGTCACCAGCCACCACTATTTCTCCTGGTGTGGCATCCCCACCTTGTACCAAGACGTGTCCAATAACATCACCAGTGCCCTTTCCAACGCAGTTACTGGGATTGTACACTTAACGACTGACATGTGGACAAGCGCTTGTGGCCATGGACGCTACATTTTTTTGAGTGGACACTGGGTAAACAATGAAGAAGCTGGGGCCGGGTCCCACCCTGGCACAGCACATGTGCTACCGACACACTGGATAGCTGGCCCTACTTCTATCAAGGTTTCCTCCTCCTCTTACACCAGGTCCTGCACCTTCTCCTGCTCCTTCCTACCCTGCATCTCCGATTTGTCATCTCAGAGCAAATTGTCCACATCAGCCAGAAGTTGGAAGCTCTGCAGCACTGCCTCAGCATAGCGGCCACAGGCTCTGCTGAAGCTAATTTGTCTAGGAGACAAACCACACACCCCGGCAGAGTTATTGAAAGGCATAAGAGACCAGACAGATCTGTGGCTCTTGCGGCTGAACCTCCAATCAGACATGGTCTTTTCTGATAATGGTTGTACCCTGGTGGCAGCCGTGAAGCTTAGCAAGCTCACATTCATACCATGCTTGGCCCACGTGCTAAACTTGGTCATTCAGCAGTTTCTGAAAACCTACCCAGATTTGCCAGAGCTTCTGGTCAAGGTATGCCAAGTCAGCTCCCTTTTCTGCAAGTCAGCTACAGCTGCCACCATTCTCGTAGTGCTGCAGAAACACATACAAGTGCCAGGTCACTGATTGTTGTACGACATCACCACGCGCTGGAACTCCACACTGCGCATGCTGGAATGGCTTTGTGAGCAGCAGAAGCCAGTTGTGGAATACCAGCTCCAACACGCCCGACAGTATTCTGGACAGCCTCCGCACATAACAACTGAATAGTGGGCATGGATGTCTGACGTTTGTGAAGTTCTCCAAGAGTTTGAGGACTCCACAAAGATGGTGAGCAGCGAAGACGCCATAATCAGCGCAACGATAATGCTTCTGTGCCTACTTAAACAGTCACTGCTCACAATTAAAGATGAAGCTTTGCATGCATTCCATGTGGAAATTGAGGAAGACATGAGACAGGAAGATACTGCACAGCCTTCTCTCATCTGCTCAGCGCGGATTGGGTAACAATGAGGAGGTGGAGGCTGAGGAAGACAAGATACATGTGTATGGGATCAGTAAACTCACATTATGGACATATGAGAGACTGCAAGGGTAATAGTACCGAATCTAGCTTGAAATGGTTTGTGTTTAATTACAGGTATATAACCACATGCAGCGCTACAATAAAAGTGACAAGTGTCAAATAAGAGCAGTCTCAATAATGTCCATATCTCCACTACATGTCACCAATCACAAGAAACGCTGTAATAACAATGGTAAGTGTCAGATATAAGCAGGCTCAAGAGTGTCCATTTCTCATATAACACATTGTGAAAGTAACATGATGAAAGTAAAATACATTATAGATGTTATAAAGATAATCTTACCAAATCACTAAGGCAAAGGAGAATATGTGGGGAGATAAATAAATGCCCCGACGCGCGTTTCGCAACGCCAACTTCCCCTTGAGGAAGCAACACGTTGGCGTTGCGAAACGCGCGTCGGGCGTTTATTTATCTCCCCACATATTCTCCTTTGCCTTAGTGATTTGGTAAGATTATCTTTATAACATCTATAATGTATTTTACTTTCATCATGTTACTTTCACAATGTGTTATATGAGAAATGGACACTCTTGAGCCTGCTTATATCTGACACTTACCATTGTTATTACAGCGTTTTCTTGTGATTGGTGACATGTAGTGGAGATATGGACATAATTGAGACTGCTCTTATTTGACACTTGTCACTTTTATTGTAGCGCTGCATGTGGTTATATACCTGTAATTAAACACAAACCATTTCAAGCTAGATTCGGTACTATTACCCTTGCAGTCTCTCATATGTCCATAATGTGAGTTTACTGATCCCATACACATGTATTACTCACGGAACAGTCTTTACTGATATGGCTATACACTCATTTGTCATAGGTTCAGTAATATCATTTATATGGTGATTATATATTTATAAACGTGAGTTTGCTGTGATCTGCTGCATATTGATATGTGTCCATAACTGATATAAACCACTTTAATTAGACTTGCAGTCTTGCAGTCTTTTTATGTCTATAATGTGAGTCTGCTGATCCAATATACATGTATTATCCATAGAGTAACCTCTATGGATATGGCAGTTTGACTCTATAGATATATAAGTGTTCACCTTCCTGAGGCAATTGAGTATTATGTGAGGTGGTTCTTGTTTGCAATTGTCACCTGATGTACTGTACTATTATTGATATTAATGTTGTTACTAATAAAAAAAAAAAAATTCTATTTTTATGATTAAATATAAATGCCTTATAGCTCTTTTTTCTCCTGTTCTCCATAAAATGGTGCTATAACAGAAGGCCATTGAGGAAAATATGTTAAAAAAAATTCCCATCAGACAACGCTAGCAGCAGGGGGCAAGCTTCCTTGCCCAACCAAGGAGAAGGCGAGGGAGACACACACCAGGTACAGCAGAGGCACATATTGCTTGTCAAAGGCCTGGCCCAATTTCATGACACCCTCCAGCGTCCATGACTTGATGACATGGTATTTTTGAGGAAAAATTTTAAAGATGGTCAAGCAATACCTGGCAGACAAAACCTGCAAATTCCCTAATTCCTCTGCGACCTTTAATTTAACTATTGGAAAGTGATCTAAAGTTTATATCAAACCAGTTATTCAGCTTCAGAAAAATGAAGGGAATTGAATCCCCAGCTGACTGATAGAACTCGTGTTGGACGGTGACTACTGATGAAATCTGCAAATTTTTCCTGATGTAAATATACAGTATCACCTTAGCCTGCAGTATTCTAGTGTACTTAGTACAATACTACATTCTGTGGCTATTCACGACATGTTACACAATAATTTGTTGATCACTAAACACATCTCCAGTAATCAACCATATGGTGTGAGTAAAATGTGCAAAACCTGTGAAGATTCCTGTCCCAGTGTCGTATTGACCCATATCTATTTTTCATGTTCTCATCTTTTCATAAAATATGTATCAGCATTATCATACAGAAATGTTCACGACTAATGTAAACATACTGATTAGTGATGAGCGAGTATGCGCGTTGCTCGGGTGATCTCCCGAGTATTTGGCATGATTGGAGATTTAGTTTCTGCTGCCGCAGCTGCATGATTTGCGGCTGCTTGACAGCCTGAATACATATGGGGATTGCCTGTTTGTTAGGGAATCCCCACATTTTTTCAGTCTGTCAAGCAGCCACAAATCATGCAGCTGTGGCGACAGAAATGAAATCTCTGAGCACGCCCAAATACTCAGAGATCACCCGAGCGTGCTCGGGAAATCCCGAACACACTCGCTCATCACTAGTACTAATCTTTTTATGTACCACTTAAATACATATGACATACAGTTATTTCATATGCCAGCTCCCTAACTTTGAGGGGAGCTCAGGAACTGAGACCACATCTTTCCTGGCAGATGATGGCAGTGGTATTCAGCCATTATGGGCCTCTAACAGCCATGGGTGGAGCAGAGTACCCTGTTAAATACTGCTGTCAATCTTTGACAGCAGCATTTGCAATGCACAAGCAACAGAGGGGTGCAACATTCCATGCGCCCATCAGCGACTCCATGAGGCGATCACAGGGTGAAGATCAGTTACCATCACAGCTGGGAGTCAGCTGAAAAACCCTGTACCTGTCATGGCAGTACTGTGAATGCCAGCATATGGTGTTCATATGAGACCATGAGTTTTGCTATATACAGCTCTACTGTGCTATTGCTGTGCATAGCACATATGATCACACCATAGTAGGTTCTAGTCCCCTATGGGAATTAACAAATACAGTAAAGAGTAAAAAAAAGTTTATAAAAAAATAAAATTAGCTAGAAGTTCAACTCATCCCTTATGCCTCATTAAAAAAAGAACTAAAAAATTCACTTACGTGGTATCGTTACATTTGTAAAAGTATAAGCTATCAAAATATAAAATCAATTAACCTGATCAGTAAATGGAGTAATGAGAAGGAAAACCTAAACACCAGAATTAAGTTTGTTCAGCGAAAACACTGCAAAAAAATGCAATAAGAGGCGATCAACCTCTTCTCCCTCCCTGAAACGAAGCGTCATAAGTGACACTCATTTCAGGGCTGGGGCAGAGGTTGTGACAGTGACCGCAGCCTTTACCCTGCTCTGATGACGCTTCATTTGAGTATCCCAGCATGCACTGAGGTCTCTCAAATGAAGCGTTAATAAAAAATAGACTAGCAGTTAGATAGTGTAGTTGGGGGAACGGTACGGAATTTTTAATGCAAGTATATTAGAAAATAGATTACCGTAGATTATTGCATCAGATAGATAGTGATTAATGTAAAATTTAGATAGGCAAAATTTAGATACCCACTAGGGGTTCAAGACTCCAGTCAATCTAAGTAGGGGTAAACATTATCACATTTCATTAATAAAATATAACTTAATATGTAAGATTAAAATATAGGTAGTCAGTAACTTGCAATGACATATACAGACAATAAAGTGGTAAAGTGAACCAGTGCTTAATTAAAAAATGGTTGAATTTTACTATTATAAGTTTCTAATCAGCAAAAACACCATGCAGGAAGGAGAAAAGAGAAATCAAGTCGGACAGGTAAAACTATGTTCTCTGTCGTGCCCAATGTAATATCTCCCTTCCTGACAATGACAGTGCCCAAGTGTGGCCTATTCCTCTATAAATGTCCTTGTACAAACCCTCCCTATACTTTTCATCACCCTGTAATGAGGGTGATGGCAGCAACCAGAGGGACCCAGTTACATCCATCTACTATTCAAAAAAGTCTGGACAGAAGTGGTCTTTATGGAAAGATCTATGACTAAAAAGCCGTATCTCCGACATGGAAACAAGGCCAAATGACTCAGCTGTGTAGAACTATATAGGAACTAGGTTCAGAAAATTTGCAGTGGTGCTCTGGACAGATGACTCAAAATTTCAAGGATTTGGCAGTAACAGAAGGCAGTTTGCCGAAGAGCTGGAGACTGGTACTCTATTGAGTGTCTGCAGGCAACAGTGAAGCATGATGAAGGTTCCTGGAAATTTGGGGTGGCATTTCAGCAGATGAAGCTGGGGATTTGTGCATGATAAATGGTGTCCTAGATACTGTGAAATAAAGTCAGCTACTTATCCATCATGCAGTAACATCAGAGAGTCGTCTGATTGGCTCCAAATTTGTTCTGCAGTAGAACAATGACCCCAAACATATAGCTAATGTCATTACGAACTATCTTCAGTGTAAAGAAGAACAAGGAGTCTTGGAAGTGATTATATAGCCCAACAGAGCCATGATCTCAACATCATAGAGTCTTTTTAAGATTGCTTGAGGAAACAGGAGGATTTGCG
Source organism: Oophaga sylvatica (assembly GCA_033576555.1). NCBI lineage: Eukaryota > Metazoa > Chordata > Amphibia > Anura > Dendrobatidae > Oophaga > Oophaga sylvatica. The sequence continues at coordinate 15,058,239 of JARQOD010000007.1, forward strand.
CAAACCAACATCCACAGAAGATCTGTGGTTAGACCTCCAAGATGTTTGGAACAACCCCTCTGATGACTTTCTTCAAATACTGTGTCCAATGGTTTATAGAGAATGCTGAACACAATGGACCAAATATTGAATTGATTATTATTTCTCTATTGTGCATTCACTATGCATTCTCTTAATTGATCAAAAATAAACAAATCTATTTTTAAAAGTATTCTTATTTTACATCAAATTTTCCACATCTGGATTAAACTTTTGTATAGTATAGATTTAGACATTGTGTTAATGTCTATGGGTATGTCAGCATACATATCAGGAAATTGCCTTCAAATTAGTCTAAAGGCTACGTTCCCACGATGAGTATTCAGTGAGTTTTTGATGTGACATTCTGCACCTATTAGGTTATTTGTAATTTGTCATTGTGTTTTTGAGTGCATTTTTAATGTGTTTTTGTCGCATTTTTGACATTGCGTTTTTTGTCTCTTTTTGGTATGTCATGCTTTAAACACCTTCCTGACATGGCCAATTTCCATTTTTTCCATTTTAATTTTTTCCTCCTTTTATACCGTGAGCCATCACTAGTAATGAGCACTGACTGTTCAGAGCCCCGTGCCGCCTACATGGGGGGGAGTATAACTTAATTTTCTTTCTACAGTCGCAGTTCCTATGAGACTACTGCAAAACTGTATTAACATGCAGAGTACCACAATGGCTGCAGGTAAATCGTGTTTTTTGTCATCCGGTTCCCTTTAAGCTAGAGGTGTGAGCATTTTCCTTTTGATCTGCTCATGTTATTGGTTACAAGAAATAAGGCATTGTTTTGCTCCAATGCTAATGAGAACATAATGCTATGGTGTCCAGATATTGTAGGACATTCATCCGCAATGTTTGGTGCACAAAAGTATCATCTGCAGGAAAGCCGACATTGGCCCTCCAGGATTCCTTATAGACAGACATACGTTTCCTCAGCTATAAACTTATGTGTTCAAACAAGTTCAGATTTCTGTCTCTGGCACTGAGTAAGCAGACGGTCGCCCCAAATGTGAATGCTTATTACGCAAACAGCATTTCCCCTCATTTCTGCCCCCTCACCCGTTTCAGCCATGTCTGTTTGCAGTTGTTCTTCACATTGTGAGAGATGGTCCGGGCTCCGACAGCTCATTTTTCATTTCTTTTCTTCTTGTTGGTTTGGTAGCAGGAGATGAGCTGGGAGCACATTACGCTGCAGCCCAATGAATAGAGTAGTCTATTACTCGGCCACTTGTTTGCAATGCATTTATTTGTGTCAGACCTTAAGCAAACAAAATACCGAGCTCATGCACTCACCTGGGCTCAGTACACACATGACATACCCCGGCGCTCACTTAATCAGTATGACACATTCCTTTGTTACTAAATGGTTCCAAACCAAACAGAATCAGTCCGGCTAATTAGCGGCTTTTAGAAACCCCTGCTTCGTTATCCTGTCACATCCTGCCCAGCTATAAAACAAGTAAATGAGTTTGCTATAACTGCCAGTCAGGTACCTGTAAAAGATTACTTTACCTAAGCATGGGAGGAGCAGCCACGTGGAAGAATGCCAAGGAATTTTTAAATACAAGGACTCAACTGGAGACGTGAGCTGTAAATCACACACAGCTTGTTTTTTATTCACTTTAGGTAAAAGTGCTTCATATAATTTCACCATGGCTGCAGTATAGGCACTATGTGTGAAGGAGTGAATACGTACCACACAGCCATTTCTGTCAATATCCTACGGTATTCTTAGTCACCACTCCAACTAATGGTATGCCTCACCGTGGGCAAACAACTAGCTGATAAAAAGCAGCATGTGACACAGTAAGCCTGTATTCACACCTGGAAATTTGTTGCAATAAACTGCAACTGAAAATCTGTTGCACTCATTACAGTTAGGTTGATTTAGCAGCCATCACACATGGATTTCTGGAGGCCCCATTCAGTTGAATCGACAGTGGTAACATTTCTGCAAGAAAGTCACCTTTTAGAGCAACCTGCCATCAGGAATTATGTCCGAAAGCCAACCTGTTATTCAGAACTGTGACAAGTTTGTAGCAACATTCTTTACAACATCATACAGTAAAAAAAGATTGAAAGCCATTATTCCCTATTCTGTCCTATGGGATCATGTCAGAGGCGCACCGTCCAGCTGTCTCTGCAGAACATTGGCGATTGTGGTTCTGTATGATCACAGCCTGAAGGCAAAGTTTTTCGAAAATTTTGGGAAAGAACACAACGTATTCGTAACTTGTGAATGCAGCCTTAAAGTTCTTTTTCTGCACAATGTCACACCTACCGCAATGTAGAAGAACATAAATGGGAAACTATTACACTTCTCGATAACAGGTTGGTCGTGGCTTAGGCCAAAATGTTCATGACATGTTCCCTTTAAGCGTATGTGCCCATGGCGTCTTTTGCAGACGAATTCCAACTGAAACAGACCTGAAGACCCTCTCAATAAATGTTAAAATTAGTGAACATATGCTATATCAAATGACTTTCTGCTATATATTCTGTCTTTTTTAACTTCTTTTAACCACTTCAGGATCTGAAAGCCATAGAGCGGTGACTGGTCCATTCTTCACGTAGCTTGGCTTTGAAGCTGCCACTACTTCATAAGTAATTTTTATTTTTTTTTATAAAAAGACACTGACAGAAATGAAGATGCTTCAGGGGAAACACCGTTGGCACTTTCCTGCTTCTGCGTCTACAAGACGCTGTGTGTCCATATTCTAAAAGAGGAGCTGTCACCTGGTGTGAATCCAATGGAAGCTTCTTTACATCACTCATTCCTCATTCACACAAAAATAAGAACTGGGACTGGGGGAACATTTCCAACATTTTCCTTCTCCCTGTGGTGAGATCTGATGCTTTTTGCATCTAAAAAAGACATTTGGGTTGAACTTGAGGTGAACTGGCTTAAGTCGCTCAAATTTTTCTTCTTTGTTCGTAACAAATGAATTCTTCTGAAACACAACTGATGCATTAGTGGTATCCTGCCACATATGACAACTTTAGTAAAAGCTACCTGTAAAATAAACAATAAATATTAAGAAGACTTCTGTATGCCATAATAAGTACCGTAGTTACGAATGCTGTGCCTGTCCAGTGATTTTATGGTATCTTTTTACATCCATTTTTGGTGTTGTTTTTCAGTTTGTGACATTTTGTTTCTTTGCTTATTTCCTCCCTTTTTTCAGCTTGTATAGAGAAGACTTTTAACCCCTCATTCAGGCGTCAGAGTTACATTTATATGTTATATCTGTTTTTTCACAGGTACAACACATACATATTATAATCTTTGCTGCTGTTGACATGTCCATGTACGGAGACATGTCTGTGTTTTTACTGCAGCACGGATGACAAGGGCCAATACATGTCTATGGGTCCTTGAAAAACACATACAGCACACGAATGGCATCCGTGTTGTGTCCGTTTGCTGTCCATGTTTAACATTGCATTGTATAGGAGAAGCTTTGTCATTTAGTTATTTCTTTATCCATCCATGAAAAACACTGATGACAATAATGGTAAAAACGGACATACTAATGCAAAACACTGATGACACCGGTACCATTTTTTCTTGTACATGTTTAAACAGGGATGTATGAATGCGGCCTCAGAAAAAGCCAGGATAGATGTACACTGTGCAGTATTTTACTATGGACTTTATAATCTATCTAGAGCTTTTTGGGAAAAATAAAAGTGCCAGCAAAAATGAGAAAAGAAGCTTTATTTGAAGATATTTGGCTTCTGATCCAAAGTCTGAAAGAATGATTCTGAAATGGAAATCGGGAGCGGACATATCATTGGTGCAATTTGTATAGCCACGCAGGGGCTAAAGAGGCCCGTGTACAACCCTAAAGCTGGGGGAATTGTGCATTGTGAAGAGCAATGGGACTGCAAAGGGACCATATAATGTTCTTGCCCAAGGGTCCTCTTCTGACTGTGTCCATCCCTGTGTGATACATTTGCCAGGCTACATCTTAATTGGATGAGATTGTTAGATTCTTGCAGGTACTGGTGAAATCTCCAAACATTTATTGTCTTGTAAACACATAGTAAACTACCTACCATCCATGTCCTTACATTCCTGTAGTTACTGTGTAACTTATATGGTGTACGTGGCTTGTTTTCCATCTAAGTTATGGCCTGATTTGATCTGTAATCTGTGCAGCCTCTGGAGAACATTTCCATGTACCTGATAACTTCGGTTTACAAGTTTATTACTTAGACTTTAGTCCCGCCAATTTTGCTCTCTGATTATGCCAGAATTACTGTTACTACATGACAGTGATATTTAATAATGTCTTCTCAGTCCAGAAGGTGGGAATTGTATAATTAACTTGTCACCTACTACAGGCCGGTTAATTCTAGGCACGTATACAAAACCATCCATTTAAACATGTGACAAGACTGACGACAAAACCTTACTTTTTGTATTTTTTTATTAGGATCAGTAGCGATAACATTAGAGATTGGTAACATGTGGCATCTGTGTGAGTCTTCATGCACACAGTACCCACAATCATACTGTTGTACAGTAGTGTGATCTTTTACCATAATGCTGTGGGTTCTATGAGGAATCCATGCAATACAAATTTTAATAAAATTAAATAGGAGCTGTAATCAGATTCATCATTGTAGCTTTAAAAAAAACTCATAATGGAGTTTTATGTTTTGAAATTTTATTGTACCATAAATTTGGAGAAGTCTAAAATAACTGATCATTTACTTGCCCTCTTCTGATTCAGCGCTGCGTTTCCACCGCTTCTCTGATCTTGTTGATCAGCTGTAGTGATGACATCATGTCTACAGAGCTCGTAATTGCTGCTGCTAATCACTGGGCTCAGTGCTTCATGCAGTCTACATCAAGAAAGCCACCTAGCCAAGATTGACTTCTGCAGTAACGAACACTGTAGATATGACGTCACTGCTGCAGCTGATGAACAAAGACTGGAGCAGTTTCAGGGTGGCCATGGTGGACCGGAGAGAGATGAATAATAGCTCTGTTTGCTATTTAGACCTCTGCAACCCTATAGTACAATAGCATGTCCATGTCCTACATCAAGACTGGTGTGCAAAATACTTGTCTTGAAGAATCGACTCCAAACTATATTGCTAAACACAGATATGCAAATGTCCCTCTATGCAAAGAATTGGCTATAGACAGTTGTACAACTCTTTTTAGCTGATATATAAAGACTATGTAACCAGACTTGATGTATAGTCTGCTAGAGTAAGATGCACCAAATCCCACTTAAAGGGATTGTCTGATAATGGGATATTGATAATTCTTAGGATAAATCATCAACATCAGATTGGAGGAGTCCAAGGACCAGCAACCACACCAATCAGCTGTTATTAGCTGCAGCTGGTTGAAAACATTAAAGAGAGTCTGTCTGTAGGATCAACCCTCCTAAGCTGTCTATTGGGGAATGTAGGTGATAGGATGCTGAATGACATAATACCTTGAAATCTGTGGTCTGATGTTTTATTCCAGAGAAATACATGTTTCTTATGAGATATTCAGTACTATGGGCCAGATACTGATCAGCATAAGGATCTGCCTCCAGAGATTACTTTAAATAAAAGGGGACATTACCTGTTATGTTACGGTAGCTGAGGAGTGCAGGTAAAAAAGGAAATACACCAGAGCAGTTGGAATCTATGAGATTGCAGTACCCTGACTAACCACCGCAACTAGAGGCAGCCGTGGAGCGTTCCTACGTTGGTCCTAGACGCCTCGTCACAGCCTGAGAAACTAACTACACCTAAAGATAGAAATAGGAAAGCTATCTGCCCCGGAGCAGAACCCCAAAGATAATAGAAAGCCCCCAAACATGTAATGGCGGTAAGACAAGAGGAAATACTGACACAGAAAGAAAATAGTATGAGCAAACGCTGGGGCCAAAACTATCTAAATAGAAAAGGACAGGAAGGGTACTTACTGCAATCTCAGAAAACCCTGAAAAACACCAACTCTACTAATTTCAAAATCACCTGAGATCACACGACCTCTACCACCTAAATTAGTTCTCTGGTGTAACAAAATCAAAACAGCAGCCACTGAAAAAACTGGAAAAACCAAAAGTACAAAACTCAGTGGCTGAACTAAACTGAGAGGGCAAAAGCCCCCGGAGGGGACCCTGAAGGCCCCCACAGAAGTGCAGGACAAAATGCAAAAATATAGCACAAACACAAAAGAAGAAAATGTCTTATCTGATAGCAGGAGATGCAGACACGACACAGCAGGCTACAAGGGAAACTGGAAAGAAGGATTCAGACCAGAACAATTGATCACCGGCAACCCTGATGGGAAAATGACTCCCTTATATAAGACCAGTCAGTAACACCTGATTCCCAGTCCTCACAATCTTCACTAGTACCGCTTGTAACCACCAGAGGGAGCCTCTGCTCAGAACTCATCTCAAACCCATTCACAACAGTACCCCCCCCTTGAGGAGGGGTCACCGAACCCTCATTTGAGCAACCAGGTCGGTCAGGATGAGTTCTATGATACGCACGGATAAGTCTCCTAGCATGGATGTCCGAAGCAAACACCCAAGAATTGTCTTCCTGACCATAACCTCTCCATTTAACCAAATACTGGAGTCTTCGTCTAGAAAAACGAGAATCCAATATTTTCTCAACCACATACTCCAGATTGCCCTCAACCAAAACAGGGTCAGGAGGCACAGCAGCAGGAACCACTGGCTCAACAAACCTTTTCAACAAGGACTTGTGGAACACGTTATGGATCTTAAATGTCCCTGGAAGAAGCAAACGAAAAGAAACAGGATTAATAATCTCCATGATCTTATAAGGTCCAATGAACCTAGGCTTAAATTTAGGAGATGCTACTCTCATAGGAATATTCTTTGAGGACAACCAGACCAAGTCCCCCACTTTAAACCGAGGACCATCAGTCCTATGCCGGTTAGCAAACCGCTGGGCCTTCTCCTGAGAGAGGGACAACCTCTCCACTACCTGGTCCCAAATCTGCTGCATACGCTCAACAACAGAGTCAACACATGGACAGACAGAAGCTTCCGTCTGTCCTGAAGAAAATTGAGGGTGAAACCCAGAATTACAGAAAAACGGAGACATCAAAGTGGCAGAGCTAGCCCTATTATTAAGAGCAAACTCAGCCAAAGGCAAAAAAGAGACCCAGTCATCCTGATCAGCAGACACAAAGCATCTTAGATAAGTCTCCAATGTCTGGTTTGTTCTCTCAGTTTGACCATTGGTCTGAGGATGAAATGCCGAGGAGAAAGACAATTGAACACCCAGTTTAGAACAAAAAGTCCTCCAAAATCTGGAAACAAACTGGACTCCTCTGTCAGACACAATGTTCTCAGGAATGCCGTGTAAACGAACCACGTGCTGAAGGAACAACGGCACCAATTCAGAGGAGGAAGGCAACTTAGGTAATGGCACAAGATGTATCATTTTGGAAAACCTATCACAAATTACCCAGATGGTGGTCATTCTCTGAGAAACAGGAAGATCGGAAATGAAATCCATAGAGATATGAGTCCATGGTCTCTTGGGCACAGGCAATGGCATCAACAAACTACTAGAGCGAGAGCAAGGCTTGGAGCGAGAGCAAGTCCCGCAGGACTGCACAAATTCCCTGACATCGCGAGACAAGGTAGGCCACCAAAAGGACCGACTAACCAAGTCTCTGGTACCAAAAATTCCGGGATGCCCAGCCAATGCGGAACAATGAATCTCAGACATCACACTCTTTTTCCATTGGTCCGGGACAAACAATTTTCCAACAGGGCAGCGCTCGGGCCTATCCTCCTGACACCCCTCCAGAGCAAGTCTCAAATTGGGCGAGATGGCGGAAAGAACTACACCCTCTTTCAAAATAACAGAAGGATCAGATAACTCAGGAGAGTCCGCAAGGAAACTCCTCGAGAGGGCATCCGCCTTAACATTCTTAGTGCCAGGAAGAAAGGAAACCACAAAATTAAAACGTGTGAAAAACAAGGCCCACCTGGCCTGTCTAGGATTGAGTCGCTTGGCAGATTCCAGATAGACCAGATTCTTATGGTCCGTAAGGACCACCACCTGATGTTTGGCTCCCTCCAGCCAATGTCTCCACTCTTCAAAAGCCCACTTCATGGCCAATAACTCCCGATTACCCACGTCATAATTACGTTCAGTAGGAGAAAATTTTCGAGAGAAAAAGGCACAAGGGTTACTTTTAGAGGTCTCTGGATCTTTTTGGGACAAAACGGCACCTGCCCCAATTTCAGAGGCATCAACCTCCACCTGAAATGGCAGAGAAACATCAGGCTGCCGTAGAACAGGAGCAGAAGTGAATCTCTGCTTAAGTTCCTGAAATGCAGAGACTGCCTCAGGAGGCCAATTCACCACATCAGAACCCTTTCTGGTCAAATCAGTTAATGGTTTAACAATAACCGAGAAATTACCAATAAATTTACGATAAAAATTGGCAAAACCCAAAAATCTCTGAAGAGCCTTTAATGAAGTAGGTTGGACCCAATCACAGATGGCCTGAACCTTGACCGGGTCCATTTCAATAACAGATGGGACAAAATGAATCCCAGAAATGAGATCTTCTGTACGCCAAAAAGACACTTTGATCCCTTCACATACAGAGCATTCTCTCTCAAAATCTGGAATACAGTTCGAACATGTTTCACATGAGAGTCCCAGTCATTAGAAAAAATCAGGATATCATCCAAATAAACAATCAGAAATTTGTCCACAAAATCCCTAAAAATGTCATTCATGAAGGACTGGAAGACGGAAGGAGCATTAGTGAGCCCAAAGGGCATCACTAGGTACTCAAAATGCCCTTCAGGGGTATTGAATGCCGTCTTCCATTCATCCCCGTGCTTAATGCGAATAAGGTTATACGCCCCCCTGAGGTCAAGCTTGGTAAACCAAGTAGCGTTTTTCACCCTGGAAAACAGGTCAGAAATCAAGGGTAACGGGTATTGATATTTCACAGTAATATTGTTCAAGAGACGATAATCAATACACGGCCTTAATGAACCATCTTTTTTGGCCACAAAGAAAAAACCGGCACCTAAGGGTGAAGAGGATGGTCTGATACGACCCTTCTCCAATGATTCCTTGATATAAGACCGCATAGCGTCATGTTCAGGTACAGACAAGTTAAAAAGGCGACCTTTAGGGAATTTACTACCCGGCACTAATTCAATAGCGCAGTCATAGCTCCTATGGGGAGGTAAGGATGCAGATTTACTTTCGCTAAACACATCAGAAAAATCAAACAAAAAGTCTGGAACATCCTGAGCCTGGGGGAGGCAGAAAAAACAGGAGTGTTGGTATTAACACATTGGCAGCCCCAACTGGTTACAGACACAGATTTCCAATCCAAAACAGGATTATGAGACTGTAACCAAGGGAAACCCAGCACGATAATGTCATGCAGATTATATAGAACCAAAAATTTGCAGCACTCCTGGTGATCAGGTTCAACCCTCATTATCACCTGAGTAGAAAACTGGGGTTTATTCTCAGCCAAAGGGGTAGAATCGATCCCCAGTAGGGGAATAGACTTCTGTAGGGGTATCAAGGGAAACCCACAACGTTTAGCAAAATCATAATCCATCAGGTTAATAGCTGCTCCAGAATCAACGAAAGCCTGATCAGAAAATGAGGACAGAGAGCATATCAGAGTGACAGTTAATAAAAACTTAGTCTGAACACTACCCAAGACAACTGAGCGTGCAAAACGTCTTCCTCGCTTAGGGCAGACTGAAATAGCATGAGAGGCATCACCACAGTAGAAACATAACCCATTGCGCTTTCGAAACTCATGACGCTGTGCCCCAGACACCACTCTATCACACTGCATGGGCTCAGAAGCTGGCTCACAAGGCAACACCACTCCACGCATACTTCTCCGCTCACGCAAACGTCTGTCAATTTGAATCGCTAATGACATAGAATCATTGAGACCAGAGGGGACAGGGAATCCCACCATAACATCCTTTACATTATCCGACAGACCCTTCCGGAAAAGGGCCGCCAAAGCGTCGTCATTCCATTTGGTCAGGACTGCCCACCTACGGAATCTCTGACAGTATAACTCAGCGTCATCAAGCCCCTGATTTAATGCCAACAAGGCTTTTTCAGCTTGATCAGTGACATTAGGCTCATCGTACAATAACCCCAAAGCCTGAAAAAATGCATCAACATCACTCAAAACAGGATCCCCAGGTATCAGGGAAAAAGCCCAATCCTGAGGATCGCCGCGCAGGAGAGAGATGATAATTTGAACCTGCTGCGCTGCGTTTCCTGAGAACTTAGATTTTAAGGCAAAAAACAATTTACAATTATTTTTGAAATTCTGAAACTTAGCTCGATCCCCTAAAAACAAATCTGGCATGGGGATCCTAGGTTCCACAACAGGCAACCTAGCAAGATATGCAGCAATACTCTGAACCTCAGTGGCAAGCTGATCCACACGGCCAGACAACTGTGCAAACTCCATTGGGAGAAAAGATCCTCCCCAGCACCCAGAGATACAGAGGGAAAAAAAAAAAAATGCAACAAACAGAAAAATATCTCTGACAACTCTGACAACCTTTCTTCTTTCACAATATTTTTTCCCTTCTGTGAGTACCATAGAATTTTCAATTTTTTGGCCGGTGATACTGTTATGTTACGGTAGCTGAGGAGTGCAGGTAAAAAAGGAAATACACCCGAGCAGTTGGAATCTATGAGATTGCAGTACCCTGACTAACCACCGCAACTAGAGGCAGCCGTGGAGCGTTCCTACGTTGGTCCTAGACGCCTCGTCACAGCCTGAGAAACTAACTACACCTAAAGATAGAAATAGGAAAGCTATCTGCCCCCGAGCAGAACCCCAAAGATAATAGAAAGCCCCCAAACATGTAATGGCGGTTAGACAAGAGGAAATACTGACACAGAAAGAAAATAGTATGAGCAAACGCTGGGGCCAAAACTATCTAAATAGAAAAGGACAGGAAGGGTACTTACTGCAATCTCAGAAAACCCTGAAAAACACCAACTCTACTAATTTCAAAATCACCTGAGATCACACGACCTCTACCACCTAAATTAGTTCTCTGGTGTAACAAAATCAAAACAGCAGCCACTGAAAAAACTGGAAAAACCAAAAGTACAAAACTCAGTGGCTGAACTAAACTGAGAGGGCAAAAGCCCCCGGAGGGGACCCTGAAGGCCCCCACAGAAGTGCAGGACAAAATGCAAAAATATAGCACAAACACAAAAGAAGAAAATGTCTTATCTGATAGCAGGAGATGCAGACACGACACAGCAGGCTACAAGGGAAACTGGAAAGAAGGATTCAGACCAGAACAATTGATCACCGGCAACCCTGATGGGAAAATGACTCCCTTATATAAGACCAGTCAGTAACACCTGATTCCCAGTCCTCACAATCTTCACTAGTACCGCTTGTAACCACCAGAGGGAGCCTCTGCTCAGAACTCATCTCAAACCCATTCACAACAATTACCAGTGTGAGACATGTGATTAACACAGCACAGTAGAACTGAACTTTAACTTCCTACAAGCACATTTTTTCCCAGCCCTCATGGCTCTGCTGTATTGCAACACTGAAAAAGGTTGATGACAGACATTGATATGTCAGAGGAAAAATGTACCATGCGTAAAGTGACTAATCGGTTTAGCAAAAGTAGAGTATATGATCAGCTCTGTAATGCCAGTGTGTTTGTGCATTGTTTCTCCAGCATTACTCTGCATGTCTGTGCTCTTACCCTTTGCTCCTTTCCCCCTAACCAGCTGGGATACTGTTGTCTGTTACCTGTGTGGATACTGCTCAGTTCCCTTCTCTGCTGCGTTGTGATGTCTTTGCTCCGCTGCACGACCATCCGCATGTGCAGTGCCTGACTGCCGCTGTGGAAGCTATCCGCGGGTTGCGAGGTCCTCTGCAGCTGGTGCATGACTTTCCATGTGTGTCTGGGCTTGCAGCCGCTGCCAGGTGCCCTAAGCCTCAGTTCCTGTGCTGACTGTGCTGTAATGGTTTCTGTTTGTGCTTAGGGTGTGTGCGGCCACACCTTCCCTGCTTTTATTAAGGGCTGTGTGTGCGCTTGAATTTCTGTCCCTAGCCTATTGCTGAGGAACAGCTCCTATTAAAAGTTCCTCTTACCTGTTGGGCGTTGCCAGAGCTTCGTATTAAGTTCCTGAACCTTGCCATGTGTGTTTTGGTGTTCAGCTCCTGTTCTGCTTGCAATCAGTTCTGGGAAAGCTGATCTCCTTTGTCCCTGGACCTGTCTTGTCTATATGTTGGTACCAGAATCTTTGTCCTGAATCCTGCTGTGTTATGTTCCTGAAGTCCCTCTGTGTCTGGAACCATGTACACAGTGACTGTGAGTTTCCTGTAACTGGTGTCCTGTGAACTAACCTGGGTTTGTCTTTTAAAGATGGAATCCGGTGTTTTTGCTGAGCGTCTACTGTGCTGGGCTCAGCCTGTTATGTGGTGCTAGCTCCGTCCAGCCCCTGTCCAATCTGGCGATGCTTGCACCATCCCTCTTGAGTTCCTTCCTAGGTCCGATGTCCGGAGCCTGACGACCGTAGTTTGGAGCCTGACGACCGTTGCCTGGTGCCTGGAGATCGTGTCCGGAGTCTGGCGCTTTCTTCTGGTACCCGGAGCCCAAGTACCATTGCTTGGCCATTTTCAGTCCGTGTCTCAGCCGATAACTTGAGCTGCCATGCCAGTGTTCCTGGTCCTCTGCCGTCTGTGTCCCAGTCGATGACCTGAGCTGCCACGCCGGTGTCCCTGACGTCTTGCCGGTGTCCCTGTTGTCCTCTGCCTTGAGCTGTGTCTTGTGTCCCGATGTCCAGCCTGTGTCTTGATGTCCAGTCTGTGGTCCTAGTGGTCCAGCCTGTGTTCCAGAGTCGATTCCGCTCATGTTCCTGGATGGACTCCTCCGTGTTTCTGGGGAGTCTCCAGTCTTGTTTCCCAGTGACGGCTCTGCCTGTGGGTACTGGATCTGACAAGCCATAGTCCTGAGCTGCCATGCCGATGTTCCTGGACCTGTTCTGTCTGTGTCATGCCTGTGTCCCGATGTCCTGCCGGTTCCCTGGTGTCTGCTGTGATGACGTCTGTTCGAGGTCGGTGTCTGATATTCTCCTGCTGTGCCTGCGCTACACCTGAGAGGGAGGACCTCCTAGTATGCCCATGCCAGATGACCCTGGACTGCATCAGCCCATGATGACCTCTTGCCATCGTCAGACATCTGCTTCCTGAGATGTTCTCCCCTGCTTGATGTGCGGAATCTGGAGCCTGGCATCGTAATGTCTTGTGTTCTGTATCGTGACTTTGTTTAAGTAAACTTTGTTTCTTGATACCTGAAGTGGTGCGGTGTCATCTTGTCCGAGTCACCACCTTGCCCACATGCTCAGCTGCCACAGACCTAGGTCGCTGCCATCCCCTAGTCCGGGCAGGCCCGGATTCCCCTCTGTGGTCCTATGGGTCCACATTCCCTTACCACCTGGGATGCACGCCCCACGCTGTCATGGCCTGGCGGCGTGGAAGCGTAGGCTAGCTAGGCAAGCTAAGCCATGTCCCGACGCCCCGCAATAGGGATGCGTGACAGCTCTGGCCATGAACTCCGCCGAGCATGTGTGGTCTGCAGGACCTCCTGGTGAGCGGATTAGTCTGCTCGGACCCCACCTGGTAAGTGGACTAGATTGCTCGATTCCCCGCTTGGTCAGCGGTTCGGATTTCTCAAGCGATGGACTCTGCTGCCATATTGTCAGCTGTGGGACTTACCGCCTAACCCAATAGAATTTTTTGAGGATTTTTTTTCTTTTGGGTCTTCAGAAGAGGGGGACTGAAGAGGGGGATACAGTAACGCCGGTGTGTTTGTGCCTTGTTTCCCTGGCATTACTCTGCATGTCTGTGCTCTTACCCTTTGCTCCTTTCCCCCTAACCAGCTGGGATACTGTTGTCTGTTGCCTGTGTGGATACTGCTCAGTTCCCCTGCTCTGCTGCATAGCCGTACATGTGTTGTGATGTCTTTGCTCCGCTGCACGACCATCCACATGCGTGGTCCCTGGCTGTCGCTGTGGAAGGTATCCGCGGGTTGCGAGGTCCTCTGCAGCTGGTGCATAACTTTCCATGTGTATCCAGGCTTGCAGCCGCTGCCAGGTGCCTTAAGCCTCAGTTCCTGTTCTGACTGTGCTGTAAAAATTTCTTTTTGTGCTTAGGATGCGTGCGGCCACACCTTCCCTGCTTTTATTAAGGGCTGTGTGTGTGCTTGAATTGCTGTCCCCAGCCTATTACTGAGGAGCAGCTCCTATTTAATGTTCCTCTTCTCTGTTGGGCGTTGCCAGAGCTTCACATTAAGTTCCTGAACCTTGCCATGTGTGCTTTGGTGTTCAGCTCCTGTTCTGCTTGCAGTCAGTTCTGGGAAAGCTGATCTCCTTTGTCCCTGGACCTGTCCTGTCTATGTGTTGGTACCAGAGTCTTTGTCCTGATTACTGCTGTGTTATGTTCCTGAAGTCCCTCTGTGTCTGGAACCATGTACTCAGTGACTGTGAGTTTCCTGTAACTGGTGTCCTGTGAACTAACCTGGGTTTGTCTTTTAAAGATGGAATCCGGTGTTTTTGCTGAGCATCTACTATGCTGTGCTCAGCCTGTTATGCGTTTCTAGCTCCGTCCAGCCCCAGTCCAATCCGGTAGTGTTTGCACCATCCCGCTTGAGTTCTTTCCTAGGTCCGATGTCGGAGCCTGACGAACGTAGTTTGGAGCCTGACGACCGCTGTCTGGTACCCGGAGCCCGACGACCGCTGTTTGGTACCCAGAGCCCGACTACCGCTGCCTGGTCCTGTGCTGTCCATGTCTCAGCCGATGACTTGAGCTTCCATGCCAGTGTTCCTGGTCTTGTGCCGTACGTGTCTCAGCCGATAACCTGAGCTGCCACATCGGTGTTCCTGGACCTGTGCTGTCCATGTCTGTCAATGACCTGAGCTGCCACGCTGTTGTTCCTGATCCTGTGCCGTCCATATCCAAGCCGATGACCTGAGCTGCCACGCCGGTGTCCCTGACGTCCTGCCTGTGTCCTTGACGTCCTGCTGGTGTCCCTGACGTCCTGCCGGTGTTCCTGATGTCCTCTGCCTTGAGCCATGTCCCGATGTCCTGCCTGTGTCCAGATGTCCAGTCGGTGGTCCTGGTGGTCCAGCCTGTGTTCCAGAGTTGGTCCCTCTCGTGTTCCTGGATGATCTCCTCCTGTTTCTGGGGAGTCTCCAGCCTTGTTTCCCAGTGATTTCTCTGCCTGTGGGTCCTGGATCTGACCAGCCGAAGTCCTGAGCTGCCATGCTGATGTTCCTGGACCTGTGCTGTCTGTGTCTTACCTGTGTTTCGATGTCCTGTTTTTCCTGGGGTCCGCCCTGTGATGACGTCTGTTCGAGGTCAGTGTCTGGTGTTCTCCTGCTATGCCTGTGCTAAGCCTGAGGTCCGAGAGAGAGGTCCTCCTAATATGCCCATGCCAGATGACCCTGGACAACATCAACCCATGATGACCTCTTGCCATCATTGGCCATCTGCTTTCCAGAGATGTTCACCCTGCCTGATGTGCGGAATCGGGAGCCTGGCATCGTAATGTCTTGTGTTCTGTATCGTGACTTTGTTTCTTGATACCTGAAGTGGTGCGGTGTCATCTTGTCCTGTGAGTCACCACCTTGCCAACATGCTCAGCTGCTACAGACCCTGGTCACTGCCCTCCCCTAGTCCGGGCAGGCCCGGGTTCCTCTCTGTGGTCCAGTGGGTCCACATTCCCTTACCACCTGGGACGCACACGCCCCACGTTGTCGTGGCGTAGGCTAGCTAGGCAAGCTAAGCCATGTCCCGACGCCCCACAACCGGGATGTGTGACAGTATCTCTAACATATGAGCAGGACTGGATAAGGACTGATTGTCAACAATGTCATGACGGGTAAAGGAAAATCTAAAAGACAATCTCGTAGTCCATATTTGTGAATAAAAAATTTCTTTATTAAATCATATGGACAGTCATGGATAGGCGAGGGTTAAAAATAAACATACAGCTATGAACGTGGAGGGCAAGTGAGACCATATGAGCATATAGTGTCATTAGGATATAGTCAAACACATACCTTCAATAATCATCACTGGTAGAATCCACTGTACAGATTATGTGAAGATTATATGGCATTTAGAAAAAGTGTTGCTTGTATCAAGAGTGTCAGTGTGAGATACCAGACAATTATGGGGTAAAGTGCAGTGTGCATATATAAACATATCATACACAATAAGGAATATATGAAAATGCTAGAGGTACTCTGGTTGCTCATTACCTGAAAAGGGTTCACCAGCAGGATCTCATATGGTGCCCCCTGCTCCTGGTAGTGAGCAACCAAAGTACCTCTAACATTTTCAGAATACTCTGGTATCTCACCCTGACACTCTGATACAGGCGATACTTTTTCTAAATGCCATATAATCTCCACATAATCTATACCGTGGATTCTACCAGTGATGATTATTGAAGTTATGTGTTTGACTATATCCTAATCCAAGAAGTATCTTTTCTCCTTGCGATTGCTACCTTCCAATAGGTGGCACTAGAGTTCCAGTTCTCTTCCTCTCTGAAGAGACAATTTGCATAATTGACTATATCCTAATGACACTATATGCTCATGTGGTCTCACTTTTTTCTGTTATTTACAGACTTTTATGGAATGGTCTGCAGGTGTCATGTCGCGATTGGATAGCATATTATGTGCCTTAACAGTGTTAACCCCACACATGTGACCCCATTTTGGAAAATAGACCCCTCAAGGAATTTATCTACACATGTGGTGAGCACCTTGACCCCATGGGTGCTTCACAGAATTTTACAATGTTGAATTGTGAAAATGAAAAAAATATATTTTTCCCACAAATTTGTTTTAGCCCCAATTTTTTTCATTTTCACACAAATGGCAGAAAAATTGACCCCAAAATATGTTGT
This sequence comes from Oophaga sylvatica, assembly GCA_033576555.1. Taxonomy (NCBI): domain Eukaryota; kingdom Metazoa; phylum Chordata; class Amphibia; order Anura; family Dendrobatidae; genus Oophaga; species Oophaga sylvatica. The sequence goes on from JARQOD010000007.1 coordinate 15,075,248, forward strand.
GCAATTTCTCCTGAGTAGACCTACACCCCATATGTGGTCAAAAACTACTTTTGTGGCATAGAGTAAAGCTCAGACTGGAAAAAGTGCGATATTGGAGTTCAGATTTTGCTAGAATGGTTTTAGGGTGTCATGTTACATTGGCAGAGACGCTGAGGTGCCAGAACACAAAAAAAACATAAGTAACCTCATTTTACAAATTATACCACCGAATGAATTTATCTAAGGGGTGCAATGAGCATGTTGACGCCACTTGTGGTTCACAGAATTTTATTCCATTGGGTCGTAAAGAAAGAATAATTACCTTGTTACCACTAAAATGTTGATTTAGCCCCAAGTTTTTAATTTTTCTAATGCCTTAAAGGAAAAAAATGAACCTTACAGTTTGTTGTACAATTTTTCTTGAGTGCACCAATACCCTACGTGTAATCAGGAAATACTTTTCATGCACAGTGTAAAGCGCAGAAGTGAAGAATAGCCATATTATTTTGCAGATTTTACTGTTATGGTTTGCATCTGAGTGGGGACTTGCTTTTTTGTGGATTGATTTGAAGCTGTTGTTGAGAACAATTACATAATATTTTGTTTTACATTTATCCTGCACTCTACTCTGAGCACTTACTTTTTGGTTTGCATCTAAATCTCTGAGTGACTTGATTTAGATGAAACCTCCGAGGGATACATTCACTATAATGAAGCAGCAGAGTTACTCTGTACTCCATCTAGCCTCCGATCAGCATTATCTTCTTTTCAGAAGTGCCCAAAACTGTGATTGACCGTGTTTTTATGCATGTCTAAAAAGAGATTTACACGGAAACCCCGGTGTAAACGCTCAGCGTAGCATGTAGGATAAATATGAGCCGAGCTTTACTGCGATCTTTGGAAGGCAGAATGAAAACATCAACAACAGGTGAATAACTGGATTTATTTTTTACATTGTTTCCCGTACGGTATAAATGAATAGACAGCTTTATTCTTCGGGTCAGTGTGATTACAGAAATAACAGATTAATATTGGGTTTTTTTCTGTTTGGCTGAGGTCACTCACTAAAACACATTTTTGCATCACAATATTTTGAGAGCTATAATTCTACCAACAGAGTCATGTGATGACTTGTTTTTTGCGGGATGAGTTGACATTTTGGTATCATTTTTGGGCACATAATGCTTTTTGATTGCTTTCTATTCCGATTTTTGGGAGGCAGAATGGACAAAAAACAGCAGTTTAGGATTTTTTTATGCCGTTCCTCGTGTAGTAAATTGATAAGTCAGCTCTATTCTTCGAGTCAGTACGATTACAGCGATACCACATTTATATAATTTTTTATGTTTTTGCGCTTTTACACAATAAAAACTATTTTATAGAAAAATACTTATTTTTGCATCACTTTATTCTGAGAGCTATAACTTTTTCTTTTCCACTGTTGAAGCTGCATGGCGGCTTGTTTTTTGCAGGACAAGATGATATTTTCAGCAATACCATTTTTATTTATATTTGTCATTTTATTGCGTTTTATTTCACTTTTTGTTTACCAGTATGACGAAAAGGCATAGTTTTTTGCCCAGATTTTTATTTCTTTTTTTATGGTGTTCACTGAAGGGGTTAATTACTGTGACAGTTTTATGGGGCAGGTCAGTCTGGACGTGGCGATACCAAATATTTTCCATAAAAATTCAAATTTATGGATGCAATTTTTTTTTTTTTTTTGATTTTGTGATTTAAGAAAATATATTTTACTACATTTTTTCTTAACTTTTTTACTTTATTATTTAGTCACTTTCTGGGACTTTCAATTTTCGCAGTCTGATTGCAGTTATAAAGAAGCACTGCAATGCTTTATAACTGTCAACAAGCTTGTGCACTGACACACAAGCTAGTAACACCAATCTCTCTCTGAGCACGATCTAAGAAACTTGCTAGTATGGTGACTCCTGGATTGTCATGATGACCTTGGGTCACCATGGCAACAATTGCGCCCTCGCGATGACGTTGTGGCGGCGCCAATCAGAGGGGGAGGGAGCTCTCCTTGCCTTCTAAATGCTGTGATTGATATCAATCTCAACACTTAGGGGGTTAAACTGCCGGAAGCAGTGCCAGCACCGCTCCTGGCCGTGAGAGTTGGATGTTAGCTGAATACCCGGCAGCGATCGCGCATCCAGAGCTTTAAAATCGCCATGATATACCCCATACATCCAAGGTCAGGAAGGGCTTAAAGGGAATCTTTCACCATATTTTTGCTATGTAATATGAGACCCTGATTCCAGCAATGTGTCACTTACTGGGTTGTTTTTTGCTGTTTAAGTACAATGAATGTTTTATCAGCAGGAGTTTATCACTTCTGGACAACTGGCCTTGTGCTTCCTAGTCCAACCACTCCGCCAGCACTGATTAGCAGCCATACATTGTACACATAAAAGCTATGATTTGGTGGGAGTTACACAGAGCTCTACAACTAGATCTGTAGACTAATGAGATTCTATTACAATAGCTGCACCAAGTAAACTGTTGATACATCTCTGACTCCGGGGTCTCTCTCCTACTGACAGATTCTGATTAAGGAGATGTTCATCAGGGTTTCCAAACATCTGTAACGTCACAGGGGACATTAGTTCAGCTTCTGTAATACAAATGAGAGAAATCGTTGATTGTACGGGCGCTGTCAATATAAGCATTACCGTATATGGGTGCCATGGTCACAGTTTTTTTTTCATTATATTTCATAGCTACATTAATTGAGAAAATAAAGCCAATACAGAAATAAAAAAGCAGTAGTTGGGGAACTGTACTTTCTAAACTAGCGATAATCCCTAAAAATATGTTTTCATACACCTATGCCCTGATTCTTCAAAATGTTTTTCTACAAATCTGGCATAAAACAATTTGATAAGTTGCAATTTTTTTTGGTGCAATTTGAGGTTGCTCAAAAATGTTGTGACTTTTGCCAGTTTAGCTCCGCTCCACCAAAAGGGGCAGCATGGACGCAGGATGGAGGCATGAAGCCACCGCTGCTCTAATTCATGACTACCATGGCATACCTTCAGAATTCTCACTTTGAGCAGTACGCACAGCTGTGTTCAGATGCTCCAGGCAGGCGCCTCTTAATTAATCAGGCACCTCAGACTTCAGCACGTCCCCTCATTTAGACTGGCGATTGATGGATTAGGGCCAACATGTACTACAACGCACATACTGCAGCCCAGCATTGTACTTGTATACATGTAGCCAAAACAACAGTCATAAACCTTCACTGGGTCCTAAAGATACTATAAGGCCTTATGCATGTGGCAATATTTCAGATGCATGTTGTATCTACTACGAAGTCACAGAGGGTTTTTTCTTATGGATTTTGTAAAAAGATCATAATTTGTGCACACTTTTTTTTCCAAGAGAAACTATTATCAGGATCCGCCCTTGCCTGCCTCGCTGTGAGTTAATAAGTGCCAAGATTAATGGCTTATGTTCCTTGACTGGGTGTTTTTATTTAGCAATTGCTCACCTTTATCTTTCATTTCCTTTCCTGGGTAAAGACCCTTGGATAGACAAAGCAGGTGCATCCAGACAGCCCAGCCATTTTATAGGAGTCAGTTACTCTAAAGCTTGCTGATAAGAAGTAGGGTGAGCAGAGGTATTGGCCAGGTAGGCGGGTGTGACTGCGAGAGAACACCATGCTGATCCATTTTCACAGTAATTAGTCATTTCCCCATCACATACTGCTGCACGCCTGCATTCATGTCCTCACAAATCAATGGTGTGCCAAATGGGGGTGATAACGGGTTGAGTAATGCAGATTTAGTCTTTATGTGTTTGTTACGCCATACACATTAGTTAACTTGATCAGCTACCTCTTTATGATGAAATCTCAAACTGTCATTTGGGACAGGACAAATTTGGCTTCATATTCAATAGGTACTAAAATAATTTTTTACTGACCAGTTCCTCTACTAGCACTGTCTGGGTCCACCACTGTTTTCTGTACATTCTGTTAAGACCATACAAACACAGTGATTGGCTGCAGTGATCACTTGCCGGTCTGGCTGGAACAGGGAGCACAGGGACTGCTGGAGGATCAGCCAGTAACATTTTATTATTTTTAGCTGCACAAAAGATATAAATGTAATATAGTGAAATATTATTAAAGAAATCACATTTCCTCTTGTAATATAAAACATACAAAGGTCCAATAGTTTTCAAGTGGTTAGCCTATGAAGACATGACTAGAGATGGGCAGACACCTGGATGTTCGGATTCGGCCGAACAGTTACAAAAAGTTTGAGTTTAGTTACCAGAACAGTTCCCGGACCCGAACCCAGACCTCATTCACTTGAATGGGGGGCCCCAACATCTAATGTTTGCCACTCTGTCATGTGCATGACAACGCAGCAAACACCGCTTCTGATCGTCGGTATAATTATCACCGCCAGTCAGACAGCCATAGTTCCCACGCTGTCAAAAGACAGCGTGAGCACACAGGTGTGATCGGAGGTATAAAGTTTACCTACGGTCACTTGTTTCAGCTGATGGGACTACTGCTCCCATCAGTCGACCGTGCATTTAATAACAGCGAGAGCAGAGGCGGCTGATGGTAGCAATCATCAGCCAGTGCCTGCTCTGTAAGTAAATAATTAAAAAAATTTGTTGGTTCCCAGCCAGGCAAAACTGACAGCTGGGGCTGCAACCCTCAGCTGTCAGCTTCTGTAAGGCTGGTTATCGAGAAAAGAGAGTTGTCCCCATGCTTTATTTCTTAATTATTTACATAAATAATTTCAGAAAGTGGCGTGTGGTTCCCCTACTTTTGACAACCAGCCTTGCTAAAGCAGACAGCTGGGGGCTGGTATTCTCAGGCTGGTAACAGGCCATGGATATTGGCCCCCAGCCTAAAAATAGTAGCATGCAGCCGCCCTGGAAAGGCTCAACTATTAGATGCGCCAATTCTGGCACTTTGCCCGGCTCTTCCCATTTGCCCTGTAGCAGTGGTAAGTGGGGTTCATATTTGTGGGGTTGATGTAACCTTTTGTATTGTCCGGTGACAATAAGACACCTATCCATTACTAATCCTATAGTTAGGTTGAAAACTATTAATCCCCAGACATGGATTACGTCTTTGGGCGGAACGACGGACAGATGAGGGATATTATTGTTTATTATTTTTGTTTTATTACGGAAGAAGAGGCTTTCAGTGGAATGGGCGTTAGGTGAGTATAACTGTGTTTGTTATTTTTAAGTAAAAAAGGAAAAGTGTGTTGTTTTTTTTATTTAAAAGACTTTATTCTGGCTGTGTCTTTATTTAACATATAACTATATTATTAGTAATTGATAGGTGTCTTATAGACGCCTCTCCATTACTTAGCCATGGGCTTGAGGTCACCTGACAATACAAAGGTGACGTCAACCCCACAAATATGAACCCCACTTGCCACCGCTACAGGGCAAGTGGGAAAAGCCGTGCAAAGCACGATAATTGGCGCATCTAATAGATGTGCCTTTTCTGGGCGGCTGCGGGCTGCTATTTTTAGGCTGGGGGGCCAATATCCATGGCCCCTTACCAGCCCCAGCTGTCTGCTTTAGCAAAGCTGGTTTTCAAAAATGGGGGGGACCCCATGCCGTTTTTTTTAAATTATTTAATTAAATAATTTAAAAAAATCGGCGTGTGGACACCTCTATTCTTGATAAGTAGCCTTGCTTAAGCTGACAGCTGAGGGTTGCAGCCCCCAGCTGTGAGTTTTGCCTGGCTGATTATCAAAAATACAGGGGAACCACCACATTTTTTTTAAACTTTTTATTTACAGCAGAGGAGCCGGCTAATGAATACTCCCATCAGCCGCTCCTGTTCTCATTGTTATTAGCTGCATCAGGAGTCAGCTGATGGGAGCAGGAGTCTCATCAGTTGACACCAATGACCGGAGATAAACTTTATATCTCCCATCACAGCTGCGCACTCACGCTGTCATTTGTCAGCGTGGGAACAACGGCTGTCTGACCGACGGTAATGATTTTACCGCCTATCAGAAGCATTGTTTGCCACGCTGTGTATGCACATGACAGCACGACAAACAACCGGTGTTCGGGGGCCAAACCGAACAGTAAGTCCAGAGTCACACTGGTGACAAAAACGGATTTCCCACGGTAATCAGTTCACTTCAGGTAAGCCGGGGACTCCCTCTGACGTCACTGAGGCTGTGCGGAGTCCCCGGCTGACCTGAAGTGAACTGATTACCGTGGCAAACAATCAATTAACCCCTTAGTGACAGAGCCATTTTGCAGCTTAATGACCGGGCCAATTTTTACAATTCTGACCACTGTCACTTTATGAGGTTATAACTCTGGAACGCTTTAACGAATCCCGCTGATTCTGAGATTGTTTTTTCGTGACATATTGTACTTCACATTAGTGGTAAAATTTCTTTGGTATGACTTGTGTTTATTTATGAAAAAAACGGAAATATGGCGAAAATTTTGAAAATTTAGCAATTTTCAAATTTAAAATTTTTATGCCCTTAAATCAGAGAGATATGTCACACAAATTTCTTAATAAATAACATTTCCCACATGTCTACTTTACATCAGCACAATTTTGGGAACAAAATTTTCTTTTGTTACGAAGTTATAAGGGTTAAAAGTTGACAAGCGATTTCTCATTTTTACAACACCTTTTTTTTTAGGGACCACATCACATTTGAAGTCACTTTGAGGGGTCTATATGATAGAAAATACCCAAAAGTGACACCATTCTAAAAACTGCACCCCTCAAGGTGCTCAAAACCACATTCAAGAAGTTTATTAACCCTTCAGCTGCTTCACAGGAGCTGAAGCAATGTGGAAGGAAAAAATTGACATTTAACTTTTTTTGCAAAAGCTTTACTTCGGAACCAATTTTTTTTATTTTCACAAGTGTTAAAAGAGAAAATGAACCACAAAATTTGTTGTGCAATTTCTTCTGAATACGCCGATACCCCATATGTGGGGGTAAACCACTTTTTGGGCGCATGGCAGAGGTCGCAAGGGAAGGAGCGCCGTTTGACTTTTTCAACGCAGAATTGGCTGAATGCTATGTCGCGTTTAGATAGCCCCTGATGTGCCTAAACAGTGGAAACACCCCACAAGTGACCCCATTTTGGAAACAAGACCCCTTAAGGAACTTATCTAGATCTGTGGTGAGCACTTTGAACCTCCAAGTGCTTCACACAAGTTTATAATGTAGAGCCGTGAAAAAAAAAATCATTTTTTTTTCCACAAAAATGATCTTTTCACCCCAATTTTTAATTTCTCAAGGGTAACAAGACCGCAAAAGTTTTTGTTCAATTTGTCATGAGTACGCTGATACCCCATATGTGGGGGTAAACCACTTTTTGGGCGCACGGCAGAGGTCGCAAGGGAAGGAGCGCCGTTTGACTTTTTCAACGCAGAATTGGCTGAATGCTATGTCGCGTTTAGATAGCCCCTGATGTGCCTAAACAGTGGAAACACCCCACAAGTGACCCCATTTTGGAAACAAGACCCCTTAAGGAACTTATCTAGATCTGTGGTGAGCACTTTGAACCTCCAAGTGCTTCACACAAGTTTATAATGTAGAGCCGTGAAAAAAAAAATCATTTTTTTTTCCACAAAAATGATCTTTTCACCCCAATTTTTAATTTCTCAAGGGTAACAAGACCGCAAAAGTTTTTGTTCAATTTGTCATGAGTACGCTGATACCCCATATGTGGGGTAAACCACTTTTTGGGCGCACGGCAGAGGTCGCAAGGGAAGGAGCGCTGTTTGACTTTTTCAACGCAGAATTGGCTGGATGCCATGTCGCGTTTAGAGAGCCCCTGATGTGCCTAAACAGTGGAAACCCCCAACAAGTGACCCCATTTTGGAAACTAGACCCCTTAAGGAACTTATCTAGATGTGTGGTGAGCACTTTGAACCTCCAAGTGATTCACACAAGTTTATAACGTAGAGCCGTGAAAATAAAAAATCATATTTTTTCCACAAAAATTATCTTTTCACCCCAATTTTTATTTTCCCAAGGGTAACAAGACCCCAAAAGTTTTTGTGCAATTTGTCCTGAGCATGCCGATACCCCATATGTTGGGGTAAACCACTTTTTGGGCGCACGGCAGAGATCGCAAGGGAAGGAGCTACGTTTGACTTTTTCAACGCGGAATTGGCTGGACGCCATGTCGCATTTGTAGAGGCCCTGATGTGTCTAAACAGTGGAAACCCCCACAAGTGACCCCATTTTGGAAACTAGACCCCCTAAGGAACTTATCTAGATGTGTGGTGAGCACTTTGAACCCCCAAGTGTTTCACAAAAGTTTATAATGCCTGGGTGTGAAAAAAAAAAAAACAATTTTCCACAAAAATGATTTTTTAGTCCCAAATTTTTTATTTTTCACAAGGGAATTGGACCCTAAAAGTTGTTGTCAAATTTGTCCTGAGTACGCTGATACCAAATATGTGGGGGGGGAAACTGTTTGGGCGCACGGCAGGGCTTGGAAAGGAAGTAATAAAGTTTTGGAATACAGATGTTGATGGGGTCATGTTCCGTTTGCAGTGCCCCAGATGAGCCTAAACAGTGGAAAACCCCCACAAGTGACCCCATTTTGGAAACTAGACCCCCTAAATAACTTATCTAGATCTGTGGTGAGCACTTTGAACCCCCAATTGTCTCACAAAAGTTTATAATGCCTGGGTGTGAAAAAAAAAAAAAAAACAATTTTCCACAAAAATGATTTTTTAGTCCCAAATTTTTGATTTTTCACAAGGAAATTGGACCCCAAAAGTTGTTGTCCAATTTGTCCTGAGTACGCTGATACCAAATATGTTGGGGGGAACTGTTTGGGCGCACAGCAGGGCTTGGAAAGGAAGTAATAACGTTTTGGAATGCAGACGTTGATGGGTGTCATGTTCCGTTTGCAGTGCCCAGATGTGCCTAAACAGTGGAAAACCCCCACAAGTGACCCCATTTTGGAAATAGACCCCCTAAGGAACTTATCTAGATGTGTGGTGAGCACTTTGAACCGCAAAGTGCTTCACAGAAATTTATAAACGCAGAGCCGTGAAAATAAAAAAAAATTTTTTCTTCAAAAATTATTTTTTTAGCCAGCTATTTTTTATTTTCCCAAGGGTAACAAGAGAAATTAGAACCCCAAAATTGGTGGGCAATTTGTCCTGAGTGCGCTGATACCCCATATGTTGGGGTAAACCACTGTTTGGGTGCACGGCAGGGCTCGGAAGGGAGGGAGCGCAATCTGACTTTTTGAACGCCACGTCATGTTTGGAGACCCCCTGATGTGCCTAAATAGTGGAAACCCCTCAATTCTAGCTCCAACCCTAACCCCAACACACCCCCTAATCCAACCCTAATCCTAACCCTAATCCCAACCCTAATTCCAACCCTAATTGTAACCCTAACGCTAATTGTAACCCTAACCCTAATTGTAGCCCTAACCCTAATTGTAACCCTAAACCTAATTGTAACCCTAACCCTAATTATAACCCTAACCCTAAGGCTGGGTTCATTTTGCGTTTTACCAGCCCGTTCAACACATAGCATTGACGGGCTGGTAAGGGTATAGCATAACGCAATCGCGTTATGCTATACCCGCTAGCGCAGAGGAATCAGCAGATGATTCATCTGCGCTAGCGGTGACGGAGCCCAGACGCTGCAGCCCGCATCCGAGGCTTCGTCACTGAATGATGGCACGTCGCGAACGCATACCGCTTTACGGCATTCGACGCGATGCGCCCTCAAATGGGGGTGAATGGCAGCGTTAATGGACTGCTTTACACCGCGTTATACCGCGGTGTAACGCAGTCCGTCTAACGGACTGCCATAACGCAGTATGAACCCAGCCTAACCCTAACCCTAATTATAACCCTAACCCTAATTATAACCCTAACCCTAGCCTTAACCCTAACCCTAACAGAAAAATGAAAAAAAAATATAATTTCTATATTTTATTATATGTCCCTAACTAAGGGGGTGATAAAGAGGGGGGTTATGTACTTTTTTTTTATTTTGATCACTGTGATAGTTTATCACAGTGATCAAAATGTACTTTTGTGAGAATGAATGAAACTTTTTTTGAATCTGCCGCCAAGCAGATCGGCGGGCGCACTGCGCATGCGCCCGCCATTTTTTTTTTCCAGGAAGAAGACGCCGGGATCCTGGGGCCTGCGGGAGGACCGAGGATACCGGTAAGTATAGGGGGGGCGATCGGGGGACCTGGGGACCCTCATTATCTCCCCTCTGATGTGCGATCACATCAGAGGGGAGAGAAATCTTTTTTTTTTTTTTTTTTTGCGGTCGCCATTATACTTAGTATAATGGCGATCGCGACACCGGGGTCGGTAAATACCGACCCCGATCATGTTCTCTGGGGTCTCGGCTACCCTCGGCAGCCGAGACCCCAGAGAAAATTGCCCACCTCCCCCCGGCAGAACGCGGCGGGCGCACTGAGCATGCGCCCGCCATTCAAGATGGCGTCGCCCACCGGAGGAAGCAGGTGGGCCCGCGGGCCACAAGGGGCACATTGGGGGACACAAGGGGGGTCCCGGGGACCCTTTTTCTCTGTCCTCTGATGTCCGATGACATCAGAGGACAGAGAAATTAAATGGAACAACATTTTTTTTTTTTTGTTGCGGTCGCCGTTATAGGGTTAATAACGGCGATCGCAACATTTGGTGTCGGTAAAAACCGACCCGATTCATGTTCTCTAGGGTCTCGGCTACCCCCGGTAGCCGAGACCCCGGAGAAAATGCGCCTCCGGGGGCGCTATTCACTTTTTCCACAGCGCCGTTAATTAACGGCGCTGTGGTTTAAGTACCCTTAATGACCGCCGTTAAAAGGCGTATCGGCGGTCGTTAAGGGGTTAAGCTTCCCACACTAATCAGCTCATCTCCTGTCAGCTGGGAGATGAGCTCATTCATGCAGGGGTTTACAGTGAGGCTGCAGCATTAGCTCAGGTCCCCGCTGAAACCATGTTAACCCTTTCAGATGGAATGCTACGGGGGACCTGACTGAGCGCTGGAGAGGTAAGAATAATGTTGTTTTATTTATTTTTTTTTATTACAGGAGAACAAGGGAATCGAAGGATTACCAATACAATAAAATATGGTCAAAAACTGTGTATTTATTTAATTAAAATGATTTTTAATTAATGTGTGTGTTTTTTTCAACCATTTCATACAATAGGATTAATAATTGAGAGTTGTCTAATTGACAACTCTCAATTATTAACCTGGCTTAAAGTCACCTTCCAATAGCAAGGTGGCCTTAACTCATTATTAACCCATTAGCCACCACTACAGGGCAATGGGAATAGACGGGCCAGAAAAGGCGAATCTAATCATAGATGTGCCTTTTCTGGGGTGGCTGGGGGCAGATGTTAGTAGCCAGGGGGGGCACAAAAAAAATGCACCCTCCCTAGGCTATTATTATCTGCCCCCACTCACTGGCTTTCCCTGTCTGATGGAGAAAATACCACGGGAGCCCACGCATTTTTTTTACAACGAATTTACGCATATAATTAACCCCTACATGTATGAAATTTTGCACACATACACTCATGTAATTGTTAGTGAAAACCATATATCAAACTACAGTACATGAAATGACATGGTTAACTGTATGTAAACCATGTGTCATTTCATGTCGGGTTCTGTAATAATTTATAGAAACAGGCAATTGAATTAGCGGCTATTATACTATGTAGAAGTGTATGAATTATAAATATATGTATATATATATATATATATGTCTCAATGACATATATATATATATATATGTATATATATTGTGGTGTAGTGACTAATGTGGCAGCTAGGGGGCGCTGTATATGTTGCTCTAATTATGCATGGAGGCATGAGATGGATGGAAAACCAGTCCCTGGTATGGTGATAAATGGAAGGTATGTGTCGCAGAGCTCCTCTGTGCTGTAGGTCAGTAATGTTGTTCTAGGACTTGTAGTCCCATAAGAGTTCTGATTATTGTTAAGGGTGAACCTACAGGGTTAGCTTGTGAGCTGGGTGGGACATGCTAACCACACATACACTGCCCACTGGTGGTGGGAGAATGAATGTTGCAATCTGGTGATTGTAGTTATTGTGAAGGACCTGTGATGAGGTCATGAACAGGTGACCAGATCATGTGCTTCATTCCTTGGCTTGGGGAGTGGCTACAGGTATGAAAGGCAGTGTTTTAGCACATGGTGAGAGATTGAGTTGGAGACAGATGGAGTCTGTCTTGGAGAGTCTGTGCTGAGACTGTGAGGGTCTCGGGAGTCTGTCAGGCTGGACAGAGCTCCCTGACATCCAGGCGGGATGTCGCACAGACTAAAGACTGAAAGCTGGCGTGCTTGAGCTAGTGGAGTGGACGGTCCTGAAAACCGTGGTGAGACTGATCGGGATCAGAATGGAATATAAGGACTGTGCTTAATGTAAGATGCCTCTGAGGTGTCTGCGAACCTGAGACACCAGCAGGTAACGGACAGGGTCCGTGATAATGATGACCGGGGTCATGAAGACTTTGTTAATCTAATGAAAGACTGTGATTTGTGTAATAATGTTTTGTTACCTGGTGTCAAGAGGACAGTAAACAATTTATTTTTGATTTAATGCCTGTGAATTGCCTCATTACTGCGTGCCTGGCCTCTGCCTACCAGAGCAGATCCCTACAATATATATATACAGTACAGACCAAAAGTTTGGACACACCTCATTTAAAGATTTTTCTGTATTTTCATGACTATGAAAATTGTACATTCACACTGAAGGCATCAAAACTATGAATTAACACATGTGGAATTATATCCTTAACAAAAAAGTGTGTAACAACTGAAATTATGTCTTATATTCTAGGTTCTTCAAAGTAGACACCTTTTGCTTTGATGACTGCTCTGCACACTCTTGGCATTCTCTTGGTGAGCTTCAAGAGGTAGTCACCGGAAATGGTTTTCACTTCACAGGTGTGCCCTGTCAGGTTTAATAAGTGGGATTTCTGGCCTTATTAATGGGGTTGGGACCATCAGTTGTGTTGTGCAGAAGTCTGGTGGATACACAGCTGATAGTCCTACTGAATAGACTGTTAGAATTTGTATTATGGCAAGAAAAAAGCAGCAAAGTAAAGAAAAACGAGTGGCCATCATTACTTTAAGAAATGAAGGTCAGTCAGTCTGAAAAATTGGGAAAACTTTGAAAGTGTCCCCAAGTGCAGTTGCAAAAACCATCAAGCACTACAAAGAAACTGGCTCACATGAGTACCGGCCCAGGAAAGGAAGACCAAGAGTCACCTCTGCTTCTGAGGATAAGTTTATCCGAGTCACCAGCCTAAGAAATCTCAGGTTTACAGCAGCTCAGATTAGAGTCCAGGTCAATGCCACACAGAGTTCTAGCAGCAGACACATCTCTACAACAACTGTTAAGAGGAGACTTTGTACAGCAGGCCTTCATGGTAAAATAGCTGCTAGGAAACCACTGCTAAGGACAGGCAACAAGCAGAAGAGACTTGTTTGGGCTAAAGAACACAAGGAATGGACATTAGACCAGTGGAAATCTGTGATTTGGTCTGATGAGTCCAAATTTGAGATCTTTGGTTCCAACCACCATGTCTTTGTGCGACGCAGAAAAGGTGAACGGATGGACTCTACATGCCTGGTTCCCACCGTGAAGCATGGAGGAAGTGTGATGGTGTGGGGGTGATTTGGTGGTGACACTGTTGGGGATTTATTCAAAATTGAAGGCATACTGAACCAGCATGGCTACCACAGCATCTTTCAGCGGCATACTATTCCATCCGGTTTGACCCCAAACACACCTCCAGGCTGTGTAAGGGCTATTTGACCAAGAAGGAGAGTGATGGGGTGCTACGCCAGATGACCTGGCCTCCACAGTCACCAGACCTGAACCCAATCGAGATGGTTTGGGGTGAGCTGGTCCGCAGAGTGAAGGCAAAAGGGCCAACAAGTGCTAAGCATCTCTGGGAACTCCTTCAAGATTGTTGGAAGACCATTTCGGGTGACTTCTTCTTGAAGCTCATCAAGAGAATGCCAAGAGTGTGCAAAGCAGTCATCAAAGCAAAAGGTGGCTACTTTGAAGAACCTAGAATATAAGACATAATTTCAGTTGTTACACAATTTTTTGTAAAGTGTAATGTATAATTCCACATGTGTTAATTCATAGTTTTGATGCCTTCAATGTGAATGTACAATTTTCATAGTCATGAAAATACAGAAAAATCTATAAATGAGAAGGTGTGTCCAAACTTTTGGTCTGTACAGTGTTATATATATATATATATATATATATATATATGTATTCTATGTGTATATATCTATTCTTTCTTTTGTGATTTAAAAACTATCATTTGGATCCATTATATGTCGGTTTTGCTAGCCACCGACTAAGTGTCGCCAGACGGATGTCAAACGGACGCTCAGGTGCGAGAAAATCGCATCCTCGCCTTCCAATCGGATGACAGACGGATCAATGTTTAGGAAACATTTGTGCGATTATCGGCCGTCAAAATCGGTCCGATTTTTTAGACGATGTGTGTGACTCCAGCCTAACACGGACTTCCTGGTAAAGTCCGTGTTCTTTGTCCGTGCCCGAACAGTAGGTGTTTGGTACGGATGCCGAACTTTACGGTTCGAGTTCACCCATGACATGACATCTGCACTGTGGGAAAGAATGGCCATTAATGTAATACGGTAAGTAGGCAGGCCAGGTGTTTTCTAGATCGTAGGACCCCATATTCCTTCCCCATGTGTCTTAGTATTACAGTTGAATTTGTGTACAGAATTATGTCTTTGATAAACAATAGTTGTAGCCGACTACATGACCATCTAAAACTTGATTAGGGGGATTTCAGGCGGTCATTTATAGTGGCAAAGTCTGGCGCAACATTATCTACATGCTGAGCAACTTCACATAGATATCAAACATCGATGCAGATTTTTACATCAGCAGCATGATAATTTAGTGAAATTGTGTGGATTTTCCCCTGTTGAGTTCAGTGGGGATGTCGAAGGCACAATTAGCTGCGGATTATACAGTCATGGCCAAAAGTTTTGAGAATGACACAAATATTAATTTTTACAAAGTCTACTGCTTCACTTTTTCTAATGGCAATTTGCATATACTCCAGAATGTTATAAAGAGTGATCAGCTTAACAGCAATTACTTGCAAAGTCAATATTTGGCTAGAAAATGAACTTTATCCCCCAAAACACATTTCAACACCATTGCAGCCCTGCCTTAAAAGGACCAGCTAACCTCTTTTCAGTGATTGCTCCATTAACACAGGCGTGGGTGTTGATGATGACATGGCTGGAGATCAATCTGTCATGATTAAGTAAGAATGACACCACTGGACACTTTAAAAGGAGGCTGGTGCTTGGCATCATTGTTTCTCTTCTGTTAACCATGGTTATCTCTAAAGAAACACGTGCAGTCATCATTGCAATGCACAAAAATGGCCTAGCAGGGAAGAGTATCGCAGCTAGAAAGATTGCACCTCAGTCAACAATCTATCGCATCATCAAGAACTTCAAGGAGAGAGGTTCCATTGTTGCCAAAAAGGCTTCAGGGCGCCCAAAAAAGACCAGCAAGCCAGGACCATCTCTTAAAAGTGTTTCAGCTGCGGGATCGGGCTACCAGCAGTGCAGAGCTTGCTCAGGAATGGCAGCAGGCAGGTGTGAGTGCATCTGCACGCACTGTGAGGCGGAGACTCTTGGAGCAAGGCCTGGTCTCAAGGAGGGCAGCAAAGAAGCCACTTCTCTCCAGAAAAAACATCATGGACAGACTGATATTCTGCAAAAGGCACAGGCAGTGGACTGCTGAGGACTGGGGTAAAGTTATTTTCTCTGATGAATCCCATTTTCGATTGTTTGGGACATCAGGAAAACGCCTCATTCGGAGAAGACAAGGTGAGCGCTACCACCAGTCTTGTCTCATGCCAACTGTTAAGCATCCTGAAACCATTCATGTGTGGGGTTGCTTCTCAGCCAAGGGAATCGGCTCTCTCACAGTCTTGCCTAAAAACACAGCCATGAATAAAGAATGGTACCAGAATGTCCTCCAAGAGCAACTTCTCCCAACCCTCCAAGAGCAGTTTGGCGATCAACAATGCCTTTTCCAGCATGATGGAGCACCTTGCCATAAAGCAAAGGTGATAACTAAATGGCTCAGGGAACAAAACATAGAGATTTTGGGTCCATGGCCTGGAAACTCCCCAGATCTTAATCCCATTGAGAACTTGTGGTCAATCATCAAGAGACGGGTGGACAAACAAAAACCTAAAAATTCTGACAAAATGAAAGAATTGATTGTGCAAGAATGGACTGCTATCAGTCAGGATTTGTTCCAGAAGTTGATTGAGAGCATGCCAGGGAGAATTGCAGAGGTCCTGAAGAAGAAGGGTCAACACTGCAAATATTGACTTGCTGCATTAACTCATTCTAACTGTCAATATAAGCTTTTGTTACTCATATGTTTGCAATTATTATATTTCTGTCTGTGATAAAAACATCTGTCAAACACACATAAAAACCAGAGGGCAGCAGATCATGTGAAAATATAATATTTGTGTCATTCTCAAAACTTTTGGCCATGACTGTACCCTCTCTATGCTACGCAAAATCTGCAGGTGTGGACAATATAAAATATATATAAAAAGCAGTATAAAGTTAAAGAAACAAACCAAAACACCTTTTGCCACTTATAAGGTAACATTAACTTAGTCCCCTACACTCTCTGCATACTCTAGTATTGTCACCTGCATTGAAGACAGGTTGCATAGGCCAGTTACCACTGCAGCTAATCATGGACTGCAGTAGTCACATATGACAACAATTCATCACTTGCGGCCCAGTGTACAGAGACAGCAGTGTTGTAGAAGGTTGAGTATAGAATATAAATTGTGAACCGACTAAAATTTCCACAGGAAAAGCAGCACATCCACGCAATATTGTGCAGACTTGCTGCTGCTGAGCTGCTAAAACTTGTGTAATCGGTGGTAACAATTGGGTTTTATTACTGATCTTTACTGGATGGAATAACCTCAGCTGTACCTGTTTGTGGAATGAAGAGTTTCTTTCAACCTCTTGATCTAAATTGCTTGATCTAAACCTATTGATCTAAGCCTGATGAATTTTAAAGGGATATTTTGTAACAAAAATCAGTATTCATTTTATGAACCTGTTATTTATCTTTGAGCTCAGATTTTTCCCATACTTTGAGTTTTTACTTTTGTTGATCTTATTTTAGCAAATCTGTTAGGAATACAACAGAGTGAAGACTGAATCCTATTATACGCAGTGAAGTAAATTGATGTCTATTTACTGTCCATTAGACCCCTGTCCTGACACAGGCCAAGAGCTATTTACTAGCTATTATATATAGTAGAGCCAATTAACAGCTATTTGCTCTCCATCAGCCTTAGTCGGCCTATTTCATGTGTATTTGTACTGCTTAATACACCATGAGCAATTTGACATTCCATTAGCACAGACAGAATTTAGGTCACTTGTGAGATTTTTTGAAATATGAAAAGATCTGATGATGTTTTTCATCAAAAGGCCATTGTATGCAGCAATGTATTTGTGCAATCACCATAATACCAATTATTCTCCAATAAATTATGGGAGTGGAGTCCATTATACAAATCTTTTTGTCTAGGTGAAATGTGACAATTTGCAGAAAAAAATATGCAAATGTTTGCATGAAAAGTCATAAAACGTACTCCATGTTCCTTTAAAGTGTGCCTGTCGTTTCACCTGAAGCCAGGGTATTAGCGTGGTGTCCTACTCTTATCCCCCATAACATGTTACCCCCTGTTTGGTTCACATACCGGTTTGATATGTCAGGGCACATCGGATGAAGCTTAAAGCCCCGTACACTGATAATATGGGCAAGGCTCAGCTGAATAATATATATATAAAGGACTTCTGAAAATCCCAACAATTCATATCAGGGAGCATAAACACCAGGTGGCTGGAGTTCAGTCGCCAACTCTTTTTTGTTTTTTTGGTGAGGAGTAGTGTTGAGCGATAGTGCTCGATATCTAAAAATATCGTATCGAAATTGTATCGCCGATAGCACTAAATATCGTCGATATCCGATTTCGATAGCGGAAGTCCCATGTAAGTCTATGGGAACAAAATATCGCAACAAAAAAAACCCTTTCTTACGTTGTAAACACAAAATATACACACATAGAATACATATATATATATATACATGTCATTGTGACATATATATATACATATATTTATAGTTTATACACTTCTACATAGTAAAATAGACTCTGATTCAATTGCCGGGTAAAGCCGTGACATACCCCATAGAAGTCGACGGGCTCGGTGCCGAGTACCCCCAAAACCTCTGGCTCTGTGCGACTCAACTTGGGCGTCACGAACAGGATTCTGTAGCTCGCTATAAGCGAGTCCTGTGTGCCTGAATTGAACTGGTTTTGTGCTTGAGAATTGCTAAAATCATCAGAGAATGTATTTGCCATTTTTCCGCCATATCTGCGTCACGACGAGGCACTGGTGAAGAAGAAGGGCGTGCTCTTCATGGGTGTACTGTACACTCACTCAGTGACGCGAAAACAATGGCTCTAAATGGTACTGCAATGTAAGATCGTGCCCCACAGCTCTTCAGTTCCGCCTCCTCATCCTCCTCAGTGTGTGGAAACTAACACGAAGGTCCCGCCTCCCTACAAAAGAGGGGCCCTCTCCAGATGCTAATGACACATGTGACTTGGCAGAGATGGCTAATGGACACGAGCAGAAGTGTGAAGGGATGGAGCAGTCAGAGCTCTCCCCCCACGGAAGCGACCCGATCGCCACGGAACCACCGTTGGGCACCCGGCCTGGAAACCCTCCTACGCTGCAAGAAGCGGCGGATACCCTAAGAGGCCTGGCCCGGCACCGGGAGGAGGTCGCCAGGATGGAAGCGAGCTGGCGTGCCTTAAAACTAAACTTGGAGCGGCGCCAATCCCTCTTACCTGAAGTGTCTGTACCGGAAGGTGAGGCACCCGTTCTAGTAGAGGAGTCCTTGCAATGTGATCCGGTTGATGTTGTCGCAGTGGAGGCACCCTTTCCTGCAAAAACCGCAGCACCGTCAGCACCCCAGATCCCGCTGTCTGCCCCGTCGCTGAGACAGAAGAAGCGACACCCGTCCTCATGGAGGAGGCCGCGCAGGCACCAGAGCACTACCTGCCTGTACCGGAGCCCCGACTGTCATCTGATTTAGAGCCGTCTGCTTCCTCCGCAGGGGAGCGCCGCCAGGACTGGGGGGCGACAGGAGAGCTGCCGCAAACCGGACACTGTAAGCTGCAGTGGAGTGGTGGAGACATGGAGCAGGTGGTGGAGGAGAATTACAACCGGCGTCAGGAGGAAGAGTGGAGACGTTGGGAGCGGGAAGCAGAGCGACAAAGGGAGCAGCGAGAAACCCTAAAACTTCGCCAACGTCACCTGGAGAAGGACCGGGCAGATAAGGACCAGATGAGAAAGGATAAAGGAACCCTGTGTGAGCCGCGGCGTAAGGGTGCAGTACGGAGCTTTAAATTGAAAGGTGGTTGGGGCTTCATCAAGGAGCCTGGACTTTATTTAGAAGTCTTTGTGAACCGGCGGGACGTGGAGGCTCACCTCCCAGAAGGACACCCGGGGAGGGACCTGTTGCCAGGAGACTTGGTGACTTACACCCGACACTGGGGTTACAATGGATGGTACGCCCTAAATGTTACCAGGTGCGACCCCTACTCCCCAGTGTGTCAGGAACCTGTGAGACCCTCGGAGCCTTCAGCCTCCCACATCCAGGCCTCTGCAAAAGTGCCCACCCCACGCCGTAAATCTCCCAAGCCTCCCTCAGTGGTCTCCTCAGCAGCCCCAGCTATGGACATGATAAGTATAGCTGGCCCGTACCCGGCGCCTGTTAGGCCCCCTGGGGTTCGTTCAGTCCGGGACATAGGGTTCCAGACCCGGAGGGAGATGAAAGAGGTGGCCACACAGACCCAGATAGCGGGTCACGACTTGACTGTACAGGCCACACGACGTCATCAGGTCCTGGTGGTCCTTGGTGCCTCGGATGTTTGGCAAGCATCAGAAGAGTACCAGGTGGTACCTGAAACACCCCTGCCAAAGAAGTATAAATAACCCGGACAGGGTCCCTGTATGTAAATAGTTAAATTGTTGATAAATAGTTAAATTGTTTATGTACCCGGACGGGTGAATGTTTATAAAAAAGTTTTTTAATTTAATAAAAAAAAAAAAAACACAGTTTTCATTACTTTTATTACAGTCTCATCCTGCGACGCCATCGATCTCCTGTAAAAAATGAAAAAAAAAAAAGTATACCACCTGACCGACGCAGTCCATAGTAACGAGTGTCCCACGACGATCCAGCTCTGCTACATCAGAATCCCGGCGCAGCACAGCTGATTACCTGCTTCCCCGGCGGTGACGTCATCGGACTGGTTTACGGCCGGGATTACCCTGCAGTCACTGCAGTTATCGCTAAAAACTGCATGTGACCGCCAGGGAGAAGATAATGGCGGCCATCAAGCAGTCCAGGACGTGACCGCCGGAGATCTTCTGCCAGGTAAGTGCCTTTGACTCCTGACAGACCCGACCGATGGACACTCACAGTGACAGTGACAAATCCGATTCCGGTATTCGATAAGACGAAAATATCGAAACTAATTATCGAAAGGCCGATAGAGCTAATATCGTCCGATAGCCGATATTTGCATTATCGTATCGCTCAACACTAGTGAGGAGGTAAGCAGCTGCCGGGTAACTTGGCCGAGCGTTCCTGTGTATGAGGGAGTCAGGAGTGATCGTTGTTAGCGCGGCGATCGTTTATCCGACCGCTATCTAATGTATATGGCCAAATAAAGTTGTTGCTGCAACACTAATCATTTAAGGCCAAAATATTCGACCTGCAGTAGGCAGATCATGAGCACAGTCTGTGTAGGTGCTAAGAGTATTGTGAACATCACAAACTTTGCAGGACTTATAGAGATTAGCCACTTTACGTTGATTTTATCAATGAGATCTGGACTGGATTTAGTGGCATTTATTGAATAAATATTACAGGTCCTCCTCCTGCTCGTTAGTCTCGGCTCCTCACAGATTGCACAGCTATCCAGTCCATACAATGGCTGCTGGTGGAGGAGCGTGAACAGACCTGTCTATCACACTCCTCCAATTGAGAAACACACCACATGGGAACGCTGCTTTCCTATTGGCGGGGACTGATGGACAGGTCTGGTCACAGGGTCCTCCACTAGCAGCCGTTGTATGTACTATAGAGCTGTGCAGTCTGTGAAGAAAGCTGCAGTAACGAGAGCAGGAGAAGCAGCTGTCATACCTATATTATAGGAAATGCCACAAGCCCTCGACATATCTGATAAAATAAAGTGGCCAACCCCTTTAAGGAAAGTGATACTGAGCTGAGAGTATCACACATTTATGGATACATCGGTATTCTTACTGTGCACGACTACTTTCTAATATTTTCACGCCACTTTTTTCCTTTGAGTTTTTAAGTTATAGTTCATGTACAAATATCATGAAATAATTGGCTGATATTTTTACAGTACACTTTCTTAAATGGGAAAACTCCTGCAGTTCTCTAAGGAAAGTCTCTCCATAGTGTAACAATACATTAAAAATCTAGTTAAAGAAGCACTCCCACTACTTTTTTTTATTCATTAAATGAGTGTATATGTGCATGTAATGTAGTATGTGTATTAATACAGTCCTCTGCCACTGCTTCCTCCGATGTCCGGTGCTGCTCTGCTCCTCTTCTCAGTGACGTCACCGCAATTGTGACTAGCCGGCTCACTCTATGCTCTGTGTGTGAGCCGAAAGTTTCTTTCACAATGTAAGTTTATAGTGGCTCATTTTGCTGCTCCATAGGCTTACATTGTGGAAGCCACTTCTGGGCCATGCAGAGCAGAGTGTAACACAGAGAGTCTGCAGAGCAGTGACATCACTGAGAAGAGGATCAGAACAGAGCTACACACCGGAGAGAGCTGCAGTAGGGGAGTATATTAACACACTCACACTATAGTACATGCACATACACACATTTTTTGGACCAAAAACTTAGTGAAAGTGCTTCTTTAAAGGGGTTGGCCACTTTTTCTTGTTAACGCAACTTTCATCACATACTGCTAAGCACTTCTGTCCATACAATAACTGCTGGTGGAAGAGTGTGTGACCAGGTTAGTCCATCTGTCTCCTTCAACTGTAAAACACCTCACATGGGAAAGCAGATTTTCTGTTGGCGGAGGCTGATGGACATAACTGGTGACATGTGCCTCCGTCAGTCACCATTGTATGGACAGTACAGCTGTGGAGCACAAAAGGCTGCACAAATGAGAGTCACAATAAACTGAATGCAGCAAATATGTCAGAAAACTACAACAAGCAGCCCAGCAAGTGATACATCGCTGGAATCAGGGTCTCTTCCTCTGCATTTGTAAACCCATGTGTATATAAACAAGTAAATCAGTAAACAATACATATTAAATATTTTATGTGTTTTTCTTTTAGGTGTGAAAACTGTGGAGCTGTCTTCCACAGTGATTGCAAAGTGAAAACTGTCCCGTGCCCTCGGTGTGTGCGCAAGGAATTGCAGAAGAAGCAGAAGTCATTCTGGAAAAGGCTGAATGTGGATGACAGCTGGGATGAGTCCTGTAGTATGTTCGAGCTGTCTTACCAGGGCACATGACCACACTCTGAGCGCAGCTACAAACTTTGCTTTCTCTCCCTGGCTGCTGCGTCCCTGTTAGAAATTCTATCCGGATTAATAGTTGGTACCTACTAACCTGTCATAGGATTCCTCTACTAACAGATCCATAGCATTGCCATTATACTATGTTCATTAGCTGCCTGCTCCATAGCACCTTACCTAGAGCCTCCCCGATCCTACTGCATGCAGATGCCTTATGTAGAAAGTTTAAGCTCGATAGCGGGAAAGGGAATTATTTCTAATAAGCAAGTCCGCTAACTAGGTTGTGGTCATTTTGGAACACAGAAGCCCTTATATGTCTATATGTAGCATGGAAAGGGGCAGTTTGGTGTTTCAGGTTGGTTCCATTACTGATTCCTTGTAGGCTCTTTGTGCACATCTTAATGCAACTTCACGTTGTCTGGAGCTGACGTTATTTGTTTTATTTATCTGGGATTGACATCTTAATATGAAAACTGATATCAAATACATGCAAGGCCATGAAAAGTGCTTCTTGTAATTACTTTGGTATTGTTACTTATCTCCTAAAGAATGATCTGGAAATATATTTAGGGATAATTTTATTTAAGCTGCAGTCATTAGGACGACTGTATTTATTTATTCTTCTAGCAGAGATGTGTAAGTGTGGTCATTTCCGCTGGCGCGTATTCCATACTGCTTAACTGGCCACCGGATTCCCTTTTCCTGCTCTGTATCCCTCAAATCTGCAAAATAAAAAGCAGAATTCAATAAAAAAATGTAACCCTGCAAACTTTTCTATGAGTGTTCATTCTAAGGCTAGTACAACCTTAAGAGAAGATATTGTAACTATTTACTGCCAGGTTTCATGTTTCAGTGTATTGGATGAAAAGTCTTGCAGGTGTTCAGCAAATACTCACCTGCATTCGATTTTCTTTAAGCATCAAGGAGAAGGTACCTTCTTTCTTCAAGAACAATACATTGCTGCATTACTTTTTTATTTTTAGTAAGCTTTGAATGCATTACTAATTGAGTCACAGACTGGTGCAGAGAAAGAATGGGCCCGGTCTGTAAGGACTTACAATCTACAATGGAAGGGCGAAGAATTAAGGAGGGAAGGAGAGGTTCTGCTCATAGGGTAGTCTAGTGGTAGCAATGTAATTGTAGTGGCGGGACTCTTATTTTTTTCGTATGTGCCTAAGAACTTACAGGCAAGTAGTTGCTAACTACTTGCCTGTTTTGCCAAGAGTCGATCTATGCCAGCCCAGAGTGGTTTTGGACCGCCCCTTGCTGGTGATTCAGTGGCTTCCGCTGACATCACGTCAGCAGAGCTGCTTCTTCTCTTCCACTCTGCTTTATTGATTGGGCGTCACTGCTAATGTCATGCAAATTGACAAACAACTCCTCGCTGCTCATGCCAACATGATGTTGGCAGTCACACCTCGTCGGCAGAGCAGCCCAGAAGATGAAGAGCTGCTCTGTTGACGTGAGCAGCAGAACCATCTGCAGGAGCGGTCTGTGATCACTCTGAGTTGGCACCAAACACAACAGGCAGATAGTTAGCAACTATCTGCCTATCATTTCTTATCCCCATGAGAAAAAAATTAAAATACTCCAGGATAACTACTTTAAGATTATATTGCCGATACATAGATATACAGTGGCATGTAAAAGTTTAGGCACTCTTGGTCAAAATTACTGTTATTGTGAACAGTTAAGCAAAATGAGATGATCACTAAAATGAGATGATCACTAAAAGTTAAAGATGACACATTTCCATTGTATTTTAGGCACAAAAAATATATTGTCATTTTTGCATTTTAAACATTACAAAAAAAAGACAGATGCAAAAGTTTGGGCACTCCTAGAGATTTGACTGCTCTGATAACTTTGACCAAAGTTTCAGACCTTAATAAACCTGTTAGGGTTATGGCTTGTTCACTATGATCGTTAGGAAAGGCCAGGTGATGCGAATTTCCCAGATTTATAAAACCCAGCCTCCTCTAACCTTGTGCCAAAAAACAGCAACCATGGGTTCTTCTAAGTAGCTGCCTAGCACTCTGAAAATGAAAATGGTGGAGGCCCACAAAGCTGGATAAAGCTATAAGACGATAGCAAAGCATTTTCAAGTTGCCATTTCCTCAGTTTAAAATGCAGTTAAGAAATGGCAGTTAACAGGAACAGTGGCGGTCAAGATAAGGTCGGAAGACCATGCAAAATTTCAGTGAGAGCTACTCCTGGGTTGCTAGAAAGGCAAATCAGAACCCCCAGTTGACTGCAAAAGACCTTCAGAAAGATTTAGCAGACTCTGGAGTTATGGTACATTGTTCTACTGTTCAGAGACACCTGCTTAAATATGGCCTTCATGAAAGAGTCATCAAAAGAAAGCTTCTACTGCGTCCTAACCATAAAATTCAGCATCAAAAGTATGCAAAGGAATATATGAAAAAGCCTGATGCATTTTGAAAACAAGTCCTGTGGACCGTTGAGGTTAAAATAGAACTCATTGGCCATAATAATCAAAACTATGTGTGGAGAAAAAAGTGCACAGAATGTCCGGAAAAGAACATCTCACCAACCATTAAGCATGGAGGTGGATCAATCATTCTTTGAAGTTATGTTGCAGCCAATGGCATGGAGAACATTTCACAGGTAGAGAGAAGAATGGATTCAATGAAATTTCAACAAAATCTTGATGCAAACATAACACCATCTGTAAAAAAGCTGAAGTTGAAAAGAGGATGGCTTCTGCAAATGGATAATGATCCTAAACACACGTCAAAATCCACAATAGACTAACTCCAAAGTTGCAAGATGAAGGTTTTACAATGGCCCTCACAGTCCCCTGATCTGAACATCATTGAAAATCTGTAGCTAGACCTCAAAATAGCAGAGGATGCAACTTGACCCAGTAATCTCACAGAACTGAAAGAATTTTTCATGGATGAATGGATGAAAATCCCTCATACAAGAACTGAAAGACTCTTGTCTGGCTACAAAAAACATTTACAAACTGTGATACTTGCAAAAGGGGGTGCTACTAGATACTAACCATTCAGGGTGCCCAAAATTTTGCATTGGCCCATTTTCCTTCTTGTAATTAGTAAAATGTAAAAAATAATATAAACAGTGGGTTCGTAAAGTATTCAGACCCCTTTAAATTTTTCACTCTTTGTTACATTGCAGCCATTTGGTAAATTCAAAAAAGTGCATTTTTTTCTCATTAATGTACACTCTGCACCCCATCTTTACTGAAAAAAACAGAAACGTAGACATTTTTGCAAATTTACTAAAAAAGAAAAACTGAAATAGCACATGGTCATAAGTATTCAGACCCTTTGCTCAGTATTGAGTAGAAGCACCCTTTTGAGCTAGTACAGCCATAATTATTCTTGGGAATGATGCAACAAGTTTTTCACACCTGGATTTGGGGAACCTCTGGCCATTCTTTTTTGCAGATCCTCTCCAGTTCTGTCAAGTTGGATGGTGAATGTTGGTGAACAGCCATTTTCAGGTCTCTCCAGAGATGCTCAATTATGTTTAGATCAGGGCTTTGGCTGGACCAGTCAAGAATGGTCACAGAGTTGTTCTGAAGCCACTCCTTTGTTATTTTAGCTGTGTGCTTAGGGTAATTGTCTTGTTGGAAGTTGAACCTTTTTCCAAGTCTGAAGTCTAGGGCATTCATCAGGGATATCTCTGTACTTGGCCACATTCTGTTTTTTTTCAGTAAAGATGGGGTGCAGAGTGTACATTAATGAGAAAAAAATGAACTTTTTTGAGTTTACAAAATGGCTGCAATGAAACAAAGAGTGAAAAATATAAAGGGGTCTGAATACTTTCCGTACCCACCGTATATACTTACTTAACCCTTGGATTCTGATAAATCTGCCAATACAGTCAGTGTACCAACATGGGTGGAGCAATGTGGTGATGTCATTGTGCCACCTGAGCAGGGACTCTGACATACTGTGTGCACCCCTACTGTTCTGTAGCCTAAAGCGATTTGCGGACTACAAAACAGAGAGGAGATCAAGACTATGGTCTAACTCAGAGTTTAACTGTATTTCCATGCTATAAAAGCCAATAGGTTTATGGCGGTGGTCGTTCAGCGTGAGCCCCACTGTGTGCCCATGGCAATTGCCCCTTCTCCCCCAGTACCTTCCCAAATCGTTGTATTAAACAACTCCTCTCTTCTGAATTCTGCTGACCCATGCTAGATTCTAGTAAGGAGCTTTAATTTAGAAATCCAGCTGTAAATTGGTGTTGATGCAAGATTGAAGCCGAGGACAAATTACCTTAAATTTGTGGCGTTTGGTTGTTATTACGTTAAACTATAGTTTATTGAATTTTTTTGTTGAGGGGGGATGTACAAGTTTATATTACAAATCCAATTCCAAAACAGTTGAGATACTGTGTAAAATGTACAGAAAACAAGAATACAATGATTGTTTTGGGGAATCTCAGCCATATTTTCACGATATCGTTGCAGGATTTCTCGGGGAAAGGGGCTCCTTCCCTAACATTCATGCTAGAGGGCACCCTAGTCTATGCCTGTCCCACAGATTATTCTGGAAGGTGGAGACAATGCGGTCACATGCCTCGCAATGCTTCTGACTTACCCTTATCTATTCCTTCACCCACCCAGGATGGTGTGAGGCTGAAGCGTATAGGATTTCACTAACCATACAGATAAGGGAAGACAAACAGGGATAAATGAAAACTGCAATCATACAAAATACACTCACCAAACAACAGAATGGAACACAGGAGAGGGTATAGTTGGCGAAACCAAATTAAGAAGGATGAGTATGAACACGCAAACAAACTCCACGCAGAAATCGCCAGAATAACTCTCCAAATGCCAACTTCAAACACTGAACAACTCCTCCAATTCCAAACCAGGCAGAATGAACTATCACTGGTAATTCCCAAATGCCTGTGGCAAGAATGTACACCAGAGGGGAGTGTCTAACACAGAACAGCTGAGAAAATCCAAGATGGAGATAAACTAAATTGATTAACCCTTGCAATGCCAGAGCAAAGAAAGCCTGCACTGTTTAGTGTGATGGTGAAGCAGTTCTAACCAGTGCAGGAGTTTGGGTAGCCAGACGCCGCAATATTCTGGCCCCTCTCGGTCTCTGTATCCCTGTGACACATTTTATTCACATATTCACAACAAAACATAGATCACAGATCAGAAGTTGAAGGTTACACATTTTTTCATTTTCATTTGAAAAAATAATTTAGAAATTGATGTCAGCAACATATCTCAAAAAGTTAGAGCATTCTTCTGTTTTAATAATGAATACAGTTGTGTGAAAGTGTTTGCCCTTTCCTGATTTCCTTTTCTTTTGCTTGTTTGTCACACTTAAATGTTTCAGATCACCAAACAAATTTAAATATTAGTAGTGATGAGCGAGAATGCTCGTTACTCGAATCTTCTGAGCATGCTAGGTTGTTTTCCGAGTATTTTGGGTGTGCTCGGAGATTTAGTGTGTGTCGCCGCAGCTGCATGATTTGTGGCTGACAGACAGCCTGAATACATGTGGGGATTACCTAACAAACAGGCAATCCCCACATGTATTCAGGCTGTCTAGCAGCCAAAAATCATGCAGCTTGCGGCAACACACACTAATTCTCCGAGCACGCCCAAAATAGTTGGAGAACATGCGAGCTTGCTCGAAAAACTCGAGTAACGAGCATTCTCTCTCATCACTAAATATTAGTCAAAGATAACACAAGTAAACACAAAATTCAGTTTTTAAATGAAGGTCTTTATTAAGGGAAAAAGAAATCTAAATTTACAGGTTAAAACATAAATTAACTGTGATTTATTTCATCTTTGGGAAGCTGAGTTCAAATTCCCTAGCCACACCAGTGACTGATTACTGCTACACCTGTAGTCAAAAAATCACTTAAATAGGACCTGCCTGATAAAGTGAAGTAAACTAAAAGATCTTCAAAAGTTAGACATCATGCCAAAGAAATTCTGGAGCAAAAGAGAAACAATGTTTCTCTTTTATTGCAGATAAGTTCATGAAATTTCTTTCCTCTTAAATATTATATCCAATGTTCAATAGTGGTATTGTTGAAACGAGTCCATATTTAGGACTACAATAACCCAGCCACCAGGTGTCAGACAATGTAAAGTTATTGATTGGATTCATTGAGTGCGTGGAACAAAGTGCATACAAGTCGCCAACTCTCTGCTGAACAAATAAATGCACATCTTCAATCTCCGTCTAGCATTAACATCAGTACAGCAGCCATGCTGGATTTTTGTATTTTAATATTTGCCTTAATAAAAGGATGATTTTTACATTATCTCCGGAGCTGGATTTTCTTCTCTTCATGTATTGGGAGATTTATGACATGGGTTCCATGGCTGAGCTGGTTAGTACAAGTCATATACAGCCAAGCACCATGCCAGGAATACGATGTAGAAGACATAACCACTGGACTCTGGAGCTGTAGAAATGTGTTCTGTGGAATGATAATTAACACTTCTCTGTCCGGAAATCTGGTGAATGAGGCTGGATTTGGCAAATGCCAGGAAAACATCACCGGTCTGGCTGCATTATGCTAACTGTAAAGTTTGAGGGAGGAGGGATAATGCTATTTGATTGGCTTAGGTCAATTAGTTCCAGTGAAGATAAATCTTAAATCTTCAAGAAACCAAGTGTTAGGGATCGAGTTCCCGCTACTGCACAAGGGGAATTTCGAACCAGTCCCGCTGCGGTCCTCCATCCATCTCCGGCCGCAGTGGAGCCAGCTCAGCGGAGACGTCGGTCCCAGCGTCTCGCTCGGTCTAATACTGTGCAGAGGCTTGTTGCTGCCTCTTCTGGTTCCTCTATTATAACCAGTGCTGGAGCAGGCAGTCCTGGGACAAAGTCCTCGCTTTCTCCATCTGAGCATGCCCAGGGCAAGATCTCCCATTGTAGATCAGGGGTCACATGCTCGGTTACAGCAGCGACTCCCATTGGTCCGCCAGGAAGGTCCTGAAACTGCTTGTGTTCTGGAACAGTTTCTCATTGGTCCTTTTCTGGAAGGTCCTGTAGCTGCTACTATAAAAGGTGCACATGACCGCACGGCCATGCGCTAGTATCAATTGTGTTATGTGCTTTGCGCCAGTGTGATCATGCACACATGCGGTTAGGGCTCGACTGAAATAAGCCCCTAGAATACCGGCACCTCCGGTGAGGAGATTTGTAAGCACGTGTTCAGGGCTTGGCTGAAATAGCCTCTAGAATACCAGCTACTCCGGTGAGGAGTTGCTTGTTTGCGTTGCTGACTGCATTGACCACGGACTGCTATCTGCACAGCAGCTATCTGTGTACTCCTGTGGTGTTAACAGGACACAGTCTCTATCTCAGCGTGTATGTTAGCGACTCTGTGGTGTAACAGAGTTCGCTCATACCGCCTTATAGTGCCACAGCGTTTATGTTTGCAACTCTAAAGTAACAGCTCGCTTATACCGCCATATCCTGTCATCTTACTAGCAGCAGGCTCTGCCTGCACGGTGGACCCCGGGCTGCGAACGCACCCATTATTTATATTTATTTTGTGCATTCCGCAGACCCTAACATAATACTAGCGCCAGGGTCTGGCTAGTAAAATGGCAGACGACCAGCGTCTACAGCGGTACATCCAGCAGCTGGAGGGTAGGTTGGTGGCTCTGGAGCGCACAACCTTAGCTGTGGATGTTACCGCTGTCACTGTTCAGGCTGCTAGCGTGGCTGCAGCCAGTTTGTCCTCTGCCACCCCTGCTCCGACTTTATCCCGTCTCCCGCTTCCAGACAAGTTTGCTGGTGACAGCAAGCAATGTCGGGGATTCGTGATCAGTGCTCCATTCATCTTGAGCTTCTGGCTGCACGTTTTCCCATGGAAGGTGAAGGTGGGTTTTGTCTTATCCCTCCTGTCAGGCAGGCGTTGGAGTGGGCAACGCCGCTGTGGGAGCACGACGATCGTGTGGTGCAGAGTGCTCCTTTCTTCCTGGATGCTCTGAGACAGGCTTCTTAGGACCTCGTGTCACCCACGATACGGCGCTCCAACTGCTGGCAATATCACAGGGTTCATCCATGGTCAGCCAGTTCGCCGTCCAATTTCGGACTCTTGCCTCTGAGAGTGGCCGGATAAAGTCCTCATTCCGGTGTACTGGAGAGGACTGGCGGACCATGTGAAGGATGCCTTGGCCACCAGGGAGATTCCCGCCACACTGGAGGAGCTCATTTCCATTATCTACCCGCATTGATCTCCGTTTTAACGAGCGGAGGTTAGAGCGGACCCAGTGCAGGCAGAGGTTTCGGTTGGCTCCCACCTTCGCCAAACCTCTGGAATCTTCCGTTCAGGGTCCGACTCCCCCGAAGCCATGGAGGTTTCTCGAGCGGGACCTAAGTCCCGGACCGCTCGAGTACCGGTGGTCTGTAATTTTTGCCAACAGCAGGACACTCTGCTAACAGATGTCCACAGCGATCGGAGAGGCGATCGCGTCTAGTGACCCTGGGAGGAGGCTCACTAGAGACAGCGGCATTTTCCTCCAAGATGACACTTAAAGGGACAATCACTGTAGGCATTCCACTCTCACGGTCGAGCTTTGTGTGGACTCGGGAGCAGAGGGGAACTTCATGTCCTCTAACTTTGCTCGACGTCACGCAATACCTCTGGTGGCGCTCGACAAATCAGTGACTGTCCGGGTAGTGAATGGGTCGACATTGCCCTCACAAATTACACACCAGACTGTTCCTCTTGCATTGTTTGTATCCCCTTCCCATCAGGAGATTATTTCCCTCTCGTCCTTCCCGAGGGAATAGACGAGATCCTACTAGGAATACCTTGGCTCCGTTTCCACTCCCCACATATAGAGTGGACTTCGGGTAGGATACTGGGTTGGAGTGATGCATGTAGAGGCAGATGTGTCAGGAGATGCGTTCAGGTTACCACTACTGAGTTACCCGCAGATCTTACTCCACTTCCCAAGTGCTATTGGTCATATGCAGACGTGTTCTCCAAGAAGGCTGCGGAGACTCTTCCGCCTCATCGCCCTATGACTGTCCTATCGACCTCTTGCTGGATGCAGAACCTCCTCGGGGAAGGGTCTATCCCATCTCTCTTCCTGAGACGGAGGCTATGTCACAATATATTCAGGAGAATCTGGCAAGAGGGTTCATTAGGAAGTCTGTGTCACCGGCAGGGGCGGGATTCTTCTTCGTGCAGAAGAAGAACGGAGAATTACTCCGTGCATTGATTACAGGGGTCTTAACGCCATCACGTTAAGAACAAGTACCCGTTGCCCTGATTTCTGAGCTCTTTGATAGGCTCGGGGGAGCAAGGGTATTTACTAAACTAGATCTGCGCGGTGCTTATAACCTGATTCGCATCCGTGAGGGGGACGAATGGAAGACGGCTTTTAATACCAGGGATGGGCATTACGAATATCTGGTGATGCCCTTTGGCTCTGTAATCCCCAGCCGTTTTCCGAGACTTTGTCAATGACATCTTCCGGGATATGCTCTCCACCTCGGTCGTAGTCTATCTGGATGATATTACTCATCTTCTCTCCAGATATTGACTCCCACCGGAGAGATGTCTGCAGAGTCTTCGACCTCTTACGGGCAAATTCCTTTATGCTAAGTTAGAGAAATGTATGTTGAACTGGAGTCTTTACCTTTCCTGGGCTATATCACTCCACCCAGGGATTGGCTATGGATCCTGCCAAACTACAGGCTGTGATGGACTGGCAAGAACCCCACTCTCTTAAAGCGGTGCAGGCTTTATTGGGTTCATTAACTACTATCGCCAGTTCATTCCCATTTCTCTACCTTGGTAGCTCCCTTGGTAGCCCTCACCAAGAAGGGAGCAAATCCCAAATTGTGGTCGGAAGAGGTCTCCAAGGCTTTCACTTCTATTAAGTCTCATTTTGCTAGCGCTCCATCCTACATGCCCCGATGTTGATAAGCCATTTTTATTGGAGGTGGATGCCTCATCCGTTGGTGCTGGAGCAGTCCTCTTCCAAAAGGATGCTCAAGGTCGGAAACCTCCTTCTTCTTCTTCTTAAGACCTTCACATCAGCGGAGAGTATTTATTCCATCGGGATAGGGAGTTGCTAGCAATGAAGTTGGCCTTCTCTGAGTGGAGACATCTGTTGAGGGGCTCGCTTTCCCTTCCAAGTCTTCACCGACCACAAGAATTTGTGTATCTTCAGACAGCCCAGCGGCTTAATTCTCGCCAGGCCAGATGGTCCTTGTTCTTCTCCCGGTTTCATTTCACCCTCCATTTTCTCTCGGGAGAGAAGACATTCGTGCCGACGCTCTCTCTCGCTCTGTGGTGTCCTCTGAGGAGGAGGAGGAGCCTCGGCTTATTGTCCCCACAGAGAGCCTGAGAACAGTGGCCCCGGTTTCGTTAGAGTCTGTGCCTCCGGGCAAGACTTTTGTGCCTACCAATTTGCGACCGGAGGTACTCTCTTGGGCACATTCGTCCAGGGTGGGTGGACACTTTGGGGCAAAGAGGACATCTAGTTGCTGGCGAGGACATACTGGGGGCCGCATATGGTCCGTGACGTTGGGGACTATGTTCGGGCGTGTGTCTCCTGTGCCAAGAATAAGTCCCCTCGACAACGGCCAGCTGGGTTACTTTACCCTTTGCCGGTGGCAGACAGGCCCTGGGAGATGGTCGGGATGGACTTTGTGGTGGGCTTACCCAAGTCTCGGGGCTGCAACCATCATTTGGGTAATCACCGACCATTTTTCCAAAATGATGCACCTGGTGCCGACTACCACGGTTACCTTCTGCACGGGCTCTGGCAGCGTTGTTCGTTAGGCACATCTTCCGTCTACACGGCATGCCGGACAAAATTGTCAGTGACGAGGCCCCCAGTTTGCGTCTCGGTTCTGGAGAGAGCTTTGTCGTCTACTCAGTATTGAGTTAAATCTCTCTTCAGCATACCATCCCGAGACGAATGGGTTGGTAGAGAGGGCCAACCAGACCTTGGTCACCTATCTACGACATTTTGTCTCAGCCAGGCAGGATGACTGGGCATCCTTGCTACCGTGGGCTGAGTTTGCACTAAACAATGCTGTGGCTGACTCCACCGGACAGACTCCATTCCTCCTAAACTACGGTCAGCATCCACGGTTCCGGTGCCCATGCCCGTGTCTTCCGCCGACTCCAGGGTGGCAGACTGGACTGTGGAGGCACGAGACATTTGGGACCGTACCCAGGATGCCATTCAGGCGTTCAAGGAGAGGATGAGGTCCTCCACCGACGCACATCAGCTCTCCGCCCTGACATTTGCTCCTGAGGACTTGGTGTGGCTCTCCTCACGTAACATTAGGCTGCGAATTGAGCCCACTAAGTTGGCACCCCGCTACCTGGGTCCTTTCAAAGTCCTCGAGCAGGTTAACCCTGTGGTATACCGTTTGGCTCTTCCACCACGCCTGGGTATCTCTGACACCTTTCATGTATCCCTCCTGAAACCCGTGCTCATGTCCCAGTTTTCCAAGTCATCTGCTGTGACATCGGGTTCGTCTACGGATGACCATGAGGTGAACGCCATCGTAGGGTGTAAGGTGGTACGGGGCAAAAGATTTTATTTGGTGGACTGGAGGGGTTATGGACCTGAGGATAGGTCCTGGGAGCCTGCCGAGCACATTCACACTCCACAGCTCATCGCTGCCTTTGAACGCAGCGAGGCTCAAAGAAGGGGGGTCCTAGGAGGGTGGGTAATGTTAGGGATCGAGTTCCAGCTGCTGCACAAGGGGAATCTCGAACCAGTCCCACTGCGATCCCTCATCCATCTCCGGCCGCAGTGGAGCCAGCTCAGCGGAGACGTCGGTCCCAGCGTCTCGCTCGGTCTAATACTGTGCAGAGGCTTGTTGCTGCCTCTTCTGGTTCCTCTATTATAACCAGTGCTGGAGCAGGCAGTTCTGGGACAAAGTCCTCGCTTTCTCCATCTGAGCATGTCCAGGGCAAAATCTCCCATTGGAGATCAGGGGTCACATGCTCGGTTACAGCAGCGACTCCCATTGGTCCGCCAGGAAGGTCCTGAAACTGCTTGTGTTCTGGAACAGTTTCTCATTGGTCCTTTTCTGGAAGGTCCTGTAGCTGCTACTATAAAAGGTGCGCATGACTGCACGGCCACACGCTAGTATCAATTGTGTTATGTGCTTTGCGCCAGTGTGATCATGCACACATGCGGTTAGGGTTCGGCTGAAATAAGCCCCTAGAATACCGGCACCTCCGGTGAGGAGATTTGTATGCACGTGTTCAGGGCTTGGCTGAAATAGCCTCTAGAATAACGGCTACTCCGGTGAGGAGTTGCTTGCTGACTGCATGACCATGGACTGCTATCCGCACAGCAGTTATCTGTGTACTCCTGTGGTGTTAACAGGACACAGTCTCTATCTCTGCGTGTATGTCAGCGACTCTGTGGTGTAACAGAGTTCGCTTATACCGCCATATAGTGCCACAGCGTCTATGTTTGCAACTCTGAAGTAACAGAGCTCGCTTATACCGCCTTATCCTGTCATCTTACTAGCAGCAGGCTCTGCCTGCACGGTGGACCCCGGGCTGCGAACGCACCCATTATTTATATTTATTTGTTACGTTCCGCAGACCCTAATACCAAAATATTTGAACAAATGCATGCTTTCAACTTTGGGCGGACAGTTTGAGGAAGGCACTTTTCTTGTGACCTGGCACTATTGTGTTGAAAAATGGCTTTTTGGACACTTTTTTTGCAGCAAAATTTACTTATATTTGGAACTTTTCATAAATGCCTCCACTTTGACTAAAGTTCCAGTTTCAGATATTGAAATATAGCCCTAAAGCACAATGCTACCTCCACCATGCTTCACTGTAGATATGGTGTTCTTTTAGTGATAGCCAGTGTTGGCTTTGTATCAAACATACAGTGGGGAAAATAGGTATTTCATACGCTGCCGATTTTGCAAGTTTTCCCACCTACAAAGAATGGAGAGGTCTGCAATTTTTAAACCCACAAA
Source organism: Oophaga sylvatica (assembly GCA_033576555.1). Lineage (NCBI taxonomy): Eukaryota > Metazoa > Chordata > Amphibia > Anura > Dendrobatidae > Oophaga > Oophaga sylvatica. The sequence goes on from JARQOD010000007.1 coordinate 15,110,944, forward strand.
ATAACATTTTTTCTATTGTCCAAGACCTTGAAGTTCTACGTGGCAAGAGGGTTTGTTGAACGATTTGATTAAGGTCCAGCTGTTGATTTCTGAAACTGAACCATACAGTGAGTAGTATTCTTAATATCCTTTATTTTCTACTACTTATACAGAACTTTAACAAATAAAAAAAATCGATGTTTCAAACATATTCCTATTTAAAAGTGTATATATTTCACATGTGCGTCCAGTTAGGCTAGTAAGAGTAAACCAGATTTATTTGTACTGATTTTACAATGGGGGGAGGCGCCGTTTTGCAGTTCGCCTCAGGCAGCAGAGAGGCTAGGTTCACCCCTGACCGCGCGTACATACATGCTTGGCATCATTAAGATATTCTGCTTTCCAATTGCAATCCAATGATGTCCCAGATGTGCTTGATGGTAAACAAGTACAGAGATGCAGCATGCCATGGCAGCACATTTAGCCCATGAAGGCTAGTCATAGTAGCATGATCAACATGCAGCCTGGCATTAGCATATTGAATGAAAAATGGTTCTTTAGACACTTAAGAAATGACCATACCACTGGTTCCACAACCAAATCTATGTAAAGCCGAACTGTTATGTACATGGAATGAGGACTAGAGGGGTTCAGCTATTATGTATTATGCCACACCATAATCCTGGGAGTAGGACCCGTGTGATGTTCCATCGTAAAGAAATTGCGATTATCAATTTGCTCAGTGCAACCTGCTTTATATTATGCAACCTCATTTATGGTGGTGTAATGATCATGGTTGTAGAGGTCACGACACCAGGCCCATCGACACCAGAGCAAACTTTAATTGAATGTGCCAATCTGAGACACAGTAAATGGTGATAAAACACAGTAGTGTGACAATAAATGGCTTCACCCAACCACTAACCATGAGTGGAGAAAAAGTTTTGGTGTTAGCTTTCCTTGGGCCCCAACATAGCGATTCCACCACCCAGCCTGTTACAGTGTATGTATAAGGAAGCTGTGTACTGACTACTATTTATATTGAGATTTGCTAACTCTGAACACAAACACATTCCCAATTATAAGAGGGTGTTCACACTTATGCAACCACATTATTTTAGTTCTATTATTTTTCTCCTGAAAATGATTTCAGTTAGTTTCTCCATGGATTTGTACAGAATATGGGTGACATTAAAGGTGGAAAATGTTCTTAAATTTTCCTCATGTAATTTTTTTTACATGACAAAACCTGGCATTTTAACAGGGATGTGTAGACTTTTCATATCCACTGTATATATTGCACACACATTGTATCATATACGTATGCATATGTTTATGCACACTAATATTTTAATATATTTGTATATTAGCATATTGTACATTAGCACATTTGTTATATGTATATGTATATAAATATACACATATATAAACATTTTTATAATGTATGTAGAGGAGTTGAGGGAAGAGAAGCACTGACAGTTCTTTACTACAGTAACACATAATTATATGACATAAAAATGGCCATTACCCATTTTTGCAGGGAAACAAATGGTTATTATACATACTTTCCCTATATTTTGTGGGTTTAAAAGTCTAAAATAAGGAATGCGATACAAAAATAACTCTCGAAAATGATGTGGGCTATATGATTTTACCATAAAATATGTTTTTCTTGCTTCAGAATCATGACTCAGCAGTCCTACCACCCTTAATGAATGGGTGAAGGTTTTGGGCATTATACTTTGGCAGAAGGTTTGCTTGGTCTCATTTTAAACCTTTTTTTATTTTTTACTTATAAAGGGATGGGGAACACAAACAGCTGATGTGCTTTAAAGAATAATAAAATCACATGAAGTGCGGGTTCACACAAGTAATATTTTCAAATTGTTTTCCTTATTTCATATAAAGTGTACAGATAATTAACTAGTGAACATACAATACGAATTCTATAGTGATATATATATCTATATAATTACCTTGTAATGTTTTCATTTCCTGTTCTGTCCAGATGTCACCATATCCCAGAATTCCAAGTGGAGGAAGTTCACCGACAGCCATATTGGGACACCCAAGTGATGGGTGCCTCAATATGGAAACTGCCAACTGCTGCTGGTACCAACCTTTTGCGCTGTACCATCAGCAGAACACCGTCGCACCACACACACACTATACGCCGTACGCACCACACACACACACACTCTCACACACTCACACACTCAGACTCACACTCACTCTCTCATACTCAAACACTCAGACTCACACACACACTCTCACTCACACTCAGACTCACACACTCTTACACTCACACACACACTCACACTTTCACTCACACACTCAGACACACTCATTCTTACTCTCACACTCAGACTCACACTCACAGTCACACACTCAGACTCACACACTCATACTCACACTCTCACACACGCACTCACACAGCCTCTTGTGCGGCTCCACCAGCGGAACACCGTCGCACTGCGCCTGCGCAAATTCCCCGCAGATGCACGACTTGTCTACAGGCAGAGGAAGCCGGTCACATTAAAGGGGTTTTCCCACGAACAAAAGTTCAGTTTAAAAATTGTCTGTGTCTGACCGTGTACGGAGCATACCACATCTCCTGGGCAGGGGAGGAAGCAAAGGACAATACTGACATTACAGCAGGGGATCACAGAGGATTCATTTTGAGAGGTAAAATATTTTACTGACTTTTTAAACAATATTTTCCTCAAAAAATGTATCCTCTGCGATCTCCTGCTGTAATGTCAGCATTGTCTTTTGCTTCCTCCCCTGCCCAGGAGCTGTGGTATGTTCTGTACATGGTCAGACACAGGGGTGAGAAAGACAGAGCACAGGGGGAGACAGCTAAAATGGGACAGCACATGAGTGGAGAACACAGCACAGGAAGGAGAGAGACAGCCGACAAGTGAGATAGCAATGGGGTAGACAGGTCAAAGAACAGAGCACTGACTGGAGAAGTCAGCACATGGGGAAAGAGAGAGTGGATAGGTGGGTGAGCACATGGGGGGGAGAGATTCCCAATGCTGCAAAGCCTGCCCCCATTGTCATGGAAATATATATGTATTCCATATATTCAAAGTATATTCACATATATGTATTCACAGTTCACAGTTAGATAGATCTCACTTGCTAAAAAACCTTGTGCTCACATATTTCTAGGCCAGATATAATCAGTCGTTTTAAAGAAATCTGGCCTTCATAAGACCTTCGTAAAGGAACAAATGCATGAAGTACAAAATGTCCTATTAGATATCTGTTGTTTACATTATAGTTATGCAAGGCAACTAGGTCACAAGAATATAAACAATAATTCTGCAACTTCAGCTCTTTTAATCATGATTATCATAATTATCATATTTACACTAGAACAGCCAATAATCTAGCAGCTTTTAATTGTATGTTAATTGACTAACCAGCCCCTTTTTGTAAACGTATAAAACCTTGAATGAATAATAAATGTATGTCTTTGACGAACTGTTATACTGACACTTTCGTGTGGACAGTCCTCATTTCGTTCTGAGCGCTCAAAAAGACATTATATAGAGATTTGGACATGGCAAGCAGCAAACACAGGATATTTTTATCCTAATTAAATTTCCATATCAGTTGGCGCCTGCACGCGGGGCATTGGACGAAACGCACGAGGACTCGGCCGACCGGAGAGACGGGGGTGTTGGCCCTGGCCTTGGCACACGGGACGGAGACTGCAGCTCCATCAGTAAGGTAAGAAAACTTTGTCATCTTACCTGAATGTTCCCTGTGCCTAGTCCTAGCCTACACTTCCAGCCGGTCGGACGTGGTCATCACCGCATTCCCAGGTTGTGTAAAAAGTCCATACCCTTATCCAAAAGCCCTGGGATATAAGCCGAGTTGGTTGCTGCTGTGCTGTATATGTTTCATGTTTTATGTGATCCGGGAGAAAGTTGGAACGGTGACTGTGTTTTTGCTTGCTGATCTCTGGGGCTGTATAGCAAAAGACAATTGCTGCATAAGTTCCCGCAGTAAACTTTCACGCACCGGGAGGCCATCCCAGTCAAATCAGACGTGAAGGGCGGGAGCTTTGTTTTGGATAAGTCCACGCAGATATTCTTCACACATTGGAGGGAGGTTATCCCAAAAAATCCAGTTGTGGAAGCGAGGGCTTTGTTCGGTTAAGTTTCTGCAGTAAACTTTCACGCACTGGGAGGCCATCCCAGTCAAATCAGACGTGAAGGGCAGAAGCTTTGTTTGGGTAAGTTCTCACAATAATTGTCCACGCACCGGGAGGCCATCCCAGTCAAATCAGACGTGGATAGTGAGAATTTTGATGAAGGCTATTGCAGATTACTGTGACCGGCGCACCAGCCAGGGCGTACGATACAGAGCGATAGAACCTTGAGCTTCACCGCGCTCAGTGCAATTGGTGAGTTATCAGTTACCAGAGCAGCTTGTATGTGTCACAGATCATCAAAAGAGGGATTCGTATTCTCCCGGGTGTCTGTCTCATTGTCTGTATCAGGTACTGTCGTTTTAAATCACATCTCCGTGCGCTCTGTCAGTAACTCATTCAGAGCAGTGTGCTGGCTGCAGCAGCGAGAAAACCCCTTTGACCCCCCCCTCCTCTGCTAATCACGTTATCAGGCATTCTGTTTCTTGGCTTTGATTTTTATTTTTTTAAGCTCGTTTTTTGGCTACAGGTTTTAACGTGAGAATTATCAGGCATTCAGACTGAACTATATTCATTTTTTGCTATTCTGAGGAATAATAATTTTTTTTTTTTTTACGTGATTTCAGTGTCTATAGAGACAGCAAGCAGAGATATAAGGAAGGGAGGGGGGAAGCAGCCAGCTGACATTCCAGAGATTTTTAATTAGCTGTTTTAGTAACAAGGGTTGTTTTTCAGAGTTTTATGATTAATACGGTTTTTCTTTTCTCCCCTTTTTGGTGAATTTATTTTTTTTTTTTTTTGTTTTCTTTTTCTAGAGTTTTTTACTAAATCTAACTTTTGTTTTTAAAATTTTTCTTTTAAGTACATTTTTAAATGATTTTGGAGAGATTTTTTTTTTCTCTAAGCAATTTATTTTAGAGCTTTATTTCTCCAGCCATTTTTTTTTCTACAAGCTTGCCTTAGAACAAGGTCACATAGATAAGGAGAATTACAGGCTGAGGGAGAGAGCAGACACAAACTACGCAGTGGTCTGAGTAGCCCCTCCGTCGGGCATTCGGCGAGGAAATAATTTTTTTTTTTTTTTTTTTTTAAAAATGGGGAACAAGATGGGCAAGCAGGAGAGTCTTATGCTCCCTGGAGAGAAAACTGCCCCCCAGCTGGTAGCTGAACAAGAAGGAGTAAAGTATGTAAAAAATTACAGACAGCTCATGAAAGTGTGTGAAATCCATAAGAAGGGCAGACTCCAAGCTGCGGAATGGCAGGATGTATTGAAAAATAGAAAAGGGAAGCTAGTAGATTCAAAATTGCTGACTGATGCAAATGCATGGTACAAAGTGGCAGTAAACTTGCATCGTTTAGGAAGTCCAGAAAGATATGTGAACAAGCCAGGATATGATTTTTATGTGTACAAGATAGAGAAAGATGCTAAGCCATCACCACCCCCATATGGTGAAGGGAAATATTGGACATGTTCAGTCTGTTCTCAACAGAATCCATGGTACAGGGACACTTGTGTAGCATGCGGTGCCCCCCACCTCTCCCTAGTCATTATATCAGGAGAAGAAAGTGCAAATCTCCCTACACAAAACGCTACATGTAGCCCCCAGACACAACAGTCCACAGCTAGTTCTTCACAGGGGGGTGGTATAGCTACAGGGCTGCTAGCATGGAACCATGACACTGATCCACCGCAGCCTCAGCAAGGAAGTGGGAAATCCCCATGCAGCAAGACAACTTTAAAGCCCAAATCTCACCCAGTGTATGCACCAAGTACACCATGTCACTTCTTATCTGATGAAGATGAAGATGCAACGTCACACATGCTGCCCAATACTAGGGAAGAAAACACACAAGCACCAATAGAGCAGGGACAGGTAGAGGCACCATCCTATGAGCCCTTCATCCCAAGCCAGGTGATCAGTATGCTGCCAGACCCAGGGATACACCCCATGCTATTTTGCCAAAAAATGCAGCAGATCCAGCAAACGTATACAGCAGCCTGGATTGATCTCTGGACCGAAATGGAAATAAAAGCAGGTGATGCATTCTGGTCAATTATGAGAGAACACTTCAAGCATCCAGCAGAGTTAGATGCGTATGCCTGGGAGAAAGGACCAAAGCTAATTGAGCAACTCAGAGAATGGGCCAAAAGCAGACTGACAGGACAAACTCTCAGCCTACATGTCACGAGTCAAGACAAGACAGAGTCTGTGGAGAAGTTCCATGACAGAGTGATGCAAGTGTTTCAAGATTTGGGCCTCATTACCCATGATCAGACACACAAACGGATGTTGGCACAGGCCTTTGTGCATGGACTGAGAGAACCAATCAGGAAACCACTGGTAGCAGCCAGGCCTGAGTACACGTCAATAGCAATGGATACCCTGCTCACAGTAGCAAAAAGGATTGAGTCCCGCCGGGACAGAAGGAATGTCAAGTGTTACAACTGTGGCGAGTTTGGTCATTTCCGGAACAAGTGCAGAACACTGACTTCACCCAGAAAAAGAAGGAACACAGAAAGCAGTGAAGAACCCCGTCCATAGGACAAGAGCACACCAAGTCCACAAGGAACCCCACCAGTGGGACCAATATCCTGAGAGTGGATGGCGTAGTCAGATCTTTTCTTGTGGAACTCCGCAACATCACTTATCTATCAGAATCTTCTGCTTCCTGCATGGGAATTGATGGTCAAGTCAGATATTTCCAGATTATGAAGCCCCTGAGCGTGTGGACTCAGCCAGAACACTCCATCATGTCCCAGTTTATTGTGTAAAAAACCTGCACCCTCAACCTATTGGGAGTGGACCTACTGCAGAAGCTGAAAGCGACCAGAGTGTTCCAGGAAGATGGGACCATGACACTTTCTTCACCCCTGACCCAAGAAGAAACAGGAACCTCAAACAACCACACTGCAGACCTATCACAGGAGGTGCTGGACATAGTACCAGAAAAGCCACTCCATCACCCAGAGTCAAGATGTCTCTGACCAACTGAAGGTCTAAGTGAACTCGCCTAAGAAGACGGCCTGAGAACTTTGACATTGGCCAGGATATTCAACTCAAGAAGGACTCTACTCGCTTCATGGAATGGCAACACCTCATCCAGCTCTAACGCCAGAGGTTCATCTTTTGCAAGCACCAGGAGGTGCCCCCTGCAATCTACCAGTTCACCCAGGCCCTAGACCGGAAAAAGGCCACTCAGCTCTTCAAACTTGTGCACAAATACTGACCTGAGACCGAGCTGGAGAAAAAGAAACTACTGATGGCCCGTGCTGAGAAAAGAGCAGCCGTTTAAGGAGACGTCCCAACAAGAAGACCCCTCTGAACCAGAACAGGTGCTAACACAGTAACTGTCTTGGTGGAGAACAAGAAAGCCAGCTGGTCGTCATCTCTCATGATGTGGATCCTAGTAGACGGCTTGTTTTCCCGCCAGCTCTGCACCAGCAGATGGGAGTCCCCTGCCACATACTGAAGGACAAGGCCAAACTGGGCTGCCTCGCCCATCGGAATCAATCCCAGCTTTCCACAGTGAAGAAAAAGACTGTAAACCCCACTGAGTTCAGAATGGTGCAAGGCCTGGAGGCCGCGAAAGAGGCTACGGTATTTGAAACCCCAACAGTGCTGAACCATCACACTCTGCTCTCAAGAGTCCCAGTCACCGCAACGGTATTCACGGTGATCAACCTGGCCAGTACCTTCTTCAGTGTTTTCCCTCCACCTGGAGGCCTGCTTTCACGCACCAGTGCAGTGCATATGGACAGTGTTGTCTCAAGGTGCTCGAAACAAGCCCTTTAAGTTTCACCAAGACAATGTCCTCCATCCTCATCAACTGGATTGCAGAATATGCAAGAGTCACTCTTCTACAACACGTGGATGACTTTCTCTTTTGTGTGGTTGACATCGACACCTGCACAGTCTATTCCTTGTCTCTCCTACTCTACCTGGAAGAACAGCAACGCAAGGTCTGGAAGAACAAAGTCCAGTGATGCCAGAAGCAAGTTACATCCCTGGGACACTGTATTGCCCACCAGACGAAACACATGTCAAAAGACTGGAAGACCACTGTGGAGAAGATGGCTCCCCCAACAACTCCAAGAATGCTGCAGGACTTCCCTGGTCTAGTGTCATATTGCAGAATCTGGATCCCTGATGCCTCAGTCCTAATGCAGCCTCTGTGCGCTTGCATCAACGCAACCCCGCTCCTTCTATCAGACGCAGCCTTCAACCCATTCAGGAGATTGGAAGAACTCCACAGTCTCAGTGCCAATACCAGGCCTACCTGACTATGAAAAGTCTTTCCATCTACCTGATGGAAGAAAGAAGATCATGCTACTGGAGTCCTGGCATGGATTCACGGGGGAAAACAGAGACTTTTAGGCTGCCTCTCAGCCCGCTTGGATCCAGTTGCAAGAAGAGCACCCTCCTGCCTGATGGCAGTATCTGCAGCACACACCCTCCTGGACAAGGTTGCTGAAATCACTCTTGGACAGCCACTGGAAACTCTCACTCCACATGACATCTTGGCAATCTTCAATCAAGCTCAACCAACAGTAATCTCTCCACCGCCAGGCATCTTTGTGGCGCCTCTATTGCCTTTGTCTCATAATGTCACTGTCTCCAGACCTACAGTCCTCAGCCCGGCCACTCTACTCCCACTCCCAAGGGGGGATACTTGGATGGCTCCAAAAGAAGTTTCAACACAGGAAGTGCAGTGACCAGCAATCAAGAAATCCTGTGGTCCAGAAGTCTGTCACCTAGCCTGTCAGCCCAGGAAGCAGAATTGATAGCGCTGACGAAGGCCTGCCAGATGGCAGAAGGCAAGACTGCAAACATCTACACGGACTACAGGTACTCGCATGGCATAGCACACGACTTTGGACCCATCTGGGCTACAAGGGACTTCATCACAGCAAACGGGACAACCGTGAAGCATCATGGAGCCTTCAGGGACCTACTGGGTATACTCCAACTTCCAAAATGGTTGCAATTTGAAAAATCAAAGTGCATGGAAAACTGAAAACAGAAGAGGCATGAGGCAATAACATGGCGGACATGGCAGCCAAAGAAGCAGCCAAAGGAAGACAACATGGAGAAGTGGGAGAGGTCGTAGAGCCGGACGGCTACTACATGACGACTGAAGACAAGAAACCTGACAAAAAGACGTCCTGGGATCTGCTCAAGAAGTTACAAGACCAAGCTCCAAAAGGAAAAGAGCTGAATGCGAAAAAAGCAACACGTGAAGAAGGAAGGCTATCAATAATAGACTTCAAACTCTGCCTACCACAAAGTATGCACCCTATGGTGGTCCAATGGGTACATGGACCCACATCCACATATCAAAGACACAGATGAATGATCTGATTGGTGCTTACTGTTTCGCTTCAGGGATCTCCACCCTAACAGCCAAATTCACCAGCAGCTGTCTGACCTGCGGAAAATGCAAGCCTGGACGTATGGAAGAAAGACCCCCTCACCTCATCTGGAAAGACCACTTTACCAGCTTCAAAGGATCCAGATAGACCACATCCAGATATCGCCAAGTGAAGGATTCAAATACGCCATTGTGGTCAAAAGAAGTATTTTCAAGATGAACAGAAGCCTTCCAAGTCAGCAAAGACTACTGCAACGAAGCTACTTTCGGAAAATAGTGTGCAGATACGGGGTTCCAGAAATGATAGAAAGTGATCAGGGACCCGCATTCAAAGCAAATCTGACACACAAGACCCGATTAGCAGTAGGGTCAGATTTAGGCCTACACACTCCTTACCACCCCAGAGCAGCAGGAAGGAGAAAAACTGAACGAAACACTTAAGAATAGAATGCTGAAAAATTGCCCAAGAGACACGCAAACCATGGCATGACACACTCCCTATTGCACTGTTTAGCATAAGGCACACTCCCAGAGACCCAGAAAAGCTGTTTCGTGCCTGCTTCTTCTGCTAACAGATAAGACATTTTCTTCTTTTAGTTTTTTGGTGCCTGCATTTTGTCCTGCACTTCTGTGGGGGTCTGCCGGGTCCCCTTCGGGGGGCTTATGCTCCTCTCAGTTTAGTTCAGCCACTGTTTGTTCATTTGCCTTTTCCAGTTTTTTCAGTGGTTGCTGTTTAGTTTTTGTTACACCAGAGAACTAATTTAGGTGGTAGAGGTCGTGTGATCTCAGGTGTTTTTGTAATTAGTAGAGTTGGTACTTTTCAGGGTTTTTTGGGGTTGCAGTAAGTGCCTTTCCTATCCTCTTCTATCTAGACAGATTGGGCCCCAGCGTTTGCTCATTCTATTTTCTGTCTGTGTCTGTATTTCCTCTTGTCTAACCGCCATTACATGTTTGGGGCTTCCTATGTTCTTTGGGGATCTGCTCCGGGGCAGATAGCTTTCCTTTTTCTATCTTTAGGTGTAGTTAGCTTCTCAGGCTGTGACGAGGCATCTAGGACCAACGTAGGAACGCTCCACGGATGCCTTTAGTTGTGGTGGTTAGTCAGGGTACTGCAATCCCATAGATTCCAACCTCTCTGGTGTATTGCCTTTTTTTGCCTGCTCTCCTCAGCTACCAAATCATAACACTTATGTAATTGAATTGGTCAAAAACTAATGTCCATTCTCGAGTTTTTCTCCTCACTGCCAGATTTGATGATCCTGTCCAAGAGCCCCAGATTACATCAACCTCTGTGTAACTAGAGGGAAAGCCTGTTTGAATCCACGTATCGCATTGCAAGGAAGCTCCCATACCAGGAGAGACACCTAAGCCATGAAGGATGTCGTGGATGCTCTGACTGACCAGACAGATGACCAGATGACCTACCTGATGAGTTCAAGGCCAGAGACCAAGTTAAAGCAGGATTTGAGTCACTATAAACAAAAATGTTGATTGGATAAATTACATCTATTATAACCAGCAGAGATTTGTTAACTTCACCATAGATGCTGTAAAAGGTTTGGCAGCACAGTTAGGCCCCACTTCCATTATGGCATTCCAGAATAGAATGGCTTTGGATATGATTCTAGCTGAGAAAGGAGGTGTTTACAAAATGATCAAAGACACCTGTTGCACTTACATCCCAGACAACACTGGCCCAAATGGTAAAGTCACAATGGCAATACAGAAACTTAATGAGTTATCAGAGGAACTGAAACAGAACTCAGGTGTCACTGACCCATGGGATCGATACTTTGGGTGGATGAGTGGGTGGCAGAAAATGTTGGCACAGGTTGGGACAGCCATTATGGGGGTTCTCATTTTTGCATTAATTACTGGTTGCTGTGTAATTCCTTGTATCCGCAGGAAAATGGAAAAAGCTGTTCAGGAGACAACCAATTTGATGCCACTCACCATCTTGGACCTCGCACCAGTCCGGATAGAACTGCCTGGCTTGACCAGATCTCCGAACTACCTCCAGACTGAGAATACACATCCTTGATGAATCATCCTATCAAATAAGGAGACTATGATTGCAAACACATAAACCCCCGACAGGGACAGTCCTCCTGACCGCCCATTTGCGAAAAGTCTGTATTCGGTGGGGGAGGCATGTACTAGGGGTGTCTCAACTCACCGGCAGCATAAAAGAGTTGCAGCGCTTTGGGCCAGGAGCAGGTTTTTAGGGCAAGTAGTATCTAAGGGGGCACTGTCATGGAAATATATATGTATTCCATATATTCAAAGTATATTCACATATATGTATTCACAGTTTACAGTTAGATAGATCTCACTTGCTAAAAAACCTTGTGCTCACATATTTCTAGGCCAGATATAATCAGTCGTTTTAAAGAAATCTGGCCTTCATAAGACCTTCGTAAAGGAACAAATGCATGAAGTACAAAATGTCCTATTAGATATCTGTTGTTTACATTATAGTTATGCAAGGCAACTAGGTCACAAGAATATAAACAATAATTCTGCAACTTCAGCTCTTTTAATCATGAATATCATAATTATCATATTTACACTAGAAAAGCCAATAATCTAGCAGCTTTTAATTGTATGTTAATTGACTAACCAGCCCCTTTTTGTAAACGTATAAAACCTTGAATGAATAATAAATGTATGTCTTTGACGAACTGTTATACTGACACTTTCGTGTGGACAGTCCTCATTTCGTTCTGAGCGCTCAAAAAGACATTATATAGAGATTTGGACATGGCAAGCAGCAAACACAGGATATTTTTATCCTAATTAAATTTCCATATCACCATCGTGACATTACCGCCCTCCCGATGCGATAGCATCAGGCCTCCATCTAGTATGTATATAGTTGTATATTTATGAATGATACGAGATTATTATAATTCCTGTTATTTATCAAACTGTGAAATTAGAGCAATCAAATTATACTTTCTTTTTCACAAAACATGTCACTTCTGAAGGTTTTAATCTTATTAAAATAACTTGTTGCCTTAAAGTTGCAGTCCAATCTGCAGGCATCAGGTTATAGAACAGGGGACCTAAATGGATTGATAGAAAATATTCAGTATAAACTGTATTTTAAAAATGTAATCTTTCTGGGATTTTTGGTCCAGTGGGAGGTCTTATTAGTGAGGAGGTCTTATTAGTGACTGATAGCTTTCTTTTTATATGTGTGCACACACAGACAGCAGTGAATCACTGATAGGACCACCCACTGGACCCACAATCCTGCAAAGAGAAGAGGTTAAAAGATTAATAGACATGTTATACTGAATCTTTTCTCACAAATAAATATAAGTATATAGCAATCTACTCAGTTATTCTGCTCTATAAGTTGATGCCTGCAGATTGGACTAAATTTTCAGTGACAGTTTCCCTTTAACCCCTTCACCACCCAGGCTCTTTTCACCTTCATGACCAGGCCAAATTTTACAATTCTCACCAGTGTCACTTTAAAAGGCAATAACTCTGGAACGATTCAACAGATTCAATTAATTCTGAGAATGTTTTTCCATGACATATTGTACTTTCTGTTCGTGGTAAATTTATTAAAATATGTTTTGCATTTATTTGTGAAAAATTGGAATTTTGGCAAATAATTCGCAATTTTCTTTCAGTTTTTATGCCCTTAAATCAGATAGTTATATAACACAAAATACAGTGGGTACGGAAAGTATTCAGACCCCTTTAAATTTTTCACTCTTTGTTTCATTGCATCCATTTGGTAAATTCAAAAAAGTTCATTTTTTTTCTCATTAATGTACACGCTGAACCCCATCTTGACTGAAAAAAAACAGAAATGTAGAAATTTTTGAAAATGTAGTAACAAAGAAAAACTGAAATATCACATGGTCATAAGTATTCAGACCCTTTGCTCAGTATTGAATAGAAGCACCCTTTTGAGCTAGTACAGTCATGAGTCTTCTTGGGAATGATGCAGCAAGTTTTTCACACCTGCATTTGGGGATCCTCTGCCATTCTTCCTTGCAGATACTCTCCAGTTCCGTCAGGTTGTATGTTGTACGTTGGTGGACAGCCATTTTCATATCTCTCCAGAGATGCTCAATTGGGTTTAGGTCAGGGCTCTGGCTGGGCCAGTCAAGAATAATCACAGAGTTGTTCGGAAGCCACTCCTTTATTATTTTAGCTGTGTGCTTTGGGTGATTGTCTTGTTGGAAAGTGAACCTTCAGCCAAGTCTGAAGTCCAGAGCACTCTGGAAGAGGTTTTCATTCAGGATAACTATGTACTTGGCCGCATCCATGTTTCCTTCAATTGCAACCAGTCGTCCTGTTCCTGCAGCTGAAAAACACCCTCATAGCTTGATGCTGCCACCACCATGTTTCACTGTTGGGATTTTATTGGGCAGATGATGAGCAATGCCTGTTTTTTTCCACACTTACCACTTAGAATTATCACCAAAAAGTTCTATCTTTGTCTCATCAGACCAGAGAATATTATTTCTCATAGTCTGGGAGTCCTTTATGTGTTCGTTAGCAAACTCTGTGCGGGCTTTCATATGTCTGGCACTGAGGAGAGGCTTCCGTCGGGCCACTCTGCCATAAAGGCCTGACTGGTGGAGGGCTGCAGTGATAGTTGACTTTGTGGAACTTTCTCCCATCTCCCTACTGCATCTGTGGAGCTCAGCCACAGTGATTTTGGGGTTCTTTTTTACCTCTCTCACCAAGGCTCTTCTCCCACGATTGCTCAGTTTGGCTGGACGGCCAGGTCTAGGAAGACTTCTGGTGCTCCCAAACTTCTTCCATCTAAGGATTATGGAGGACACTGTGCTCTTAAGAACCTTGAGTACTTCAGAAATTCTTTTGTAACCTTGGCCTGATGTGTGCATTGCCACAATTCTGTCTCTGATCTCCTTGGCCAGTTCCTTTGACCTCATGATTCTCATTTGGTCTGACATGCACTGTGAGCTGTGAGGTCTTATATAGACAGGTGTGTGCCTTTACAAATCAAGTCCTATTGTCATGATCCAGGTTGGGGTTTGTTCCTTGCTATCCTCTCTCTAGCCTGTTCATGCGGGGGTTAACTTTCTCTGCCTCGCTTTGGGATCTGTTTGGCTATTTCAGTCCGCTGCTGTCTGCAGGCAGCGTCAGTTATAGTTCCTGCCCCGGCTTGAGCGGCTGACACCCGTTACACCCTGATTTGTCCTCTGCCCGTTTACTGAGTTTCTGTCCCTGCCCTCTCCTGTTACCCCGCTTTTCTTTGTGTCTGCTCCCTGTACTGTGACCCATTGGTATTTGACCCGGCTTGTCCTCTGACCTGTTTGACTGTCCTGTCTCTGGTATCTCTGCTCCCGACTGGCTCTGACTTCTCTGGCTTGTTTCTGACCATGTGTTTTGCTGTTTCCTCTTGTACTGTGATCCCTCTTCGTTGCTGACCCGGCTTGTCTGACTACTTTTCTGCCACCTAGTGGCGCCTGCGCTGCTGCACTGTGTTGTTTTGCTGTGAGTATAACTTTTTTCCTTCACCAGCACCCCCTGGTGGAGGTTGTGCGCTACTGCGCTTCAGCAGGCATTACATTATAACTGACCCATATATTTAGAGGGTTTTTTTCAGTTTTTTTCCCTGATGATGGATCCGCTTCGTAATTTGGCGGATCAGGTGTCCCTTTTGACACAGATGATGCGGGAGTTGTCGGTAGAACATAGGGCCATGGCCACGTCACATACTCAACTGCAGAAAGAGTTGACAGAGACGGTTAAAACAGTGCAGGGTACCACCCCTCATGTTGTTAGTAGACCTGGTGATTCGGTAGATGTCGCCTTGCACTCTCCTGAACCTTCGGTTAAGCTTCCTGACACTTTTTCTGGTGAGAAAGATAAGTTTTATATGTTCAGGGAGAGTTGTAAATTATTATTTTCGCTTGGACATTGATCCTCTGGGGATGAGAGTTAGCGTGTGGGGATAATTATCTCTCTACTTACGGAGGGTCCTCAATCTTGGGCTTTCTCGTTGCCCACCACTGCCCCTGAACGGATGTCGCTGGATAGGTTCTTTGAGGCCTTAGGAGTTATCTATGATGAACCAGACCGTGTCAGGTTGGCAGAGGACACTATCATGGGCCTTGTTCAGGGAAAGCTCTCAGCCGAGTGGTATTGCTCGGAGTTTAGGCAATGGTCCCCGTAGGTGCCTTGGAATGACTCTGCGCTCAGGTGCCAGTTCCGGAGGAGACGGTCTGATCATCCGAAGAAGGCTCTGGCACTTCATCCACGCCTAGTTCCTTGGAGGAGGCTATGACTCAGGCCATCTGGATGGATCGAGGACTCCGGGAGAGGGGTGTTATGCAGCGGGAAGTTCCATTACTTCTGAATAGTCCCCACGTTACGCCTCATTCCGAGCCCATGGAGGTTGGGGCCACCACCATCAAGGAAAAGGAGAGGAGACGACGATGAGAAGGGAGACTCTGCTTCTACTGTGGTACTTCAGGACACTGGAAAAAGGACTGTCCCTCCTGTCCTTCGATTCCCAAGGTGCTGGGAAATGCCTAAGTCTGGGTAACAATTGAGGAGGTTGCCCAGACTCTCAGGTACCTTTGTCCTCATTTCTTAAGTTACAGTTGGAAGTGGAACTTTGTGTCAAAAACTGTTGTACTCCCACCTCAGCTTTTGTAGACTATGGGTCATCATTGAACTTGATTGACTCTGATTTGGTGGCCAAATATAAGTTAGGGAGACAGTCATGTTGGGAATTCCCATTAATATCATGGCCATTTATAAAACACCTCTTTCTAAAAATGTGGTTAAATATGTCTTTGAGGAGTTTATCCTCACGGTGGGGTCCTGCCATCAAGAACGTATTACACGTTTTGTTTTGGACAATCTTCCTGTGGGACTGGTGTTGGGGTTTCCCTGGTTACGTTTACATAACCTTATCATTCACTGGGAATCTCGGGGCATTGTTAATTGGGGTCCTAATTGTTTCGAGGGTTGCCTTGCTAACGTATCTGTGTCATCCGTCAGTCTGGAGGGTATTCTGGAGTACCTGAAGGATTTTGAGGATGTATTCTCCGAAAAGGAAGCTGAGGTCCTACCACCACACCGCCCATTCGATTGTGCTGTCAATCTTGTTTCATGTATCAAATTGCCCAAGGCCCGGTTGTACAATCTCTCCGGCCCTGAGCGGACTGCTATGAAGGAGTATATCTCCGATGACCTTCATAAGGGGCATATTCGCCCTTCTTTTTCTCCTGTGGTGGCGGGCTTCTTTTTTGTTAAGAAAAAAGATGGTGGTTTACGCCCATGCCTTGATTTTCGAGAATTAAATAAAATCACCATGAGGTACTCCCCACTTATTCTTGATTTGTACAATCAACTGTCTGGGGCCCGGTGGTTTTCTAAATTGGACCTCAGGGAGCATATATTCTCATCCGTATGCGGTAGGGGGATGAGTGGAAAATGGCATTTCTCACCTCCGAGGGTTTGTTTGAGAACTTGGTTATGCTCTTCGGTCTGACTAATGCGCCTGCTGTATTCTAGAATTTTATTAATCATGTTTTTTTCTGATTTTATTGGGTGCTTTATGGTGGTTTATTTGGATGATATCCTTATATATTCTGCTGATAAACATAACCACATGGGTCACCTTCGTGCAGTACTCCAGAAGCTTAGGGAGAACTCTCTCTTTGCTAAACTGGAGAAGTGTTCGTTTTTTGTTCAAGAATTATCCTTTCTGGGGTTCACTTTGTCTGCTGAGGGTTTCACATGGACCCTAGAAAGGTACAGGATATTGTGGATTGGGTGCAACCCAGTGATCTCAAAGGTCTTCAGTGTTTTTTGGGTTTTGCTAATTATTATAGAAAATTCAACAAGGGGTTTTCTCAAGGTTAAATCCCTCACTGATTTAACTCGCAAGAGGGCTGATCTAAAAAATTGGTCAGCTCCAGCTTTATCAGCCTTTTCGGCTTTAAAAGAATGTTTTATGTCTGTCCCTGTACTGATTCAACCTGATCTGTCTGAACCACTTATCGTTGAGGTGGATGCATCAGAGGTGGGAGTGAGGGTGGTGTTGTCCTAGGGGCCCACCACGTTAACCAATTTAAGACCATGTGCTTCCTTTTCTAAAAAGTTTTCTTCTACTGAGAGAAATTATGATGTGGATAACTGGGAGTTACTAGCCATTAAACTGACTTTTGAAGAATGGAGGCATTTTTTGGAGGGGGCTTTCCATTGAATCAAGGTTATTATGGACCACAAGAACCTGTCTTACATTGAGTCTGCTAAACGTCTAACACCAAGACAGGCAAGGTGGTCACTTTTTTTTCACGATTTCAGTTTTCTATCACTTTTAGGCCTGGGACCAAGAATGTGAAGGCTGATGCTTTATCCCGTAGCTTGGATCCAATATCACCTCCGGAACGTCCTTCCTCCATTCTTCAGCGCGGAGTGGTGGTGGCTGGGGTTTCATCGGCATTGGAGCAGGAGATTACAGAGGCCCAGTCTCTTGCTCCTCCGTGTATGCCTGATAATAAACACTTCATGCCGTTTCAGTTTTGGTTGAGGGTGCTCTGGGAGTTCCACGGTTCAGCTCTTAGTGGGTATCCTGGAATCTTGGCCATGTGTAAAGCCATCGCTAGGTTGTTTTGGTGGTTCTCGTTGGCTTCGGATGTCGCTGTATTTGTGTCCTCCTGTGAAACATGTGCCCTCTGCAAAAATCTCCCGCAAACGGCCGGCCGGGGAATTGGTGCCTTTGCCAATTCCAGATAGAACTTGAACTCATTTGTCCATGGATTTTATCACCGATCTTCCCACTTCTAATGGCAAAACTGTGGTCTGGGTTGTGGTGGATAGGTTCAGTAAACAGATGCATTTTGTACCATTGGCGGGACTGCCTAATGCCGAAACTTTATCGAAACTTGTCATTGAGGATGTTGTCCGATTGCATGGTGTGCCTAGGAGTGTGGTCTTATAGAGGGGTGCAATTTGTGTCTAATTTCTGGAGGGCTTTTTGTAAAGGGCTGGGTATCAGTTTGACCTTTTCATCAGCCTATCATCCCGAGACCAATGGCCAGACTGAGAGGACCAATTAGTCTTTGAAGCAGATTTTGCGGTGTCTGGCCATATCTCGACAGGATAATTGGTACTCTGCGTAACCCATGGCGGAATTCACATTTAATAATCGTGTCAATCAGTCCTCTGGAACTTCTCCGTTCTTTTGTAATTATGGTTTTTACCCTCACTTTGGTGAGTTTTCCCGACTGAATTCGGGGTGTCGAGGGGCTGATTTGGCTATTCAGCGGTTTGGGCAGGTCTGGAGGGAGGTCCAGAGGAACATTGGGGAGGCTCAGGGCAGGTATAAATTTTTGGCAGATAAACGACGGTTGGTGGGGCCGGTGTTCCCAGTGGGGGATAAGGTATGGTTATCCACCAAGAATATAAAGTTGAAGGTCCCTTCTGCTAAGTTGGGTCCCAAGTTCATTGGTCCTTCCGAAATTTTAGAGGTGGTTAATCCTGTGGCCTTTCGCTTGCGCTTTCCTCCATTGCTGCAGATCTCCAATGTGTTCCATAAGGCTCTTTTGAAGCCATTGGTGTCTTCCTCAGGTGTGTCTCCGTCTCATCCATCACCTGTTTTGGTGGATGGCCAGACCAAGTATGAGATGGAACGGGTTGTAGATTCTCATATGCTCCGCTGTTTACTTCAATACTTGGTCCATTGGAAGGGTTATGGTCCTGAGGATTGGTCTTGGGTGCCGGAACGTTCGGTCCATGCGGATCAGCTGGTCCGGGCCTATCATGCTCGTTTTCCAGGGAAACCTAGGGGTCCTGTGGCCCCCCATTGAGAGGTGGGTGCTGTCATGATCTAGGTCGGAGTTTGTTCCTTGTTATCCTCTCCCCGGCCTGGTCATGCAGGGTTAACTTTCTCTGCCTCACTTTTGGATCTGTTTGGCGATTTCAGTCCGCTGCTGTCTGCATGCAGCATCAGTTATAGTTCCTGCCCCGGCTTGAGCGGCTTACCCAGTTACACCCTGTTTTATCCTCTGCCCGTTTACTGAGTTCCCTTACCTGCCCTCTCCTGTTACCCCGCTCATCTTTGTTCCTGCTCCGCGTACTGTGACCCATTGGTATTTGACCCGGCTTGTCCTCTGACCTGTTTGACTATCTCCTGTCTCTGGTATCTCTGTTCCCGACTGGCTCTGACTTCTCTGGCTTGTATCTGACCATGTGTTTTGCTGTTTCCTCTGGTACTGTGTTCCCTCTCCGTTGCTGACCCGGCTTGTCTGACTGCTCTTCCGCCACATAGCGACGCCTGTGCTGCTGCACTGTGGTGTTTCACTGTGAGTATAACCTTTTTTCCTTCACCAACACCCCATGGTGGAGGTTGTGCGCTACTGTGCTGCAGCAGGCATTACACCTATCAGTTTAATTAAACACAGGTGGACTCCAATGAAGGAGTAGAACCATCTCAAGGAGGCTTACAAGGAAATGGACAGCATGTGACCTAAATATGAGTGTCTGAGCAAAGTTTCTGAATACTTATGACCATGTGATATTTCAGCTTTTCTTTTTTAATAAATTTTCAAAAAATTCTACATTTCTTGTTTTTTTTCAGT
Organism: Oophaga sylvatica; assembly: GCA_033576555.1. Classification (NCBI taxonomy): domain Eukaryota; kingdom Metazoa; phylum Chordata; class Amphibia; order Anura; family Dendrobatidae; genus Oophaga; species Oophaga sylvatica. The sequence goes on from JARQOD010000007.1 coordinate 15,131,044, forward strand.
CAAGATGGGGTGCCGAGTGTACGTTAATGAGAAAAAAATGAACTTTTTTGAAGTTACCAAACCAAATGGCTGCAATGAAACAGAGTGAAAAATTTAAAGGAGTCTGAATACTTTCCGTACCCAGTTTAGTTAATAAATAACATTTACCACATGTTTACCTTATAGCAGCATCATTTTTTAAACTTTTTTTATTGTTAGGAATTTAGAATGGTTAAAAGTTGATCAGCAATTTCTCAATTTTCCAACAACTTTTACACCACTAATTTTTGGTGGGGCCATATCACATTTGAAGTTACTTTGAGAGGCCTATGTGACAAAAAAAATACACAAAAGTGGAATTATTTTATTAACTGCACCCCTCAAAGTGTTCAAAACCACATTCAAGAAGTTTATTAACCCTTCAGGTGCTTCACAGGAATTAAAGCAGAGTGGAAGGAAAAGTTTAAAATTTTTCTTTTTTCACTCAAAAATGTTAATTTAGAACCAAATTGTTCATTTTCACAAGAGAAAATGAACCTTACAATTTGTTGTACAATTTCTCCTGAGTACACCAATATCGCATATGTGGTGGAAAACTACTGTTTGCACACATGGCAGGACTCGGAACAGAAGGAGCACCGTTTGAATTTTAGAGCGCAAAATAGGCTGGAATAAATAGAGGACACCATGTCGTATTTGCAAAGCCCCTGATGTGCCTAAACAGTGAAAGCACCCAACAAGTGACAACATGTTGGAAACTGTACCTCTCAAGGAACTTATCTAGAGGTTTGGTGAGCACCTTGAACCTACAGGTGTTTCAAAGAATTTTATAATGTTGAGCTGTAAAAATGAAAAAATAATTTTTTCCCGTAAAAATTTGGTATTTGTCCCAAACTTTTAATTTTGACAAGGGTAAAAGGAGAAATTGGACTGTTTGTTATACAATTTCTCCTGAGTATTCCAATACCTCATGTAGTGGAAAACTCCTGTGTGGGCGCACATCAGTGCTCAGAAGGGAAGGAGCACCTTTTGACTTTTAGAGCCCAAAATTTACAGTAATAGAGAGCGGACGCAATGTCGTATTTGCAGAGCCCCTGATGTGCCTAGGCAGTGAAATCCCCCACAAGTGATCCCATTTTGGAAACTAAACCCCTGAAGCAAATTATATAGAGGTGTGATGAGCATCTTGAACCCATAGGTGCTTCACATAATTTTATAATGTTGAGTAGTGAAAATTAAAAAGTAAAGTTTTCCCTCAAAAATGTTGGTTTTGCACCAATTTTTGCATTTTCACAATTGTAACAGGAAAAAATGGTCCATACAATTTGCTGTGCAATTTGAGTACATCAATACCCATAAATGGTGCAAAATTGGTGTTTGGGCGCACGGCAGGGAACAGGAGGGAAGGAGTGCAAACTGATTTCTGGAGCTCAATTTTGTCTGGAATAGATTGCGAATGCCATGTCACATTTGACGAGCCCCTGACATGCCAAAACAGCAATAACCTTCACAATTGACCCCATTTTGTAAATTACACCTGTTGAGGAATTCCACTAGGGGTGTAGTGCGCATTTTTAACCTTCAGGTGATTCACAGAATTGTAGAACATTAGGTTGAATAAATGGAAAATTACCATTTTTTCCACTAAAATGTTGCTTTGGACACAAGGTTTTAAAAGTTTTTAATTTCACACGGGATAATAGGAAAAAAATGAATGGTACAATTTGTTAAAAAATTACTCTTGAGTACGCCAATAACCCATATGTGGTTGAAAACTACTGTTGAGGCACAGTGCAAAGCTCAGAAGGGAAGAAGCACCATATTGGAATTTTGTTGGAATGGTTTGAGGGTGCACTGTCAAATTGGCAGAGCTGCTGAGGTTCCAGAACAGCAGAAACCCCCCATAATTGATGTAATTTTACAAACTACACCCAATGAATTCAGCTAAGGGTGCAGTTAGAATGTTAACACCTCATGTGCCTCACACAATTTTATACCATTGGGCGGTGAAGAAAGAATAATATTTTTACCACTAGGGCTAGTAGAATAAAATGGACCTTACAGTTTGTTGTACAATTTCTCATGTTGCACCAATACTCTACATGTAATTTGAACAACTTTTCAGACACAATGGAAAACTCAGAAGAGAAGGATATTATAGTGCAGGTTTTACTGTTATGGTTTGCGGGTGCTACGACCCACTGGAAGAGCCCCTGAGGTGCTAGAACATCAGAATCCCCCATAATTGACCCTATTTTACAAACTACACCCCTCAATGAAATCATCTAAGCGTGCAGCGATCATATTGACACCACTAATGTGTCACAGAATTTTATACCATTGGGCAGTGAAGAAAAAATTATTAACATTTTTACCACAAAAAAAATTGTTTTAGCCCCAGATTTAACATTTTCACAAATGTTAAATGGGTAAAAATTACATCAAAATCTGCGGATTCCATATAGAGGGGCCCTAAGTGCTAGAATAGCAGAATTCAGCCCTCAAGTGACCCTATTTTGGAATTTATACCCCTTTGAGAATTTATATACAGGTGTAGTAATAATTTGACACCATGTGTGTTTTCCAGAAACAAGCAGGAGTGGATGTTGGTGAGTGAAAATTGCAAATCTGCTATTGCAGTTCCCAGTACAGTTGTAGTGCCTGTACATTATGCCCTGCTTGTGCAACTGGAGACATAGACTCCGTAAATTAATCAGGCTCTCATCGATACAGAAAAGCCAAACGTGGACAGTAAATGTGATTTAAGCACACTGTGGTACTCAGAAGGGAGAGAGCCATTTGGATTTGGGAGTGCAGAATTTGCTGAATTTCTGTTGGGGGAGTCATTTAACTTTCCAGAGCCATATTGTTTTTTTAAGTTTTGATTGCTGTCACACACTAAGGCTATGTGCGCATGTTGCGTATTTGCTTGCAGAAATTGCTGCAAGGTTTCTGTATCTCTTGGCAGAAAAACGCAGCGGAAAATCCACACGTTTTTTATGCATTTTTGCATGCGTTTTTTTTTTTTCCTGCCCATTCAATGGGTCAAAAACGCAGGTAAAACCGCACAAAGAATTGACATGCTGCAGAAAAAAACGCACTGCAAATACGGACAGAAATTTACTGATCATGTGCCCAACACGTCAGGATTGTCATTGAATTACTTTGCATAAGTATGCCATTGCATTTTTGGACCATTTACGTACAGAAAAAAAAATGCAGCAAATACGCAACGTTCGCACATAGCCTAAAAGACGCTTTTTTTTTGCAAAAATTTTTTGCATACCCATATTTGAGAGCTATAATTTTTCCATATTTCTGCCGACAGTATCATGTGAGGACTTGTTTTTTTGGGGGATGAGTTAATGTTTTTTCTTGATACCATTTTTTGGCATTTCATTTTTTAATTGCTTTGTATTCTGATTTTTGCAAGACAGAATTAACAAAAACCAACAATGAAGGAATAGTTTTGTTGTTGTTTTTATGCTGTTCTGCGTATGGTAAAATTGATAAGGCAGCTTTATTCTTCACGTCAATATGATTACAGCGATACCTCATTTATATCATTTTTTATGTTTTACAGCTGTTATACAATAAAAACGATTTTATAGAAGAAAATAATTATTTTTGCATCGCTGTGTTCTGAGAGCTATAGTTTTTTTATTTTTCTACTGATGGCGCTGTATAGAGGCTTGTTTTTTTGCAGGACAAGATTACTTTTTTACCATTTTTAATTTACATTCTTTTTTTATTGCGTTTTATTCCATTATTTGTTCAACAGTATGATGAAGAAGCACAATTTTTGCCTCATTTTTAATTTATTTTTTGCAGTGTTCACTGAAAGAGTTATCTAGTGTCACAATTGTATAGGTCAGGTCATTACGAATACGGCGATACCAAATGTGTACTTTTTGTTTTTGTTTTTTTACAGAAAAATAAATATTTATGTGTATAATATTTTTCATTTTGTTATTATTTAGTGATTTTATATATATATGTATAAATATATATATATATATATATATATATTTATAAAAAAATGTTTACTTTGTATTACTTTTTTACTTATTTCCTCTATGGTACCACTCTGATCGCTGGTATAATGCATTGTACAGGAATATAAAAAATTGTGCACGTTAAAGGGAATTTGTCAGCGGGTTTTGGATATGTTATCTGAGGACAGCATGAAATAGGGGCTGAGTGTCAATTATTAGGCTGTGTACTGTTATTTCAATATAATGAGTGTTTTATTAGTGGGAGATTATCACTGCCAAACTAGCTTCTACATTATGTTGCTCTCAGATGAGGTAGCAAAAACCTGGTGACAGGATCCCTTTAAAATACAATATACAGGGGCATGTAAAAGTTTCAGCATCCCTGGCCAAAATGACCTTAAAAAGAAGGTGACACAGTTCCTTTGAATTTTAGGCAAATATATATATATAGATATATATACATACAGTGGGTTCAGAACTGTACTTTGCTCTTTGTTTCAGTGCAATCATTTGGTAAATGCAAAACAGTTCATTTTTTTCTCATTAATGTACACTCTGCACCCCATCTTGACTGATAAAAACCAGAAATGTAGAAATTTTTGCAAATTTCTTAAAAAGAAAAACTGAAATATCACATGGTCAAAAGTATTCAGACCCTTTGCTCAGACACTGATATTTACGTCACATGCTGTCCATTTCCTTGTGATCCTCCTTGATATGGTTCTACTCCTTCATTAGAGTCCAGCTGTGTTTAATTATACTGATATGACTTGATTTGTAAAGGCACACACCTGTCTATATAAGACCTCACAGATCACAGTGCATGTCAGACCAAATGAGAATCATGAGGTCAAAGGAGCTGGCCAAGGAGATCAGAGACAGAATTGTGGCAAGGCACAGATCTGGCCAAGGTTACAAAAGAGTTTTTGCAGTACTCAAGGTTCCTATGAGCACAGTGGCCTCCATAATCCTTAAATGGAAGAAGTTTGTGACCACCAGAAGTCTTCCTAGACCTGACCGTCCAGCCAATCTGAGCAATCGTGGGAGAAGAGCCTCAGTGAGACCCCAAGATCACTGTGGCTGAGCTCTACAGATGTAGTAGGGAGATGGGAGAAAATTCCACAAAGTCAGCTGTCACTGCAGCCCTCCACCAGTTGGACCTTTATCGCAGAGTGGCCAGACTGAAGCCTCTCCTTAGTGCAAGACATAGGAAAGCCCGCATAGAGTTTGCTTAAAAAACACATGAAGGTCTCCCAGACTATGAGAAATAAGATTCTCTGGTCTGATGAGACGAAGATAGAACTTTTTGGTGATAATTCTAAGCGGTATGTGTGGAGAAAACCAGGCACTGCTCTTCACCTGCCCAATACAATCCCAATAGTGAAAAATAGTGGTGGCAGCATCATGCTATGCAGGTGTTTTTCAGCTGCAGGGACAGAACGACTGATTGCAATTGAAGTAAACATGAATGTGGCCAAGAACAGAGATATCATGGATGAAAACCTCTTCCAGAGTGCTCTGGACCTCAGACTTGGCCGAAGGTTTACCTTCCAACAAGACAATGACCCCAAGCACACAGCTAAAATAACAAAGTAGTGGCTTCAGAACAACTCTATGACCATTCTTGACTGGCCCAGCCAGAGCCCTGACCTAAACTCAATTGAGAATCTCTGGAGAGACCTGAAAATGGCTGTCCACCAACGTTCACCATCCAACCTGATGGAACTGGAGAGGATCAGCAAGGAAGAATGGCAAAGGATCCCCAAATCTAGGTGTGAAAAACTTGTTGCATCATTCCCAAGAAGACTCATGGCTGTACTAGCTCAAAAGGGTGCGTCTACTCAAAACTGAGCAAAGGGTCTGAATAGTTATGACCATGTGATATTTCAGGTTTTCTTTTTTAATAATTTTGCAAAATTTTCTACATTTCTGTTTTTTTCAGTAAAGCTGGGATGTAGAGTGTACATTAATGAGAAAAAAATGAACTTTTTAGCATTTACCAAATGGCTGCAATGAAACAGAGTGAAAAATGTAAAAGGGATCTGAATACTTTCCGAACCCATTGTATATGTTTGTATATATACGTACATATATATATACATATATGTGTATATATATATATATATATATATATATATATACACATATACAGTACAGACCAAAAGTTTGGACACACCTTCTCATTCAATGATTTTTCTGTATTTTCATGACTATGAAAATTGTAGAATCACACTGAAGGCATCAAAACTATGAATTAACACATGTGGAATTATACATTACACTTTACAAAAAAGTGTGAAACAACGGAAAATATGTGTTATATTCTAGCTTCTTCAAAGTAGCCACCTTTTGCTTTGATTACTGCTTTGCACGTAGAAAAGGTGAACGGATGGACTCTACATGCCTGGTTCCCACCGTGAAGCATGGAGGAGGTGGTGTGATGGTGTGGGGATGCTTTGCTGGTGACACTGTTGGGGATTTATTCAAAATTGAAGCGGTGAGCGGTCCAGCTCACCCCAAACCATCTCGATTGGGTTTAGGTCTGGTGACTGTGGAGGCCAGGTCATCTGGCATAGCACCCCAACACTCTCCTTCTTGGTTAAATAGCCCTTACACAGTCTGGAGGTGTTTGGGGTCATTGTCCTGTTGAAAAATAAATGATGGTCCAACTAAACGCAAACTGGATGGAATAGCATGCTTCTGCAAGATGCTGTAGTAGCCACGCTGGTTCAGTTATGCCTTCAATTTTGAATAAATCCCCAACAGTGTCATCAGCAAAGCACCCCCACATCATCACACCTCCTCCTCCATGCTTCACGGAGGGAACCAGGCATGTAGAGTCCATCCGTTCACCTTTTCTGCGTGCAAAGCAGTAATCAAAGCAAAAGGTGGCTACTTTGAAGAAGCTAGAATATAACACATATTTTCCGTTGTTTCACACTTTTTTGTAAAGTGTAATGCATAATTCCACATGTGTTAATTCATAGTTTTGATGCCTTCAGTGTGATTCTACAATTTTCATAGTCATGAAAATACAGAAAAATCATTGAATGAGAAGGTGTGTCCAAACTTTTGGTCTGTACTGTATATATAAATCCAAAAAATGGAGGCAGACATTTATGCCCATTTGGGTCATCCATGCACTTCATGTACAGTGCCTTGCGAAATTATTCGGCCCCCTGTAACTTTTCAACCTTTTCCCACATATCATGCTTCAAACATAAAGATACCAAATGTTAATTTTTGGTGAAGAATCAACAACAAGTGGGACACAATTGTGAAGTTGAACGAAATTTCTTTATTTTTTAAATTTTTGTGGAAATACAAAAACTGAAAAGTGGGGCGTGCAATATTATTCTGCCCCTTTAACTTAATACTTTGTTGCGCCACCTTTTGCTGCGATTACAGCTGCAAGTCGCTTGGGGTATGTCTTTATCAGTTTTGTATATCGAGTGACTGAAATTCTTGCCCATTCTTCCTTGCCAAACAGCTCGAGCTCAGTGAGGTTGGATGGAGATCGTTTGTGAACAGCAGTTTTCAGCTCTTTCCACAGATTCTGGATTGGATTCAGGTCTGGACTTTGACTTTGCCATTCTAACACCTGGATAGGTTTATTTGTGAACCATTCCATTGTAGATTTTGCTTTATGTTTGGGATCATTGTCTTGTTGGAAGACAAATCTCCTTCCCAGTCTCAGGTCTTTTGCAGACTCCAACAGGTTTTGGAGAATGGACCTGTATTTGGCTCCATCCATCTTCCCATCAATTTGAACCAGCTTCCCTGTCCCTGCTGAAGAAAAGCACGCCCAAACCATGATGCTGCCACCACCATGTTTGACAGTGGGGATGGTGTGTTCAGGGTGATGGGCTGTGTTGCCTTTACGCCAAACATATGGTTTGGCATTGTTGCCAAAAAGTTCGATTTTGGTTTAATCTGACCAGAGCACCTTCTTCCACATGTCTGGTGTGTCTCCCAGGTGGCTTGTTGCAAACTTTAAACGACACTTTTTATGGATATCTTTGAGAAATTGCTTTCTTCGTGCCACTCTTCCATAAATGCCAGATTTGTGCAGTGTACGACTGATTTTTGTCCTATGGACAGACTGTCCCACCTCAGCTGTAGATCTCTGCAGTTCATCCAGAGTGATCATGGGCATCTTGTCTGCATCTCTGATCAGTCTTCTCTGTGCTTGAGATGAAAGTTTAGAGGAACGGCAAGGTCTTGGTAGATTTGCAGTGGTATGATACTCCTTCCATTTCAATGCGATCGGTTGCACAGTGCTCCTTGGGATGTTAAAAGTTTTGGAAATCATTTTGTATCCAAATCCGGCTTTAAACTTCTCCACAACAGTATCACGGACCTGCCTGTTGTGTTCCTTGGTCTTCATGATGCTCTCTGTGCTTCAGAACCCTGAGACTATCACAAAGCAGGTGCATTTATTTGGAGACTTGATTACACACAGGTGGATTATATTTATCATCATTAGCCATTTAGGACAACATTGGATCATTCAGAGATCCACAATGAATTTCTGGAGTGAGTTTGCTGCACTGAAATTAAGGGGCCGAATAATATTGCACGCCCCACTTTTCAGTATTTGTTTTTCCACAAAAATTTAAAATAACCAATAAATTTAGTTCAACTTCACAATTGTGTCCCACTTGTTGTTGATTCTTCACCAAAAATTTACATTTGGTATCATTATGTTTGAAGCATGATATGTGGGAAAAGGTTGAAAAGTTCCAGGGGGCCGAATACTTTCGCAAGGCACTGTATGTCATGTTATATGAATTATCATACTCTTATTTTGTATAATTAATATTAAGCACGTTCAATTATCTGTATACCAAAAATATCCTGTTTGTTCACTACTGTGTTGCTTGAGAAAGGCTCAACATGAGCCAAAACATTGCTGTGATGGGCTATTAAAACTTTAAGCACCTTTAACCTGAACTTTGAATGGTGAGCTGCCTCCATTTTTGGATTTCTGCATAAGGCTTGGCACATGCCTGGGGGCTTCGCACCCATATTGCAATTTTTCTGTGCTGATTTTTCTGTGCAGCTCTTATTCCTTTTTGTATATATATATATATATATCTATATATATATATATAGATATATATATATATATAGTGACTATTGGCCACATAATTAATGGGAGGTATGTGTCACAGGGATAGCTGCTCCCTGTGATGTAACCCGGAGTATTTTTTCTTTAGTGCACGTAAGCGTAAGGGGTTGTTGTTCACACTTGGGTCCGGGTAATGGGTAAATATGAGAGATGGGAGGGTCTGGCTACCCATGTACCTCACCCCGAAGTGAGGGTGCTTACTGTACCCCTTTTTCCCTGCAGAGGCCTGTGTGGTTGTGTGTTTGAGGACCTGAGGTGATTCCACGATCATGTGACTTGCCATGTGATACCTGGGTGTGGGTACAGCAATGTAATGGAGGTGTGTTTGGCACATGGCAGTAAGTGTTTGGGTGTATGTCAGTGTGGACAGATTTCCATGTATCCAGGCTGGACACTACAGAATGGTCTGTGTGCAGTGCTGGCTAGTCTGAGCCAGAGGAAGGAGGTCTGTGAGATATCTCTGGAGTGGACGGTCTGACAACCATGAGTGATACTGACCGGGGTCAGTTAGAAGAGTTTATGGGATACCTCTGAGGATAAGAGGCATCCGGGAACCTGTGTGGCTGACACCAACAGGTAACGGACAGGAATCCATGTTATGCTGACTGGGGTCAGTGAGAAGTGTTTGCAGGATACCCCTAAGAGAGAGCAACGACCTGTGGCACACCAGGTAACTGACAGGAATGTGTTATGTGCCAGGTCAGTAAGAATTGGGGATCCCTAAGAGAAGAGGCATCCAGAACTGTAGTGACACACGGTAATGGACAGATTCCGTGTTATGCTGACCAGGGTCAGTGAGAGACTGTGTTTATTCTATAAAGCTGAAAGTTTAATGGACATTGTACTGGCAGCTGCATGCTACTAGGTTCCTGAGGAGCTGTTTATGCTGTATTTTAATAAACCGAATAGACTTTTTTAACCCTGAGTGTCCCAGCAAAGTGAGTAATCCCTGTCCACAGAGTGTGGGACGCTACAACCTATAAAGAGAAAAATCAAACTGAAAATTTTGCAGTGGTCTCTTCATTTTAGCCAGAGCTGTATATATTTAATTTATTTTTTTCATCTTTTACATTTTAAAAATTATAAAAAGGAAAATGGGCCAATGCAAAATCTTGGGCACCCTGCATGGTTAGTATGTTGAAGCACCTCCTTTTGAAAGTATCACAGCTTGTAAACACTTTTTTTAGCCAGACAAGAGTCTTTCAATTCTTGTTTGAGGGTTTTCTATCCATTCTTCTTTGGAAAATTCTTCTAGTTCTGTGAGATTCCTGGGTCGTCTTGCATGCTCTGCTATTTTGAGATCTAGCCACAGGTTTTAAATGATATTCAGATCAGGAGACTTCGAGGGCCATTGTAAAACCTTGAGCTTGCGCCTTTTGAGGTAGTCTATTGTGGATTTTGATGTGTGTTTAAGATCATTATCCATTTGTAGAAGCCATCCTCTTTTCAACTTCAGCTTTTTTTCTACAGATCATGTTATGTTTGCATCAAGAATTTGTTGAAATGTCATTGAATCCATTCTTCCTCATACCTGTAAAATGTTCCCCGTGCCATGGACTGCAATACAACCCCAAAGCATGATTGATCCACCCCCCATGCTTAATGGTTGGCGACATGTTCTTTTCCAGAAATTCTGAGCCCTTTTTTTTCCACACATACCTGTGATCATTGTGGCCAAGGAGTTCTATTTTAACCTTAGACTTATCCTTGTGTCCCTGTGGCCTGGTTCTTACCGACCTGATCTAACTCCTGCATTGTTATACCTTATAACTGTGATCAGACTGTAGTGAAAGTTTCATAGTGGAATAAGTAAAAAAAAGTTTAGAGAAAAAGTGAAAAAAGTTGTAAAAATATTTTTTATTAACAATCACAAAATAATAAAAAACTATATATATTGAACCCATAAATAAATATTTTTATGCAAAAAATAGATGAACAATAAAAGTACACATATTTGGAAAAGCCGCTTCCAAAACTAACTGAACTATAAAACTGTTCCTCTAGTTAACCCTTTAGTGAACACTGTAAAAAAAAAGGCAAAAATCAATGATTTATCATCATAGTGACGAACTAAATGCGATAAAAAAATGAATATAAATAAACATGGTACCGCTAAAAATGACATTTTGTCCCTCAAAAAACAAATCATCATACAGCTCCATCAGAGGAAAAATAAAAAAGTTATAGCTCTCAGAATAAAGCGATGCTAAAATAATTATTTTTTCTATAAAATAGTTTTTATTGTGTAAAAATGCCAAAACATAAAAAGCTATATAAATGCGGCATAGCTGTAATCGTAATGACCTGAAAAATAAAGTTTCCTTATTAATTTTACCACACGTGAAATGACATAAAAAAAATTCCTGAATTGCTGTTTTTTGTTCATTCTGACTCCCAAAAATCAGAATAGAAACAGATCAAAAAAGTCATGTGCCCGAAATGGTACCAATTAAAGATGCAACTAGTCCCGTAAAAAACAAGCTCTCACATGATTCTGTCGGACGAAATATGGAAAAATTATAGCTTCCAAAATACGGCGATGCAAAAATTAGTTTTTGCAATAAAAAGTGTCTTAAGTGTGTGACAGCAGCCAAACAAAAACCCGATATAAATCTGGTATCGCTGTAATCGCACTTACCAAAAGAATAAAGTCACCTAATCACTTACACCGCAGTCTAAAAAATAAATAAAACCAATTCTTCACTTGCTGTTGATTTGTTCATTCTGCTTTTCAAAGATCGCAGTAAGGCTCGGCTCACATTTGTCCTGCACTCTGCACTGAGCGCTTACATGGGGATTTCCATGTAAGTCTCTGAAATACGTGATTCAGACGGAACTCCCAGCGGAAGATTCCCTATAATGAGGAGATGGAGGCACTGTTGATGCTGTTTGGCCTATGATCCGGCAATGTCCGTCTTTTTAGGAGTGCACAAAAATGCAGTGGCCACAGTTTTGTACACTTCTGAAAAAAAGGACACCGCTGAACAGAGGCCAGACAGAATCCAGAGTAACTCTGCTTCCTCATTAAAGAGGATGGATTTCTTGGGTATTCATCTGAATCACGTCACTCAGAGATTTAGATGGAGACCCCAATGTAAGTGCTCAGCGTAGATAAATGTGATCCTAAATGTCATGTAAAATGTTCCCAATAAAAGCTTCAACTCAATCTACAAAAAAAGCAAATCCCCACTCAGGTCCATCATCTATTAACGGAAATATAAGGGACTTCCAATAACTGGTAGTACGTAAACTCTGAAAAAGCAAAATGGCTCCTCACCCTCCAAAAGAAATTCAGCAAATTCTGCGCTCCCAAATCCAAATGTGCCCCTTCCTTCTGAGACTCAGTGTGCCTAAACCACATCTAGCATCCATATCTTTGGCATTTCTGTAGCGATGAGAGCCCACCTAATTTATGTGTTTCTGTCTCCAGAAGCATGACCTGGGCATAACGTGCTGGTCAATATAAAGTACTGGACACTACAACGTGCTAGACATTACAACGGCAGTTGCAATATTCACTCAGCAACATCCACTGCTCCTTGTTTCTGGAAAACACCCATCTTCACAACACCTGTAGATAAATTCCCAAAGGGGTATAATTTCAAAATGGGGTCAATTGAGAGAAGGATTCTGCTCTTCTAGCACTTAGAGGACTTGTATATCGAATCCGCAAACTATTCTAGGAAAATCTGCGCTCCAGGAGTAAAATAGCGCTCCGTCCCTACAGAGTCTCGCCATGTTTCTAAACAGTACTGTACAGCCACATATGTGATTTTACCACATTCAGTAGAAATTGTGGGACAAATTTTTGTGCCATTTTTACCAATTTCTTGTGTAAAAATGTAAAATATGGGGCTAAGACAAAATTTTGGTGGTAAAAATGTAATTCTTTTTTCTTTACTGCACAATGGTAAAAAAATTCCTGTGACACACCCATGGTGTCAATATGGTTACTGCACCCCTAGATGAATTTGTTGAGAGGTCTAGTTTGTAAAATGGGGTCACTTATGGGGGTTCTTCTATGTTGGCACATCAGTGGGTTTCCCAGGGGGTCATGGCACCCGCAAAGCATAACAGTAAAATCTGCACTATAGTACGGCACGCCTTCCCTTCTGAGCTTTGCACTGTGTCTAAAAAGTATTTCCTGATTACATGTAGGGTATTGGTGCAATCAAGAAAAAATGAACCTCAGTTTGTTGTAAAAATTTCTAGTATTAGACCTTAGAAAAATTAAAAACTTGGGGTTAAAACATTTCAGTGTTAAAAATCTAATTTATTCTTTCTTCACTGCTAAATGGTATAAAATTCTGTGAGTCACATGTGGTGTCAATATGATCACTGCACCCTTAGATGAATTTATTCTGGGTGTAGTTTGTAAAATGAGTTCACATATGTGCGGTTTCTGTTCTTCTGGCACCTCAGAGTTTCTGCCAATGTGGCATGGCACCCTCAAACCATTCCAGCAAAATCTTACTCCAATATGGCGCTTCTTCCCTTCTGAGCATTGAACTGTGGCTCAAAAGTAGTTTTCTCCCACATATGGGGTATCGGCGTACTCAGGAAATTGCTCAACAAATTGTATGGTGCAATTTCTAATGTTAACCTTGTGAAAATAAAACTTTTTTGTGTGGAAAATGTGATTTTTTTTTTTATTTTCACTACTCAACATTCTAAACTTCTGTGAAGCACCCGGGGGTACTAGTTGCTGACCACACATCTAAATACATTCCTTGAGGGGTATAGTTTCCAAAATGGGGTCACTTATGCTGTGTTTCCACTGTTTAGGCACAGCAGGGCTCTCCAAATGGGACATGGCATCCGCATTAGCAAATTTTACAATCAAAAAGTCAAATGACGCTCCTTCCCTTTCGATCCCTGCTGTGTGCCCAAACAGTAGTTTTCTCCCACATATAAAGTATCAGTGTACTTAGGAGTAATTGCTCAACAAATTGTATGGTGCAATTTATCCTGTTACCCTTATTAAAATGCAAAATTTGGGGCTAAAAAACATTTTTGTAAGGAAAATGTGATTTTTTTTATTTTCACGGCTCAAAGTTATAAAATTGTGTGAAGCACCTGGGGGTTCAAGGTGCTCACCAGACATCTAAATACTTTCCTTGAGTGGTCTAGTTTCCAAAATTTGGTGACTTGTGGGGGATTTCCATTGTTTAGGCACATCAGGGGCTCTCCAAATGAGACATGGTGTCCACTAATGATTCCAGCTAATTTTGCATTCAAAAAGTTAAATTATGCTCTTTCCCTTCCGAGCCCTACAACAGTAGTTTTCTCCCTTATATGGGTTATTGGCATAGTCAGAAGTTGCACAACAAATTGTACTGTACAATTTCTCCTGTTACTCATTTGAAAATGCAAAATTTGGGTCTAAAAAACATTTTTTTCTTTATTTTCAGGTTTGAGTTAATGATATGCTCGTGCCTTGGGGTGGGCCTGTGATCTGGGATTTTCATGTGGTGCTCTGATTAGGTATTCATCAGTATCGCTTCTGACAGGTCACTGATCCCTCAGTGACCTGCCCCCTATTTCACATAATGAATATTATCTATACAGCTCTGGCAAAAATTAAGAGACCACCACATCAAAACCCTGTCATGGCCAGCCCAATCGCCAGACCTGAACCCCACTGAAAACCTCTGGAATGTAATCAAGAGGATGATGGATAGTCACAAGCCATCAAACAAAGAAGAACTGCTTAAATTTTTGCACCAGGAGCAGTGGGAAAGACTGGTGGAAAGCATACTAAGATGTATGAAAGCTGTGATTAAAAAACATGGTTATTCCACAAAATATTGATTTCTGAACTGTTCCTGAGTTAGAACATTAGTAATGTTATTTCTAAATGTTTATGAACTTGTTTTCTTTGCATTATTTGAGATCTGAAAGCACTGTTTTTTATTTAATTTTAACCATATTTCATTTTCAGAAAAAAAAATGTAAAATTTTTTGCTTGGAAATTCGGAGACATGTTTTCAGTAGTTTATAGAATAAAAGAACAATTTACATTTTACTCAAAAATATACCTATAAAGAGAAAAAACAGACAAACTCAACATTTGAAAGTGGTCTCTCAATTTTTGCCAGAGCTGTATATCGAAAAAAAAAAAAACACCTGGCGTCACCTGCACTGCAATGTGAGCGCATGTGTAATGTGCATTTCATTGTTTTATATCATGTTATAAATGAATTCATCAGAAAAAAAAAGTGTCTGAAAATGGTGCTGGAATTGCCTGCACAGTAGCAGCTATCGGCGATCCGACAGGTGCGCTGAGTGGTGACGCTGGCCCTGAGAAGGACAACAACCCTAAACATATTGCCAAAGCTACAATGGAATGTTTTAGATCAAAGCATATCCATGTGTGTGAATGACCCTGTACAGTTCAGACCTAAATCCCATTTAGAATCTGTGCAAAACTTGAAAATCGCTGTTCACAGATAACTCCATCCAATCCCACTGAGCTAGAGATAGTTTGCAAAGAAGAATGGACACAAATTTCAGCCTCTAGATGAGCAAAGCTGGTAGAGACATACCCCAAAAGACTTGCAGCAGTAACTGCAGCAAAAGGTGGTCCTACAAGGTATTGATTCAGGGTGCCTGAATACATAGTCACAATTTTCAGGCTTATATTTTTACAATAATGATGGCTTGAGGGTTTCTCTTTTGGGGTTGGGGGTTGTTTCCATCATCTTATGTGTTTTATATTTCGATTTTAATTTTCATCTTATAGTTTCAGATTGTTGAATGGCGACACCATGATACTCACCCGCATTATACATCATTGGTCCGGCTTTCTTCCACCATCAAGGGTAGCTCATGAATCCATTAAGTGGGAAGAAGATGTGAAAATTTGTTATTATATACGTATATTTGAGAGGCGACTCAAAAGGAAGAATTTAATCAATTATATACTGGACATGTGATTTTCATTGTATATCTTTCGTTGTCTCCATATATATGTTCTTATTTAGTCTTTTCTTGTATATATGTCTAGTTTATACATACTTGGTTCTTACCTTTGGTCATTATTATTATTATCTCATTTATCGTTTATACATCATCAGAGGTTGGGCATTTAGGCACGTAATTTATTTATATTAAGATCTATAAAGTTGTTGCCCATTATGATTACATTATACCCTCATTTAGAGTTGTTTCCCTTTGATAGCCTTTTGAGGGCAGACCATCCATTGCATGTTTCACAGACAGCGCGCGTGCAGGTTACGTGGACCACGGAGGCACAGCTGCGGTCTACGGGGCTGCCCTCTCCACTAGCGTCCTCACAGAAGGACCTTGCAGGGAGAGGTCACCTGACCGCGGCATGTTCCTCCCATTGGCTGGTGGACTCCATGTGACCGAGCATGCGCCGTAAGTCTGATGGTAACAAAGCAAGGACCTTCCTAACGGCGGTGACGGGCATTAGCAATTAGTGTGTGTATTTTTTGCAGGTGTCGCACATTCATTTTATCCTATATATTCCGGACAGCCCCCTGCCCTGACACGCCTCCCGAAGAAGCAGTGCGAAACGCGCGTCGGGGCAGAGGGACGTCCGAGGAGTGTCTCTTGGCAGCCCATAGGTATGTCTACTGTTAACTACCGGTTCACTTGATTCCTTTCTTATGCCTTTGTGCTATGTGGTACTACTGGGGAACCCAGATCATCTGGGCCCCTGATACAAGGATTTTATGGGCATAGTATTTACTATCATTCGGTTTCTTTAACCTAAAAACGGCTGTCTATTGTTAATTCCTCCTATGGACATTAAGTCCCTCTTAACATTTTTTGCTGGTTATAGCAAATTTTAAATATGTTTATTCATTGCCTTTAGCAAATGTTTGCTTACATTATATTATGTGTGTGTTTTGACTAATAAAATATTGCATTGTTTATACCACCCAGTGGCATACATTATTCATTTGTTCCCACTAATTGTGATTAAATAATTAGAAAACCATGTATCATTTTCTTTACACTTCACAAATACTTGCTACTCTGTGTTTGATATCACATAAAATCCCAATAAAATACATTTGAGTTTGTGGGTGTAATGGGTAAAAAAAAGTTAATGGGGTTTGAAAACTTTTTCAAGGCAGTGTAAATCAAATACAAGTCTTAGGCTTTTTAAAATTAAAAAATGGTCCAACCTTTTATTTTATCCAGACCTGTCAGCCTGTGAGTCAAGGAGAACTTCTGACATGTCGTGTGCGAGGTCTGCCTGCCTAGGCATGTGGTCCCGGGCAAACTTGGTTGTGCCATGCATTTTATTAATGAAGAATGCAGGGAAGGATCCTTGATGGCAACAATTGATTCGAGTATCACTGTCTGCCCTTTCAACATTATGTTGCTTTATGTGGCTACCATGGTGACCAGGCCACGGCTAACGTAAAATTAGGGTTTGATTACCATCCTGGGAGCTAGTAGTGACAAACCAATTGCGTTAGGGCAGTCCGTTTAACGGATCCGTTAAACGGATGCGCTAAAAATGAGCCCAAAATTGTCTTTTTGTGGTGTATTTTTGCCATCGCATTAACGCATGTGGCTGCGTTAGGTCATTTATGGTGTCCGTTCCGGAAGTATCCATTTGTATGCGTTCATATGCTGTCAATAAAGTTAGTTCAAATTTTTTGGGGCTATAAAAATGTCAGCGTTGTGTGGGGGTGGACACATTCTCCATTTTGGAAGCATTGAGTGTACTACAGCTGCCAGCAAGATGTTTGTGTCTCTGCTTGTAAGCTTTCTCTTGATGCAGTTGCGACGTCGTCGTCGTCAGAATAGACGTGTTTTCTGGAAGAGATATTGGGTTCATGAAGTCAACTTTTTTTGGCAAACATACGGTGCCTTTCACACCCTCTATGTTCAAATTCAGGATCATCCATTTAAATTTCAGTGATATCTTTGAATGACAATTGAAAAGTTTGATATTCTGCTGTTGCATGTCAAGGATGAGATATGTCATCAACACAGCAATTTCCGTGAAAGTATTTCTGTGAAAGAGTTAGTGGTGACCCTAAGGTAATTTTTCTTTTATTTCTTTACATTGTGCCAGCTGATTTCAAAGACAAGATGTAATGTAATTATACCGTTGTGCATTTCACATTGTTTCCTACACGTAGCCAAATGTCATACAGTTTAATGTCCATTTTCAGTCGCCTTGCTTGTTTTGAAAAAATTTAAGCTTTTGTAAACTCTGTACCCTATGTCCATTTGGCTCATGATATTGTTTTTGCTCATAGATATCTGGCTACGGGATAAACATTTGCATCACTGCACTTCTAATTTTGACTGGGCAAATTTACCATTTGCAAACTTGTTCTTGAAACCTGTGAGGTCATTTTGGACAACTTACATCCAGTTGTTCTACTGACACCAATACCAGCAATGTGGCTATCCTTCGCCAAAAGCTTTGAGGATGTGGCTAATTTTCCCAATTGCATCGATGCCATGGATGGGAAGCACATCCGGATTCAGAAACCCATGCATAATGGATCCCTCTACTACAACTATAAAAAATACTTTTCAATTGTGTTAATGGCTATTGCGGATGCTAGATACCGTTTTGTTGCAGTTGATATTGGGGCATATGGTCGGACCAACGATTCCCGAGTGTTCAAAGAGTCCAACATGGGAAAATGCCTGTGCAGAAACCACTTCAACATACCCTCCGCACGACCTCTACCAGGCATGGAAGGCCCAAGTTTGCAGTTTGTTTTAGTTGGGGTTGAGGCGTTCCAACTAGGACGAAATCTAATAAAGCCGTACTCAAGCCACAGTCTAAACTACACCAGACGCATCTATAAGTATCGCTTGAGCCTGGCAAGACATTTTGTTGAATGCACACTTGGTATTCTGACTTCAAAATGGCGGATTTTATTATCGTGTATGCAACTTCAACCTGAAAATTTAGACCGTGTAGTAAGGGCTTGAATCTGCTTGCACAATTTTGAGTCACGACATGAACCCCTGCTAGTTGACCCCGATGACTGTGAGTCAAACCTAATGACCAGAGTCGACTACAGATCATTCCCCAGTTGAAAATATGCAAATACGGGATCAATTTGCCCATTATTTTGTAAATGAAGGTCAAGTTCCATGGCAAAACACCCATGTCTGACAATGTTTAACAATGTTTCATTATGTTACCGTATATACTCGAATATAAGCCGAGATTTTCAGCCCATTTTTTAGGGCTGAAAGTCCCCCTCTCGGCTTATATTCGAGTCATATACCAGGGGGTCGGCGGGGGAGGGGGAGCGCAGCTGTCCTATATACTCACCCCTTCCGCCGGCGCGGTCTCTGCAGCCCTGCTCTTCTCCCACGGTCCCGGCGCCAGTGTTCAGAGGTCAGCTGGTACCGCCCATTAGAGTCATGAATATGCACATATTCATGACTTTAATGAGCAGTAACACGTGACCGCTGAACACTGGCGCCGGGACCGTGGGAGAAGAGCAGGGCAGAGATGCGCCGGCGGAAGGGTAAGTATAAGCGATATTTACCTGTCCCGTTCCGCTGTGTCCTCGGGTCCTCTTGCTGCGATGTTCAGGCAAAGGGCGCGATGACGTGGTTACTGCGCGCCGCACCCTCTGCCTGCTCATTGACTGCTGGAGGACCCGGAAGACAGCGGTGAGCAGCGGTGGACCCGGTGGCAGGTAAATGTCTCAGGTGCCAGGGCCCTGAGCGAGCGGTGACACCAGCATCTGTCCCCCATAGCGCGCCGGTGTCCCCGCCTGCTCAGAACACCGGCACCTGGCCCCCAGTGACGAGAGGTGAGTATGTCTTTTTTTTTTTTTTTCGGTTGCAGTAGCAGCGGCAGCAATTGAGGCCTATACTATGGAGCATAATCTATGGGGGCACAATCTATGGATCATATATGGGGGCACAATCTATGGGGGCACAATCTATGGAGCATCAATGGGGGCACAATCTATGGGGCCACAATCTATGGAGCATCTATGGGGGCACAATCTGTGGAGCATCTATGGGGGCACAATCTGTGGAGCATCTATGAGGGCATAATCTATGGATCATCTATGGGGCACAATCTATGGATCATCTATGGGGGCACAATCTATGGAGCATCTATGGGGGCACAATCTATGGATCATATATGGGGGCATAATCTATGGGGGCACAATCTATGGAGCATCAATGGGGGCACAATCTATGGGGACAATCTATGGGGGCACAATCTATGGAGCATCAATGGGGACACAATCTATGGAGCATCTATGGGGGCACAATCTATGGAGCATCTATGGGGGCACAATCTGTGGAGCATCTATGGGGGCACAATCTGTGGAGCATCTATGGAGGCATAATCTATGGAGCATCTATGGGGCACAATCTATGGATCATCTATGGGGGCACAATCTATGGATCATCTATGGGGGCACAATCAATGGAGCATCTATGGGGGCACAATCTATGGAGCATCTATGGGGGCATAATACATGGGCAGCATATAGGGCATAATCTCATTTTGCACCCTAGGCTTATACTCGAGTCAGTAAGTTTTCCCAGTTTATTGTGGCAAAATTAGGGGGGTCAGCTTATACTCGGGTCGGCTTATACTCGAGTATATACGGTATCTTGAAATATGTGAAATGTGTTTAGATTGTGATCTGTATATTATGTGTATTTTTCGTTCTTTTGGTGTTTTGTTCTGTTGTCATATGTACTAAATTTTGGCTTTATGTTACAGTTATTTTTTAAAACACAAGTAAAGTTTCGAATTTTCATTTGCAAAAACATACAATACAATAGCCTCTAGTTCAATCTGGCCTGTGTATCCGGCCCCGAGGTTTGGGGGGCCCCTGGCCAGATTGCCCTCATGTGCGGCGGGCAGGAAGCGATCCCTGCAGCTCCTATGCCTACAAGAGAAAATTGCATCAGAGCTGCAGGGATCCTTCCTGCTTCCTGCCCGGCGCCCTCGCTTCCTCTCACACAGACAGCAGCGCTGCTGGATGACGTCATCATTCAGCTGCCGCTGTGGCAGAGAGAGAAAGCGTGGGTGTTGGTGATGCTGTGGGAGTGTCTGCAGTGTGGACAGGTGAGAAGTGCTGTATGTGTGTGTGTGCGTGCATGTGTAGCGCTGAGGGGAATGTGCAGACAGGTGAATGTTGCTGTGTGTATCTGTGTGTGTGTGTGTGTGTGTGTGTAGGTGGAAGAGAGGGCAATGATGGGGAGAAGGCCATGATGGAGGTGATGGGGAGAAGGCCATTATGAAAGTGATGGGGAGAAGGCAATGATGGAGGTGATGAGGAGAAGGCCATGATGGAGGTGATGGGGAGAAGGCAATGATGAAGGTGATGGGGAGGAGGCCATGATCGGGAGAAGGCAATGATGGGGTGATGGGGAGAAGGCAATGATGGAGGTGATGGGGAGAAGGCAATGATGGGGGTGATGGGGAGAAGGCAATGATGGAGGTGATGGGGAGAAGGCCATGATGGAGGTGATGGGGAGAAGGCAATGATGGGGGTGATGGGGAGAAGGCATTGATGGAGGTGATGGGAAGAAGGCATTGATGGAGGTGATGAGGAGAAGGGATTGATGGAGGTGATAGGGAGAAGGCCATGATAGGGGTAATGGGGAGAAGGCAATAATGGGGTGATGGAGAGGGCAATGATGGGGGTGATGGGGAGAAGGCAATAATGGGGAGAAGGCCATGATGGGGTGATGGAGAGGGCAATGATGGGGTGATGGGTATAGGGCAATCTGGCCTGTGTATTCGGCCCTCGTGCGGCGGGCAGGAAGCGATCCCTGCAGCTCCTATGCCTACAAGAGAAAATAGCAGCGGAGCTGCAGGGATCCTTCTTGCTTCCTGCCCTGCGCCCGCGCTTCCTCTCACACAGACAGCATCGCTGTGGCAGAGAGAAAACGGGGGTGTCGGTGATGCTGCGGGAGTGCCTGCATTGTGGACTGGTGAGAGGTGCTGTATGTGTGTGTGTGTGTGTGCGTGCATGTGTAGCGCTGCGGGGGAATGTGCAGACAGGTGAAAGTTGCTGTGTGTCTGTGTGTGTGTGTGTAGGTGGAAGAGAGGGCAATGATGGGGAGAAAGCCATGATGGAGGTGATGGGGAGAAGGCCATGATGGAGGTGATGGGGAGAAGGCAATGATGGAGGTGATGAGGAGAAGGCCATGATGGAGGTGATGGGGAGAAGGCCATGATGGAGGTGATGGGGAGAAGGCCATGATGGGAGAAGGCAATGATGGGGGTGATGGGGAGAAGGCAATGATGGAGATGATGGGGAGAAGGCCATGATGGAGGTGTTGGGGAGAAGGCAATGAGGGGGGTGATGGGGAGAAGGCATTGATGGAGGTGATGGGGTGAAGGCATTGATGGAGGTGATGGGGAGAAAGGATTGATGGAGGTGATGGGGAGAAGGCCATGATGGAGGTGATGGGGAGAAGGCATTGATGGAGGTGATGGGAGAAAGGCCATGATTGAGGTGATGGGGAGAAGGCCTTGATGGAGGTGATGGGGAGAAGGCAATGATGGGGTGATAGGGAGAAGGCCATGATAGGGGTAATGGGGAGAAGGCAATGATGGGGTGATGGAGAGGGCAATGAAGGGGGCGATGGGGAGAAGGCAATGATAGGGAGAAGGCCATGATGGGGAGAAGGCTAATATGGGGGTGATGGGGAAAGGCCAAGATGTAGGTGATGAGGAGAAGGCAATGATGGAGTGATGGAGAGGGCAATGATGGGGGTGATTGGGAGAAGGCAATGATGGGGTGATGGGGATAGGGCAATGATGAGGGTGATGGGGAGAGGGCAATGATGGGGGTGATGGGAAGAAGGCAATGATGGAGGTGATGGGGAGAAGGCCATGATGGGGGTAATGGGGAAAAGGCCATGATGGGGGTGATGGGGAGAAGGCAATGATGGGATGATGGAGAAGGCAATGATGGGGAGAAGGCAATGATGGTGGTGATGGGGAGAAGGCAATGATGGGGATGGTGAGGGAGGAGGAAATGATGGAAGTGGTGGAAAGGGCAATGATGGGGTGGGGAGAAGGCAATGATGGTGGTAGTGGAAAAGACAATGATAGGAGTGATGGGGAAGGAGGCAATGATGGGGTGGTGGAGGAGAAGGCAATGATGGAGGTGGTGGAATAGGCAATGATGGGAGTGGTGGAATGGGCAATGATGGGTGGCATGGGAGAAAGCAATGATAGTGGTGGGGGAGAAGGCAATGATGGAGGTTGTAAAGAGGGCAATGATGGGGTGGGGGAGAGGACAATGAGGGGTGTGAGGGATTGGGATGGGAGGAAGGGGGACTTATAATGTACTTAGGAACACGGGGAGGTGGAGGAAGACATTATTATCATTTATTATGTCTAACACAGTCCCTTAGTATATAGTGTACTCACTTATTATGTCTAACACAGTCCCTTAGTATATAGTGTACTCACTTATTTTGTCTAACACAGTCCCTTAGTATATAGTGTACTCACTAATTCTGTATAAGACCATCCTTAGTTATATACTGTAGTTTCCTCTTATTATTTATACACCTGCCGTCATTACGTACCATCCTCTCTAGTTATACATGGTACTGTCCCTTATTATATAGCTTCCTCTGCTGTTATGTACAGTGCTGTCTCTTACATAGTGTATTCTTGTTAATTTTGTTATTAACAGCGCCCTTTTTTATTACATAGTCCCCTCTTTTAAGATATAAAATGACTGCTGATGGAGGAGCCGGTGACCAGACAACCAGTCCATCAGCTCCTCCACTAGAAAAGAAGCTTTCCCATGCTCCATCAGCCATCATGGCATCATACAGCTAACAAGACAGGACGGTATGTAATAAAAAACAGAGCTCTATATAATCCAATATGTAAGGGACGTTACTGTACATAACAAGAGAGGGCACTGTATAATAGGGGACGGCAATATACAAAATAAAGGAGACTATGTAATATACACTGGTCAAAAAAATAAAGGGAACACTCAAATAACACATCCTAGATCTAAATGAATGAAATATTCTCATTGAATACTTTGTTGTGTACAAAGTTGAATGTGCTGTCAACATAATCACACAAAAATCATCAATGGAAAACAAATTTTTGAACCAATGGAGGCCTGGATTTGGAGAGACCCCCAAAATGAAAGTGGAAACAAGTCGAAATGAAAATCAAACCAAGACAAAATTAAAGTGGAAACAAGTCAAAATGATGCTCAGTATTGTCTGTGGCCTCCACTTGCCTGTATGACCTCCCTATAACGCCTGGGCCTGCTCCTGATGAGGTTGCGGATGTTCTCTTGAGGGATCTCCTCCCAGACCTGGACTAAAGCATCCGTAAACTCCTTGACAGTCTGTGGTGCAACGTGACGTTGGTGGATGGAGCGATACATGCTGTCCCAGATGTGCTCAATTGGATTCAGGTCTGGGGAACGGACAGACCAGTCCATGGCTTCAATGCCTTCATCTTGCAGGAACTGCTGACACACTCCAGCCACATGAGGTCTGGCATTGTCCTGCATTAGGAGGAACCCTGGGACAACCGCACCAGCATATGGTCTCACAAGGGGTCTGAGGATCTCATCTCGGTACTTAATGGCAGTCAGGCTACCTCTGGCGAGCACATGGAGGGCTGTGTGGCCCTCCAAAGAAATGCCACCCCACACCATTACTGACCCACTGCCGAACCGGTCATGCTGAAGGATGTTGCAGGCAGCAGGTTCACACTCAACATAGGTGACAGACGTGACAGTGTCTGGAGACGCTGTAGAGAGCAATCTGCTGCCTGCAACATCCTTCAGCATGACCATTTTGGCAGTGGGTCAGTAATGGTGTGGGGTTCCCCCCCCAGTTTTGGAATGCATGTTCCCCTCACCCCCCAATCTTGGTATGCATGGTCCCCTCACCCCCCTATTCTGATATGCATGGTCCCCCCACCCCTAATCCTGGTATGCATGGTCCCCTCACCCCCAAATCTTGGAATGCATGGTCCCCTTAACCCCCAATCCTGATATACATGGTCCCCTCACTCCCCAATCCTGATATGCATTGTCCCCTAACCCCCTATCCTGGTATGCATGGTCCTCTCATCCCCCAATCCTGATATGCATGGTCCCCTCACCCCCAAATCCTGATATGCATGGTCCCCTCATCCCCTATCCTGGTATGCATGGTTCTCTCACCCCCCAATCTTGATATGCATGGTCCCTCACCCCCTATCCTGATATGCATGCTACCTCTCACCCCCTATCCTGATATGTATGGTCCCCCGGGGGAGGAGTGTGCCGTCAGCGTACGCGCATGCCCATACCGCGCTGTCCAGCGTCATATTGCTGAAGACACACTGCAAATGTCTGACGCGCACTCCTGCCCCGGCCTCCAGGCGGGAAGAGAAGCGCCGCGGCAATGCTCCTCCCGGTCAGGTAAGTATGTAAGAATGGCGCTGGAGATCGCGGTATGCATACAGTGTCTACGTGTACCGCGATCTCCGGTGCCATACACACTCCCTGTACAGGTGGATGCCTTTTTCTGTCTGGAGCCAGACTGCGCAGGCGCGTCACGCTTGCGCAGTCTATAAGGGCTTCAGACAGTGACGCTTACAGCGCTATATATATATTATATATATATTATATATATATATATAATATATATATATATATAGCTTTATCGCCATAAAAGGAAGGGGGCCCAGACACATTTCTTGCACAGGGGCCCCAAGCAGTCAGTGTCCGCCCCTGGGGCCATTATACTGTATAGAGTAATACAGTGAATGAAATAATTATTTGATCACTTGCTGATTTTGTAAGTTTGCCAACTGATAAAGACATGAACTGTCTATAATTTTAAGGGTAGGTTAATTTTAACATTGGGAGATAAAATATCAAAAATAAAATCCAGAAAATCACATTGTTTAAATTATATAAATTTATTTGCATTTTGCAGTGAGAAATAAGTATTTGATCCCTCTGACAAATGGGCTACAAAACCATAATTAAGACGCTGGGTGAGAAGGAGACAACTGTTGGTGCAATAGTAAGAAAATGGAAAAAATACGAAATGACTGTCAATCGACATCGATCTGGGGCACCATGCAAAATCTCACCTCCTGGGCTATCCTTGATCATGAGGAAGGTGAGAGATCAGCCTAAAACTACACAGGGGGACCTTGTTAATGATCTCAAGGCAGCTGGGACCACAGTCACCAAGAAAACCATTGGTAGCACATTACACCCTAAAGGTTTAAAATCCTGCAGTTCCCACAAGGTCCCCATGCTTAAGAAGGCACATGTGCAGGCCTGCCTGAAGTTTGCCAATGAACACCTGGATGATTCTGTGAGTGATTGGGAGAAGGTGCTGTGGTCAGATGAGACAAAAATTGAGTTTTATGGCATTAACTCATCTTGCCGTGTTTGGAGGAAGAGAAATGCTGCCTATGACCCAAAGAACACTGTCCCCACTATCAAGCATGAAGGTGGAAACATTATGTTTTGGGGGTGTTTCTCTGCTAAGGGCACAGGACTACTTCACTGCGTCGATGGGATAATGGATGGAGCCATGTACTGTAAAATCCTGAGTAACAACCTCCTTCCCTCTGCCAGGACATTAAAAATGGGTGGTGGCTGGGTCTTCCAGCAAGACAATGACCCAAAACATACAAATAAGGCAACAAAGGAGTGGCTCAAAAAGAAGCACATTAAGGTCATGGAGTGGCCTAGCCAGTCTCCAGACCTTAATCCCATAGAAAAATTCTGGAGGGAGTTGGAGCTCCGAGTTGCCAGGTGACAGCCTCAAAATCTTAATGATTTAGAGATGGTCTGCAAAGAGGAGTGGACTAAAATTCCTCCTGACATGTGCGCAAACCTCATCATCAACTCAAAAAAAGTCTGTGCTTGCCAACAAGGGTTTTGCCAAAAACTTATTTCTCATCGCAAAATGCAAATACATTTATATAATTTATACAATGTGATTTTATGGATTTTATTTTTGATATTCGATCTCTCAATGTTAAAATGTTAAAATTAACCTATCTTTAAAATTATAGATTGTTCATGTCTTTGCCGGTGGGCAAACTCACAAAATCAGCAAGGGATCAAACAATTATTTCCTTCACTGTATATGGGACCATTATACTCTATAGAATACTAGTAGTTGGCGCAGCTTAAGTCCCATTGGATTTGGACTCTTAACACCGTCCATCCCCACGGTTTAAATGAACAAATTAGTTTTGCCCCTTTTCTCTGACCTCCAATGTCTAGCTGAGTCCCTTGTTCCATCTATGCAGTGGCAGTACAGTTTTTGCTGTTTTTATGTTTTTACTTAACTTTTTTCATTTTATTTTCTTAATAGATTTGCTTGCTCTAAATCGGCTTTTTCCTGTTCTTCACGATGGGCAGTTACATCTTCTGCATGAGGTATCATCATTTTCTACATATCGGGACATGCTTTTTCTGTTTTAAATGTATATACCACTGATTATCTTACATTCTATGATGTGACTTTAGAGATGGTATTATTATGGATATTTTCATTAATTGATGTGCAGACATGCTCTATACATTACATTGTTGAATGTGTTATACTATTATTTTTACTAATTGTTTCATATTTATGTATTGTGTATACTAGATACTCGGCATATGTGTTTATATCTTATCGCCATACTGTGCTATGCCATGGGTTGCATATAGACAAGATTTCCATTGTCTTCAGTGGATATACACAGATGATATGTTTATTGTATATTATTGGGTGCTAACTGTATGTGATATTTTCTCAAATGTATGTCATTTATTGCCGAATCATTATTATATCATCTTATATATGTCCGTACAATATTGCCCATTTTCTTTGGATGTCTAATTATGTTATTTACATTTTCTATTTGTTTATACCCCTGTCAGGTAGCTTGCGATCCATGCATTCATCAGGCCTGCCGGCTCTCGCTGTCTCTTGGGTCCGATGCTGTGGGTCATGTGACCTCTGACGCTGTCATGGCTGGTGTGACTGCCTGGCGCGCATGCGTCGCATCACTGACAATACTTGTAGATATCGTCTATTACTTCTTGCCTAGCCTTCCACTTGCACACTGTCTCCTCCTTCCTCAGTGTGCGCGCTGTGCTGATCGTCCCGGCGTGCCCTGAGTAGACGGGGTGAGCGGTGTGTAGCGTTGGCTATTACTATGACAACTGGAGCCACTTCCGGTTTTTCACTAGATTTCAGCGTCATTTCCGGCCTTTTTGCCGACCACACTAGTGTTATTTGTGGATGTTACCTAGGCAATTCCGATTATTTCCAGCCATTGCCAATTGGTTCAGGCCCCTTTTAAACTCACCTCACTGTTCACTCCATGCCCCCTGACGAAGGCTTCTGCCGAAACGCGCGTCGGGGTGACACTTGGCGTGCTGCTCTTACCCTCTGCATTTGCTGACCTCCCGGGTGGCTCCCATTCATCATATAAGTGGTATTCCCTATTGCTTCTGATTTGATATATGATTATATTCGTACTATTATACTTCTGTGTGGCTATATACTATGCCACTGTGATGAATATTGCCAGGTCTTTTGATATACATTTGAGGGAATAATAAAGCATGTCTGCTCTTTACACGTTTATTTATATTACCTATTGTTACTCAGTAATACTTGAGCAGCACCCTTGCGTCCCATGCTTTTCTGTACTGCACATTTGCACTTTAGTGTTATCACCCTGTTTACATGTTCTGATTGGCATCTAATAAAATATATTTTTCTATTATATCTTGGACTTTCTTGGTCGCATCTTTTCTGAGTTGTGGTCTATAGAATACTATGTGGGGCCCATTTACTATATAGAGCACTATGTGTGGCCCATTATACTGTATGGAGTACCGTGTGGGGCCCATTATATTATATGGAGCACTATATGAGGCCCATTATACTGTTTGGAGGACTATGTGGTGCCCATAATACTGTATGAAGGATTATATGGTGCCTATAATACTGTATGGAGGACTATGTGGTGCCCATGATACTGTATAAAGGACTATGTGATGCCCATAATACTGTATGGAGGACTATAATGTCCATTCTAAAACGTGTGGCTAAAAACCTCTGAAACCCCCAGCGCATTGTATGGATTAGACGGTTTCTGAGTTATTGTAGAATATATAATAGATTTCACTCATGTAATGGAAGAAACAAGTGAAATTGTTGGCATTGTACTATGCTTATATTTCTCTGCTATATCTGTACATCATGAATTGTGTTATGTGTTAAAGGGGCTTGCTAAGACTCTTTCACCCATGGCCCATGAAAACCTGGACCCAGACCTGGTCCTGCTGCAAGGTGAACCTATGCATCAGTCTCAAGTCTTTTGCAGCCTCTAACAGTTTTCCTTCAGTGTTTCGCTCCATCGATTTCACCATCCACTCTGACCAGCTTTCCTGTCACTGCTGATGAAAAGCATCCTCACAGCATGATGCTGGCACCACAATGTTTGATGGTGAGGAGGGTGTTTTCAGGGTGATGTGCAGTGTTAGTTTTGCACCACACATAGCGTTTTAGATTTAGCCCAAAAAGTTTTACTATTTTCTCATGTGAGCAGAGCACTTCTTCCACATGCTAGCTGTGCCCCCTACATGGCTTTTTGCAAACTACAAATTGGACTTCTTATGGCTTGCTTTCAAAAATGTCTTTCTTCTTGCCACTCTTCCATAAAGGCCAGATTTGTAGAGTATATGACTAAGGGCTCATTCACAATAATGTGTAACACGGCTGAGTGCTATTTAATGTTTTATTGGATAGCACTCTGCCCAATGTTATACTATGGGGCAGTGCAGAACTGCAATTTCTTTCTCATTCCGATTCGGCATCTGAAGACAATCGCAGCATGCTGCAGATGCATCTAATGATCAAATCACGTGCACCCATACAAGTGTATGGGTGAGTGTGAAACATCAGACTGCACTCGAATGACATTTGAGTGCTGTTCGATGTATGCGCTCAGAGATAATGGAAAAGATGAAGAAATTAAGTTCTCTGTCTTATCTGCACATGGGCTGCAATTCTCTCATGTGAGACAATTGCAGCACAGTAATAGGACACTCTACTAAAACTCTGACAGAGTTTGAACAGAGTTTCATTAGCACAATAAGCCTGATTATCTGGCATGAGAGAATTCGTGGCCATGTGACCCCGGCCTAATAGTTGTCCAGTGGACAGATTCTCTTACTTGAGCTCGGGATCTCTGCAGCTTCTCCAGAGTGACCGTATGGCTGCTTCCCTAATTAGTGCTCTCCTTGCTCTGGATGTTAGTTTAAGTGAACTGACATGTCTTCATAGTTTTGCCGATGTGCCATAGTCCTTTCATTTTTGAGTGATGGTTTGAACAGTGCTCTGTGAGATGTTCTGAGCTTTGGTGATTTTTTTTTATATAACCCAACCCTGCTTTACTCTTTTTCACAACTTTATCCCTGATCTGTCTGGTGAGTTCCCTGGTTTTCAAGAAGCTGTTTGATCCCTAATGTTCTCAAATAAACCTCTGAGGCCTTCACAGGAGAGCTGTAGTTATACTGAGAGTAAAGTACACACAGGTGGACTCAATTTTGTGACTTCTGGAATTAACTGGTCATTCAGGATTTTATTTAGGGATATCAGACTACTGCACATCACAATTTTCAGTTATATAGTATTAAAGTAATTAGAAAACCATGTACAATTTCCTTTACACTTCACCAATACTTGCTACTTTGCATTGGCATATCTCATACAATCCCTATAGAACACATTAAGTTTGTGGGTGTAACATGAAAAAATGTGGAACGGTTCATAAAAGCAATGTACCAGACTTAAAGGAGTTGGCCAGACTGAACAAAACACAGGAAATTCCATAAAGGGCTAAAAGAACCATCTCTACATAACAGTATAGAATGGCCAGAATGGAGAACTCTGGCTGCTATTTTATGGCAACAGCTATGTCCTTGAAAAACCCTTTTACGTCAACAAATTTATTAAGATACAGACACTATTTACTGAATTTTGGGCATCTTTGGAAAGCTGAATTGAAACTACAAACTTCTAACTCATCATTCTTCTCATATCAAACCCAATATGAAAAAGCCTTAAGGTACTGCCACACTAAACAATCCCGCTAGCGATCACGATAACGACGCATACTAATGCGATCGCTAGCGGGATTGTTTATATATCGCTGAGTGCGGCTTAACTTAGCGATATCGTTAAGGACGCTATCGCGGTTAGCGATCTTCTTAACGACTTTAGCGGTACAAAAGTACCGCTAAATCGCTAAAAAAAGGTGCCACTCTCAGCGATAATACTTACCCAGCGGGAGCGCCGACGATAAAATAGGGTCCGGAACGATTCCAGCGACGAGCGAGATCACAGCAGGATCACAGCAGGGAGCTCGTCGCTGACAGATGCCGCACACAACAACATCGCTAACGGGATCGCTAAATAGTGACGTTTTTTAGCGATCCCGTTAGCGATGTTGTTTAGTGTGGCATACCCTTTAGTGCATATCAATAGTCAATACAATCAGTCAATGGCACCTCCCATCTTTCCTGAAATTCCCTCACTTTCTACCAGTGTATTACTGAAAGTATGGCATTGCTATCTGCCAACATAGAACTCAATCTTCGTGGGCGCCACTTTGCCATCACTGATTGACTCTGATCTGTACCCATGTTCAGGGGAAGACAAGTCATTGATCGGTGCTGCCCAAAAGATTATCTTAGTTTCCTAATTGTAGAAAGAAAGTGCAAAAACCCAAACTACAACCCAAGACATGGCAGCTATGGAAGAGTCTGTAATTCCTGCTATGGGTTTTCTTTCTGGTTAACCAGATCTAATATAATATGCTGTTTTTCTTTCTTTGGGATTTCCATAGCGATTCTATGTTTGTGTACGCAGGAAATCCACAAAGAAGTTGAGAAGTTTCAATCAAGTCTCGAGTCTCATATTTGTATAGGAGTAGTTTGCATACAAGTCAAATAAAGGCAAAGTACGTTTTCATTGATCTTAGGAGAGATATCGGAGTCTCAGCGGGGCCTAGTTATGTGAGCTTCTCGGAGACCTGCAGGTCCAGGGTGTAATGTAGAGATTGCTGGTGTGAACACACTAACCCTTTCCTTGTACAGCACAGAAATATGTGTTTACTTTCATTTGTAAAATTACAGGAGCTACATATTTATATGGTGAAAAGTGGATTCCTTCTTTGTGCACAGCGGATGAAAACCACACAAAGTCCCTCGCAATGCAACATGACCACATTACTGGCTCTGGGGGATATGGCGTCGTGCAAGCTTTGCTGACAGCTATTGTAGTGTTGTCACCAGAATAAATAATGGGGAAAAGAAATGGGGTCAGATAGCTATTTATCCAGGTATAAAGCTGAGGCTGAACTGTCAATTCCAGAAGTGGCGTGGTGGCATAAAGCAATGTTCTTCCATCTAGTTAGAGCAAGAAGCTGACCAAAGGTGTTCATATGTAGCCTCATCCTTCCAATAACAAGCAAAAAGATGTATCCAGAACATATTAGGTCAGATTGTGGGAAGGCTTCAGTTCACGTTTA
This sequence comes from Oophaga sylvatica, assembly GCA_033576555.1. Lineage (NCBI taxonomy): Eukaryota > Metazoa > Chordata > Amphibia > Anura > Dendrobatidae > Oophaga > Oophaga sylvatica. The sequence goes on from JARQOD010000007.1 coordinate 15,163,694, forward strand.
TGTCAAGTCATCGCCAAGTACTTAGTGCTCACATTACTTACTTCCATTATATGCTTAGTGCTCACATTTCACATATTGGCTGCATGATGGCTCAGTGGTTAGCATTGCAGCTTTGCAGTGCTGGGGTCCTGGGTTCCAATCCCACCAAGGACAATATCTGCAAGGAGTTTGTATGTTCTCCCCATGTTTAGTGAGCTCAGGGGCGTATCCAGGGGGGGACAGCCGGGGCACGTGCCCCGGGCGCAGCCGGCAGGGGGGCGCAGTCGGGCCGCCTAATGCAGCGGTCCGCAGTGTCTCCCCTGCGGCTGCGTTCTGCCGCCCCCGGCCTGAGAGTCGGCGGTTCCTTGTGCCGGCTGTCAAGCTGACAGCCGGTGCAGAGAAGCTGCTGCGTGCCGGCTCCCAGGGATCAATTATATATACAGACGCCAGTACTATTGAAGCTCTGACCCCTGGGTCAGAGAGACGCCAGCAGCGTGATCAGGTCATGTGATCACGCTGCTGACGTCACTCGCCGGCGGCGCCCAGAAGGGGGACTTGCTCTGGTGGTGAGTGTGCTCCAGAGGAGCTGAAGAAACCACTGAAGACGGGGGTAAATAATGTGGGATGGCATGGGGGAGTACTTTTTTGTGGGGGGATTAGGAGTGGGAATGATGAGGGAGTATTTTTTTTGTGGGGGGATTAGGAGTGGTGATGGGGGAGTACTTTATTGTGGAGGGATTAGGAGTGGGAATGATGGGGGGAGTACTTTATTGTAGGGGGATTAGGAGTGGGAATGATGGGGGAGTACTTTATTGTGGGGGGATTAGGAGTGGAAATGATGGGAGAATACTTTTTTGTGGGAGGATTAGGAGTGGGAATGATGGGGGAGTACTTTATTGTGGGGGGATTAGGAGTGGTGATGGGGGAGTACTTTATTGTGGGGGGATTAGGAGTGGGAATGATGGGGGAGTACTTTATTGTGGGGGATTAGGAGTGGAAATGATGGGGGAGTAATTTTTGTGGGGGGATTAGGAGTGGTGATGGGGGAGTACTTTTTGTGGGGGGAATTAGGAGTGGGATGTGGCAGTACTTTATGTGTGGGGGGATTTGGAGTGGAGATGGGGGTACTTTATGTGTGGGGGATTTGGAGTGGGGATGGGGGGTTATTTTATGTGTGGGGGATGTGGAGTGGAGATGGGATGTGTGCAGACACAGTATGGGTAGTCGGGTGTATGTATGAGCAGACAGTATAGAGAGTGAGGGGGTAAATATATGAGGAGACAGTATGCTGAACAGGGGGGATGTGAGAGGAGACAGTGTGAGGAGGGAGGGGAATAGTGTGAGGTGACAGTATATTGCAGATATTTTTATTTAGGGGCATTATAATGACTCTTCTGTCTTTAAGGGCATCGTGTGGAGAGTTGGTGCAGAAGAGCGGAGAAGATGGAGGTCTGCAGAGACGGCTGTGGATGAGAAAACTCATCATGGGATCTGGACAAGATGAAGAAAAGGAGAACGACTCCAGAATGATGTCATCTATAAGGTACCTGGATGTAAATATTATTTGTGATACTAATTCTCATGTTTTTATTTATGTCAGGAGCATTAGAGGGGTTGTCCAGGTTTGTGCTGAGTCTGCAGTCATTCTATGTGACTGCAGACTTCTGAATTCTCACAGTGCGCATTGCACGCTGTAAGGATTCTCTCGTGCCGGCGATTTACATACATGTGGTCACATGCTGACTAGACGTGTGGCCTCACTCAATGAAAATGAACAGAGCGAGGCCGAGCACGTCTAGTGAGAATGTGGCCAGAAGTATATAAATCACATGCTTGTGCTGACATGACCGTCCACAGGCAAGGGAGAATCCTAAAAGTGTGCAATGCATTCGTTGTGAGAATTCAGAAGCTGCAATGTCAGGATTCAGCTCTGCAGGTTCCAGTAGTCATCACATGGACACTTCACACATATGCGACTTTCATACTTATGGTCCTGTGACAACGAGCTTCTCTTCCTGCTTCTGTTTTTCACTGAACATTGAGAGCATTAGGGAGAGCAGCTTGTCCGTACATGACTAGGTGTGCAAATCGCAAGTGTGCGGGGGGTGGGGGGGCGCCGAACCGAATTCTTGCCAGAAAGCCTAGATACACCTCTGAGTGGGCTTCCTCCGAGTTCTTGGGTTTCCCCCAAACTCCAAAGATCTAAGAATAGGGAATTTATATTGTGAGTCCCAATGGGGACAGAAATTATGGTGTACGTGATATGATTGTGCTATATAGTTAAGGAGGAATGAGGTTGGATGCGTTTATGTATAAAAAGTATAGGAAAAAAGTCTACTGAATCTTTAAGGGTTTGTCCCATAAACATGTAACACTGATTGTCAGAATAGATGTGGTAAATGAATAACTGGTGGGGGTCTGGCTGCTGGGACACCCCAAAAATAGGGATCCCAAAGTTCATTGTGTGAATGTGCGACATGTGTGACCACCACTCCTATACACAGTGAATGGAGCATTGGTGGCACATGCTCACTGCTGCTCTACTCACATGCAGGACTTTCTTTATTCTAAGGATCAATGGATGTTCTAATAGTAACAGACACAGATGCAAGAGGGCCCCTGTACAAGAACAATATATGGGGCCCACTGCAGTCCAATGTAAGTGAAAATAGTTGCGACCATGCTATTACTCTTCATCTCATTGGAGACCATTGTGGGTTCAGTACCTCATTAGCTCTTTCAGGATTCATGGTGGCAGCACCTTATCAGGCAGCACCAGAGGTGGTAACACCCGAACATATTGTGTTACAATAACACAGGATATTACTATGCAAAAGGGGTTAACAGAATATTAGGCAGCCAAGTCAAGACAGGCTAAACAAATATCACACCCTTAGCAGGAGAATAATCCTATTTTAATCTCCTTCCTGTGCTGATGTATAGGCACTTCTTGTAAGACGCAAGAGTGGAGCTTTTCCTGTAGATATTCAGCTTGTAATAGAAACAATTAGCAGGATTCAGACATAAGTACAAATGTTAAATAAGCACAAATGGAAGAGCAAACACAGCAGCATCGTGAGCTGAGTATACAGCCACTTTGTTGGCTTTTGTACTATTGTCAGATTATTATATTAGTACACCACAGTGATTTGCCTCACACAGAGGGAAAGTTAAATATGAAGTTTGGATTATGAAGTGAAGAGTATTTTAGCTCTCAAAATACAATCTTTGCATCATATGTTAACATGATGGTCGACTTAATACATGTTTAGAGAATAGAAAAAATGTATTCTGTAATCAAAATCGTCGAGTTCGGCTGACTTCAAAGTATATGTGAGGCCTTAACCCCTTCATGACCCAGCCTATTTTGACCTAAATGACCTGGCCATTTTTTGCAATTCTGACCAGTGTCCCTTTATGAGGTAATAACTCAGGAACGCTTCAACGGATCCTAGCGATTCTGAGATTGTTTTTTCGTGACATATTGGGCTTCATGTTAGTGGTAAATTTAGGTCGATAATTTTTGCGTTTATTTGTGAAAAAAATGGAACTTTGGCCAAAATTTTGAAAATTTCGCAATTTTCAAATTTTGAATTTTTATTCTGTTAAACCAGAGAGTTATGTGACACAAAATAGTTAATAAATAACATTTCCCACATGTCTACTTTACATCAGCACAATTTTGGGAACAACATTTTTTTTTGTTAGGAAGTTATAAGGGTTAAAAATTGACCAGCGATTTCTCATTTTTACAGCAAAATTTACAAAACCATTTTTTTTAGGGACCACCTCACATTTGAAGTCACTTTGAGGGGTCTATATGGCAGAAAATACCCAAAAGTGACACCATTATAAAAACTGCACCCCTCAAGCTACTTAAAACTACATTCAAGAAGATTGTTGACCCTTCAGGTGCTTCAGAGGAACTAAAGCAACGTGGAAGGAAAAAATGGACATTTTAATTTTTCCAACAAAATTTTTCTTTTAGCATCAATTTTTTCATTTTTGCATGGGCAGCAGGATAAAATGGACCCTAAAATTTGTTGGGCAATTTCTCCTGAGTACACAGATACCTCATATGTGGTCATAAACCACTGTTTTGGGCGCACGGCAGGGCTCAGAAGGGAAGGAGCGCCATTTGACTTTTTGAATGGAAAATATGCTGGAATATTTAGCGGTTGCCATGTCGCATTTGGAGAGTCCCTGTGTGCCTAAACATTGGAGCTCCCCCACAAGTGACCCCATTTTGGAAACTAGACCCCCCAAGGAACTTATCTAGATGCAGAGTGATCACTTTGAACCCCCAGGTGCTTCACAAATTGATCCGTAAAAAAAAGAAAGTACTTTTTTTCACAAAAAATTTCTTTTAGCCTCAGTTTTTTCATTTTCACATGGGCAACAGGATAAAATGGATCCTAAAATTTGTTGGCCAATTTCTTCTGAGTACACAGATACCTCATATGTGGTCATAAACCACTGTTTGGGCGCACGGCAGGGCTCAGAAGGGAAGGAGCACCATTTGACTTTTTGAATGGAAAATATGCTGGAATATTTAGCGGTTGCCATGTCGCATTTGGAGAGTTCCTGTGTGCCTAAACATTGGAGCTCCCCCACAAGTGACCCCATTTTGGAAACTAGACCCCCCAAGGAACTTTTCTAGATGCATAGTGAGCACTTTGAAACCCCAGGTCCTTCACAAATTGATCCGTAAAATAAAGAAAGTACTTTTTTTTCACAAAAATTTTCTTTTAGCCTCAGTTTTTTCATTTTCACATGGGCAACAGTATAAATTGGATCCTAAAATTTGTTGGGCAATTTCTCCTGAGTACACAGATACCTCATATGTGGTCATAAACCACTGTTTGGGCGCACGGCAGGGCTCAGAAGGGAAGGAGCGCCATTTGACTTTTTGAATGGAAAATTAGCTCCAATCGTTAGCGGACACCATGTCATGTTTGGAGAGCCCCAGTATGCCTAAACTTTGGAGCTCCCCCACAAATGACCCCATTTTGGAAACTAGACCCCCTAAGGAACTTATGTAGATGCACAGTGAGCACTTTGAACCCCCAGGTGCTTCACAAAAGTTTATAACGCAGAGCCGTGAAAATAAAAAATCATTTTTTTTCTCAAGAAATGATTATTTAGCCCCCTACTTTTTATTTTCACAATGGTTACAGGAGAAATTGGACCCCAAAAGTTGTTGTCTAATTTGTCCTAAGTACGCTAGTACCTCACATGTGGGGGGGAACCACTGTTTGGGCACACGTCAGGGCTTGGAAGGGATGTAGTGACGCTTTGAAATGCCGACTTGATGGAATGGTCTGCGGGCGGGCAGAGCCCCTGATGTGCCTAAACAGTAGAAACCCCCCCACAAGTGACCACATTTTGTAAACTAGACCCCTCAAGGAACTTATCTAGATGTGTGGTGAGTACCTTGAACCCCCACGTGCTTCACAGAAGTTTGTAATGCAGAGCCGTGAAAATAAAAAATCATTTTTTTCCTCAAAAACTGATTTTTTTAACCCGCAATTTTTATTTTCACAAGGGTAACAGGAGAAATTGGACCACAAAAGTTGTTGTATAATTTGTCCTAAGTACGCTAGTACCTCACATGTGGGGGGGAACCACTGTTTGGGCACACGTCAGGGCTTGGAAGGGATGTAGTGACGCTTTGAAATGCCGACTTGATGGAATGGTCTGCGGGCGGGCAGAGCCCCTGATGTGCCTAAACAGTAGAAACCCCCCCACAAGTGACCACATTTTGTAAACTAGACCCTCAAGGAACTTATCTAGATGTGTGGTGAGTACCTTGAACCCCCACGTGCTTCACAGAAGTTTGTAATGCAGAGCCGTGAAAATAAAAAATCATTTTTTTCCTCAAAAACTGATTTTTTTAACCCGCAATTTTTTATTTTCACAAGGGTAACAGGAGAAATTCGACCACAAAAGTTGTTGTACAGTTTGTCCTGAGTACACTGGTACCCCATATGTGGGGGGGGGAACCACTGTTTTGGCGCATGGGAGAGCACAGAAGGGAAGGAGCGCCATTTTGGAATGCAGACTTGATGGAATGTTCTGTGGGCGTCATGTTGCGTTTGCAGAGCCCCTGATGTGCCTAAACAGTAGAAACCCCCACAAGTGACCCCATTTTGGAAACTAGACCCCCCAAGGAGCTTATCTAGATGTGTAGTGAGCACTTTGAACGCCCAAGGGCTACACAGAAGTTTATAACGCCGGGGCATGAAAATAAAAAAATCATATTTTTTCCACAAACATGATCTTTTAGTCCCCAATTTTTTTATTTTCCCAAGGGTAACAGGAGAAATTAGACCTCAAAAGTTGTTGTCCAATTTGTCCTGAGTACGCTGATATCCCATATATGGGAGAAAACTACTGTATGGGCACACTTCGGGGCTCGGAAGGGAAGTATTGACGTTTTGAAATGCCGACTTGATGGAATGGTCTGCAGGTGTCATGTTACGTTTGCAGAGCCCATGATGTGCCTAAACAGTAGAAACCCCCCCAAGTGACCCCATTTTGGAAACTAGATCCCCAAGGAACTCCTCTAGATGTGTGGTAAGCACTTTGAATCTCCAAGTTCTTCACAGAAGTTTATAACACAGAGCCGTGAAAATAAAAAATCATTTTTTTCCACAAAAATAACTTTTTTAGTCCCCAATTTTTTTTCCCAACAGTAACAGGAGAAATTAGACCCCCAAAGTTGTTGTGCAATTTTTCCCGAGTACGCTGATACCCCATATGTGGGGGTAAACCACTGTTTGGGCACACGTCGGAGCTTGGAATAAAGGGAGCACTGTTTGACTTTTTGAACGCAAAATTTGCAGGAATCAATGGTGGCGCCATGTCGCGTATGGAGACCCCCTGATGTGCATAAATAGTGGAAACCCCTCAATTCTAACTCCAACCCTAACCCCTACACACCCCTAACCCTAATACAAACCATAACCATAACCCTAACCCCAACACACCCCTAACCCTAATCCCAACTCTAACCATAAACCTAACCACAAGCCTAACCCTAATCCTAACCCTAACCCCAAAACACCCCTAACACTTATCCTAACTCTAACCCTAACCACAAACCTAACCCTAATTCCAACCCTAACCCTAATTCCAACCCTTACCCTAGTTCTAACCCTAACCCTAGTTCTAACCCTAAGGCTGGGTTCATATTGCGTTTTACCAGCCCGTTCAACACGTAGCGTTGACGGGCTGGTAACGGTATAGCATAACGCGATCGCGTTATGCTATACCCGCTAGTGCAGAGGAATCAGCGATGATTCATCTGTGCTAGCGGTGACGGAGCCCAGACGCTGCAGGCCGCGTCCAAGGCTCCGTTACTGAATGACGACACGTCGCGATCGCATGCCGCTTCATGGCTTGCGTTGCGATGCACACACAAATGGTGTGAATGGCAGCGTTATCGGACTGCGTTATACCGCGGTGAAACGCAGTCCATCTAACGGACTGCCATAATGCAATATGAACCCAGCCTAACCCTGAGGCCCCTGCACACGTTGCAGATTCACTTGTGGATTTTTCTAAAATCCGCAGGTAAAATGACCTGCCTTTTACCTGCGTATTTAGCGCGGATTTGCTGCGGTTTTTCTCTGCGGTTTTACGCCTATAATGGAATAGGTGTAAAATCGCTGCGGAATCCGCACAAAGAATTGACATGCTGCGGATTTAAAACCGCAGCAAATCCGCGTTGAAAAATCTGCAGCATGTGCACAGCGTTTTTTTTTACCATTTATTTGCATTGTACTGTACATGGTTTCTGGATCTGCTGTGGATCCGCAGCGCGAAATCCGCTGCGGATCCGCAGCAAAATCCGCTGCGGATCCGCAACGCAAAATCCGCTGCGGATCCGTAGCAAAATCCGCTGCTGATCCGCAGCAAAATTCTGCTGCTGATCCGCAGCAAAATCCGCTGCTGATCTGCAGCAAAATCCGCAACGTGTGCACAGGGCCTAATAGGAAAAAAAAAAATTCTTTATTATTTTTCCCTACCTATGACAGGGGGGTTCACTTACTTTTTTTATTTTGATCACTGTGACAGTATATCACAGTGATCAAAATAATTTTTTTTACTCTGCAGGGCGCACTGCGCATGCGCCGGCCGGCGGGCGCACTGCGCATGCGCCGGCCATTTTCCAAGATGGCGGCGCCCATGAAGAATCCCGGGCAGCCGCCGGGAAGGATCGAGGGACATCGGTGGACCGGGAGAGGTGAGTATGGGGGTCGGAAGTGAGGGGGGGGAGATCGGAAGGTGGGGGCAGCGGAGGCCAGGACGAGGGGAGCTGTTAGTGACGGCGGTGACCGACCGCTGCCATTTTTCGGTGGCGGCGGCCGATCACCGCCGTGACATTGTGTGGGGGGGTCGGTACTCAATCTCCAGCCATGGCCGATGCTATTGCAGCATCGGCCATGGCTGGATTGTAATATTTCACCAATTACATTGGTGAAATATTACAGATTGCTCTGATTGGCTGTTTCACTTTTAACAGCCAATCAGAGCGATCGTGGCCACGGGGGGGTTAAGTCAACCCCCTGTGGTGAAGCACAAAGGGTCCTGTGTCTGCGGGTGGGGTGACCTTTCAGTGACCCCGGTCACCCGACCCGCAGGGACGCGATCCTTTCATGACGCCACATAGGCGTCATGGGTCGGATTGGCACTGATTTTCATGACGCCTACGTGGCGTCATGGGTCGGGAAGGGGTTAAAGGGAACTTGTCAGTCACTTCATTCTGCACAAACCACGGGCACCAAGAATTATAGAGCATGGCTGTGTCAGAGGTGTGGACTGGACGGTCGTGTTCCTACCCTGAAGACATCAATTATGTTATGTGTATTGTGTAATGTGTCCAGTGTCCTGTGTCTTTTGTATGTATTGTGTCATGTGATGTTTGCCTATGTAATGTGTAATGTAATGTGTAATGTAATGTGTTGTAATGTGTAATGTGTAGTAATGAGGCGAATAAGCCTCCTTACCTCGACACGCCAGAGCTGGTATGTCACTCTCCACAAGGAGAAACCTTACCCCCCAGACCCCAGTCCAGAGCCTCTCATCTAGCCAAATCAGATCTCTCCTACTTTGCACTGACGAGGACCAACAGTCCGAAACACCGTGTCTGCAAATGGAGATTCTGATTTGGCTTTTATCCTAAGTCATATTACAAGACTCGTTAAAGGGTTGATTGTGACTTGTAGGATCGCTACTTCCAATAGGTGGCGCTATAGAGTACAAGTCCTCTTTGTTTGAAGAGGCAATTTGCATATTAAAATTTCCCAGAGGAGCATTGCACGGCGAATAAGCCTCCTTACCTCGACACGCCAGAGCTGGTATGTCACTCTCCACAAGGAGTAACCTTACCCCCAGACCCCAGTCCAGAGCCTCTCATCTAGCCAAATCAGATCTCTCCTACTTTGCACTGACAAGGACCAACAGTCCGAAACACCGTGTCTGCAAATGGAGATTCTGATTTGGTTTTATCCTAAGTCATATTACAAGACTCGTTAAAGGGTTGATTGTGACTTGTAGGATCGCTACTTCCAATAGGTGGCGCTATAGAGTACAAGTCCTCTTTGTTTGAAGAGGCAATTTGCATATGTAATGTGTAGTAATTTATAATGTAGGATGTGATAATGTAAGATAAGTAATATTGGTGGTCTACAGTACAGGATAGCATAGGCTAAGACATAGGTTAGGACTTAATTAATACATAAGATGGGCAGGATAAATTAGTGACTCTAGTTAGGTAAAGACATTAGGGTAAGGATAGAGTTAATGTTTGTGGCTAGCCCATAATGGGAGGGGCTTAGTGTTAGGGCAAGTTTTTGCTTCCTGTCAGTCAGATAGAGTCAAATTGAAGTAGGAATGTTCTGTCAGCAGTGCTGCCATTTGTCAGAACTACTAAGTAAAGGAGACTAAGGGACAAGGGAGTAGTGTTTCCATGAATTGGTAGAAGACGAGCCAGAGTGGACCTTAAAGGAGTCCTTGGATAGGATGACGTGTCACAAGAAACCCTGAGCTTGCTAAACGACGAAGGTAATGGACCAAAACAGGACTGAGTTCATGAGACTAGGGGGTCCCGAGCAGTAGATCCAGGGCACCAGTAATGGAAGAAATAGGATGTGGAACTGCTGAGCAGTGGTGACAAGCTAAGCTGTGATGAAGTAGGGCAAAACAGTGTGCTTCACCAACCCTAGAGTTGACTACATAAGAAGGAAACTGTGCATGAAAATGCTTTACACTGTAAAGAAAACGTTCATTAGACTTTGTAGCCCTTCTTGTACATAACCCTTACCTAGCTCATGGATAAAAAACAAAGGGTGGTTATTAATGGAGCACAATTGGACTGGGTCACGGTTAGCAGTGGGGTACCACAGGGTTCAGTATTGGGGCTGCTTCTCTTTAACATATTTATTAATGACCTTGTAGGGGGCATACAGAGTAGTATTTCAATATTTGCAGATGACACTAAACTCTGCAGGGTAATAAATACAGAGGAGGACAATTTTATATTACAGGAGGATTTATGTAAACTAGAAGCTTGGGCTGATAAATGGCAAATGAGCTTTAATGGGGATAAATGTAAGGTCATGCACTTGGGTAGAAGAAACAAGATGTATAATTATGTGCTTAATTGTAAAACACTGGGCAAAACTGTCACTGAAAAAGACCTGGGTGGATGGGTGGACGACAAACTCACATTTAGTGGCCAATGTCAGGCAGCTGCTGCCAAGGCAAATAAAATAATGGGATGCATTAAAAGAGGCATAGATGCTCATGAGGAGAACATAATTTTACCTCTATACAAGTCACTGGTGCGACCACACTTAGAATACTGTGTGCAGTTCTGGTCTCCGGTGTATAAGAAAGACATAGCTGAACTGGAGCGAGTGCAGAGAAGAGCGACCAAGGTTATTAAAGAACTGGGGGGTCTGCAATACCAGGACAGGTTATTACACTTGGGGTTATTTAGTTTGGAGAAACGAAGGCTTAGGGGTGATCTTATTACAATGTATAAATATATGAGGGGACAGTACAAAGACCTTTCTAATGATCTTTTTACTCTTAGACCTGTGACGGGGACAAGAGGGCATCCTCTACGTCTGGAGGAAAGAAGGTTTAGCCATAATCACAGACGCAGATTCTTTACTGTAAGAGCAGTGAGACTATGGAACTCTCTGCCGTCTAATGTTGTAATTAGTGATTCCCTACTAAAATTTAAGAAGGGACTGGATGCCTTTCTTGAAAAGTATAATATTACAGGCTATATTCACTAGTTTCCTAGATACTGCGTTGATCCAGGGAGCTAGTCTGATTGCCATATGTGGAGTCGGGAAGGAATTTTTTTCCCCAATGTGAAGCTTACTGTTTGCCACTTGGGTTTTTTTTTGCCTTCCTCTGGATCAACATGTTAGGGCAGGTTAGGATAGGATATGGGTTGAACTAGATGGACTTAAAGTCTTCCTTCAACCTTAATAACTATGTTACTATGTTAGTTACCATTCAGTAAAGTCAGTGTGAAAGTCTCCTTTATTGAACTCTGAAACCTATGGTTCTAGCTGGCCAACACCATCAATTAAATGAAATAGGAACATAATAAGGAAAAGCACACACAGAGCTCAATAAATTAACAATCTTTATTTCATCATTTAAATACAAGGTATTAAAAAAATAGGCAGGTCATGTGGGATAGGGAGTCAAAAACAGGTGACACCACAGATCAGCAGGCTAAAGATAGTACTGCAGCATAGGTAAATACAACCACTCACATAATGTGAGTGTAGACAGAGTATAAAGTGCAACCTAGTATTGGAAATTTAATAAATACTAAAGTACAATATAATCATCAATAAGGCCAGAAGATAGGTGACACTTATGGCTCATTCCCACTTGCGATGAAATCGGACGAAAGCAATCCGATAAAAAATCGGATTGAATTCGGACCAATGTTGTTCTATGATTGTATGTTCATCTGCCTTTTTTTTCCAGCTCGGATCAGATCACGATCGGACTGGAAAAAAGTCGCAGCATGCTGCGATTTTAATCGGAAATTGGATCGCATCCCGCAATAGAAGTCAATGGGAGTGTGAAAAAAAATCACACAGCACTCAGACCATGCGAGTACTGTCCGATTTTTACACAATGATCGCATTTGAAAAGCCGGCAATTCATGTGCCGGGTACAGTAAAATTACACTGACAGGTTAGAATAGAATAGATATATACACATAGAATACACATATATATACCGTATATACTCGTGTATAAGCTGAGATTTTCAGCACCTTTTTTCATGCTGAAAATGCCCCCTCGGCTTATACACGAGTCATAGGGCAGAAACCAGCGGGGGAGGGGATGCCGCGGCAGGAGCCGGTGGCTGGGACATCATACTCACCCCTCCCCGTGCCATCGCTGAACGTCCCTGCAATCCTGCGTTCTCCCCGGCTTCCTGCAGCTCTCCCCGGCTTCTTGCAGCTCTCCAGCGCTGAGCGGTGACGTAATCCCCGCTCATTAAGGTCATGTAATATGGACGCGACGCCACTCCCATAGGCGTGGCGTCCATATTCATGGCCTTAATGAGCGGTATTACTCACCGCTCAGCGCTGGAGAGCTGCAGGAAGCCAGGGAGAGCTGCAGGAAGCCAGGGAGAACGCAGGATTGCAGGGACGTTCAGTGATGGCACGGGGAGGGTGAGTATGATGGAGGAGGATGGGGGGGAGCATGGAGGAGAGGACAAGGAGCACGGAGCAGGACGGGGGGAGAACGGAGGACGGGGGAAGCATGGAGGAGGACAATGAGCACGGAGCAGGACGGGGGAGGATGGAGGACACAGAGGAGCACAGGAGCAGGACGGGGGGAGAGGATGGAGGGCACAGAGGAGCACGGAGCAGGACGGGGGGGGCACAGGAGGAGGAGAAGGAATGGGGGAGCACAGCGGAGGATGGAGCAGGAGGGGGGGAGTACAGAGGAGAATGGGGAGCACAGAGCTGGAAGGGGGAACAAGGAGCAGGACGGGGCAGCACAGAGCAGGAGGGCAGTGTCAAGCAGCTGTAATGCAGGGTAGTGTGTGCTCCACCTGTAGGTTACAGAGGGGAGAAGGAATTACACACTACCAGAGTAGGCCTGCACTGCAGCAGCCAAAACCACCACCAGGTGGCAGCAAAAACGTCCAAAACTGAGTCAGGAAGAATCACAGGTCTCAGCAAGTCCTCTACAGAGCAGAAACATAGGCGCCACCAAGTGGCGTGAGCGTGGTCAAGCAAGCCAAGTCAAAACCGTAAGGAGGCAGCAGGACAAAAGGAATAAGCAATATGCGTGGTCAGGAGAAAGCCAGGAGGTCAGCAACGGTCAGAAGCAGATAAGACAAAGACAGAAAGCAGAAACGAGTCCGAATACAAGCCGAGTCAAAAACCAGAGAATCAAACAGACAAGCAGGGAAATGCAGGGAACAGGGCAGACAGAGGGAAACAACAGACACGGGACAAGTCAAGGATAACAGCAGGACAAATCAAGGGTCAGGTTCACAAGCCGAAGGTAGCAGTATAGCTCACACTGCTAGCAGGATGTGTGAGAGCTAAATAGCCAACCTGAACCCAGAATGAGGCAGAGCAAAGTTAACCCTTGACATGATCCGCCCGGACCAAGGGCAGACAGACTAAACCCAGGAATGGATCATGACCGGCTTATACACGAGTCAATAAGTTTTCCCAGTTTTTTGTGGCAAAATTAGGGGGGTCAGCTTATACACTGGTCGGCTTATACACGAGTATATACGGTACATATATATATATATCTGTCAGTGACACACATATATACAGTGGGTATGGAAAGTATTCAGACCCCCTAACATTTTTCACTCTGTGTTTCATTGCAGCCATTTGGCAAATTCAAAAAAGTTATTTTTTTTTCTCATTAATGTACACTCGGCACCCTGTTTTGACTGAAAAAACAGAAATGTAAAATTTTTGCAAATTTGTTAAAGAGAAAAACTGAAATATCACATGGCCATAAATAGAGATGAGTGACTTTGCCTCCGGGAGGGTCGAATCGGGTTTCGGACCACCCGACTTTTCCAAAAGTCGAGTCGAACGAAAACGGCCGACTATCGGAAAAAGTCGAAGGTCCGACTGAAACTCAAACCAACCCCAATGCAAGTCAATGGGGAAGAAAAGTTGGCAGGGAGTGGAGGACAGTAAACACACCTACAGTGCCCATTTCAATGCCAACGATATTACTTAAGCTTGTCAACCTTAATTTACTTTATAATAATATTAACACCTTGAAAACTGGGGGTTATTTGGCTAAAGTTGTGGGGGGGGGGCAGGGCTGGCTCCAGGTTTTCGTAGGCTCCGGGAGAAAGAGTCTCAGTGGGCCCCTTTAACACATACCACAATTCATGATGCTCGATACGGCAGAGAAATATAGGTATAGTACAATGCCAAATACTTCACTTCTTACATTACATGAGTGATATCTATTGTAAATTCTACAATAGCTCAAAAACCTAACAGTATATTCCTCCATACAGTATTATGGCCACCACATAGTGCGCCATACAGAATAATGAGCCCCATATATTGCTCTGTACAGAATAATGAGCCCCATATATTGCTCCATACAGAATAATGAGTCCCATATATGATGCTCCATACAGAATAATGGGCCCAATATAAAGCTCCATACAGTATATGATGGGCCCCATATATTGCTCCATACAAAATAATGAGCCTCATATATTGCTCCATACATAATTGGTTCCATATAATGTTCCATACAGTATTTGATGAGCTCCACATAAAGCTCCAGTATATGATGGTCCCCATATAACGTACCATACAGTATAGGACGGAAACCATAAAGTATAATGAGCCCCACATATTGCTCCATACAGTATAATGAGTCACATATAAAGCTCCATACAGTATATGATGGGCACCATATATTGCTCCATACAGAATAGGCTCCATATAATGCTCCATACAGAATAGGCCCCATATGTGCTCCATATGATGCTCCATATATAAAGGATGTGATGCTCCATAAATAATGAACCCCATATGATGCTCTAGTATATGATGGGCCCCATATAAGATGATCCAGTGTATGATGAGCCCCATATAATGCTCCAAATATAATGGTCCCCATATATAATGCTCCATATATAATGGGCTCCATGTGATGCTCCATATATAATGTGTCCCATATGATGCGCCATATATAATGGGCCCCATATGATGCTCCAGTATATGATGGGCCCCATGGATGATGCTCCAGTGTATGATGGGCCTATATAATGCTCCATATATAATGTGTCCCATTTGATGCTCCAGTATATGATGGGCCCCATGGATGATGCTCCAGTGTATGATGGGCCTATATAATGCTCCATATATAATGGGCCCCATATGATGCTCCAGTGTATAATGGGCCCCGTATATGATGCTCCAGTGTATGATGGGCCCCATTTATAATGCTCCAGTGTATGATGTGCCCCATATATAATGCTCCAGTGTATAATGGGCCCTATCTATGATGCTCAAGTGTATGATGGGCCCCATATATAACTCTCCAGTGTATAATGCTCCCAAAATATTGCTTCAAACATTAAAAAAATGAAATACCTCTCCTTGCTGGGCACTGCTCTACTCTGGACTCCTCAGCATCACCATCTTCCAGCTCTCTGCACTGTGACTGTTCAGGCAGAGGGCGCACAGACGTGACGTCATCGCTCTCTCTGACCTGAATGTCACTGTCAGGAAACGCGGAAGACGTCACAGCGGTGGAGCAGGGAGAGGTAAGTATTGCAAGTGCTGGGGCCCTGAGCAAGCAGGGGGCCCACTCATGGGTGACGGTGCTGGCACAGGGCGCCTCATAGTACGCCGGTGTCTCTGATGGTGAGTGGGCCCCCCCACCTGCTCAGGGCCCTGGCACTTGCCCGGGTGTGCCAGGTGCTGACGCCGGCCCTGGGGGGGTACAGCCCAGTTAGGGAGTTGGAAAAACTGGCATATGTTGAGGTGTAGGCTGGACATTCAGCAGCTGCAAATGGAGGAATTGGAGAAGTCAGAGGAAGAAGAAGACAAAGCGAGCCATTTTGCTGGCAACCTATGTGTCATCAGTGGAAGGTGGTACAAAATCCTTTGAAACCCAGGTATGGTTCATTTTAATGAAGCTGAGATCACCAACATTTTTGGTCGACAGCCGGGTCCTTCTTTCTGTCAGGATTGATCCAGCAGCACTGAAGACTCTTTCTGATAGCACGCTACCAGCAGGGCAAGAGAGCTCCTGTAAGGCATATTGTGCCAATTCAGGCCAGGTGTCCAGTTTACAGGCCCAGTAGTCAAAGGGGAATGAACTGTGAGGGAGAACATCAATAGGGGAGGAGAGGTAATTTTGAACCATAGTGGACAACTGCTGTCTCCTGTCTGTTGCAATCGATTAAGTATTAACAGTCGTGTGAGTGGTACTCGAGAAATCAGTCCACAACATGGTCATGAAAACCCGGTCTCCAACGCTACTTCGGCTGTGTGCACCACGAACACCTCTTCCATGTTGCCCAGTACGGCTCGTGGTAGAACCTGCACCGCTGTTGTGTGCTGGGAATGCCTCTAACAAACGATTTACCAGAGTTGCTTGTTTATTCGCCAATATTAGCTCTAGTTTCTCCTGTGGCATGATAGTCTGTAATTTTCTGTAATTTGCCTTGGATCGAGGATGCAGGCCAACCAGTAGTTGTCATCCTTCATAATTTTGGCAATGCGGGGGTCCCTTTTTAGGATCCGCAAGACATAATCACACATGTGGGCCAATGTTCCAGGTGTCAATGATGCACTGCCAGTGGTGGGTGGAGGAGCACTTTCTGCAAAATCCACATCCCTCCAGTCACGCACAAACCCTGTACCTGACCTTGGCAAGCCAACATTTTCTCTTGCCGCCTGAGAAGCATCCTCCTCCCCAAAATAATCATCCCCCTCATCCTCCTCCTCTTCCTCTTCTTCCTCCACCTCGTCCAGGACAGTTCCCTGAGCAGACAATGGCTGACTGTCATCAAGGCTTCCCTCCTCCTCCTCCTCTTCCGCTGCAGACGCCTAATCCTTAATGTGCGTCAAAGTTTGCATGAGCAGAAGCATAAGTGAGATGCTCATGCTTATGATGGCGTCGTCTGTGCTTACCAGCCGTGTGCATTTCTCAAAACACTGAAGGACTTTACAGAGGTCTTTCAGCTTTGACCACTGCACACCCGACAACTCGATGTTTGCCGTCAAACTGCCTGCCCGTGTATCCTCCCACAAATGCATTACAGCCTGCCTCTGTTCGCACAGCCTCTCAACCATGTGCATGTGGAGTTCCACCTTGTTGCAACGTCTATGATTAGGTGGTGCTTGGGGAAGTGGAGCGATTGCTGCAGCCTCTGCATACGACAGGAGTCTACGGGCGAGCGACGGATATGCGATCACAGTCTTCGCACCTTATGGAGCAGGGCTGCTAACTCCGGATAATTATTTATGAAGCACTGCACCACCAGGTTCAAGGTGTGAGCCAGTCAAGGTATGTGTCTGAATTTTGCCAGGGCTATGGCTGCCACAAAATTACGGCCGTTATCACTAACTACCTTGCCAGGCTCAAGATGTAGACTACCCAGCCATGACTCAGTTTCTCGCTGCAAGTAGTCGGCAGTACCTCCGCGGTGTGTCTGTTGTCGCCCAAAGACATCATCTTTAAAATAGCCTTCTGACGCTTACCACTAGCTGTTTGATAGTGGGACACCTCGTGTGCAACACTGGCAGCTTCGGATGGAGTGCTCATGCGACTGCGCTCTGTTGACAAGCTTTCGCTACTGGGAGGAGGAGGGTCGAACACCTACAGCCAACTGTTGCCTATACCATGGGCTAGGCAGCACTGTCCCACCACCACTGTCCCCTGTGAACCCTGCATCCACCACATTAACTCAGCGCGCAGTGATGGACATGTAACGGCCCTGGCCATGCCTACTGGCCCATGCATCTGTTGTGAGGTGTACGTTTCCACTCACTGATTGTTTGAGTGCATGGACAATGTGGTCTTTCACTTGCAGGTGGAGGGCAGGGATGGCTTTTCTAGAAAAGAAGTGCCAACTGGGTAGGTCATAGTGTGGGACAGCGTAGGCCATGAGCTCTCGGAATGCTGCGCTTTCAACCAAACAGAAGGGCATCATCTCTAATGAGATCAGTTTGGCAATGTAGGCGTTCAAAGCCAGTGTACGCGGATGAGAGGATGAGTACTTTCTTGTCCTACTCAGAGTGTCTGCTAGGATGAACTGGACTTGAGAGCTGCATATGGGGGAACTAGCGGTGGACATGGCGGACTGAGAGGGGGTTGGTGATGGTGATGGTGGTGGTGGTGATGGCCTAGATTCAATCTTTTGTTGCAAAAACATTGTGATTCCCTGACTGCTTTGACCTTGCGATGACACCTCAACATTTCTTGCTGGTGGTGTGCTAACTGGTGGGCTTACAGTGGGGGAAGCGATATAGCGTTATTGGCTACCTTCAGTTGGAGCAGATGCACATGTGCTACCTGAGGTTTTGTAGTCCGTCCACGCAGGGCCGGCTCCAGGTTTTTATGGGCCCCGGGCGAAAGAGTCTCAGTGGGCCCCCTTAACACAGACCACGATTCATGATGCACAGAAACCTCAGAGAAATATGGGTATAGCCAGGGCCGGCTCCAGGTTTTTATGGGCCCCGGGCGAAAGAGCCTCAGTGGGCCCCTTTAACACAGACCTCGATTCATGATGCACAGATACTGCAGAGAAATATGGGTATAGTACAACGCCAAACACTTCACTTCTTCCATTACATGAGTGATATCTATTGTAAATTGTACAATAGCTCAAAAACCGCCAAATCCTCACAGCGCACAGTACAGACTGGACAGTACAGTCCTCCATACAATATTATGGGCACCACAGTCTCCCCCTCATCACCCATATAATACCCCATGCAGGATGTCACCCCCATATAATGCTCCATACAGAAAAATGGACCCAAAATAATGCTCCATACAGAATACTGGACCCAATATAATGCTCCATACAGGATACTGGTCCCCATATAATGCTCCATACAGGATACTGGTCCCATATAATGCTCCATACAAAATATGGAGCTCTCCTCTGCGCTGTACTGCGTTCTGCACTGTTACGGCTCAGGAAAGGGCGCTGTGGAAAGACTCCCCATTATCATAATCATTGCCTCCCCATCATCATCATGGCCTCCCCATTATCATCAATGCCTGCCCATCATCATCATCTCCTCCCCATCATCATCAATGCCTGCCCATCATCATCTTCTCCCCATCATCAATGCCTGCCCATTATCATCAATGCCTGCCCATTATCATCATCTTCTCCCCATCATCATCAATGCCTCCCCATTATCAGCAATGCCTGCCCATCATCATCTCCTCCCCATCATCATCAATGCCTGCCCATCATCATCTTCTCCCCATCATCAATGCCTGCCCATTATCATCAATGCCTGCCCATTATCATCATCTTCTCCCCATCATCATCATCAATGCCTCCCCATTATCAGCAATGCCTGCCCATCATCACACACAGACAGCACCACAGCACACAAGCACTCTCTCACATACATACACACACACACACACACACAAAGCACCGCACTACATACACACAGACACACACACACAGAGACACACACACGTCTCACCTGTCCAGCATCCGCGCTCTCTGCCACAGCCGGCCGCTGAATGATGACGTCATTCAGCGGCGCAGCTGTGAGAGGAAGCGCCGGCGCCCCCTGGAGCTGCGGCAGCGGAGGCACGGGAGAGGTAAGTATTGTGCCAGCTGATGCCGGGGCCCTGAGCAAGCGGGGGGGGCCCAGTGGCGGCGCTGACATCGCTCTCCTCCGCTAACGGGCGCGGGGGTGCCAGACGGCGAGTGGGCCCCACCGCCTGCTCAGGGCCCCGGCACTTGCCCGGGTGTGCCGGGTGCTGACGCCGGCCCTGGGTATAGCACAACTCCAAACACTTCTCTTCTTCCATTACATGACTGATACCTATTGTAAATTGTACAATAGCTCAAAAACCGCCAAATCCTCACAGCGCACAGTACAGACTGGACAGTACAGTCCTCCATACAATATTATGGGCACCACCTAGTCTCCCCCTCATCACCCATATAATACCCCATGCAGGATGTCACCCCGCCATCCCCCATATAATGCTCCATACAGAATACTGGACCCAATATAATGATCCATACAGAATACTGGACCACATATAATGCTCCATACAATATATGGAGCGCTCCTCTACACTGTGCTGCATTCTGCACTGTTACGGCTCAGGAAAGGGCGCTGTGGAAAGACTCCCCATTATCATCATCATTGCCTGCCCATTATCATCATCATTGTCTCCCCATCATCATCATTGTCTCCCCATCATCATCATTGCCTGCCCATCATCATCATCATCATTGCCTCCCCATCATCATCATCATTGCCTCCCCATTATCATTTCCTCCCCATCATCATCATCATTGCCTCCCCATTAGTATCATCATCATCATTGCCTTCCCATCATCATTGCCTCCCCATCATCATTGCCTCTCCTTACCACCATCACTGCCTCCCCCACCACCATCACACATACAGCACCGCAGCACTCTCTCACATACACACACGCAGGCACACACACACATATCTCACCGGTCCGGCATCCGCGCCCTCTCTGCCACAGCCGGCCGCTGAATGATGACGTCATTCAGCGGCGCTGCTGTGAGAGAGGAAGCGCCGGCGCAGGCGCCCCCTGGAGCCCGGAGCTGCGGCAGCGGAGGCACGGGGAGAGGTAAGTATTGCACCGGCTGCGGCCCGGGCCCTGAGCAAGCGGGGGGCCCAGCGGCGGCGCTGGCACCGCTAACGGGCGCCGGGTGCCCGACAGCGAGTGGGCCCCCCGCCTACTCAGGGCCCCGGCACTTGCCCGGGTATGCCGGGTGCTGACGCCGGCCCTGCATCCACGCTTGCAAGTGCATGGTGTTTAAATGTCTAATCATGCAACTAGAGATTTTTCCCTCGGCTAAAGGTCCTTCCGCACTTCTTACAGATAACCTTTGCCTCATCAATAGGATTTTGGCCAAAAAGTGCCACACTGCACTTTTCCTACTATGGGATAAATTTTCAGGGCTTGCACGCTGTGCTAATTTGACCGTCTGGCCTAGCTGTCCTGCAACTCTTTTTGTTTTTTTAACATGTTTTTGGACTGCTACGGGCCTGCCAGATAACCGCAGCTGCGATGTCGATGCCTGCTGGGGATCCTCCTCCTCTTCTGAGCTATTGCCAGCGGCACCCTCTTCCCCAAATGATTGCCAATCCGGGTCAACAATTGGGTCATCCATCACCTCCTCTTCAATTTCATCTGCACCTTCCTCTGTGTTACCGTGTAAGGTGGTATAGTATGCGGGAAGGGGCACTTGAGTTTCATCAGGGTCAGAATCTGGCTCAGTAGACTGCGAGAGCAATGCAGTGCTCTGGGTGAATGTACCAGCAGAATCATATAGCAGTGGCTGTGCATCAGTACACTCCATGTCATATTCATCTTTGACTGGGGAATTCAGGATTTGACTTGATAACCCAGGCATGGTATGTGAAAAGAGCTCCAGGGAGTAATCTGAAGTGTGGCCTGCTGCATCCTTCACTTTTGGTGGGGGTGAATGACACAAGGAAAGGTGTCGTTCCTGACCAGGAGCATGCACTGACAACTCAGTGCTTGCAGTTTTTAAATCTTCAGAAGAGGAAGCGATAAAGCTGGAGGCTATTTCGGCAATGCAAGGCAAAACCTGTTCCTGAGGCTCCGGCTTTAAAAGCGGTTTTACTACTCCCAGAAAATGGAGCCTTCCAGGCCTTCTGGACCAAACAATGACGCAGGATCAACACCTCCTGCCTTAGGTGCTATTGTGCTTTTGGCACTACCAGCAGATGCACCACCACGACCATCAGTACCAACTGGCCCCCCTCGCCCACATCCGCGGCCGATTCCACCATACTTCCTCATGTTTGGTAAAATGTACCAAAAGCACCAGCAGATATATGGTAATGTATCAGAAGCGTACAGCTGTATACGGTGAAGGGGAAAATTTAAATCTCCGTATATATTTCCGGAGTCACACACAGATGCTCACTCAGTATGGATTTGACCGTAATACAAAAGGCAGAAAAACGGTACTGTATCAGAAGCGTGCAGCTGTATACAGTGTAGAGGAAAATTTAAATGTCTGTATATATTTCCGGAGTCACACACAGACACTCACTCAGTATGAAATAGACCAGAATACAAAAAGCAGAAAAAAGGTACTGTATCAGAAGCGTACAGCTGTATACAGTGTAGAGGAAAATTTAAATCTCCATATATATTTCCGGAGTCACACACAGACGCTCACTCAGTATGGATTTGACCAGAATACAAAAAGCAGAAAAACGGTACTGTATCAGAAGCGTACAGCTGTATACAGTGTAGGTGAAAATTTAAATCTCCGAATATATTCCGGAGTCACACACAAACACTCACTCAGTATGGATTTGACCGTAAGGCCGGAGTCACACTGGCGACAAAATCGGACGACTGCAATGCGATGAAATATCGCATTGCAGTCGGACCTATGTTAATCTATGGAGCAGCTCCCAGTATCAGATTTTTTGTGGTCCGTTTTAAACGTCCGTGTACAATCGCAGCATGCTGCGATTGTCACCGATTGTGGGTCGACTATCGCCAATGCAAGTCTATGGGAGCGATGAAAAATCTGATTACAAACGGACCACACTGTGTGACTTGCGATGAAATCGCATCGGTGTCCTTTAGAAAAGCCGGCAATTCATCCCCGGCTATACTGTAAAATCACACTGACAGCTTTAATAAAGACTAGAAAGAATAGATATATACACATAGAACACATATATATATATATACATGTCATTGTGACATGTACATATACATATATTTATAGTTCCTAGACTTCTACATACTATAATAGCCGCTAATTCAATTGCCGGGTTTTGTGAAATCACAGAAGCCGACATGAAATGATACATTGTTTCCACACATTTAACCATGTAATTTCATGTATTTTTATATATGTTTGAAACATACAATTACATGAGTGTATGTGTGCAAAATTTCAGACATGTAGGGGTTAATTAAAGGTGTAATTTCGTTGAAAAAAAATGCGTGGGCTCCCGCTGTATTTTCTCCACCAGACAGACAAAGCAAAGCGAGTGGGGGCAGATAATAATAGCCCAGGGAGGGTGCATTTTTTTTGTGCCCCCCCTGGCTACTAACATCTGCCCCCAGACACCCCAGAAAGGGCAAATCTATAATTAGATTCGCCCTTTCTGGCACTTTGCCCGTCTATTCCCATTGCCCTGTAGCGGTGGCGAATGGGTTAATCTCACCTTATTGTCACCTTGCAATTGAAAGATGACCTTAAGGCAGGTTAATAATTGATAGCTGTCAATTAGACAACTATCAATTATTAATCCTATTGAAGTAAATAAAAAAACACACACACTTTAAGAATAAATAATTTTAATGAAATAAAAACACATTTTTTTGACCATATTTTATTTTACACTTAATCCGTGCGAAGCCATTGATCTCCTAAAATAAAGAAAAAGAAATAAAACAACATTATTCTTACCTATTCCCCCGATCTGTCACGTCCCACGCTGTAATCCTTCACAAAGGGTTAACTAGCTTTGAGCCAAGCAGTGCAAGTAATCCTGCGTGCTCAGCTCAAAGCTCATGAATGAATAAGTTCCTCTCCTGGCGACAGGAGAGGATGTGATTCATGAATGAAGCTTAATTGATTGTGTCCACCTTCCCTTTAGGTCAGGTCACTACAGTTAAATTGGCAATAAATCAATTAAGCTCCATTCATGAATCTATTCCTCTCCTTTCGCTGGGAGAGTAACTTAAGGTACTGCCACACTAAGCAATCCCGCTAGCGATCTCGTTAGCGTTGCATACTAATGAGATCGCTAGCGGATCGTTCTATATCGCTAAATGCGGCCACATTTAGCGATATAGTTAACGACGCTATCGCCGTTAGCGATCTTCTTAACGACTTTAGCGTACAAAAGTACCGCTAAATCGCTAAGAAAAGGTGCCACACAGCGATAAGATACTTACCAGCGGGAGCGCAGCGATGAAATAGGGTCCAGAACGATTCCAGCGACGAGCGAGATCACAGCAGGAAGCTCGTCGCTGGAAGCTGCCGCACTGAACAATATCGCTAACGGGATCGCTAAATAGTGACGTTTTTAGCGATCTCGTTAGCGATATTGTTTAGTGTGGCATACCCTTTATTCATTCAGGGAATACAGTCTGAGACAGCATTATTAGCTCTCTGCGACCTGTAACCTGTTAACCCTTTCTGATGGATTACACCGTGGGACCTGACTGTACATCGGATTGGTAAGTATAATTTTGCTTTTTTATTTTATTTTTATTACAGGAAATGGTTTTAGCAGGAAAATAAAATATGGTCAAAAACTGTGTGATTATTTCATTAAACTTATTTTTTAGTAAACTGTGTGTGTTTGATTTTTCTTTCATACAATAGGATTAATAATTGATAGTTGTCTAATTGACAGCTATCAATTATTAACCTGGCTTAAAGTGACCTTTCAATTGCAAGGTCATTTTAACCCCTTATTAACCCATTCGCCACCGCTACAGGGCAATGGGAATAGACGGGCAAAGTGCCAGAAAGGGCGAATCTAATTATAGATTTGCCCTTTCTGGGGTGTCTGGGGGCAGATGTTAGTAGCCAGGGGGGGCACAAAAAAAATGTACCCTCCCTAGGCTATTATTATCTGCCCCCACTCGCTTTGCTTTGTCTGTCTGGTGGAGAAAATACAGCGGGAGCCCACGCATTTTTTTTCAACGAATTTACACCTTTAATTAACCCCTACATGTCTGAAATTTAGCACACATATACTCATGTAATTGTATGTTTCAAAAATATATAAAAATACATGAAATTACATGGTTAAATGTGTGGAAACAATGTATCATTTCATGTCGGCTTCTGTGATTTCACTGAAGCCGGCAATTGAATTAGCGGCTATAACAGTATGTAGAAGTGTAAGAATTATAAATATATGTATATATATATATATGTCACAATGACATGTATATATATATATATATGTGCTCTATGTGTATATATCTATTCTTTCTTTTGGCATTTAAATACTATTCTTTTGGATCCATTATATGTCAGTTTTGCAAGCCTGCGAGAAAATCTCGCAAGTCGGATGAAAATCGGATGTTACAAGGTTCACACACATGCGATTAAATCGCATCTTTGAAGGAAAATCGGATGCCAGAAGGATGTGTGATGTTTTTATTTTGATCCGATTGTCGACCGTCTAAAACGGACCGATTTTTTGTGGTTGTGTGTGACACCGGCCTAATACAAAAGGTAGAAAAACTGTACTGTATCAGAAGCGTAAAGCTGTATACAGTGTAGGTGAAAATTTAAATTTCCTTATATATTTCCGGAGTCTCACACAGACGCTCACTGAGTATGGATTAGACCAGAATACAAAAAGCAGAAAAACGGTACTGTATCAGAAGCGTTGAGCTGTATACAGTGTAGGGGAAAGTTTAAATCTCCGTATATATTTCTGGAGTCACACACAGACACTCACTCAGTATGGATTTGACCAGAATACAAAAAGCAGAAAAACGGTACTGTATCAGAAGGGTACAGCTGTATACAGTGTAGGGGAAAATTTAAATCTCCGTATATATTTCTGGAGTCACACACAGACACTCACTCAGTATGGATTTGAACAGAATACAAAAAGCAAAAAAACGGTACTGTCTCAGAAGCGTACAGCTGAATACAATGTAGGGGAAATTTTAAATCTCTGTATATATTTCCGGAGTCACACACAGATAGTCAGCATGTTTTTGTCCGTGATAGCAGCCGGTACACGGTAGTGTGTTAGGAGCGTACAGCTCTATACGGTGTGGGAAAAAATGAACGCTCGGTAACTGTGCAGAAAAAAAGAATAAAAGTATTAGTGCTGTGTAAAAAGCAGTCTGCACAGCAGTGTACACACAGCAATACAGCTATCAGGCAGCCTAATAACCAGCGCTGCTGCACACAAGAAAATCCTCCCCTGTCACTGCACACTAAATGTACAGCACAATTGCTATAAGCACAAGCACATAAGAACTTCTCTTTCCAGCCCTAACTCTCTCCCTACTGTTAAGATCGACAGAAGTAAAATGGAGGTCGGCGGTCAGAGCTTTTATAGACACTATGGCGCCCACCCAGAGCAAGTCAATCACTGCAATGCCCTTCTCTAAGATGGTGGTGGACGCTGCCCTTGTCATCTCGTTGCCCACAGTGTACGTTCTTGCTCATTGGCTGAAAAAAGGCGCCTGCAAGCATTATGGGTTAACTGACTTTGGCGCTTGTTTTGCCGAATGCATGGCCGACTTCACGCTATGGTCGGGTTTCTAGTCATAAGTAGAGTTGAGCAAAACAGGTCGGTCAGATTCATAAGTCGCTGACTTTCGCCAAAATCGGGTTTCGCAGAGCGAAACCCCATCATAGCGTGAAGTCGGCCATGCATTGGGCAAAACGAGCGCCAAAGTTGGTTTTCCCATAATGCTTGCAGGTGCCTTTTTTCAGCCAATGAGAAAGGACATACATTGTGGGCAACGAGATGACATGGGCAGCATCCACCACCATCTTAGAGAAGGCATTGCAGTGATTGGCTTGCTTTGTGTGGCGTCATAGTGTCTATAAAAGCCATGACCGCCGACCTCCATTTTACTCCTGCCGATCTTATCAGTAGGGAGAGGTTTCTTGCTGTTTATCAGTAGGGAGAGAGTTAAGGTACTGTCACACTAAGCGAGATCGCTAGCGAGATCGCTTAAGCGACACCAATTTTATGACGCAGCAGCGACATCGTCAGCGACGTCGCTGTGTGTGACATGTAGTAGCGATGTGGCCCCCACTGCAATGTCGCTGATCGTGCACGAATGTTCTGGGCCGTATTTTGATCATTGGCGTCCCGCTGGTGAGCCTGAATCGCTGAGTTTGACACCCTTTAAGAACGACGAGCGACCTCGTTGGCGACGCATATGTCAGCGGCGCAGGCGGGACTAGGTTTTATTTCGTAACACCCCTCTGCTCCGATTGGTGACCACAACATCACCTCAGCAATAAATGAAAACGTAACTGCGCCCCCATCCATTGTTCAAGAGCGCTTTGTGGATGACTCCAACGTTCTGTCCTTTGTGCGTTGTTGCGAGGATAGTATCGTGTGTGGGTTTTGTGATCCTGTCAGAGTCGCTACAGCGCTTCATTTTAGCCATTTATACCTTCTGGATATTTGGATTTCACTTGCAAGGTACATATTGTTTGTGATGTTGTCTGATGCGTTTTTTGGTTACATCTTTTCTTTTTGTCTGCTTACCTCCAATATATATACAGACGTGTTGCTGTGATTTTTTTGCCGCGCACACCACTGTAATTTTAAATTCTTGGTTGCTTTTTGAGGTAATTTTTTGTTATATTTGATCCATAACATTGGATAACCTAGCAATCTTTTGACAGCCGCGCCCACCCCCCGCCATTTTAGGCTTTTGTAAGCAGTTTTTTCAATGTTAACTAATGAAATGTTAACAAGAAACAATTACATTATTTTTTAAACACTTTAATAATTAACTTTTCTCTTATTTACCGGACAGGTTGCACATAATGAACCTGACCACCGCGGAGCGTGTGATTGTCGCAGCTGCATTACTGATCGAGGGTGATCGACAAGAAGAGGCGTGGGTGGAAGGGAGGCGCTCCAAACGAAAGCGTTGCATGTGGACCAGAGAATGGCTGGAGCAGAGGACCAAATTCACCCACATGCATCTAGTGAGGGAGTTGCAGGAGAAGAATCCGCGGGATTTCCGAAATTATCTACGGAACGTTTGGCAGTAACGCTGCGATTTCTGGCAACCGGACGTTCAATGAAAGACTTGCAATTTTCTGCTGCTGTTTCTCGATCGCTCCTTAGCGTATTAATTCCAGAGACATGCAACGCCATCGTCCGCAGTTTACGGAGCTACATGCCTTTTCCAAAATCCGTGGCGGAATGGCAAATTATTGCCTCTGATTTTGAATGGATTTGGCAGTTCCCAAACTGTGGTGGTGCCTTGGATGGCAAACATGTGCAGATCACGCAACCAGCCAACAGCGGATCCTATTTCTATAACTACAAGGGCTACTTCAGCGTGATCCTCATGGCCCTTGTTAATGCCAATTATGAATTTATTAACTTTGATGTTGGCATGAACGGAAGGGTTTCTGACAGTGGCCTTTTGGAGCACGCTATTTTTGGTGAACGCTTGAATAACAATGAACTGCACTTGCCAACCAACATGGACACCACTGCCAACCTTAACTTTGTTTTTGTGGGCAATGAAGCCTTCCCCCTTCATGCGCATCTTGTGAAACCGTACCCACAAAAGACTTTGACAGAGGAAAGGCGTATTTTTAATTACAGACTGTCAAGGGCACGGCGCGTTGTTGAGAATGCCTTCGGCATAATGGCCAGCCGCTTCAGGGTTTTCCACACTCCAATCAACATGAAGCTGGAATTGATAGATTCTGTGGTGTTGGCCTGTTGCGTGCTGCACAATTTTCTTCGGCAACGCGACACTGTTGCTTACAGTCCACCAGGCTTCATGGACTCGGACAGCAATGGTGACGTGGTGCTCGGAGAATGGCGTGAGAATGATCCCGCTATTGCAGGCCTTCAACCTGTCAATCAAGGCAGGAGCAAGGACGATGCGAAGGCCTACTGAGACAAGTACTGCCATTACTTTAACGGGCCTGGTGCAGTGAGTTGGCTGCATCAGATATAGTTTGCATTTAAACATTTTTTAGTTTAGCCTTTTTTAACTTTCTTTTAATAACATTTTTTTTATTTTAAAAATGCCTTTGTGTTCTTTCAATTACTTGACCAATATGGGAGAAGGCCAAAAAGTGAGTGAGAAGGAGAATTAATGGTGAGAGGGCTAATGATGGGTGAGATGTGGGGAGGGGACTAATGGGGATAAGGCAAAATGAGGGGTGTGTTTGGGGAGGTGAGAGTTATGGGTGGAAGGAAAAATAATGGAGAGAAGGATAATGATTGCAGTAATTGGGATCAAGGATTAGTATTAATGATGGTCAGGGCGTTACTCAAGCTCAAGATGCCCAGATATAATGGGTGTGTTTTCTATTGTGTATTTTTTTTTATTTTTGTTTCGAAATTTACAAGAAGTGTTTTTATAATGTTTTTAAGTTTTTTGCGATGTTTTCGTTTTTGTTTTCATTGATGTATTTGGGCCTTTGTAAAGAAGTCGACACTGCAACGGTTATAAACTTTAACTTTCTATTTAACTTCAACAAAAAAAAAAAGGGAAATTATTGACTGCCCCCCCCCCTTTGGAGGCCAGCCACAAAAATCTCCAGAATCACCCCGTGGTCATGCATAAGGCCGGGGTCAGACACAACTACAAAAAATCGGACCGTTTTAGTCGGTCGATTATCGTACCAAAATGAAAACATCACACATCCGCCTGGCATCCGATTTTCCTTCAAAGATGCGATTTAGTCGCATGTGTGTGTACCTTGTAACATCCGATTATCATCCGACTTGCGAGAATTTCTCGCAGGCTTACAAAACTGACATATAATGGATCCAAAAGAATAGTATTTAAATCACAAAAGAAAGAATAGATATATACACATAGAATACATAATATATATATATATATATATATATATATATATATGTCATTGTGACATATATATAATACATATATTTATAGTTCTTACACTTCTACATACTGTAATAGCTGCTAATTCAATTGCCGGCTTTTGTGAAATCACAGAAGCCGACATGAAATGATACATTGTTTAGACACAGTTAACCATGTCATTTCCTGTATTTTGATATATGGTTTGAACTTACAATTACATAAGTGTATGTGTGCCAAATTTCAGACATGTAGGGGTTAATTAAAGGTGTAAATTCGTTGAAAAAAAATGCATGGGCTCCCGCTGTATTTTCTCCACCAGACAGACAAAGCAAGCGAGTGGGGGCAGATAATAATAGCCTAGGGAGGGTACATTTTTTTTGTGCCCCCCTGGCTACTAACATCTGCCCCCAGACACCCCAGAAAGGGCAAATCTATAATTAGATTTGCCCTTTCTGGCACTTTGCCCGTCTATTCCCATTGCCCTGTAGCGGTGGCGAATGGGTTAATAAGGGGTTACAGCCACCTTGCAATTGAAAGGTGACTGTAAGCCAGGTTAATAATTGAGAGCTGTCAATTAGCCAACTATCAATTATTAATCCTATTGTATGAAAGAAAAATCAAACACACACAGTTTAATAAAAAAGAAGTTTAATGAAATAATCACACAGTTTTTGACCATATTTTATTTTCCTGCTAAAACCATTTCCTGTAATAAAAATAAAATAAAAAAGCAAAATTATTCTTACCAATCCGATGTACAGTCAGGTCCCACGGTGTAATCCATCAGAAAGGGTTAACAGGTTACAGCTCGCAGAGAGCTATAATGCTGTCTCTGAGCTCTAACCCCCTGAATGAATAACTTACTCTCCCAGCGAAAGGAGAGGAAGAGATGAATGAATGAAGCTTAATTGATTTATTGCCACTTTCACTTCAGTGACCTGACCTAAGGTGAAAGTGGGATACAATCAATTAAGCTTTATTCATTAATCACATCCTCTCCTGTCAGCAGGAGATAAGCTCATTCATTCAGGAGCTATCAGCTGAGCACGCAGCATTAGTTGCGCTGCTTAGCTGATTGCTAGTAACCCTTTGTGAAGGATTACATCGTGGGAAGTGACAGATCGCCAGATAGGTAAGAATATTGTTGTTTTATTATTTTATATTTATTTTAGGAGATCAAGGGCTTCGCACGGATTAAGAGTAAAATAAAAGATGGTCAAAAAAATGTGTTTTTATTTCATTAAAATTATTTATTCTTAAAGTGTGTGTGTTTTTTTATTTACTTCAATAGGATTAATAATTGATAGTTGTCTAATTGACAGCTCTCAATTATTAACCTGGCTTACAGTCACCTTTCAATTGCAAGGTGGCTGTAACCCCTTATTAACCCATTCGCCACCGCTACAGGGCAATGGGAATAGACGGGCAAAGTGCCAGAAAGGGCAAATCTAATTATAGATTTGCCCTTTCTGGGGTGTCTGGGGGCAGATGTTAGTAGCCAGGGGGGGCACAAAAAAATGTACCCTCCTAGGCTATTATTATCTGCCCCCACTCGCTTGCTTTGTCTGTCTGGTGGAGAAAATACAGCGGGAGCCCACGCATTTTTTTCAACGAATTTACACCTTTAATTAACCCCTACATGTCTGAAATTTGGCACACATACACTTATGTAATTGTAAGTTCAAACCATATATCAAAATACAGGAAATGACATGGTTAACTGTGTCTAAACAATGTATCATTTCATGTTGGCTTCTGTGATTTCACAAAAGCCGGCAATTGAATTAGCGGCTATTACAGTATGTAGAAGTGTAAGAACTATAAATATATGTATATATATATGTCACAATGACATATATATATATATATATATATATGTATTCTATGTCTGTATATCTATTCTTTCTATTCCTTAATAAAGCTGTCAGTGTGATTTTACAGTATAGCCGGCGATGAATTGCCGCTTTTCTAAAGGACACCGATGCGATTTAATCGCAAGTCACACGTGCGGTCCGTTTGTAATCCGATTTTTCATCGCTCCCATAGACTTGCATTGGCGATAGTCGACCCACAATCGGTGACAATCGCAGCATGCTGCGATTGCACTCGGACGTTTAAAACGGACCACAAAAAATCTGATACTGGGAGCTGCTCCATAGATTAACATAGGGCAGACTGCAATGCGATATTTCATCGTATTGCAGTCGTCCGATTCTGTCGCCAGTGTGACGCCGGCCTAACTGCCATAGTTGCGGTCATCGCTGACATCAGCCGCCTGTGCGATGCCAACAGGTCCTGGGCAGTGGGGATTTCTGTGGAGGTAATGGTAAAAATTACCAAGGGAACACTTTGTGTCGCACTTGCATGCTCGAAGCCGACGCAAAATGCCACTGCGATCGCAAAGTGACGTTTCCCAGCATGTGCCCCTGCCACGCACAGACATGAGACGCCATTGCGATCGCAAAGTGACGGTTCATAAAATGACACTTTATTATAGAACTAATTACAATGAGTGAAAACATTTGTAAACATGGTAAAGATGCGGTCTGTAGCCCAATAGATCTGATGCTGCCAAGTAACAGCCCCAGGCCCGTTAATCGCATTATCCTTGCTCCTGCCTTGATAGGCTGGGGAGCCTAGCTGGGAACCATCACTTTGCGATCGCAATAGCGTCTCATGTCTGTGCGTGGCTGGGGCGTATATAGATGGGAACCATCACTTAGCGATCGCAACAGCGTCTCATGTCTGTGCGTGGCTGGGGCACATAGCTGTTACCGGTCACTTTGCGATCGCAGTAGCGTCTCGCGTCGCAAGTGCGACCCGTTTGTGGTGCACGTACGCTGTGACGTCATGACGCTGGCGTCGTTCATGCGGCATTATTTATATGAAGAAAATGGCGGCTAGGCAGCGCTGTGCCCCATGGGGTGACGCAGAGGTGAGCTACCTGAACCGAAAATCAGATACATGGGACTACCAATGCAGGCTACCTGTGGCGCATCCCATGCGCCATAAGAAGGTAGTCCTGCGAAAAATCCGGAGGGGCCTGTCGAGACACTTCGGATTGGAGCGGACCCCGACCCAAATCCTCAAAAAGCTGGCCAAGCTGCGCTACCGGTCCAGCGAGAGGGTCGCCAGCATCCGGGCCCAGTTCCGCAGGCATCTGAGTGAGTGTTGATGAGGGTATCTGGAGAGGTTATGTTTTCTGGGTTATCTACCTATATCAATGCACCTGCAGTGACGGGAGTACCATCAGTGACGGGAGTACCGGCAGTGATGGGGTTACAGGCAGTGATGGGAGTACCAGTAGTGAGGGGATTACAGGCATTGACGGAAGTACTGGCAGTGAGTGGAGTACCAGCAGTGATGGGGTTACAAGCAGTGACGGGAGTACCAGTAGTGAGGGGGTTACAGGCATTGACGGAAGTACTGTCAGTGACTGGAGTACAGCAGTGATGGGGTTTGCAGAAGGATCATTTCACTCAATTTTATTTTTTGTTTGCAGCACCACCGTTACCAGCTGCACCACCATCCCCAGCAATGCCATCACCACCTGCAGCACCTTCCCCAGCTACCCCTTCGCCGGCAGCTACCCCCCTCCACTTTTGGGGTCATCTGACTGACCAAACTCAGCCTCTTCTGCCCGATCAGTGCAGGAGCTCAGCGCTGCAGTGGCCGAGCTTCCTGCACTGACAGCCGGGAGCGGCGCCCCCGCCGCCCCTGGCTGTTAATGTTAACACCCTGACTGCTGCGATCGAGCGCGATCGCAGTGCTCGGGGGGGAGGCAGAGGGTTGGGAGCTCCCTCTGCCTCAGATCGGCGCCCTGCAATGTATTTGCAGGGCCCGATCTCTGCCTTGATGACCCGGGGGTTGTCATGACAACCTCCGGGTCATCTAGCTACGGAAAGCTGCTGTGATCATGGTCACAGCAGCTTTCACTATAGGTACAATGCATTGCAATGCTGGAGCATTGCAATGCATTGTAACTGCAATAAAAAGTAAAAAAGTGAAAGTCCCATAAAGGGACAAGCTAAAAAAAGCATTTTTTTAAAAAAATTGTAAAAAAAATATTAAAAAATAATTTTAAAAAATTCCCCTAAAAAATACAAATTTTTATGTAATAAAAAAAACAAAAAACAAAAAAATACACATGTTTGGTATCGCCGCATCGATAAAAATCCCATCTATAAAAGCGTAACCCTAATTAACCACTTCAGTGAAAGCCGTAAAAAAAAAACACAAAAGAGTAGTAAATTATACTTTTTCCAAGCGTATCATCATACCGCTTGGAAAAAGTGCAATAACACGCGATCAAAAAGTCGGATATAAATAATCATGGTACCGCTGAAAACGTCATCTTGTCCCGCAAAAAAGAAGCCGCTATACAGCATCATCAGCGAAAAAATAAAAAAGTTATAGCTCGCGGAATAAACTGATGCAAAAATAATTATTTTTTCTATAAAATTTTTTATTGTGTAAAAAACGCCAAAACATAAAAAAATATACAAATGAGGTATCGCTGTAATCGTAGTGACCCGAAGAATAAAGCTGCTTTATCAATTTTACCACATGCGGAACGGAGGAGAAAAAAAAACAATTCCTGAATTGCTGGTTTTTGTTCATTCTGCTTCCACAAAAATCGGAATAGGAAGCGATCAAAAAACGTTATGTGCCCCAATAAGGTACCAATAAAAATGTCAGCTCGTCCCGCAAAAAATAAGCCCACAGATTACTCTGTAGGACGAAATATAGAAAAAATTATAGCTCTCAAAATACGGCGATACAAAAATTTCTTACAAAAAATTCTTCCAAAAAAAAGCGTCTTTTAGAGTGTGACAGAAGCTAAACATGAAAAAAGGATGTAAATCTGGTATCGCTGTAATCGCACCGATCCAAGGAATAAAGTCGCCTAATCACTAATACCGCACGAGGAACGGTGTAAAAAAGAAAACCAATTCTTCACCTTTTGTGGATTTGTTCATTCTGCCTCCCAAAGATCGCAGTAAGGCGATCACAGTGGTTCCCTCCCCACATATGGGTTATCAGCGCACTCAGGACAAGTTGCACATCAACTTTTGGGGTCCTATTTCTCCTGTTACCCTTATAAAAATAAAAATTTGGGGGCAAAAAGGTCACTTTTGTGGAAAAAAATATGATTTTTTTATTTTCACGGCTCTACGTTATAAACTTCTGCGAAGCCCTTGGGTGTTCGAAGTGCTGACCACACATCTAGATAAGTTCCTTGGGGGGTCTAGTTTGCAAAATGGGGTCACTTGTGGGGGGTTCTACTGTTTAGGCACATCAGGGGCTCTCCAAGCGCGACATGACACCCGCAGACCATTCCATCAAAAGTCTGCATTTAAAAACGGTGCTCCTTCCCTTCCGAGTTCTGCTATGCGTCAAAATAGTGGTTCCCCGCCACATATGGGGTATCAGCGTACTCAGGACAAATTGCACAATAGCTTTTGGGGTCCTATTTCTCCTGTTACCCTTATAAAAATAAAAATTTTGGGGCAAAAAGATTATTTTTGTGGAAAAAAATATGATTTTTTTTATTTTCACGGCTCTACGTTATAAACTTCTGTGAAGCACTTGGGGGTTCAAAGTGCTCACCACTCATCTAGACAAGTTCCTTGGGGGGTCTAGTTTCCAAAATGGAGTCACTTGTGGGGGGTTTCTACTGTTTAGGCACATCAGGGGCTCTCCAAACGTGACATGACACCCGCAGACCATTCCATCAAAGTCTGCATTTGAAAAAGGCGCTCCTTCCCTTCTGAGCTCTGCCATGCGTCAAAATAGTGGTTTACCCCCACATATGGGGTATCAGCGTACTCAGGACAAATTGCACAATAACTTTTGGGGTCCTGTTACCCTTTGGAAAATAAAAATTGGGGGTAGAAAGATCATTTTTGTGGAAAAGATATGATTTTTTAATTTTACAGCTCTACGTTATAACCTTCTGTGAAGCCCTTGGGGGTTCAAAGCTCTCACCACACATCTAGATAAGTTCCTTGGGGGGTCTAGTTTCCAAAATGGGGTCACTTGTGGGGGTTTCCACTGTTTAGGCACACAGGGACTCTCCAAATGCGACATGGCGTCCAATCTCAATTCCAGCCAAAAAAGTCAAATGGCGCTGCTTCCCTTCTGACCTCTGCCATGCTTCCAAATAGTGGTTTACTCCCACACATGGGGTATCAGTGTACTCAGGACAAATTGCACAATAATTTTTGGGGTCCTTTTATCCTTTGGAAAATAAAAATTGGGATGAAAAGATCATTTTTGTGGAAAAAAATATGATTTTTTAATTTTACGGCTCTACGTTATAACCTTCTGTGAAGCCCTTGGGGGATCAAAACTCTCACAACAAATTTAGATAAGTTCCTTGGGGAGTCTACATGTCCAAACAGGGTCAATTGTGGGGGGTTTTCACTGTTTAGGCACATCAGGGACTCTCCAAATGGGACATGGCGTCCAATCTCAATTCCAGCCAAAAAAGTCAAATGGCGCTGCTTCCCTTCCGAGCTCTGCCATGCGCCCAAATTGTGGTTTACCCCCACATATAGGGTATCAGCGTACTCAGGACAAATTGCACAATAACTTTTGGGATCCTTTTATCCTTTGAAAAATAAAAATTGGGGGTGAAAAGATCATTTTTGTTGAAAAAATATGATTTTTAAATTTTACGGTTCTACATTATAACCTTCTGTGAAGCCCTTGGGGGTTCAAAGTGCTCACCACAGATCTAGATAAGTTCCTTGGGGGGGTCTAGTTTCCAAAATGGGGTCACTTATGGGGGTTTTCCACTGTTTAGGTACATCAAGGACTCTCCAAACGCGACATGGTGTCCGCTCTCGATTCCAGCCAATTTGACATTCAAAATCTCAAATGATGCTCCTTCCCTTCTGAGCACTGCCGTGCGCCTAAAGATTGGATTTCCCCCACACATGGGGTATCGGTGTACTCAGGAGAAATTGTACAACAAATATTATGGTTCATTTTCTACTGATACCCTTGACAACATTTAAAAAATTGTGTCGAAAGAAAAATTTTGGGAAAAAAAGTTAAATGTTCATTTTTTCCTTCCACATTGCTTCAATTCTTCTGAAGTATCTAAAGGGTTAATAAACTTCTTGAATGTGGCTTTGAACACCTTGAGGGGTGAAGTTTTTAGAATGTTGTCACTTTTGGGTATTTTCTGTCATATTGACCCCTCAAATTCACTTCAAATGTGAGGCGGTCCCTAAAAAAAATGGTTTTGTAAATTTTGTTGGAAAAATGAGAAATTGCTGGTCAACTTTTAACACTTATAACTTCCTAACAAAAAAAAAATTTGGTTCCAAAATTGTGCTGATGTAAAGTAGACATGTAGGAAATGTTATTTATTAACTATTTTTGTGACATATCTCTCTGATTTAATGGCATAAAAATTAAAAGTTTGAAAATAGCTAAATTTTCAAATTTTTGCCATATTTGCGTTTTTTTGATAAATAAACGCAAGTTATATTGAAGAAATTTTACCACTATCATGAAGTACAATATGTCACGAGAAAACAGTCTCAGAATCGCCAAGATCCGTTGAAGCGTTCCAGAGTTATAAGCACATAAAGTGACAGTGGTCAGAATTGTAAAAATTGGCCTAGTCTTTAACCTACAAAATGGTTTGGTCGTTAAGGGGTTAAAAAAAAGCTATATAACTACAAATATATATTTATATATTTTAAGTTTATATACGCAGCTGTGGTGTATTATTTGTTATTATTTTTTATTATAAGGTTTTAGCACAAGTGTGACCAGGGCCTTTAAAAGAAATGTTAATTTTTGAAATTTTTTTTCATTTTATTTTTTACCAATGCTGGAACTCTTATGACTTCTGGTACTCCCATGACCCGTGTGTGCCAAGTAGATACAAGTTGATGAAATAAAAATACAACATTTTAATAGTTGTCAACAATATTGTTGACATTAATAACAAACATAAGAATAAAAGACCACAATTCAGTAGATAAATAAGATTTTTATTAAAATAAATGTAACAATGTAAAAAAAATATATACACAACAAAAAAGTTTTGAAAATATTTGAAAAACTACAACTGCTGGTAAAATGTTTCGTTGCCATTACCACTTTGCCTTGGCGGTGTATAAAAAAAAAGGTGGTGGAACAAGGCTTGGGTTCGGCTGATTTATCCCAATTGGGTTCGGCTCAGGATTGTGCGGCCAAGAGTACTGCTAGTAGCGCTGACTGTCCGTGACACCAGACGTGTCTGTAAGTTTTCCTATTGCCGCTTGACTCAACACCTCAAGCATCACTCTTTCAGCATGAACACGCTGTATCGGATCCAATGTAGGTAGCTTCTCATTTGCATAGTAAGCAAAGCCTGTGATTTGTGGTTGGTTCTGTTTGGTCGTTAGGACTTTTTTGGCTATTTCAATAAATTCTGGAGTAGCCGAGGTGGGGGCCTTCCTTTTTCTGCCTGAAAATGTAAGTCGGCTCAGAGGATTGTGGCTCAAATGTTTCATCCTCTTGGATCAACGCCATGCTGTCTTCTTCAGTCGTGTTTGACGGAGGTGTGGAGACAGCCTCTTCTGTGTCCTGTGTGAACAAAAAACGAATGTTAAATCACAAAGAAAAATAAATTTATCTTCACACTATAACACCCAAATACAGCAAAAATGTGAAAATGGGACTTGTATCAATGGTTATTAACTGTCCTTCAATGGTATGTTAAATGGATAGGCCTCAACCGTTGAACTACATAAATTATCAGTACATGAAGGGATAAATTTAGCTATTTTATCTACATTTTACAATTATATTTTTAATTTGAAGTCCACTTTGGCATGTACATTAAAATGTGTTTCAACACAAAGATACTTACATGTACGACAGGGGAGTCCTGCTGGATCACTGGGTCTGGTGCCAACATGTAAGTCGTTTGTCTTAGTACTTCTTGGTCCCTTGTGAAAGAAAAAAGATCAAAGTACCACAATTTGAGGACATAAACATCTTCAGACCCGGCTCCAGACTTGCTAGAATTCTCTACTTGGCTCCAGACTTGCTAGAATTCTCTACTTTATTAAGTTCCTTCTTGTAAACTGTGCGGAGGGCCTGAATCCGTTTTTTGACCGATGACTCATCCACTGGTTCATCTGGTGCAAAGCTCCACCAGTTTTTGGTACGCCTCCTTCTTTTTCAGCCTGTTGCTGTAATCCGCCGACTTTATTTTTCACAGGCAAGGCATCGAGCGGTACATCTCGATGAAGTCACTCAGGAAATCTTGCTTATCGGCCATCTGTAATGAAAAAAGGATTATGTGAGAACGGCAGAATGGTTAAATAAAATGTGTACATAGCCTACAACATAGAACACAGCAGAGATCATAAAATGTGGTAGTGGGTGCGGCAGGACAAAACAATGGCAGACCCAAAAAACTTCATAGATGGACAACTACGGTAAAAAACAGCAGGGATCATAAAATGGTGGTGGTGGGCGCGGCAGGACAAAACAATGGCAGACCAAAAAACTTCATAAATGGACAACTACGGTAAAAACAGCAGGAATCATAAAATGGTGGTGGTGGGCGCGGCAGGACTAAACAATGGCAGACCAAAATAAGTTCATAAAATAGGATAACACGGCACTCAAAGAACAAATATGGATATTGGTGCACAAGTAGGGTCTCCAGCCCAAATAGCAATATCAAGATAGACTTGGCACTCAAATGATGAAAAATAGGACAAACATATATTGTTGTTGCTGTGGTTTTCCTTTTATTTGCATCCGTATAAGATTAAAGTGATGTACATAACAGATTTTTGAACGTTTTCGGCCGTATAACGTCAGCCTTCATCAGAAAGTATGTACAGAACTCAAGAAAACGGATGTTATAAGATAAACCACAGGAGGTAGGCAACTGAAAGATGGCACCAAGGAACCTAGAGAAAAGCGCTGGTAGCTAATATTAGCGAAGGAGATGCGCTGTCTATGAGTACTGCAAGGCACATAAACAATGGAGCCTACTGGATTTAAACTAAGTGATGGCCTCACTGAAAAAATGAGAGAAGCGCTGCAGGCTACTAATGTAGCAGTGGAAGGGCACTGTATCGGCGTGTTGGAGCGAATGTGGGCCGTCTGAAAGTAGGACTACTTTCAGACGGCCCACATTCGCTCCAACACGCCGATACAGCGCCCTTCCACTGCTACATTAGTAGCCTGCAGCGCTTCTCTCATTTATTCAGTGAGGCCATCACTTAGTCTAAATCCAGTAGGCTCCATTGTTTATGTGCCTTGCAGCACAAAATAAGTTCATAGATGGACAACTACGGTAAAAACAGCAGGGATCATAAAATGGTGGTGGGGGCGCGGGAGGACTAAACAATGGCAGACCAAAAACACTTCATAGATGGACAACTACGGTAAAAACAGCAGGGATCATAAAATGGTGATGGTGGGCGCGGCAGGACAAAACAATGGCAGACCAAAAAAACTTCATAGATGGACAACTACGGTAAAAACAGCAGGGATCATAAAATGGTGGTGGTGGGCGCGGCAGGACAAAACAATGGCAGACCTAAATAAAAGTCATAGATGGACAACTACGGTAAAAACAGCAGGGATCATAAAATGGTGGTGGTGGGCACGGCAGGACAAAACAATGGCAGACCAAAAAAAGCTTCACAGATGGACAACTACGGTAAAAACAGCAGGGATCATAAAATGGTGGTGGTGGGCGCAGCAGGACAAAACAATGGCAGACCAAAAAAAATTCATAGATGGACAACTACGGTAAAAACAGCAGGGATCATAAAATGGTGGTGGGCATGGCACGACAAAACAATAGCAGACCAAAAAAACTTCATAGATGGACAACTACGGTAAAAACAGCAGGGATCATAAAATGGTGGTGGTGGGCGCGGCAGGACAAAACAATGGCAGACCTAAATAAAAGTCAAGATGGACAACTACGGTAAAAACAGCAGGGATCATAAAATGGTGGTGGTGGGCGCGGCAGGACAAAACAATGGCAGACCAAAAAATACTTCATAGATGGACAACTATGGTAAAAACAGCAGGGATCATAAAATGGTGGTGGGGGCGCAGCAGGACAAAACAATGGCAGACCAAAAAATACTTTATAGATGGACAACTACAGTAAAAACAGCAGGAATCATAAAATGGTGGTGGAGGGCGCGGCAGGACTAAACAATGGCAGACCAAAAAAAATTCATAGATGGACAACTACGGTAAAATCAGCAGGGATCATAAAATGGTGGTGGGCGCGGCAGGACAAAACAATGGCAGACCAAAAAAAAAATAGATGGACGACAATGGTTAACAACAGCTGGGATCTTAAAATGGATCTTTAAAATTAAATGCGACAAAAAAAAACAGTACCTACCTTACAAGACATGTTTTGGATCCTGAAAAAATGAATCCGTGGCAAACGCAATAGCGGCACAGACTGGATCGCAGCACAACACAATAACGGCACAGACTGGATCGCAGCAAAACGCAATAGCGACACAGACTGGATCGCAGTAGCTGCATAGCAGAAGGCTAGCAGGATGCAGTATGGAACGATGCTGGAAATTCGAATGAACCGCTTCCGCTCGAGAACAATGGAAGGGAGCGCTAATACGTCGTCTTTTATGACGCGGTCGTCCAATCACAAAGCGAGAGAGCTGTGACATAAACAGTCATGACATACAATGACCACCAACCTGTGCTGAGGGGCGTGGAAAAGGTTGTGCTCAATCACGCCTATCGAGGTCATTATCTTTAACAATACATGCTGTGTGACAGGTCCCAACGACCGCCGAGGTCGTTATACAGATCGCTGATCGCTGATGTGTCGTTGATGAGATCTTCCTGTTTGGAAGCTAACTAGTGACCACATAGCGATCACACCAACGATCTCGCCAGCTCGTGTCATTGTCATGATCGCTGGTGCGATCGCTTAGTGTGACAGTACCTTTAGGGCTGGAAAGAGACGTTCTTATGTGTGTACATTGTGCTGTTCATTTAGTGTGCAGTGACAGGGGAGGATTTTCTTGTGTTTAGCAGCGCCGGTTATTAGGCTGCCTGATAGCTGTATTGCTGTGTGTACAATGCTGTGCAGAATGCTTTTTACACAGCACTAAAACTTTTATTCTTTTTTTCTGCAGTTACCGAGCATTCATTTTTTCCTACACAGTATAGAGCTGTACGCTCCTCACACACTACCGTGTACCGGCTGGTGTCACGGACAAATACATGCTGACTATCTGTGCGCAACTCTGGAAATATATACGGAGATTTACAATTTCCCCTACACTGTATACATTTGTATACTTCTAATAAAGTACCATTTTTCTGCTTTTTATATTCTAGTCTAATCCATACTGAGTGAGCGTCTGTGTGTGACTCCGGAAATATATACAGAGATTTAAAATTTCCCCTACACTGTATACAGCTGTACGCTACTGATACAGTACCGTTTTTCTGCCTTTTGGATTACGGTCAAATCCATACTGAGAGAGCGTCTGTGTGTGACTCAGGAAACATATACGGACATTTAAATTTTCCCCTACACTGTATACAGCTGTACGCTTCTGATACAGTTCCGTTTTTCTGCTTTTTGTATTCTGGTCAAATCCATACAAAGTGAGCGTCTGTGTGTGACTCCGGAAATATATACAGAGATTTACAATTTCCCCTACACTGTATACAGCTTACGCTTCTGATAAAGTACCGTTTTTCTGTTTTTTATATTCTGGTCTAATCCATACTGAGTGAGCGTCTTTGTATGACTCCGGAAATATATACAGAGATTTAAAATTTCCCCTACACTGTATACAGCTGTACGCTTCTGATACAGTAATGTTTTTCTGCTTTTTATATTCTGGTTTAATCCATGCTGAGCTTGTAAACGTCTGTGTGTGACTCCGGAAATATATACGGACATTTAAATTTTCCCCTACACTGTATACAGCTGTACGCTTCTGATACAGTACCGTTTTTCTGCTTTTTGTATTCTGGTCAAATCCATACTGAGTGAGCGTCTGTGTGTGACTCCGGAAATATATACGGAGATTTAAAATTTCCCCTACACTGTATACAGCTGTACTCTTCTGATACAGTACCGTTTTTTTGCTTTTTGTATTCTGGTCTAATCCATACTGAGTGAGCGTCTGTGTGCGACTCCGGAAATATATACGGAGATTTAAATTTTCCCATTCACCGTATACAGCTGTACGCTTCTGATGCATTACGATATATCTGCTGATATTTTTGGTAAATTTTCCCAAACATGAGTAAGTATGGTGGAAGAGGCCGCGGACGTGGGCGGGA
The DNA here is from genome assembly GCA_033576555.1 of Oophaga sylvatica. Classification (NCBI taxonomy): domain Eukaryota; kingdom Metazoa; phylum Chordata; class Amphibia; order Anura; family Dendrobatidae; genus Oophaga; species Oophaga sylvatica. The sequence continues at coordinate 15,206,845 of JARQOD010000007.1, forward strand.
GAGGGCAGCTGGTACTGATGGTGGTGTTGGTGCATCTGCTGGTAGTGCCAAAAGCACAATAGCACCTAAGGCAGGAGGTGTTGAGCCTGCGTCATCGTCTGGCTACAGAAGGCCTGGAAGGCTCCCTTTTCTGGGAGTAGGTAAACCACTTTTAAAGCTGGAGCATGAGGAACAGGTTTTGGCTTACATTGCCGAAACAGCCTCCAGCTCTATCGCCTCCTCTTCTGAAGTTTCAAAAACTGCAGGCACTGAGTCGTCAGTGCAGGCTCTTGGTCAGGAACGACACCTTTCCTTTGGCCCTTCACCCCCACCAAAAGTGAAGGATGCGGCCGGCCACACTTCAGATTACTCCCTGGAGCTCTTTTCACATACCATGCCTGGGTTATCAAGTCAAATCCTGAATTCCCCAGTCCAAGATGAATATGACATGGAGTGCACTGATGCACTGCCACTGCTGTATGATTCTGCTGGTACATTCACCCAGAGCACTACATTGCCCTCGCAGTCTACTGAGCCAGAATCTGACCCTGATGAAACTCAGGTGCCCCTTCCCACATACTATACCACCATACACGGTGACACAGAGGAAGGTGCAGATGAAATTGAAGAGGAGGTGATGGATGACCCAGTTGTTGACCTGGATTGGCATCCATTGGGGGAAGAGGGTGCCGCTGGCAATAGCTCAGCAGAGGAGGAGGATCCCCAGCAGGCATCGACATCGCAGCTGCGGTTATCTGGCAGGCCCGTAGCAGTCCAAAAACATGTTAAAAAAACAAAAAGAGTTGCAGGACAGCTTGGCCAGACGGTCAAATTAGCACAGCGTGCAAGCCCTGAAAATTTATCTCATAGTAGGAAGAGTGCAGTGTGGCACTTTTTTGACCAAAATCCTATTGATGAGGCAAAAGTTATCTGTAAGGAGTGCGGAAGGACCTTTAGCCGAGGGAAAAATCTCCGAAATTTGAATACCAGTTGCATGCTTGGACATTTAAACACCATGCACTTGCAAGCGTGGAAGGACTACAAAACCTCAGGTAGCACATGTGCACCTGCTCAGACTGAAGGTAGCCAGCAACGCTACATTACTTCCCCAACTGTAAGCCCACCGGTTAGCACACCACCAGCAAGAAATGTTGAGGTGTCGTCGCAAGGCCAAAGCAGTCAGGGAATCACAATGTTTTTCCAACGAAAGACTGAATCTAGGCCATCACCACCATCACCACCACCATCACCAACCCCTTCTCAGTCCGCCATGTCCAACGCTAGTTCCCCCATATGCAGCTGTCAAGTCCAGCTCACCCTAGCGGACACTCTGAGTAGGACAAGAAAGTACTCATCCTCTCATCCGCGTACACTGGCTTTGAACGCCTACATTACCAAACTGATCTTATTAGAGATGATGCCCTTCCATTTGGTTGAAAGCGCAGCATTCCAAGAGCTCATTGCCTACGCTGTCCCACGCTATGACCTACCCAGTCGGCACTTCTTTTCTAGAAAAGCCATCCCTGCCCTCCACCTGCATGTGAAAGACCCCATTGTCCATGCACTCAAACAATCAGTGAGTGGAAAGGTGCACCTCACAACAGATGCGTGGGCCAGTAGGCATGGCCAGGGCCGTTACGTGTCCATCACTGCGCACTGGTTAATGTGGTGGATGCAGGGTCCATAAGGGACAGCGGCGGTGGGACAGTGTTGCCTACTCCACGGTATAGGCAACAGCTGGCTGTAGGCGTATGACCCTCCTCCTCCTCCTCCAGAAGCGAAATCTCAGTCAGAATCGCAGTCGCACAAGCACTCCATCCGCAGCTGCCAGTGTTGCACACGAGGTGTCCCACTATCGAACAGCTAGTGGTAAGCGTCAGCAGGCTGTTTTAAAGATGATGTCTTTGGGCGACAACAGACACACCGCCGCGGTACTGGCCGACTACTTGCAGTGAGAAACTGAGTCATGGCTGGGCAGTCTACATCTTGAGCCAGGCAAGGTAGTCAGTGATAACGGCCGTAATTTTGTATCGGCCATAGCCCTGGCAAAACTCAGACACATACCTTGCCTGGCTCACACCTTGAACCTGGTGGTGCAGTGCTTCATAAATAATTATCTGGAGTTACCAGCCCTGCTCCATAAGGTGCGAAGACTGTGCTCGCACATCCGTCGCTCGCCCGTAGACTCCAGTCGTATGCAGAGGCTGCAGCGATCGCTCCACCTCCCCAAGCACCGCCTAATCATAGATGTTGGAACAAGGTGGAACTCCACCATGCACATGGTTGAGAGGCTGTGCGAACAGAGGCAGGCTGTAATGCATTTGTGGGAGGATACACGGACAGGCAGTTTGAGGGCAGACATCGAGTTGTCGGGTGTGCAGTGGTCAAAGCTGAAAGACCTCTGTAAAGTTCTTCAGTGTTTTGAGGAATGCACATGGCTGGTAAGCGCAGACGACGCCATCATAAGCATGGGCATCCCACTTACAGTGGTGGCCAAAAGTATTGGCACCCCTGCAATTCTATCAGATAATACTCAGTTTCTTCCTGAAAATGATTGCAATCACAAATTATTTGCTATTTTTATCATCATTTAATTTGCTTGCAAGGAAAAAACACAAAAGAGAATGAAGCCAAAATCAAATCCTTGATCATTTCACACAAAACTCCAAAAATGGGCCAGACAAAAGTATTGGCACCCTCAGCCTAATACTTGGTTGCACAACCTTTAGCCAAAATAACTGCGAACAACCGCTTCCGGTATCCATCAATAAGTTTCTTACAATGCTCTGCTGGAATTGTAGACCATTCTTCTTTGGCAAACTGCTCCAGTTCCCTGATATTTGAATGGTGCCTTCTAGTGTTGAGCGATACGATACTGCAAATATCGGGTATCGGCCGATATTAGCTGTATCGGACTTTCGATTCCGAGTTCCGATATTGTCGTCTTATCGGATACCGGAATCGGAATTGTCACTGTCACTGTCAGTGTCCGTCGGTCGGGTCTGTCAGGAGTCAGCGGCACTTACCTGGCAGAAGATCTCCGGCGGTCACGGCCTGGACTGCTTCATGGCCGCCATCATCTTTCCCCGGCGGTCACATGCAGTTTTCTCGCGATAACTGCAGTGACTGCTGGGTAATCCCGGCCGTAAAGCAGTCAGTCCGATGACGTCACCGCCGGGGAAGCAGGTAATCAGCTGTGCTGCGTCGCGATGACAGGCTCTGCCTGTCATTGCGATGTAGCAGAGCTGGATCGTCGTGGGACAGTCGTTACTATGGACTGCGTCGGACAGGTGGTATACTGTTGGTTTGTTTTTTTCCTTTTTTACAGGAGATCGATGGCGTCGCAGGAATGAGAGTATAATAAAAGAAATGAAAACTGTGTTGTCTCTTTTATTTCATTAAAAGACTTTTTTCTTGCTTTGTCTTTTTTTTATACATTTAAAAACTTTGGGATTAATAATGGATCGGTGTCTTATTGACGCCTCTCCATTATTAACCGGGCTTATTCTCACTGTGCAATCAACGGTGACATTAACCCCTTATTACCCCACTTGCCACCGCTACAGGGCAGTGGGAAGAGCCGGGTAAAGTGCCACAATTGGCACATCTTTTGATGCGCCAAATGTGGGGCTGCTGTAGCCTGGTATTATCAGGCTGTTGAGGGCCAAAATCCATGGGCCTTGACAGTCTTTTAATACCAGGCCGCAGCAGTCTGCATTTTACTTGGCTGGTTAACAAAAATAGGGGACCCCTACGCCGTTTTTTTTTCGAGGGGATCCCCTATTTTTGTTAACCAGCCAAGCTAAGCAGACTGCTGTGGCCTGGTATTATCAGGCTGGCAAGGTCCATGGATATTGGATCCTTACCAGCCTGAAAAACCAGGCCTCAGCAGTCTGCTTCATCTGGCTGGTTAACAAAAATAGGGGGGACCCCACGCCAATTTTTTTTCGAGGGGATCCCCTATTTTGTTAACCAGCCAAGATATGCAGACTGCTGTGGCCTGGTATTGTCAGGCTGGCAAGGTCCATGGATCTTGGCTCCTTACCAGCCTGAAAAACCAGGCCTCAGCAGTCTGCTTCATCTGGCTGGTTAACAAAAATAGGGGGGACCCCACGCCAATTTTTTTTTCGAGGGGATCCCCTATTTTGTTAACCAGCCAAGATATGCAGACTGCTGTGGCCTGGTATTATCAGGCTGGCAAGGTCCATGGATCTTGGCTCCTTACCAGCCTGAAAAACCAGGCCTCAGCAGTCTGCTTCATCTGGCTGGTTAACAAAAATAGGGGGGACCCCACGCCAATTTTTTTTCGAGGGCTCCTGCGTGGTGGGCCCTGATTTGAAAGGATAGGTCGCGGGGCAGAGGGGGCGGTGGCCCCGGGCCCTCGCGCTCTGAGGGGGCCCACCCGGAGCTACGCTACAGTAACTGTATCGGCGTGCACAGCACGCCGATACAGTTACATTCTGCGGCAGAGCAGGGAGAATCGATCTTCCTGCTCTGCCGCCCAGAAGCTATGGGGCCTGAACAGGCATTGGGGGGGCCCGGTGCCAGCAGTGGGCCCCCCACCCGTCATCGGAGGGTCAGCTGTATCGGCATCCAGCCGATACAGCTGACCGCATAGAGAGAGAAGGAGCGAGCGCTCCTTCTCTCCCATAATCCCCCTCTCAGCGTCTGACAGCGGGCGCGATGACATCACCTGCCGGCGTCCGCTGTCAGACGCTGAGAGGGAGAACAGTGAGCAGCACAGGAGCCGGGAGGTGAGTATTGTTTTTTTTTTTTTAATGGGGGTGCATTATACTACAGAGGCTGTATATGGGGGATGCATTATACTACAGAGGCTGTATATGGGGGCTGCATTATACTACAGAGGCTCCATATTGGGGTGCATTATACTACAGAGACTCCCTATGGGGATGCATTATACTACAGAGGCTGCCTATGGGGGTGCATTATAATATAGCGGCTGCCTATGGTGGTGCATTATATTATAGACTCTGCCTATGGGGGTTTATTATAATATAGAGGCTGCCTATGGGGGTGCATTATACTATATTGAGGACTATCTGGTGTATTATGCTGTATGGATGCTATCTAGGGGCCATCATACAGTGTTGGACCCATTAAATAGTTTGGGGACATTAAGGGGTCAGTATATATCCAGTGAGGGGCATTATTCTGTGTATAGGGGAGATGTACAGGGGGAGACTTGGGACATTATTAAATGTAAAGTGGACACTTATTGTTATAGGGGAACTCGGGTTACTGTGACTGTCAAAGGGGCACACAGGGCATTATTACAGTCTAGGGGACAAAATGTGGGCACTGTTTTCTAGGGCACTTGCACCCGGCATTACTATATTCTAGAGGGGTGCTTTAAAATTTAGAGGTCACACAGAACCACACAGCAGGTGCAGTAATAGGGACACATACGGCAGCAGCAGCTCAGTATTGGGGTATCACGTGCAGTAATAGGGACACATACGGCAGCAGCGGCTCAGTATTGGGGTATCAGGTGCAGTAATAGGGACACATACGGCAGCAGCGGCTCAGTATTGGGGTATCAGGTGCAGTAATAGGGACACATATGGCAGCAGTGGCTCAATATTGGGGTATCAGGTGCAGAAATAGGGACACATATGGCAGCAGCGGCTCAGTATTGGGGTATCAGCAGGATGAGGAGTTTGTGCAGGTTGAGAATAGTCCAATTGGTGACCAAGACAGTGCTAAAAATATGAGAAGTAAAATGTGTCTTTGTTGTAATCTCTGCAGTCGAGTCCTGGCTGGAGAAGTCGTCATGTCGGTCTGGGCCAGATGGAAAAGAAATGAAAAGTGAACAATTCCATTTAAAAGAACATCAGCGGTAAGTCATTATCTGTACCTGTGCTGTAATCTATTATATGTTCTGTAGGACTGGTATTATTTACCACAGACCATATGGCGGTAATATCAATATTGGTCTTTTTATATATAGATTATTTTTGGCAACAACGCGGTCATTTGCTGAGGTTCTCTGATTAGGGGCCCACTCAGAAGTTTCGCCCCCACTAAACCAAAACCCTAGCTACGCCTCTGGCTCTCTCTCTAGTCTTTCTTTCTCTCTCTAGTCTTTCTCGCTCTCTGTTCTTTCTTTCTCGCTCTCTGTTCTTTTTTCTCTCTGTTCTTTCTTTCTCTCTCTCTTTTCTTTCTTTCCTCTCTTTCTTTCTCTGTTTGTTCTTTCTCTCTCGCTGCTCTTTCTTTCTTTTCCTCAGTACCAGTCACTGTGCCCTCATTACCAGTCAGTGTGATCAGCAGTGCTAAATGGGTATGCTTGGGGCCAGGATATGGGTGTGATTAGCTGTTAAATGGGTGTGGTCGGGGCGTGGCCTAAAATTTGCAGCGACGCCCTACGTGCGCCGCAGCCTTTAACCCTCTTTCCTGTCTTCAAAATTTGGGAGGTATGCTGTATGACCTCACTACAACTTCTGGCCATGCTCCTGATGAGCGCGACGGATGGTCTCCTGAGGGATCTCCTCCCACACCTGGACTAAAGCATCCACCAACTCCTGGACAGTCTGTGGTGCAACGTGGCATGGCCTAAAATTTGCTGCAGCAGGCACAGCGTGCCACAGCCTTTGTCCCTCTTTCCCTTCTTCAAAGGTTGGAAGTATGATGGTGGGCCCCAAGAATATTTTTTCTCTGGTGGGCCCAAGGTACTCCAGTCCGACGCTGCTGGCAAGGTCCATGGATATTGGCTCCTTAACAGTCTTAAATACCATGCCTCAGCAGCAGGGGCGTACATAGAAATCATGGGGCCCCATAGCAAAAGTCTGAATGGGCCCCCCCCCAATAGATGCTCCATAGTATAGGCCCTTATGCTGCCGCAGCTGCTGCAACCAAAAAAAAAAAAAAGACATACTCACCTTTCGTCGCTGGGGGCCAGGTGCCGGTGTCCTGAGCAGGGGGTGACACCAGGTGCCGATGTCACCGCTCGCTCAGGGCCCCGGCACCTGAGATATTTACCTGTCCTCTCTCCACTGCTGAGTGCCGCTGTCTTCGGGGTCCTCCAGCAGTGAATGATCAGGCAGAGGGCGCGGCGCGCACTAACGACGTCATCGCGCCCTCTGACCTGAACATTGCAGCAAGAGGACGCGAGCAACGGTGGAACGGGACAGGTAAATATCCCTTATACTCACCCTTCCGCCGGCGCGGTCTGTGCAGCCCCTGCTCTTCTCCCACGGTCTCCGCCGCCAGTGTTCAGCGGTCACGCGGGACAGCTCATTAAAGTCATGAATATGTGCGTATTCATGACTGTAATGAGCGGTACCACCTGACCGCTGAACACAGGCGTCGGAGACCGTGGGAGAAGAGCAGGGGCTGCAGAGACCGCACCAGGAGGGGTGAGTATATAGAAGAGCTGCGCTCCCCCTCCCCCGCCGACCCCCTGGTAGTACTGTGTCAGCACAGCTACCCGACCGTCGAGGGCCCCCTCACCTGTCCGGGCCCCATAGCAGCTGTTTGGTCTGCTTCATTCACGGTACGCCACTGCTCAGCAGTCTGCTTCATCAGGCTGGTTAACAAAAATAGGGGGACCCGACGCCATTTTTTTTTCGAAGGAAACCCCTATTTTTGTTAATCAGTTCCCTCTGACGTCACTGATTGTGTCCCTGGCTGACCTGAAGTGAAAGTGGAAAGCAATCAATTAAGCTTTCCACTTCCTCTCCTGTCAGCCAGGAGAGGAACTCATTCATTTGGGGGTTTACTGTGAGGCTGCAGCATTAGCTGCGGTCCCTGCAGTAAACATTAACCCTTTCTGAAGGATTACACCGTGGGACCTGACTGTGCATGGGATAGGTAAGAATAATTTTGCTTTTTTATTTTATTTTTATTACAGGAAATGGTTTTTGCAGTCAAATAAAAGATGGTCAAAAACATGTGTCTTTATTTCATTAAAATGATTTTTAATTAAAGTGTGTGTGTTTTATTTTTATTTCATGCAATAGGATTAATAATTGATAGTTGTCTAATTGACAGCTCTCAATTATTAACCTGGCTTAAGGTCACCTTTCAATTGCAAGGTGGCTTTAACCCCATATTAACCCATTCGCCACCGCTACAGGGCAATGGGAATAGACGGGCAAAGTGCCAGAAAGGGCGAATCTAATTATAGATTTTTCTTTTCTGGGGTGTCTGGGGCAGATGTTAGTAGCCAGGGGGGGGCCAAAAATAATGGTCCCTCTCTGGGCTATTATTATCTGCCCCCATTCGCTGGCTTTGTCTGTCTGGTTGCGAAAATAGGGCGGGAGCCCACGCATTTTTTTAAAACAATTTTACACCTCATATATATATATATAATAATATATATATACATGTCATTGAATTTGTGACACATATATATATATATATTTATATTTATAGTTCATACACTTCTACATAGTATAATAGCCGCTAATTCAATTGCGGCTTTTGTGAAAATGCAGAACCCGACATGAAATGACACTTGGTGTACATAGGGTTAACCATGTCCTTTGCTATCTGATTTGCACAAACAATTACATCAGTCTATGTGTGCAAAATTTCACACCTGTAGGGGTTAATTAAAGGTGTAAATTCGTAGCAAAAAAGTCAGTTTTTTTACAACGAATTTACAACTTTAATTAACCCCTACAGGTGTGAAATTTTGCACACATAGACTGATGTAATTGTTTGTGCAAATCAGATAGCAAACGACATGAAAAGACATGGTTAACCCTATGTACACCAAGTGTCATTTCATGTCGGGTGCTTCTGTCTTTTCACAGAAGCCGGCTTTACCCGGCAATTGAATCAGAGGCTATTTTACTATGTAGAAGTGTATAAACTATACATATATGTATATATACATGTCACAATGACATGTATATATATATATATGTATTCTATGTGTGTATATTTTGTGTTTACAACGAAAGAAAGGTTTTTTTTAGTTGCGATATTTTGTTCCCATAGACTTACATGGGACTTCCGGTATCGGTATCGGGTATCGCCGATATTTTAGTGATATCGGCGATACCATTCCGATCCGATATTTTTGGGTATCGGAAAGTATCGCTCAACACTAGTGCCTTCTCCAAACTGCCATTTTGAGATCTCTGCACAGGTGTTCTATAGGATTCAGGTCTGGACTCATTGCTGGCCACCTTAGAAGTCTCCAGTGCTTTCTCTCAAACCATTTTATAGTGCTTTTGGAAGTGTGCTTTGGGTCATTGTCCTGCTGGAAGACCCATGACCTCTGAGGGAGACCCAGCTTTCTCACACTGGGCCCTATATTATGCTGCAAAATTTGTTGGTAGTCTTCAGACTTCATAATGCCATGCACACGGTCAAGCAGTCCAGTGCCAGAGGCAGCAAAGCAACCCCAAAACATCAGGGAACCTCCGCCATGTTTGACTTAGGGACCGTGTTCTTTTCTTTGAATACCTCTTTTTTTTTCCTTCACACTCTATGTTGATAGTTTTTCCCAAAAAGCTCGACTTTTGTCTCATCTGACCAGAGAACATTCTTCCAAAACGTTTTAGGCTTTCTCAGGTAAGTTTTGGCAAACTCCAGCCTGGATTTTTTATGTCTCCTGGTAAGAAGTGGGGTCTTCCTGGGTATCCTACCATACAGTCCCTTTTGATTCAGACGCCGACGGATAGTACGGGTTGACACTGTTGTACCCTCGGACTGCAGGGCAGCTTGAACTTGTTTGGATGTTAGTCGAGGTTCTTTATCCACCATCCGCACAATCTTGCGTTGAAATCTCTCGTCAATTTTTCTTTTCCTTCCACATCTAGGGAGGTTAGCCACAGTGCCATGGGCTTTAAACTTCTTGATGACACTGTGCACGGAAGACACAGGAACATTAGGTCTTTGGAGATAGACTTGTAGCCTTGAGATTGCTCATGCTTCCTCACAATTTGGTTTCTCAAGTCCTCAGACAGTTCTTTGTTCTTCTTTCTTTTCTCCATGCTCAAGGTGGTACACGCAAGGACACAGGACAGAGGTTGAGTCAACTTTAATCCATGTTAACTGGCTGCTGGTGTGATTTAGTTATTGCCAACACCTGTTAGGTGCCACAGGTAAGTTACAGGTGCTGGTGATTACACAATTAGAGAAGCATCACATGATTTTTCAAACAGTGCCAATACTTTTGTCCACCCCCTTTTTAGGTTTGGTGTGGAATTATATCCAATTTAGCTCTAGGTCAATTCTTTTTGTGTTTTTTCATTGAAGACTAATTAAATGAAGATAATAATACCAAAGAATTTGTGTTTGCAATCATTTTCAGGAAGAAACTGAGTTTTATCTGACAGAATTGCAGGGGTGCCAATACTTTTGGCCACCACTGTATGTGTCTGCCCATGCAAACTTTGACGCACATTAAGGATCAGGCGTCTGCAGCGGAAGATGAAGAGGAGGAGGAGGAGGGAAGCCTTGATGACAGTCAGCCATTGTCTGCTCAGGGAACTGTCCTGGACGAGGTGGAGGAAGAAGGGGAAGAGGAGAAGGATGAGGGGGATGATTATTTTGGGGAGGAGGATGCTTCTCAGGGGCAAGAGAAAATGTTGGCTTGCCAAGGTCAGGTACAGGGTTTGTGCGTGACTGGAGGGATGTGTATTTGCCAGAAAGTGCTCCTCGACCCACCACTGGCAGTGCATCTTTGACACCTGGAACATTGGCCCACATGTGGGATTATGCCTTGCGGATCCTAAAAAGGGACCCCCGCATTGCCAAAATTATGAAGGATGACGACTACTGGTTGGCCAGCATCCTCGATCCACTCTATAAAGGCAAATTACAGAACATCATGCCACAGGAGAACCTAGAGCTAATATTGGTGAACAAACAAGCAACTCTGGTAAACCGTTTGTTAGAGGAATTACCAGCACACAGCAGCGGTGCAGGTTCTACCACGAGCCTTACTGGGCAACATGGAAGAGGTGTTTGTGGTGCACACAGCCGAAGTGGCGTTGGGGACAGGGGTTTCATGACCATGTTGTGGACTGATTTCTCGAGTACCGTTCACACCACTGTTAATACAGAATCGATTGCAACAGACAGGAGACAGCAGTTGTCAACTATGGTTCAAAATTACCTCTCCTCCCCTATCGATGTTCTCCCTCACAGTTAATTTCCGTTTGACTACTGGGCCTGTAAACTGGACACCTGGCCTGAATTGGCACAATATGCCTTACAGGAGCTCGCTTGCCCTGCTGGTAGTGTTCTATCTGAAAGAGTCTTCAGTGCTGCTGGATCAATCCTGACAGAAAGAAGGACCCGGCTGTCGACCAAAAATGTTGGTGATCTCACTTTCATTAAAATGAACCATGCCTGGGTTTCAAAGTATTTTGTACCACCTTCTACTGATGACACATAGGTTGCCAGCAAAATGGCTCACTTTGTCCTCTTCCTCCGACTTCTCCAATTCCTCCATTTGCAGCTGCTGAACGTCCAGCCTACACCTCAACATATGCCAGTTTTTCCACCTCCCTAACTGGGCTGTACCCCCCCCAGGGCTGGCGTCTGCACCTAGCGCACTTGGGCAAGTGCCGTTGCCCGGGGCAGGTGGGGGGGCCCACTCGCCGTCAGAGACACCGGCGTACTATGAGGGGCCCTGTGCCAGTGCCGTTGCCCACAAGTGGGCCCTCCCTGCTTGCTCAGGGCCCCAGCACTTGCAATACTTACCTCTCCCTGCTCCACCGCTGTGACGTCTTCCGCGTTTCCTGACCGTGACATTCAGGTCAGAGAGCGCGATGATGTCACGTCTGTGCACCCTCTGCCTGAACAGTCACAGTGCAGAGAGCTGGAAGATGGTGACGCTGAGGAGTCCAGAGTAGAGCAGTGCCCAGCGAGGAGAGGTGTTTCATTTTTTTTAATGTTTGGAGCAATATATTGGGAGCATTATACACTGGAGAATTATATATGGGGCCCATCATACACTTGAGCATCATAGATAGGGCCCATTATACACTGGACCATTATATATGGGGCCCATTATATACTAGAGCATCATATGGGTTCATTTTTTATGGGGCATCACATGGAGCCCATTACATATGGAGCATTATATATGGGGACCATTATATTTGGAGCATTATATGGGGCTCATCATACACTGGAGCATCATATATGGGGCCCATCATATACTAGAGCATCATATTGGGTTCATTTTTATGGGGCATCACATGGAGCCCATTATATATGAAGCATTATATATGGGGACCATTATATTTGGAGCTTTATATGGGGCTCATCATACACTGGAGCATTATATATGGGGCCCATCATATACTAAACCATCATATGGGGTTCATTTTTTATGGGGCATCACATGGAGCCCATTATATATGGAGCATTATATATGGGGACCATTATATTTGAAGCATTATATGGGGCTCATCATACACTGGAGCATCATATATGGGGCCCATCATATACTAGAGCATCATATTGGGTTCATTTTTATGGGGCATCACATGGAGCCCATTATATATGGAGCATTATATATGGGGACCATTATATTTGGAGCTTTATATGGGGCTCATCATACACTGGAGCATTATATATGGGGCCCATCATATACTAAACCATCATATGGGGTTCATTTTTTATGGGGCATCACATGGAGCCCATTATATATGGAGCATTAAATATGGGGACCATTATATTTGGAGCATTATATGGGGCTCATCATACACTGGAGCATATATATGGGGCCCATCATATACTAGAGCATCATATGGGGTTCATTTTTATGGGGCATCACATGGAGCCCATTATATATGGAGCATTATATATGGGGACCATTATATTTGGAGCTTTATATGGAGCTCATCATACACTGGAGCATTATATATGGGGCCCATCATATACTAAACCATCATATGGGGTTCATTTTTTATGGGGCATCACATGGAGCCCATTATATATGGAGCATTAAATATGGGGACCATTATATTTGGAGCATTATATGGGGCTCATCATACACTGGAGCATCATATATGGGGCCCATCATATACTAGAGCATCATATGGGGTTCATTATTTATGGGCATCATATAGGGCCCTTTATATATGGAGCATCATAAGGAGCACATATGGGGCCTATTCTGTATGGAGCATTATATGGAGCCCATTCTGTATGTTGCCCATAATACTGTATAGAGGACTATACTGTCCGTTATTTGAGCTATTGTAGAATTTACAATAGATATCACTCATGTAATGTAAGAAGTGAAGTATTTGGCATTGTACTATACCTATATTTCTCTGCCGTATCAGAGCATCATGAATTGTGGTATGTGTTAAAGGGGCCCACTGAGACTCTTTCAACCGGGGCCCACGAAAACCTGGAGCCAGCCCTGCCCCCCCACAACTTTAGCCAAATAGCCCCCAGTTTTCAATGCGTTACTATTATTATAAAGTAAATTAAGGTTGACAAGCTTAAGTAAATGTTAGGGTTTGAGTTCCCGCTGCTGCACAAGGGGAGTCTCAAACCAGTCCCACTGCGGTCCCCCATTCATCTCCGGCCGCAGTGGAGCCTGCTCAGCAGACACGTCGGTCCCAGCGTCTTGCCCATTCCAATACTGTGCAGAGACTTGCTGCTGCCTCTCCTCGATCTGCTATTATAACCGGTGCTGGAACAGACGTCTTTGGGACGAAGTACTGCGTTTCCCCTTCTGAGCATGCCCAGGGTAAGATCTCTCATTGGAGATCAGGGTCACATGTTCAGGTACTGCAGCAGCTCCTATTGGTCCGCCAGGAAGGTCCTGAAACTACATGTGTTTTGGAACAGTTTCTCATTGGTCCTTGTTTCTGGCAGGTCCTGTAGCTGTTACTGTAAAAGGGTGGCATGGCTGGGCCGCCATGCGCTAATATCAACCGTTATATGCTTTGTGCCAGTGTGGTCAAGCGTGTGTGTGGTTAGGGCGGCTGAAATACGCCATTACAATACCGACTTAATCGGTGAGTAGCTTGGTATGCTAGCTGGTCAGGGTCGGTGTCCTAGATGCCGTAGATTACCGGCATAACCGGTGGTATTCAGGGCCTGGTGTTCAGACGCCATAGATTGCTGTTGACTCCCGCGAGGACATTAGCGCATGATCACGTTCTGTGCTCGCTTAGCAATCAACTGTGTACCTGGGTACCTGACAGGACACAGAAGTTTTTCTCTGCGGCTCTGTGACGTAACAGGGTTCGCTTTCAACGCTAGACAGCGCCCTAGCGTGTTTATTTTGCAACTCAGTGGTGTTAAGTGAGTTCGCACACATCGCCATATAGCGCTGCCGCATTCCTTCTAGCGGCTCTGTGGAATAACAGTTCGCACATATTGCCACAGCGCCTTACGGCGTTTATTTTGGCGACTCTGCGGGATAACAGAGTTCGCTTCTTGCGCCATTTTACTTGCAGCAGGCTCCGCCTGCACGGTGGACCTCGGGCTGCGAACGCACCTCTCTACATCATATATTTGGTGCGTTCTGCAGACCCTAACAGTAATAAGAATTGATGTTATTGGCATTGAAATGGGCACTGTAGGTGTTTTTACTGTCCTTCACTCCCTGCCTACTTTTCTTCCCCATTGACTTGCATTGGGGTAGGTTCAAGTTTCAGTCGGACCTTCGACTTTTTCCTATAGTCGGCCGATTTCGTTCGACTCGACTTTTAGGAAAGTCGGGTGGTCCGAAACTCGACTCGACCCTCCCGGAGGCAAAGTCGCTCATCTCTAGTCATAAGTATTCAGACCCTTTGCTCAGACACTCATATTTAAGTCCCATGCTGTCCATTTCCTTTTGATTCTCCTTGAGATGGTTCTACTCCTTCATTGCAGTCTGTGTTTAATTAAATTGATAGGACTTGATTTGTAAAGGCACACATCTGTCTATATAAGACCGAATTGTGGCAAGGCACTGATCTGGCCAAGGTTACAAAAGAATTTCTGCAGTACTCATGGTTCCTAAGAGCACAGTGGCCTCCATAATCCTTAAATGGAAGAATTTTGGGACCACCAGAAGTTTTCCTAGAACTGGCCATCCAGCCAAACTGAGAAATCATGGGAGAAGAGCCTTGGTGAGAGAGGTAAAGAGGAACCCCAAGATCACTGTGGCTGAGCTCCACAGATGCAGTAGGGAGATGTGAGAAAGTTCCACAAAGTCAACTATCACTGCTGCCCTCCACCAGTCGGGCCTTTATGACAGAGTGGCCAGACGGAAGCCTCTCCTCAGTGCAAGACATATGAAAGCCTGCAGAGAGTTTGCTAAAAAACACATGAGAAATAAGATTCTTTTGTCTGATGAGACGAAGATAGAACTTTTTGGTGATAGTGGGGATTTCATCGAGGTCACCGCAGTTCAGCCTGGCTGGGAACTAAGCCTCAGTGATGTCACCGCTAATCACTGACGCTGCGCTCCCAGCAGCTCATTCACCAGTGGTTCTCAGCCTGGACGGTTGCATATTGGCATCGTCCAGGTTGAAAACTATTTCTCCCACAGACATGGAATACGGCGTGGGAAAGAATGACAGACAGGTATGGTATATTGTTGTGTTATTATTTTAGTTTTATTACAGGTGAACGAGGGCTTCAGTGGAATTAAGCGAGGTTGTAAGTATGGTTTAATTAAGATTATTAAAGGAGTCTGTCATTTTTTCAATTAAAGTACTTTATTCTTGGTGTGTGTTTTTATACAATGTGACCATTGGGTTAGTATTATTATTATTGATGCCTCTCCATTACTAACCTCGGGGTTTGATGTCAACTGACAATATAAAGGTGACATCAACCCCCCCAACCATCACCTCACTTGCCAGCGCTACAGGGCAAGTGGGAAGAGCGAGGTTAAGTGCCAGAATTGGCGCATCTTAGAGATGCACCTTTACTGGGGCTGCTGAGAAGATGTTTTTAGACATGGGCCAGTATCCATTGCCACTTCCTAGGCTATTAATATCAGCCCGCAGCTGTCTGCATAGCCTTTACTTGTTATTAATTATAGGGGGACCCCACATCATTTTTTTGAGGGGGTCCCCCATTTTAATAGCCAGTAAAGGTTAACTATACAGTTGTGAGATGATATTAACAGCCTGGGAAGCTCCATGGGTATTTCCCCCTTCCCATGCTATAAACATCTGCCCCCAGCCGTTGGCTTTCCCTCTGCTGGTTAGGAAAATAATCTGTTATTAAATACGTACATGTACAGTAAGCTGCATACACACACTGCACTAATTGTATTTGTCACAGACATCTATATATTTACCTATTCTATTTGTATTTACTGTATGTAATACATCTCTTCTATTCTGTCGGCTCCTGCAGTGATTTTACACTACACGGCTGCTGAATTACCGGCTTTACTTCTATCTATGTACCGTAATATAAATACATATATACAGTGGGTACGGAAAGTATTCAGACCCCTTTAACATTTCCACTCTTTGTTTCATTGCAGCCATTTGGTAAATTCAAAAAAGTTGATTTTTTCTCTCATTAATGTATACTCTGCACCCCATCTTGATTGAAAAAAACAGAAATGTAGAAATTTTTGAAAATGTATTAAAAATGAAAAACTGAAATATCACATGGTCATAAGTATTCAGACCCTTTGCTAAGTAATGAGTAAAGTACCCTTTTGAACTAGTACAGGCATGAGTCTTCTTGGGAATGATGCAACAAGTTTTTCACACCTGGATTTGGTGATCTTCTGCCATTCTTCCTTGCAGATCCTCTCCAGTTTCATCAGGTTGGATGGTGAATGTTGGTGGACAGCCATTTTCAGGTCTCTCCTGGATTGCTCAATTGGGTTTAGGTCAGGGCTTTGGCTGGGCCAGTCAAGAATGATCACAGAGTTGTTCTGAAGCCACTCCTTTGTTATTTTAGCTGTGTGCTTAGGGTCATTGTCTTGTTGAAAGGTGAACCTTTGGCCAAGTCTGAGGTCCAGAGCACTCTGGAAGAGGTTTTCATCCAGGATATCTCTGTACTTGGCCGCATTCATATTTCCTTCAATTGCAACCAGTCATCCTGTCCCTGCACCTGAAAAACATCCCCATAGCATGATGCTTCCACCACCATGCTTCACTGTTGGCATTGTATTGGGCAGGTGATGAGCAGTGCCTGGTTTTCTCCACACATACTGCATAGAATTATCACCAAAACATTCTATCTTCGTCTGATCAGACGAGAGAATCTTGTTTCTCATAGTCTGGGAGTCCTTCATGTGTTTTTTATCAAACTCTGTGCGGGCTTTAATATGTCTTGCACTGAGGAGAGGCTTCTGTCTGGCCACTATGCAATAAAGGCCCGACTGGTGGAGGGCTACAGTGATAATTGACTTTGTGGATCTTTCTCCCATCTCCCTACTGCATCTGCGGAGCTCAGCCACAGTGATCTTGGGGTTCTTCTTTACCTCTCTCACCAAGACTCCTCCCATGATTGCTCAATTTGGCTGGATGGCCAGGTCTCAGAAGACTTCTGGTGGTCCCAAACTTCTTCCATTTAAGGATTATGGAGGCCACTGTACTCTTAGGAACCTTGAGTATAGCAGAAATTCTTTTGTAACCTTGGCCAGATGTGTGCCTTGCCACAATTCTGTCTCTGAGCTTCTTGGCCAGTTCCTTTGACATCATGATTCTCATTTGGTCTGACATGCACTGTGTGCTGTGAGGTCTTATATAGACAGGTGTGTGCCTTTACAAATCAAGGCTTAAAAATACATATCATATTATGGGGAACAACTATACAACAGAATATACGTCTTAAACAGCCTTCAAAAGGATATATAGGTATTATAGGTATATAGCGAACTGTAGTGAAAAAATAAAGCTGTCTAATTTATGGCATTATACTTATATTACAGTACAGCGGGTATATAACAGTTCACATAACAGATCTCATATCTATTAACATGCACTTAGTCCAGTATAGCAAAAATAATAATGCCCTTATCTATAGTTCAAAGTCTCCTATATATATCTTCTATACAAAAAGTGCATAGTGCAGCTAGTTGAACAGTCTCCCTATAAGGGGTATGTGTATAGGGCAAAAAAGTATATTCCTCAGGAAGAAGCCACGGGCGAAACGCGCGTCAGGGGTGCCACAGCCTGCACTAAGGTAGAGTAATACATGCGCTACCACATACCAATAAGCATTTGCCCTATATACTTTTTTGCCCTATATACATATCCCTTATAGGGAGACTGTTCAACTAGCTGCACTATGCACTTTTTGTATAGAAGATATATATAGGAGACTTTGAACTATAGATAAGGGCATTATTATTTTTGCTATACTGGACTAAGTGCATGTTAATAGATATGAGATCTGTTATGTGAACTGTTATATACCCGCTGTACTGTAATATAGGTATAATGCCATAAATTAGACAGCTTTATTTTTTCACTACAGTTCGCTATATACCTATAATACCTATATATCCTTTTGAAGGCTGTTCAAGACGTATATTCTGTTGTATAGTTGTTCCCCATAATATGATATGTATTTTTAAGCCATATATTTTTTTAAATTTTTTTTTTTTCAATAAAAGTATTTTTATGGTAGTGAAAACTTCCTTCTCTCTTTTTTGATATATCTAATTTGGAAGTGCCGGGTAATTAGGCAAGCAATTATATATGATTACTTTACAAATCAAGTCCTATCACTTTAATTAAACACAGCTGGAGTCCAATGAAGGAGTAGAACCATCTCAAGGAGGATTGTAAGGAAGTGGCAGGTCCGCTCAGTTGTGCTTTCTCCTCCTTCCCTGTGACCCCCCGTGCACTTTATGTACTGTAATATAATGTATGTGTCTTTACATTAATTGAACTGTTTATGTCTTGTGTTTTAATGAAATGTATGTTATGTATTGTGGATGTTCCCCTTTAATGGCTGCATATAGTGAGGTACAGAACTAGTTAACTAAGGGGGTTGGACTAGCAGCCACAAGGAGAGAGGAAGCTGCTGCTTCCTCATAACTGCCCAGATACGTTGGCCATGGCAGACGTGATTTCCAGACGGGGCACTGGCAGACCCTCGGACAGGAGAGGTCTGTTGCCCTGGACTCCAAGGACTCAAAGGATATTGAAAGGGCTCTAAGGACTCAAGAGGGGTCCCAAAGACTGAAAGGTCAAAAGACTGCAACACGGGCCCCAGGACTCTGGAATGGCATCCGCTACAGGGGTTTCAAACGCCCAGACTTCAGCGTGTGAACTACTGTTAATCTTCGGCTGCTGCAGCTGCTGTGGGTGCGGCTGTGGGTGCGGCTGTGGAGAGTGTCAGGGAGTGATCAGGAATCCAGTGTTGTACTCTTTTCCTTCTATGCCTTCCTTGTTTATTAAAAATACATTTTCTCTGTTGGACTATAGTTGTCAACCTGAGCTTCATTGCCTGGATTACCATGGCTGAGAGAGAACAAGGTAAACTGTGGGAAGACCTGTGTTGGTCTCATCTATTTATGTATAAGGGGCCAGGGGAACTCCCTGACTGTTTGCTCTGTGAACTCTGTCTATGAACTGTGCCGTTAAATAATTCAGCCACAACTACCCCGACCCCCATGTCCCCTTGCTACAGGATCACAAGGAAATGGACAGCATGTGACTTAAATATGAGTGTCTAAGCAAAGGATACTTGTGACAATGTAATATTTCAGTTTTTCTTTTTTAATAAATTTGCAAAAATTTCTACATTTCTGTTTCTTTTCAGTCAAGATAGGGTGCAGAGTGTACATTAATGAGAAAAGAAATGACATTTTTGAATTTACCAAATGGCTGCAATGAAACAAAGAGTGAAAAATTGAAAGAGGTCTGAATACTTTCCATACCCACTTTAAATAAGACTAATACCTGAGCCAAGTGATGGTGCCAATTCCCCAACAGGCGTTCCGGTGGTGTGCCTTCTTCTGGTGGAGTGGCATAATGGCACATAATCAGCTCCTTAAAAATGCGACATGACCAATCACATAACAGACACCAGAAGTTTGACGTAATTAAAAGAGTCCTGTTAATTAGCGCATGAAGCACTGACGTCAAGCCGCATTCAACGTCACCGAGGGTGTAACAAGGGGCGGGGTTTCCGTGGCATCACATGGAACAAACCACATGTGATCACGTAAGCGGAGCTGCAGCCATGTGACCAGCCCGCCGTCGGCGGTGCCAAGTAATGGAACATTGACGCGCATGCACTCCAGGAACCGGAAATGGACTTAACTTAAAACGTGATAAATAGATTACATAGGGATATCTGCTAATCAAACTTACTTATTTTGTTATAGCCTATAAATAAAGTTAATAAATAACCATATCCATACATGTTAAATAGTATATAATCCCAATCATCAAAACATAAATGACTGTGCAAGTCATTCTTAATTAAAAATAAGCGTACAAAAATAAAATGCAAATGCACAAGGTGACAATCCTGCATTAAATGTGCATACGTGCAAATAAAAATATTACAAAAGGTGCAAAAATAAATTTGAAGTCAATTAGTGAGCTGAAATATATGTAATCAATATCAAACCCATATGTATAAATGAACAAAATAAAAAAGGGATGAAACATTTAAGATAATAAGAAGTAATATCTAATAAGTGTGTGTGCATAATTGATAATACATACTTTAATATCATTTTAAGGAAGGCATATGTATAGATAATCATGTGGACAATGAAAGAGAATCAGAAATGTCATATATGTTATAATCTGCCAAATTCAGTGATCTAATATCCATAATGTAAAATGTGATTAAATCTAAACACAAAAATAAAGTGTCAATGTGGAACTAAACAACTAAAAAACTAGAGAAAACTAGGGTGCCTAATAAATGTAACTGACAATGTGTTGATCGTGTAAAAGAAACGCAAAGAATTATGGTAATAATAAATACCGTAAGGATACTAAAAATAAACACCAAAACTACAATAAAATTAATTTAAAGTGTGTAAATTAAAGTGTGTAAATAATTTAATTAATACATTGAAGCGTACAAAAAATTGTAGGTGTGGTATAATGAATGAAGGGTGTAAAATTTAGACATACAATGACAAGATTATATTATATAGATATACAGATACAATTCCTAATATAGAGACCCATAGGATTCGAAGCATGTAGTGTGTAAACAATCTATCATGATCAAATTTAGGAGAAAAAAAGGGGGGGGGGTTTCTTATAAGATAAACATGGTTACCCTTATGGCATGGTGAAGACATAGTTTGGTTCTCTGAAAGAACTTCATCTATGTGAAGGGACCATATCGGGAAGGAGAAAAAAAAGGGACGGAGAAATAAATTCCACATACACTTTTTTTGAAAAGTATATATATAACACAACTTAGTAATGTCCTTTCTAGTAGCTCCATAAGTGTATCGACAACCCAAGGGATGATGTAACACATCCATTGTGTCTGTATTCAAGATGGGTCCTCCATGTTGAATTTCCATCCAAAATGACCAAAACAGAAACAGAAAGACATGAGAATATAACAAGAAGTCAGGGACGAATTAATAGAAAATATTAAGAACATGAAATAAGAAATACGCTAAAACCTATCAAATAAACCATATAAAAATATGATGCCGACAAATCATACCAATGCATGGGAAGAATGTTCAGAGAAACGGAGCAAAACTCAAAGATTTGTTCAAACCATCTGGTTGTAAGGTGTTTAGTGTCCAGATCCATCAGGATTTTTTCTAGGCAAGAACATGACTAAGATTTCCACCTCGAAGGTCTGAGTGAATGTGGTCAATGCCTTTGATACGGAGGCCTGATGGATCACAAGTGGTACGATTTAAAGTGTTTAGGGATGGTCTAACGATGGTCAACATTGTCTTCTGTTGCAGCAGCAAGGATATCCCGTATATATTCCTGTGTTCTAATTTTTAGTGCTCGTGTAGTGAGAACTATATAAATTAATGAGCATGGACATATTGCATATAGAGCATTGCATAATCATATGCTTCTTTCCATCTGAGGATAGAAAAACTTTAGCCTTCTCTATGTTCGGACAAGTAATACTAGTGCTGCATGGTGTACACCCCCAGTTATTCAATCTATCTGCAGGTCTCATAGGGATTATTTTTGAATGATTGGTTGGTGTGTAGTAACTTCTGACCAGGTGGTTGCACAAATTGCGACTTCGCTAAGTTGTAATACATGGTTTGGATGGTAGGTATTTTTTTAAAACGTGATCTGCAAGTAAAATTGGCCAATGTTTCTTAAAAATATCATATATTTTTTGCCACTGAGAGTAGTATTGTGTGACCATTCTCACCGTGTTGGCTTTGAGAGGTCTTCTGGGGGGGCTAAACTAATTCATGACAATTAGAATTGTTTGCTCTATTATATGCATGCTTGATTCTCCTACAGTAGCCTCGATCAAGGAATCTCCTTTTCATCTCCTATGCATGTTCTTCAAAGTCTGTTTCAGTTGAGCAAATATGTCGAATTCTAAGGAATTGGCTTGCAGGAACAAACCTCACAACATGGTTTGAGTGTGATGACGATGCATGTAGCACTGCATCTACGGTCGTTGCTTTCCGAAATAACAACTGTTTGTAAAAGTCCAAAGTCATTTCTCTTGATAATGACATCCAAAAAAAATCAATTTTGTTGTAGCTAAATTTAAAAGTTAATCAAATGTTTAAGTTGTTTGAATTAATTTCGTAACTCATCAGTTGAACCACGTCAGATCATAAGACATCATCGATGTACCGGGTCCATATCACAGCCCCAGGAACAAATTGGCATAGGAGGGCACGCAGGAGTTCCCTTGAACTACAAGTAGAAGGAACCATTGAAAACATAAAAGCTATGACTAAGCAAGGACTCCAACAGTTGGAGAATAAATATATTTTCCTCTGATGAAAATTGAGTCATAGATAGAAACTGGGTTGTTGCCGTAAGTCTATCATTATGACGAATGCTGGTATATAATGATTCCACATCACGTGACAAGGATCATGTCCTCATCAATGTGTATGGAATCAATTTTTTGTAAATAGTTCTGAGGTGTTACATAAAAATTATGGAATGGTTTCTACTAGTGGTTTCAGGAAAGAGTAAATGTATTTTCCAATGTTTTCTGTAAATCATCCAATTTGAAAAATAATAGGCCTACCTGGAGGTGTTTGGATGTTTTATTGACTTTGGGTAGAAGATATAACATAGGGATAGATGGATCCTTGATCCAAAGTAAGTACCGCAATTTCTGAGTGATAACATTCTTCTCCAGAGCTGTTAGAATAATCTTACTCAACTGTTTCATGTAGAAGGATAAAGGATTAAAGGTAAGTTTTCTATAGCAGGATTGGTCTTTTAACATCTGGTAAGCCTCTATTGTATACATCTTTCAGGGCCACACTATGATGTTACCACCATTAACAGCTGGTTTAAATATTTCATCTTTACGTTTTTTCAAGCGTTTTAGACTGGTGTATTCCAGTGGAGTCAAGCTGTCAATAGTTAGTGGGTAGCTTGTCAAACTCATTAGTGAGCAGCAGAACGAATATTTCCACGTTTGGCCATAGCGATAAAGGAGGAAACTTTTTAGACTTTCGACGTATTGATGTAAGGATCTTACCTAAAGACGTTTTTTCGTGTTTGATTGCCAATTCTTCCAACATTTGTAACACTGCTTATGACATTGGAAATTAGTTTTGTGTTTATTTGTTATGAAACGAATCCTTAAATATGCCATGATGCAGCCCCACCAGAAGAAGGCACGCCGTCGAAACACACGTTGGGAAAGTGACATCACCGTTTAGCTCAGCTATTACAGTGTTATTTACCTTCACAGCTTAGTTTTGCGTTGATGGATAGTTAGTCTCAGTGTCCACTATCGTCTGGCCTTAACGATGATTATATTGCACTGATCACTTTAGTATTGATTAAGCATCCGATACTAGGTCACGATTTATGCTCTATCTACACTCACATTATGTGAGTGGTTATATTTACCTATGCTGCAGTTCTATCTATAACCTGCTGATCTGTGGTGCCACCTGCTTCTTTGGCTCCCTATCCCACATGACCTGCCAATTTTTTTTATACCTCATATTTAAATGATGAAATAAAGATTGTTATTTTATTCAGCTCTGTGTGCGCTCTCCTTTATATGTTCCTATCTCCCTTGTTGTTCTGAATGCTTTATTATATAGTTCTTTTATATAGGTACTTGGGCTATAACTA
>JARQOD010000007.1:15231087-15286997 GCA_033576555.1 Oophaga sylvatica
ATATGTATTCATTTACCTTCTGCCTGAGCACTCCACCTGGTGGTCACAGGCCTTTTAATTACAGCAGGTTCATCACCCCTCCACAGAGATGTAGATTTTAGTCTGAAAAGAGGATTCATAGGTTCCCATGCAGACAGACTTTTCTAAAGCGAGGATAGGCATTAGTTAGGGACCCGATATACGAGAAGAGCCTTGACGTGGCTATCAGGCTCACATAATTTGGCCATCTTATGCGCTAAGACTTCTCAATTTTTCATATTTCTAAGGTAATGATGTAATTCATTTTTCATATTTTTCATATTTCGTGTTTGCAAGCTATAGCGCTACAGTGTGCTACCTTTTCTTCTTGTATGTATATAAGTTGGTGACTCTAGGTTTAGCACCTGTTCACACTGAATCTAAGTTTGGATGTGCCGGTCAGTTTTTTGATATGTATTCATTTACCTTCTGCCTGAGCACTCCACCTGGTGGTCACAGGCCTTTTAATTACAGCAGGTTCATCACCCCTCCACAGAGATGTAGATTTTAGTCTGAAAAGAGGATTCATAGGTTCCCATGCAGACAGACTTTTCTAAAGCGAGGATAGGCATTAGTTAGGGACCCGATATACGAGAAGAGCCTTGACGTGGCTATCAGGCTCACATAATTTGGCCATCTTATGCGCTAAGACTTCTCAATTTTTCATATTTCTAAGGTAATGATGTAATTCATTTTTCATATTTTTCATATTTCGTGTTTGCAAGCTATAGCGCTACAGTGTGCTACCTTTTCTTCTTGTATGTATATAAGTTGGTGACTCTAGGTTTAGCACCTGTTCACACTGAATCTAAGTTTGGATGTGCCGGTCAGTTTTTTGATATGTATTCATTTACCTTCTGCCTGAGCACTCCACCTGGTGGTCACAGGCCTTTTAATTACAGCAGGTTCATCACCCCTCCACAGAGATGTAGATTTTAGTCTGAAAAGAGGATTCATAGGTTCCCATGCAGACAGACTTTTCTAAAGCGAGGATAGGCATTAGTTAGGGACCTGATATACGAGAAGAGCCTTGACGTGGCTATCAGGCTCACATAATTTGGCCATCTTATGCGCTAAGACTTCTCAATTTTTCATATTTCTAAGGTAATGATGTAATTCATTTTTCATATTTTTCATATTTCGTGTTTGCAAGCTATAGCGCTACAGTGTGCTACCTTTTCTTCTTGTATGTATATGAGTTGGTGACTCTAGGTTTAGCACCTGTTCACACTGAATCTAAGTTTGGATGTGCCGGTCAGTTTTTTGATATGTATTCATTTACCTTCTGCCTGAGCACTCCACCTGGTGGTCACAGGCCTTTTAATTACAGCAGGTTCATCACCCCTCCACAGAGATTTAGATTTTAGTCTGAAAAGAGGATTCATAGGTTCCCATGCAGACAGACTTTTCTAAAGCGAGGATAGGCATTAGTTAGGGACCCGATATACGAGAAGAGCCTTGACGTGGCTATCAGGCTCACATAATTTGGCCATCTTATGCGCTAAGACTTCTCAATTTTTCATATTTTTAAGGTAATGATGTAATTCATTTTTCATATTTTTCATATTTCGTGTTTGCAAGCTATAGCGCTACAGTGTGCTACCTTTTCTTCTTGAAAAGTTTTGAGAATGACACAAATATTATATTTTCACATGATCTGCTGCCCTCTGGTTTTTATGTGTGTTTGACAGATGTTTTTATCACAGACAGAAATATAATAATTGCAAACATATGAGTAACAAAAGCTTATATTGACAGTTAGAATGAGTTAATGCAGCAAGTCAATATTTGCAGTGTAGACCCTTCTTCTTCAGGACCTCTGCAATTCTCCCTGGCATGCTCTCAATGAACTTCTGGGCCAAATCCTGACTGATAGCAGTCCATTCTTGCACAATCAATGCTTTCATTTTGTCAGAATTTTTAGGTTTTTGTTTGTCCACCCGTCTCTTGATGATTGACCACAAGTTCTCAATGGGATTAAGATCTGGGGAGTTTCCAGGCCATGGACCCAAAATCTCTATGTTTTGTTCCCTGAGCCATTTAGTTATCACCTTTGCTTTATGGCAAGGTGTTCCATCATGCTGGAAAAGGCATTGTTGATTGCCAAACTGCTCTTGGAGGGTTGGGAGAAGTTGCTCTTGGAGGACATTCTGGTACCATTCTTTATTCATGGCTGTGTTTTTAGGCAAGACTGTGAGAGAGCCGATTCCCTTGGTTGAGAAGCAACCCCACACATGAATGGTTTCAGGATGCTTAATAGTTGGCATGAGACAAGACTGGTGGTAGCGCTCACCTTGTCTTCTCCGAATGAGGCATTTTCCTGATGTCCCAAACAATCGAAAAGGGGATTCATCAGAGAAAATAACTTTACCCCAGTCTCATCAGCCTGTACCTTTTGCAGAATATCAGTCTGTCCATGATGTTTTTTCTGGAGAGAAGTGGCTTCTTTGCTGCCCTCCTTGAGACCAGGCCTTGCTCCAAGAGTCTCCGCCTCACAGTGCATCCAGATGCACTCACACCTGCCTGCTGCCATTCCTGAGCAAGCTCTGCACTGCTGGTAGAGACTGTCCTGGCGCTTGCTGGTCTTTCTTGGGCGCCCTGAAGCCTTTTTGGCAACAATGGAACCTCTCTCCTTGAAGTTCTTGATGATGCGATAGATTGTTGACTGAGGTGCAATCTTTCTAGCTGCGATACTCTTCCCTGTTAGGCCATTTTTGTGCATTGCAATGATGACTGCACGTGTTTCTTTAGAGATAACCATGGTTAACAGAAGAGAAACAATGATGCCAAGCACAAACATCCTTTTAAAGTGTCCAGTGGTGTCATTCTTACTTAATCATGACAGATTGATCTCCAGCCATGTCCTCATCAACACCCACACCTGTGTTAATGGAGCAATCACTGAAAAGAGGTTAGCTGGTCCTTTTAAGGCAGGGCTGCAATGATGTTGAAATGTGTTTTGGGGGATAAAGTTCATTTTCTAGCCAAATATTGACTTTGCAAGTAATTGCTGTTAAACTGATCACTCTTTATAACATTCTGGAGTATATGCAAATTGCCATTAGAAAAAGTGAAGCAGTAGACTTTGTAAAAATTTATATTTGTGTCATTCTCAAAACTTTTGGCCATGACTGTATATATGTCAGTGAGACATATACAGTACATATATAATTATATTTCATAGAGCGCTAGATAGCAGAATAGCCGTTAATTCATTTGTCTGCTGCTGTAGAATCTCTGCAGGAGCCGACAGGATAGGAGACATGGTTTACATACAGTAAACCATTGCAGATCAGTTCGATTTATATATGACAATGACTACTACTGTTAGTAGTATATGTGTGCAAAATTTGGGAGCTGTAGGTATTTAATAAAAGAAAGTATTCATGGAAAAAACTGGTGTGGGCTCCCGAGCAATTTTCTGCGCCAGAGAGGGAAAGCCAGTGACTGAGGGCAAATATTAAGAGCCTAGAAAGGAACCATGGTTTTTGTCCCCCCCCCGGCTCAAAACATCTGGCCCCAGCCACCCCAGAAAAGTCGCATCTGTAAGATGCACCAATTCTGGCACTTAGCCTCTCTCTTCCCACTGCCCTGTAGCAGTGGCATATGGGGTAATAAGAGGTTAATGTCACCTTTGTATTGTAAGGTGACATTAAGCCTGGCTTAGTAATGGATAGGTGTCAATAAGACACCAATTCATCACTAATCCTGAAGTTTGTGCTGGAGCCCACACAATTTTTTTTCCATGAACACATTATTTTATTAAATACCTACAGCTCCCAAATTTTACACACACATAGTACTAACAGTAGTAGTCACTGACATATATAAAACAAAAAGTTCTGCAATGGTTTACTGTATGTAAACCATGTCTCCTATCCTGTTGGTTTCTGCAATGATTTTACAGAAGCCGACAATTGAATTATCGCCTATTCTGCTAGCTATTTCTCTATGAAATATAAATATATACAGTACAGACCAAAAGTTTGGACACACCTTCTCATTCAAAGATTTTTCTGTATTTTCATGACTATGAAAATTGTAGAATCACACTGAAGGCATCAAAACTATGAATTAACACATGTGGAATTATACATTACACTTTACAAAAAAGTGTGAAACAACTGAAAATATGTCTTATATTCTAGGTTCTTCAAAGTAGCCACATTTTGCTTTGATTACTGCTTTGCACACAGAAAAGGTGAACGGATGGACTCTACATGCCTAGTTCCCACGTGAAGCATGGAGGAGGTGTTGTGATAGTGTGGGGGTGCTTTGCTGGTGACACTGTTGGGGATTTATTCAAAATTGAAGCGGTGAGCGGTCCAGGTCACCCCAAACCATCTCGATTGGGTTCAGGTCTGATGACTGTGGAGGCCAGGTCATCTGGCGTAGCACCCCAACACTCTCCTTCTTGGTCAAATAGCCCTTACACAGCCTGGAGGTGTGTTTGTGGTCATTGTCCTGTTGAAAAATAAATGATGGTCCAACTAAACGCAAACTGGATGGAATAGCATGCCGCTGCAAGATGCTGTGGTAGCCATGATGGTTCAGTATGCCTTCAATTTTGAATAAATCCCCAACAGTGTCACCAGCAAAGCACCCCCACACCATCACACCACCTCCTCCATGCTTCTCGGTGGGATCCAGGCATGTAGAATCCATCCGTTCACCTTTTCTGCGTACAAAGCAGTAATCAAAGCAAAAGGTGGCTACTTTGAAGAACCTAGAATATAAGACATATTTTAGCTGTTTCACACTTTTTTGCTAAGTGTAATGTATATGATCTTTGGTTCCAACCACCATGTCTTTGTGCGACGCCGAAAAGGTGAACGGATGGACTCTACATGCCTGGTTCCCACCGTGAAGCATGGAGGAGGTGTGATGGTGTGGGGGTGATTTGCTGGTGACACTGTTGGGGAGTTATTCAAAACTGAAGGCATACTGAACCAGCATGGCTACCACAGCATCTTTCAGCGGCATACTATTCCATCCGGTTTGACCCCAAACACACCTCCAGGCTGTGTAAGGGCTATTTGACCAAGAAGGAGAGTGATGGGTTGCTACACCAGATGACCTGGCCTCCACAGTCACCAGACCTGAACCCAATCGAGATGGTTTGGGGTGAGCTGGACCGCAGAGTGAAGGCAAAAGGGCCAACAAGTGCTAAGCATCTCTGGGAACGCCTTCAAGATTGTTGGAAGACCATTTCGGTTGACTTCTTCTTGAAGCTCATCAAGAGAATGCCAAGAATGTGCAAAGCAGTCATCAAAGCAAAAGGTGGCTACTTTGAAGAACCTATAATATAAGACATAATTTCAGTTGTTACACACTTTTTGTTAAGTATATAATTCCACATGTGTTAATTCATAGTTTTGATGCCTTCAGTGTGATTCTACAATTTTCATAGTCATAGTCTCGATTGGGTTCAGGTCTGGTGATTGTGGGGGCCAGGTCATCTGGCGTAACACCCCATCATTCTCCTTCTTGGTCAAATAGCCCTTACAGAGCCTGGAGGTGTGTTTTGGGTCATTGTCCTGTTGAAAAATAAATGATGGTCCAACTAAACGCAAACCGGATGGATTAGCATGCTGCTGCAAGATGCTGTGGTAGTCATGCTGGTTCAGTATGCCTTCAATTTTGAATAAATCCCCAACAGTGTCACCAGCAAAGCACCCCCACACCATCACACCTCCTCCTCCATGCTTCACGTTTGGAACCAGGCATGTAGAGTCCATCCGTTCACCTTTTCTGCCTCAAACAAAGACACAGTGGTTGGAACCAAAGATCTCAGATTTGGACTCATCAGACCAAAGTACAGATTTCCACTGGTCTAATGTCCATTCCTTGTGTTCTTTAGCCCAAACAAGTCACTTCTGCTTGTTGCCTGTCCTTAGCAGTGGTTTCCAAGCAGCTATTTTACCTTGAAGGCCTGCTGCACAAAGTCTCCTCTTAACAGTTGTTGTAGAGATGTGTCTGCTGCTAGAACTCTGTGTGGCATTGACCTGGTCTCTAATCTGAGCTGCTGTTAACCTGCGATTTCTGATGCTGGTGACTCAGATAAACTTATCCTCAGAAGCAGAGGTGACTCTTGGTCTTCTTTTCCTGGAGCGGTCCTCATGTGAGCCAGTTTCTTTGTAGTGCTTGATGGTTTTTGCAACTGCACTTGGGGACACTTTCAAAGTTTTCCCAATTTTTCAGACTGAGTGACCTTCATTTCTTAAAGTAATGATGGCCACTCGTTTTTCTTTACTTAGCTGCTTTTTTCTTGCCATAATACACATTCTAATAGTCTATTCAGTAGGACTATCAGCTGTGTATCAACCAGACTTCTGCACAACACAACTGATGGTCCCAACCCCATTTATAAGGCAAGAAATCCCACTTATTAAACCTGACAGGGCACACCTGTGAAGTGAAAACCATTTCCGGTGACTACCTCTTGAAGCTCATCAAGAGAATGCCAAGAGTGTGCAAAGCAGTAATCAAAGCAAAAGGTGGCTACTTTGAAGAACCTAGAATATAAGACATATTTTCAGTTGTTTCACACTTTTTTGTTAAGTATATAATTCCACATGTGTTAATTCATAGTTTTGATGCCTTCAGTGTGAATGTACAATTTTCTTAGTCATGAAAATGCAGAAAAATCTTTGAATGAAAAGGTGTGTCCAAACTTTTGGTCTGTACTGTACCTATACTATGTGTATACATGTATTCTACTGTATCTATTCTATTTTTCTCCTGTCAGTGTGATTTTACAGTATAGCGCACTGAATTGCTGGCTTTTCTAAGAACACCAGTGCGTATTTCTCGCAAGTCACATGCATGGTCCGTGTGTAATGCGTTTTTTTCTCGCACCCACAGACTTGCATTGGCGAGTCTCGTCCGATATACAGTGCAAATCACAGCATGCTGCAATTTCACTCGCACGTCTAAAACGGCTGAGAAAAAAACGGATGATGGGAGCTGCCTCATAGATTAACATTGGTCCGAGTGCTATGCGATTTTTTCTCGCGTAGCACTCGTCTGTATTCCTCTCTAGTGTGACTTCGGCCTAACACTAAGATCCCACGGCCACAATGAACATTACTGCCTGTGATAATGAGATGACTACTGTGATGGGGACTCCACAAAATAGGAAGTGTCAGTCTATTAACTCAGCTGCCAGTGTCAAATCTAAAAATCTTACTACAGTATTTTTAGTACAAATAGCAACAATAAAAATAGAAATAAATCACCAAAAGTTTCTAAAAATTATATTTACCATAAAAACTTGTCAAACAAGGTCATTTTCTTCTGACACATTCCCTTCATTTAGGTTTTCCTTTATAGGAAGGAATTCCATAACCCACCAAATTCTCATCCATCACTGATGCATAGAATGTTTTTGGACATAGTTCTGCAGCCATTTCTGTGATTTTGCACTAAGTATTTGCTTTGTAGGGAACATGGACACGACTGTATCCACTGTCTGAGGAGTAACATAGCAAGTAAGGAGCAGGGAACATGGACACGACTGTATCCACTGTCTGGGGAGCACCATAGCAAGTAAGGAGCAGGGATCATGGACACGACTGTATCCACTGTCTGGGGAGCACCAGAGCAAGTAAGGAGAAGGGAATGTAAGAAGATGGACCGGATCGGGGGTGCCTTCCTTTCGTTGGTTCTGGAACTGTCGTGACTGTCACCATTGTTGCCGGGGGGAAAGCTTTCTGATCCGGACCAACCTTTGCACTTGACAGCAGGGGGCGTGATTAGGATAAAAGGGGCTGCACCCGGAAAAGCATTGCGAGATCTGGCGGGAAGACAGAGCGCACAGCAGGGAAGGTTTGTGCTACCTCCTTGGAGCAACTTGTTGACGCTGGCCCGCGCCAAAGATTCCCTGCGGCTGGGTACATTGATTGTGTACAGCAATCTGCTGTGTGCCCGCTGACTCCCATAACCGAAAGCCTGACACATACCAGTCCGGTGATTGCTTTGTGCGTGCCTCCTAAGACTGACCTTGTGACTCATCCTGAAAAGTCCTCACCCGCTTCCACTGCCAAGCTGGGTCACGCTCCGGCGGTAACAGAGACTGTGCTTCATACCACATGACGAACAGTGGATGCAGGACCCCGCTTAGGACAGCAAGGATACGCCTCATTCATCGGGAAATGGATCCTCAACTTCTTCAGGTCCCCACCAGAGACTTCAGGTGCCACTTGCATGGGTACCACCGTTGGAGCCCAGGACTCTGCAGCCAGGAAGTCGGCAGATTGATAAGTTTACCCTTTTCATGAACAATTGCTTTACCTTACTCCTCACCTCTCGTTTATACCTAGTCAGTACTACCTCCCATACCCCCTGCCTAATCCTTCACTTCCCTGCATGGAATATTACTCTGTTATTAAATCTGTTAACCCTTGCTCTGCCTCCTGTCCGTCACTGCATCCCCCGACCTGCAATCTCACACTTGGCGTGCTCAACAGGATGCAGTCTACGGGCACAGAGGCGGCAGACCAAGCAGTGGTCTTGGGCCCTAGGTCCATCATATCCCTGGGGGCAATGTTGAACAACCTTCTGAAGTTCACTGGGAACAATACTATGCTTTGGAGCTGGACTAAGCGGATCAGGAGGATGATGCGGATGCACCCCATGACCCCTGCATTAGAAGCAGAGGTTGCCATGATGGCTTTAGATGGAGAAGCAAGGGATTCTGTGATGCTATGACCCCCCCCCAGGAACGAGACACCTTTAACAAGGTCTTACAAATATTGGAGGAAACCCATGGAGTCCCCACGGACGTAGGGGAGTTACGTATGTGTTTGTTTTGCCAGCTTCAAGGGGAGGGGGAGACGGTGACCCATTACATGAACGCGCTACAGGAGATCCATACTGCCATTACTAGAAAAGACGGCATAGAGTCTACTGACGTAGTGCTGCGGGACCAGTTGATGACAGAGACAGGCTTTGCGGGAGCCCTTGAGGGTAAATCCGGGCATGACCTTTTCTGAGGTGGGAAGCGAAGTATGCACGCGCGAGCTAGAGCAGGGGTAACAGTCCCGGTAGGGAAGGTCCGGAGCAGAGAGGTATCCGTGACAATGGCTACCGAACCACAATGGGTGGAAGAGTTGCGGAAAGAAATCCGGAATATATGTGAAGAGTTGGCTGATTCAAAAAAGAAACCAGTAGTTACCTCACATCCGCCTGGAAGCAGAAATGGACCTGAACCTTGTCGCGAAACAAGAATGTTCCGCTGTGAAGGACCTCTCGCATGCTATAATTGCGGAGAAGCTGGACATTTGGCTCGTGGGTGCACACAATGGAGTAGGTTCCTGCCACGCCATCCATTAAACTAGAAGGCTATGAGCCTGGGGGACGCCGCCTGGAGCCTGAACAGATGGAAGCTCTATTAGGGCGATATCAGGATGTGTTCGCACGACATGAGGACAATTTCGGCTGCAGTACCGCAATTGCGCACGAGATTCCGACTGGAAATACCTCACCCATAAAAGAACGGTACCGGCAAATTCCCCCGCAAATGTACCAAGAGGTGAAAGGAATGCTGACCCAGATGCTACAGAATGGTGTTATCTGAGAGTGTCAAAGCCCGTGGGCTGCCTCCATCGTGCTGGTGCAAAAGAAAGATGGTATATTGCGTTTTTGTGTGGACTATCGCAAACTCAATGCTAACACTGTGCAAGATTCTTATCTGTTACAAAGGATTGAAGAATCGTTGTCAGTCTTAGGAAGTGCTAAATACTTCTCATCGTTAGATTTAGTCAGCGGCTACTGGCAGGTACCAATGTCCGAGCAAGACCGCTCCAAAACAGCCTTTATACTCCCCATGGGACTATTTAAATTCAAGCTGATGCCATTCGGCCTGGCTGACGCTCCTGGTACTTTTCAGCGATTGATGGAAAGGTGTTTAGGCGACTTGAACTTTGAGGCCACCCTCATCTACCTAGACGATATCATTGTAAATGTTGCCTCGTTGGAAGAACATTTTCAAAGACTGGAACGTGTGTTGAGCCGCCTTCAGAGACACGGTTTGAAAGTGAAGCCTCAGAAGTGTCATCTGTTTCGCACCCAAATTGAGTACTTGGGACATGTCGTCTCTGCTGAATGGGTGAGACCGTCCCATGAGAAAATTGCGGCAGTACAAAATTGGCCTACCCCGAAGACCATGAAGGATGTATGGGCTTTCTTAGGGCTTACCGGGT
Organism: Oophaga sylvatica; assembly: GCA_033576555.1. Classification (NCBI taxonomy): domain Eukaryota; kingdom Metazoa; phylum Chordata; class Amphibia; order Anura; family Dendrobatidae; genus Oophaga; species Oophaga sylvatica. The sequence continues at coordinate 15,241,308 of JARQOD010000007.1, forward strand.
ACTATCAACGATTTGTGACGAACTTTACTCGCATTGTGAACCTGCTCTTGGAACGTTTGAAAGGGGTGCCGTCGGGCGCGAAGAACAGAACTATTCCGTAGGGAGAGCACCAGGAGAAAGCGTTCCAAGCTCTGAAGGTAGCTTTGACCGAATTGCCAGTGTTAGTCTATGCCGACTTCTCGCAACAGTTTATTCTCCACACTGATGGGAGCCTGCATGGACTCAGAGCTGTGCTGTCCCAGATTCAGGGTGGAAAAGAATGGGTAATCGCCTACGCGAGTTGACCTCTCCATGACTCTGACAGGAATCCAGACAATTACAGTTCTTTCAAACTGGAGCTGCTGGCATTAGTGTGGGCTATGACGGAGAAGTTTGCCGAATACTTGTCTGGCTCCGAAGATTTGGTACGCACCAACAATAACCCCTTTAGCCCATGCTGGGTCGCTCAGATGGCAAAGTTTCAATATAAAATCGCCTACAAGAAAGTAACTGAAATAGTCATGCGGACGCCCTATCCAGAGTGACACATGGGAAAACTGGGCCTAACCGAGATGAGGAACTGGAGGCTGAAGAGGTCACTGAGTTCCAAGATTCTGCCAGGACGGTTTCAGCCACACAGGAACAGGTGCAGGTAGGTGGTGTCCTGAGAATGTATATTGGGGGGGTCCCATGATGAGTGGGTCCGGTTAGAGTAGGAAGATGGGGAACTCGCTCAAATGAGACAGTGGGTAACATTAAAGCAACTTCCCAGTTAGAGAGAGAGAGACGCCCTATCTCCGTGGACTCTGCAGATACTTTGACAGTGGGAAAGGCTCCAAATGAGGAATGGATTGCTGTATCGGAAGGTCCAACGTCAGCGGGAGATGGGTGCCACCTGGCAGGTGTTGGTCCCTGAGGCGCTGTTATATAAGGTGGCCACAGAAGCGAACGAAAGAGAAGCCCACTTCGGTCAGGAGAAGACCTTTCAGTGGCTACAAAGAGTAGTTTATCATCCTCAGTTGAAAGCCGTGTTGGAAGAGACCTGATGGCTATGTAGGAGTTGCGAATTGGCCAAACCACCAGAGCAGAGAGTTCCCACACAAACCATCTTGACTTCTACACCTCTGGAAGTATTGATGATAGACTATCTGACAATTGGCCTGGCTCATCAAGGTTATGAACATTGCCTGGTAATGACGGATCACTTCACGAAGTTCGCCATCGTGACCCCGACACGTGATCAGATGGCTGAATCTGCTGCGCATGCCATTTGCAAGTATTTCATTCAAGTGAACGGCTGTCCAAAGCAAATCCATTCTGACCAGGGGCCTGTTTTCTTGGGAAGGTGATGGAAGAGTTACACCATCTGTACCAGATCGAGAATTCTCGGACAATGCACTACCACCCTCAGGGAAATGGGGCCTGTGAACGGTTCAATTGCACTCTGATTCAGATGCTGAGAATGCTGGAGGAAGACCGACCGGGCCCAAGTTCATAGCTGAGTTAGTGAGGGTGTACAATAACCGAAGGCATTGTACCACCGGTTACACTCCTTATACCTTGCTGTTAACGCTGACAAGGAAGAGAGATTACCGAGCTGGAGCTGGACCCAGAGGAGGACTACCCACAGATGGGGTGTCCACCTGGGTTAGAGAACATTGGCATTGTCTTCAGACTCTACACTGTCTGGTGCAGACCAGATTTCAGGAATTAGAACATCCAGAAGCAACTCCTCTGCGACGGATAGCTCTTCAAACTGGGGACCGTGTGTTGGTTCAGGATAAACATAAACTGGAGTACCGGTGGGAGAAGAACCCATATCAGGTGAAGCAGAGAATCAACTCTGAAGGGCCCATCTACGAGATTCAACCCGAAGGGGAAGAGAATGCTTCCATTCGAATAGTCCACCAGAATATGCTACAACCCTGTCTATCAAGAGATCCTGATCAAATTGAGAAGGTGCAAGATGCTCCTGAAGTACCCACGCCAGTCCTTGCTGACTGTGAAGAAGAAGAAGGCCCTGTATAGCCGCCTGTATATTTAAGGGAGGGACAAGTGCCTGAAGTTCCTGAAATGGCAGTACCGGTGGACACGGGCATGTCCCCGCCCTCACCCGTACAACCTGACTCGACCACCCAATGTGACTCAACTACTCCTTCTGACTTACGGTGCTCCCAGCGAACAACAGCCAGGATACCCCCTAATCGTAACAATCAAGACCAATTTATTTTGCAACGCATCATTCAAGGAATATAGGAAAGCCAACTCGCATTACAAGAACTCTTGTCCGTGGAATGGCGAGCAAAAGGAGAGGGGGAGTGTAAGAAGATGGACCGGATTGGGGGTGCCTCTCTTGCGTCGGTTCTGGAACTGTCGGGACTGTCACCATTTTTGCCGGGGTGAAAGCTTTCTGATCTGGACCAACCTTTGCACTTGACAGCAGGAGGCGTGACTAGGATAAAAGGGGCTGCGTGCGGGAAAGCAGGGAGAGATCTGGAGGAAAGAAAGAGCATGCAACGGGGAAGGTTGGTGCTCCCTCCCTTCATCACTGCATTTCCCGACATGCAATCTCACAGGAACATGGACACAACTGCATCCACTGTCTGGGGAGCACCATAGCAAGTAAGGAGCAGGGGCAGCATGGTGGCTCAGTGGTTAAAACTGCAGCCTTGCAGTGCTGGGGTTCTGGGTTCAAATCCCACCAGGGACGTCTGCAAGAAGTTTGTATGTTCTCCCCGTGTTTGCGTGGGTTTCCTCCAGGCACTTTGGTTTCCTTCCACATTCCAAAGACATACTGATAGGGATTCTAGATTGTGAGCGCCATTGGGGACAATGCCAATAATGTTTGTAAAGCGCTGTGGAATTAATGGCGCTATATAAATGAGTAAAATAAATAAATAAACATGGACACCAATGCATCCACTGTCTGGGGAGCACTATCGCAAGTAAGGAGCAGGGAACATGGACATGACTGTATCCACTGTCTGGGGAGCACCATAGCAAGTAAGGAGCAGGGAACATGGACATGACTGGATCCACTGCCTGGGGAGCACCAAAGCAAGTAAGGAGCAGGGAACATGGACACGACTGTATCCACTGTCTGGGGAGCACCATAGCAAATAAGGAGCAGGGAACATGGACACGACTGCATTCACTGTCTGGGGAGCACCAGAGCAAGTAAAGAGCAGGGAACAGGGACATGACTGCATCCACTCCTCTGTGGATCACCAGAGCAAGTAAGGAACATCGGTATCAAGTCACAGGAGCATTTTTTCATGATTTAATCCTATTTGTTTTATTGATGACTAGACAGGTAGGTAAACTTCGGATTGGGAAAAGTGTCCGATTAGTTATAAACCATATCCTTCTAGGATATTGGCTAATAAGTATCTAAATGCGCAATAATGCTATTATACAAACTTCAAAGATTTGTACTTAAAAGCCATGTACAGATAGGTCTTTCCAGACAGAAGAGGCACCGCACCCACCAGCTCCTGGTTTTTGTTTGTGTTCCTTTCCCATGAGCATATAAGTGGTACCCTCAGTCATACACTGGCTCTTCACTAAGAGAAAGATTGGCATCTAGAAAGGTCCTATTCTGTACCCATTCATCCATAACACTCTCCTCTTATCCACCAAACTCTCATAACAAGCAAGCATTTTTTATACTGATTCCTTAATAGTTAAACCAATTTATGATGATGTTGGTTTGTCATTCTCATTTCTCTTCTTCCATTTAAAAGTTTGCCTATTTAAAAAGTGGAGTTTCCCCCTCCCTTTCGTTGCTCTTGCAAGTTTCCTTCACAAACAGCCAATTGTCACTGCCAATTAGTGCATTGTTAGCATACACAATGGCGTTACTGTAGCCAGTGGATGGTCTGCTTTTGTGCTTCTCCAGTCGGCCGTGGGGGCAGTCAAGATGCATTTAGTGCTGAGCATAACATGGACAGAAAATGCCATCAGAAACTAAGAAAAAGAAAGAGAAAAGGAGGAGGAGGTAGATGGGTGTTTGAGGAGGACCAGGGCAGAAGCATGAATGCTATTCAAGTGTTAGCCCAAGTTGGTGAAAGGGCCGATGTGCAGACCTTACATTGAAAACTCCTCTTTCAAATACAAAGACAAGCTTGGCCATAGCAGTAATTAGTGCTCTAACTGTGCCATGTCCACTGTGCCTGCAATACCAATTGTCCCCATATTTACGCTCCCTCCCGCCAATCAAAGGATGAGATTGGGGCCACTTTTCTCTTGCCTCAGCAGTCTACTGGTTTTCATTCACATACTTTATGATTGCTTCACCATCCTAGACTTTAACCCTCTCGATGTACAAGTGTATAAACTTGTAATTATTTGTTGAGTAACCTAAATGAAGAAAAAGACCTTTATATAATCATTTACATGGACACTAGGATTTAGGCACATGTGTCTGTGCATACTATGCTAACATTGATCTCTGCAACTTTCATTCTGAAATATTCAGTGAAGTATTAAAAGTGGTCCCTAAGGGCTTCCATGCACATTATAAAAATGTTGGTCGAACTAGCCAACATCAACAGGTTTTGGCAGACAGTCTAATGTGTATGGGGCCCCAAAAAATGATTGTAGGGCGAATTAAGGATCTACAATGTCCGATTTCTGACTGCTGATCCTCTTGTTCTCCTTGAAACTATCCGCTACTAGAGATGGCTTGCAGTTGCTCTCTCATAGAGAATATGGGAGCGCTCAGCAGAGTGAGTGTTCCTGTGTATCAGAGAATCGGGGGAGATAGTTGCCATCTAAATGATTGGTCAAACCATCGTTAGACTTGACATCTATCTAAACTGTGTAGGGAGGACTTTAGGGTTTTCAGATGGGGTTTAAAAAACGGATGCCAAGTGGTTCAGATACAACCCTTGTTGTCAGTATAAACAGTGCTCAGCAAAATTAGTACACCCCTTTGAAACATAAGATTTCAATCAGTATAAAACTGAACACTAAAATTATTTCCAAAATTTTGGCAAAACTGAGTTTCTCAAATATTTTTTTGTAGGCCAGAACATGAAAGTAAGGTTAATAAATGTAACTTAAATTACAAAATTTTCAGTTTTACTAAAATTAATTGATGCAAAAATGAATAAACCCACATCACAAACTAATACAGCTAGTATTTTATATAAACTCAGTGATTTTTAAAGAAAGTTTAGAGTGAGGCATGGAATGAAAGTTGGGGATATACTGAAACATCAATCTTTTTCCATTCTACAGAAACAATCAATTTTAGAGCCTGGAGGCTGGATGGAGTGATCTTCAGAATTCCCCATAGGTCTTTGATGGGGTTCAGATGAGTAGACATACTTGGCCACTAAATCGCTTTCCCCTGTTCTTTTTCAGAAATGCAACAGATGTGTGTTTTGGATTATTGTCATGTTGGAAAAGTGCATGTCTACCATGGGCAAGGAGTAATGGTAGCATTTTCTCTTTAGTTTCAATAAGTTTTATTTAAAAAACAATATTAGAACTCAAAAACAAAATCATTCTCCCATGCAAGGGATCATATATTGTTATTTCAACAGTAAATTATTAATCTCAAATTAACAAAAGGAAAGACAAGACAAGGATAGGGGTTGGATAGAACATTAGGAATCTAGCTATACAAAAAAAATAAATAAAAAGGATATTCAATATCATTATCTTTAACCGGTTCAAGGTATCTGTCTCAAATAATTAACAATCCCAAAATCATACAGTCATGGCCAAAAGTTTTGAGAATGACACAAATATTATATTTTCACATGATCTGCTGCCCTCTGGTTTTTGTGTGTTTGACAGATGTTTTATCACAGACAGAAATATAATAACTGCAAACATATGAGTAACAAAAGCTTATATTGACAGTTAGAATGAGTTAATGCAGCAAGTCAATATTTGCAGTGTTGACCCTTCTTCTTCAGGACCTCTGCAATTCTCCCTGGCATGCTCTCAATCACCTTCTGGACCAAATCCTGACTGATAGCAGTCCATTCTTGCACAATCAATGCTTTCATTTTGTCAGAATTTTTAGGTTTTTTTTGTCCACCCGTCTCTTGATGATTGACCACAAGTTCTCAATGGGATTAAGATCTGGGGAGTTTCCAGGCCATGGACCCAAAATCTCTATGTTTTGTTCCCTGAGCCATTTAGTTATCACCTTTGCTTTATGGCAAGGTGCTCCATCATGCTGGAAAAGGCATTGTTGATCGCCAAACTGCTCTTGGAGGGTTGGGAGAAGTTGCTCTTGGAGGACATTCTGGTACCATTCTTTATTCATGGCTGTGTTTTTAGGCAAGACTGTGAGAGAGCCGATTCCCTTGGCTGAGAAGCAACCCCACACATGAATGGTTTCAGGATGCTTAACAGTTGGCATGAGACAAGACTGGTGGTAGCGCTCACCTTGTCTTCTCCGAATGAGGCGTTTTCCTGATGTCCCAAACAATCGAAAATGGGATTCATCAGAGAAAATAACTTTACCCCAGTCCTCAGCAGTCCACTGCCTGTACCTTTTGCAGAATATCAGTCTGTCCATGATGTTTTTTCTGGAGAGAAGTGGCTTCTTTGCTGCCCTCCTTGAGACCAGGCCTTGCTCCAAGAGTCTCCGCCTCACAGTGCGTGCAGATGCACTCACACCTGCCTGCTGCCATTCCTGAGCAAGCTCTGCACTGCTGGTAGCCCGATCCCACAGCTGAAACACTTTTAAGAGACGGTCCTGGCGCTTGCTGGTCTTTCTTGGGTGCCCTGAAGCCTTTTTGGCAACAATGGAACCTCTCTCATTGAAGTTCTTGATGATGCGATAGATTGTTGACTGAGGTGCAATCTTTCTAGCTGCGATACTCTTCCCTGTTAGGCCATTTTTGTGCATTGCAATGATGACTGCAAGTGTTTCTTTAGAGATAACCATGGTTAACAGAAGAGAAACAATGATGCCAAGCACCAGCCTCCTTTTAAAGTGTCCAGTGGTGTCATTCTTACTTAATCATGACAGATTGATCTCCAGCCATGTCCTCATCAACACCCACACCTGTGTTAATGGAGCAATCACTGAAAAGTGGTTAGCTGGTCCTTTTAAGACAGGGCTGCAATGATGTTGAAATGTGTTTTGGGGGATAAAGTTCATTTTCTAGCCAAATATTGACTTTGCAAGTAATTGCTGTTAAGCTGATCACTCTTTATAACATTCTGGAGTATATGCAAATTGCCATTAGAAAAAGTGAAGCAGTAGACTTTGTAAAAATTAATATTTGTGTCATTCTCAAAACTTTTGGCCATGACTGTATATGAATTCAAGTACAGCTCATCTCTGGATCATAAATAATTAAGGAGAAAGTCGTAGGGCTAGATCCAATTGTACATTCGAGTGTAATCCTATCCAAGGATTCCATTCCCTGAAAAAGGAGTTCCACGTATCATATCTAGTTGCTTCTATTCGCTCATATAACATAATAGAGGGAGTTTTCCACCTTGTCGCAATATGGATCTTAGTTGCCATGCATAAATAATTTACCAGTTTATGAAAATTTTTTGGGAATCGTGGGGCCTAGTTCCTAGCAAGAGGACAGAGGGTTCTAGATCAATCGGTTCACCAAAAATTTGCTCTATTAGACATTTCACTTTTCTCCAGAGTTCCGAAACCACTGTACAAGTCCACCAGACATATTTCATATCGCCCGACACCCTGCATCCACTAAAACATTCACCAGAGATGTTAGGAAAAATGCTATGAATTCTTTCTGGTACGTAATAGGTTCTATGTAAAACTTTCAGATAAGTCTCTACAAGGGAAGTTTGGTAGCTACCTGTTGATAATATCTCACAACTACGGTACCAATCATCAATAGACATATCAAATCCTAAATCTTCTTCCCATTGTAGCATGTAATTTAATTTTCTATCATCGTGTGGTGGACTAATGGCAGAATAAATCAGTGAGATTGTTCCTCTTCCCAATGGGTCATCTAAACACTTATTTTCAAAACTCGTTGCCCGGAGAGGGGTTTTGCCTGGAAGAATTTGCTTAGCGAAATTAAATATCTGATTTAAGCGCATTATTTCTCTGACTGGGAGTGCATACTTTTGAATAAATTCCTGTCTATCAAATAAAACATTAAATAAAGAGCAGAGGTGCTTATGTAGGTAAATCCCCTTTAACGTCCACCATGAAAAAAGTTGTGATTCAAGGCCTGGTTGGAACATAGTGTTATGTAATATAGTGGTCAGTGGTGAGGGATTAGATTGTAGATTATATTTAAACTGTAATTTCCTCCAGTAACGAATGAACCGTAAAAGGGGTCGTATTTATTAGATCCTGTGGCAGTCACTCTGTGGATCACATTAGACCAGGTAGCGAGTATGGTCTAGAGTGAAAAGATTCCAAAACAACCCATCTGGGTGTGTTATTATATGAACAAGTATTGATCAGCTGGGCGTTCTGTGCTGATTTATAGTAAAGTGCAAAATTAGGTAAAGACATTCCTCACATTTTCCTGTGGAGGAACATGGTCTTTTGAGCAATTCTAGGTTTTTTTCCTAACCATAGGAACTTAGACATCATAGAGTGTAGACGAGAAAACGTTCTGGTTGGTATCTTAATCAGGAGGGATCTAAAGAGATAAAAGAAGCGGGGTAATGACACTAGTTTTATTGTATGTATCCTACCAAGCCAGGACAACTTCGCAGAAGACCATTTGTTTAAATCTGCTTGAAAACTCTGAATTAATGGAGTGTAATTCCATTTAAAGAACGTTGTCCTATTGGCTGTTAAGTTGATACCAAGGTAGGTTAGAAAATTCTCTTTACATATAAACCCGAATTTGGATGCAATATTATTTTGCTCCACTTTTGGGGAGTTTACAAATAACGCTGGATCGCCCGCCATGGCAGTGGGGTACTCGGTACCGGGCCGCTTCTTAAATGGGCAGTGTCACAGCAGCAGTGACCCGGTCCGTGGCCCTGGGCGTCCAATAGAAGGGGAATAATTACAAGGGATAATAGAGTTTGTAATAAAGTGTTCGTGATGCCACCTGTGGTTTCTGGTCAGAGGTGACCAGTAGGGTTGAGCGATACTTCCCGATATCAAGAAGTATCGAATCGGATTGGGTATCGCCGATACCCAAAAAGTATCGGCGATACCCGATTCCGATACCGGAAATCCAATGCAAGTCTATGGGACAGAAATATCGGAACTAAAAAAAACCCTTTCTTTCCTTGTAAACACTAAATATACACACATAGAATACATATATATATATATATATATATATATATATATATACATGTCATTGTGACAATATATATATATATATATATATATATATATATATATATATACATATATTTATAGTTCATACACTTCTACATAGTAAAATAGCCTCTGATTCAATTGCCGGGTAATGCCGGCGTTTGTGAAAATACAGAAGCACCCGACATGAAATGACACATGGTTTACATAGAGTTAACCATGTCTTTTCATGTAGTTTAATATCTGGCTTACACAAACAATTACATGAGATATGTGTGCAAAATTTCACACCTGTAGGGGTTAATTAAAGGTGTAAATTCGTTGTAAAAAAAACCGGACTTTTTTGCTACGAATTTACACCTTTAATTAACCCCTACAGGTGTGGAACTTTGCACACATACACTCATGTAATTGTTAGTGAAAACAATATATCAAACAACTTGAAATGACATGGTTAACTCTATGTAAACCATGTGTCATTTCATGTCGGGTTCTGTATTTTCACAAAAGCCGGCAATTGAATTAGCGGCTATTATACTATGTAGAAGTGTATGAACTATAAATATATATATATATATATATATATATATATATGTGTCACAAATTCAATGACATGTATATATATATATATATATTATGAGGTGTAAAATTGTTGAAAAAAAATGCGTGGGCTCACGCTCTATTTTCTCAACCAGACAGACAAAGCCAGCGAGTGGGGGCAGATAATAATAGCCCAGAGAGGGACCATTATTTTTGCCCCCCCTGGCTACTAACATCTGCCCCCAGACACCCCAGAAAAGGCAAATCTATAATTAGATTCGCCCTTTCTGGCACTTTGCCCGTCTATTCCCATTGCCCTGTAGCAGTGGCGAATGGGTTAATAAGGGGTTAAAGCCACCTTGCTATTGAAAGGTGACCTTAAGCCAGGTTAATAATTGAGAGCTGTCAATTAGACAATTATCAATTATTAATCCTATTGCATGAAATAAAAATAAAACACACACACTTTAATAAAAAATCATTTTAATGAAATAAAGACACATGTTTTTGACCATCTTTTATTTTACTGCAAAAACCATTTCCTGTAATAAAAATAAAATAAAACAGCAAAATTATTCTTACCTATCCGATGCACAGTCAGGTCCCACGGTGTAATCCATCAGAAAGGGTTAATGTTTACTGCAGGGACCGCAGCTAATGCTGCAGCCTCACAGTAAAACCCCGAATGAATCTTCTCCTCTCCTGGCTGACAGGAGAGGAAGTGGAAAGCTTAATTGATTGCTCCCCACTTTCACTTCAGGTCAGCCAGGGACACCATCAGTGACGTCAGAGGGAACTGATTAACAAAAATAGGGGATCCCCTCTAAAAAAAAAATGGTGTGGGTTCCCCCCTATTTTTGTTAACCAGCCTGATGAAGCAGACTGCTGAGGCCTGGATTTTCAGGCTGTTAAGGAGCCAAGATCCATGGACCTTGCCAGCCTGATAATACCAGGCCACAGCAGTCTGCTTATCTTGGCTGGTTAACAAAAATAGTGGATCCCCTCGAAAAAAATGGCGTGGGTCCCCCCTATTTTTGTTAACCAGCCAGATGAAGCAGACTGCTGAGGCCTGGTTTTTCAGGCTGGTAAGGATCCAATATCCATGGGCCTTGCAAGCCTGATAATACCAGGCCACAGCAGTCTGCTTAGCTTGGCTGGTTAACAAAAATAGGGGATCCCCTTGAAAAAAAAATGGCGTGGGGATCCCCCTATTTTTGTTAACCAGCCAAGTAAAATGCAGACTGCTGCGGCCTGGTATTAAAAGACTGTCAAGGCCCATGGATTTTGGCCCTCAATAGTCTGATAATACCAGGCTACAGCAGCCCCACATTTGGCGCATCAAAAGATGTGCCAATTGTGGCACTTTACCCGGCTCTTCCCACTTGCCCTGTAGCGGTGGCAAGCGGGGTAATAAGGGGTTAATGTCACCGTTGATTGCACAGTGACAATAAGCCCGGTTAATAATGGAAGGCGTTAATAAGACACCGATCCATTATTAATCCCAAAGTTTTTAAATGTTTAAAAAAAAGACACAGCAAGAAAAAAGTATTTTAATGAAATAAAAGAGACAACACAGTTTTCATTTCTTTTATTACACTCTCATTCCTGCGACGCCATCGATCTCCTGGAAAAAAAGAAAAAAAAAAACCAACAGTATACCACCTGTCCGACGCAGTCCATAGTAACGAGTGTCCCACGACGATCCAGCTCTGCTACATCGGAATGTCAGGCAGAGCCTGACATCCCGACGTAGCACAGCTGCTTACCAGCTTCCCCGGCGGTGACGTCATCGGACTGCTTTACGGCCGCGATTACCCGGCAGCACGTGCAGTGATCGCGAGAAACTTCACGTGACCGCCAGGGAGAAGATGATGGCGGCCATCAAGCAGTCCAGGACGTGACCACCAGAGATCTTCTGCCGGGTAAGTGCCGCTGACTCCTGACAGACCCGACCAACGGACACTGACAGTGACAGGAACATTCCGATTCCGGTATCCGATATGACGAAAATATCGGAACTCGGAATCGGAATTCCGATACAGCAAATATCGGCCGATACCCGATATTTGCAGTATCGGAATGCTCAACCCTAGTGACCAGCGCTGCAGTGCAGATCCTCTGGGACTAATGGTGATGCAGCAGAGTTGGTAAAGCTTCCCACAGGTAGAGCTATGTCCCGCGGTAGATGTACTATAGAGTATATGGTAAAGATGTAGTATTTGGCAAGGGATGTAGCAGTGCTGAGTGGGTGTTGCAGGAAGAACTTGAGAAGACACAGTCAGATGCAGTTTCCAAAGCTTTACTCACAGTTCTGCAGGCAAAGTATCCAGGGCTTTGGTTACAGATGGTGCTGGAGTCGGTCAGCCTGAAAGCAATTTGGAAATCCCCTCATTCAGGTGGGTTGTGAAGCCTCCTTTCTAGCACTATTGTCTGAGGTACTTTCTGTTGTAAACTCTGTTCAAGTTCCTCTCTCTCTGTTACTTTTAAGTAGAACTCCACTCGCATGACAGACAGCTGTAGCCTGCTTCAGGGATCGCTCCTATCTGGCGTCTCCGGCTCACACGTGCTGCTGTGTAGTCGAGTATTAGTTGGGGCAGAGAACCTGCTGTCTTCTGCCCTCCGGATTCTGCTGCTGGGTCTTTAGTTACCCACTCAGCCATAGGACTCCGTGGTCCGGTTTCTGGTGCTCAGAACTAGGGGTGAGCTCAGATTTAGCTCCTGTCCCCCCAGCTTGTCTCCAACACATCCTTTCTCAACTCTCTTCAGACATTAACTAACGAATTCCTCCCCCAGCCAGAATGTTACAGGGAAGCTCCCCTGAAATCAGGTGTTAGAGCTCCTCCTTCTGGTCTGGAGTAGGAAAAGTGTTGTATGCTGTGTGTTACCTGTTAAGGGGATCCTTCCTTGCTTTCAGGCATGAGATCACTCCCCCCTGGATGGAGGCAAGGTCACTGTGGCAACCGAACTCCTGGGGTGCCAAATTCCCCCCTAGTATAATTCAGTACTGAGGAAACATAAAAGAGAACAAAACATAACTATTTACAAGAATTGTAGCAACAAATATAAATTTTTGGCGAAGACTTGAAATGGGTGTCCTTTCCACCCTACAAAGTACAATATGAGGGACCCGTCTCAAACCCTCAACGTAAGCCTTGGGCGGGCTACAAGGCATGGCTGGTCTCCCTTTTGGACCACATCTTCGGCCACGCCAGACGGTTTTTGTTCTGTAGCCATTGGTGCTAACTATTTACAAGCATTGTCCTTGTCGCTACGAGTCCAGTGACCCAATCGTCCAGTTAATCAAGAAAATAACAATGCCTAAAAGTTCATACAGAAAATGCCTAGCGGCAAGAACAAAGGTGTACTAGCCCATTTAGTAGATTTAAATAACAAATTTATTATAAAAATGCATATTCAAAATTTAATGTCACAAAAAAGACACAAGGCAAACAACAAGATGAAGAGAACAATGAAAAAATAATAAATATTGTGCAAATATATCAATAGTATTGCTGTAAAGCCATGAGGCGCACTACCCAGCCTGGATTGGTCCCAGGAGCAAATAGTATGTGCTGTTTAAATATTACACACAAATGTCAGTGTGCATAAAGGCATAAAGAAATACTTTATTAGCAACTAAAAAACACTAAATCGCCATAAAGTAATGGAGTAAACAGTACAATTCAATAGTGAATAGTGTAGATGTAAAGAGCACTTAATAATGCATAATAATTACCTAGCACACAGGCACAGGGTGGCTCCAACGGAGGACAGATCCAGGAGGGTATGTGCGCCCTCCCTAATGCGCATTTCGGCCTCAGCCTTCGTCAACCCTGACGTAGCACGGGTATACCTGATTTTCTACGACTGCTCCTACTCACTGTGGGCATGACAGATTCACCATTCGCAAGGGGTGGACTCTCTTGCTCCACTGCTGGTGTGGCATCTGCTGCTTGAGCCCGCTGGTTTTCAGGTTGGTCTTGAGTCGCTTCTCTTTCTGGCACTACTAGTTGGGGAAAGGTCAAGACTGGCACGACAACGGCTTGGTTTACTCTTGTTCAATCTGAAGGGAACTCACCAAGTACGGTGCGGATCTTCTCTTTCGACTTTTTCCACTGACTGAGGAATGTCTTTGTCTTTAATCCTTTCCTTTAGTTGGACAGGGCATGGTTTCAGATGATCCCTTGAAACTGCTGCGGAGTTTTCTCCTCCATTTTTGCTGATGAGGCACACCTTAGGTGTTATCAAAGTCTGAAGGCATGACGGTGTATGGTTCAGCTTCCCACTGATCATCAAGTTTGTGTAGTCGTCTTTTTCTTTTGAGTACCTGTTCTCCAGGCGACAAGGGAACTGCAGGCGCGTGCTGATTGTTGTTTCTTTCTTGCTTCTGTCTTGCTTGAGACAAACTCTTCTCAATGCATTCCTGCACTTTGCGGTACTGCTGCCACTCTATATCCCAGTCTGCGTCTGGTAAGGTCACCTCAGGCGTCAGGACTACCATGTACAAGTCAATTGGTAACTTGCCAGGCCTTGCTCTCATTAGGTAGGCTGGTGTACAGTTGGTGGAATTCACCGGAATGTGGTTGTACAGATCCACCAGATCTGGTAACTTTTCTGGCTACAAGTTTCTCTCTTCCAGGGGCAAGGTCTTTAAGATGTCAATTACCACTTGGTTCATTTTCTCACACATGCCATTTGTCTGTGGATGGTACGGTGTTGTCCTGATTTTCTTGCAGCCGTACATGTTACAGAACTCCTGGAACACTTCTGCTTCAAAGGCTGGGCCTTGGTCGGTAAGCACTCGTTCAGGGTAACCGTGCTGTTCTGCCCACTTATGTGCAGCAAATTAACTCATAGCGTAGTACCGGTTATGACCATGAGATGTCATTAGTGTTCCCATTTGTCCTGTTTCAGGTTTCAGGGACGCTTCCCCTTTAACCCCTTCATGACCCAGCCTATTTTGACCTTAAAGACCTTGCCATTTTTTGCAATTCTGACCAGTGTCCATTTATGAGGTAATAACTCAGGAACGCTTCAACGGATCCTGGCGATTCTGAGATTGTTTTTTCGTGACATATTGGGCTTCATGTTAGTGGTAAATTTAGGTCGATAATTTTTGCGTTTATTTGTGAAAAAAATGGAAATTTGGCGAAAATTTTGAAAATTTCATAATTTTCAAATTTTGAATTTTTATTCTGTTAAACCAGAGAGTTATGTGACACAAAATAGTTAATAAATAACATTTCCCACATGTCTACTTTACATCAGCACAATTTTGGGAACATTTTTTTTTGTTAGGAAGTTATAAGGGTTAAAAGTTGACCAGCGATTTCTCATTTTTACAGCAAAATTTACAAAACCATTTTTTTAGGACCACCTCATATTTGAAGTCACTTGAGGGGTCTATATGGCAGAAAATACCCAAAAGTGACACCATTATAAAAACTGCACCCCTCAAGCTACTCAAAACTACATTCAAGAAGATTATTAACCCTTCAGGTGCTTCACAGGAACTAAAGCAACGTGGAAGGGAAAAATGGACATTTTAATTTTTCCAACAAAAATTTTCTTTTAGCATCAATTTTTTCATTTTTACATGGGCAGCAGGATAAAATAGATCCTAAAATTTGTTGGGCAATTTCTCCTGAGTAAACAGATACCTCATATGTGGTCATAAACCACTGTTTGGGCGCACGGCAGGGCTCAGAAGGGAAGGAACGCCATTTGACTTTTGAATGGAAAATATGCTAGAATATTTAGCGGTTGCCGTGTCGCATTTGGAGAGTCCCTGTGTGCCTAAACATTGGAGCTCCCCCACAAGTGACCCCATTTGGAAACTAGACCCCCTAAGGATCTTATCTAGATGCATAGTGAGCACTTTGAACCCCCAGGTGCTTCACAAATTGATCCGTAAAAAAAAGAAAGTACTTTTTTTTCACAAAAATTTTCTTTTAGCCTCAGTTTTTTCATTTTCACATGGGCAACAGGATAAATTGGATCCTAAAATTTGTTGGGCAATTTCTCCTGAGTACACAGATACCTCATATGTGGTCATAAAACACTGTTTGGGCGCACAGCAGGGCTCAGAAGGGAAGGAGCGCCATTTGACTTTTTGAATGGAAAATATGCTGGAATATTTAGCGTTGCCAGTCGATTGAGAGTCCTGTAGCCTAACATTGGAGCTCCCACAGTGACCCATTTGGAACTAGACCCTAAGGATCTTATCTAGATGCATGTGACACTTTGAACCCCCAGTGCCACAATTGATCCGTAAATAAAAGAAGTACTTTTTTTTCACAAAATTTTCTTTTAGCCCAGTTTTCATTTACATGGCAACAGATAAATTGATCATAATTGTTGGAAATTCTCCTGAGTAACGATACCTTATGGTCATAAACCACTGTTTGGCCAGGCAGGCTCAGAAGGGAAGGCGCATTGACTTTGATGGAATATGCTGAATATTGAGCGTTCCCATGTCGATTTGGAGAGTCCTGTGTGCCTAACATGGAGCTCCCCACAAGTGACCCCATTTGGAACTGACCCCCAAGGAACTTTTAGATGCATAGTGAGCACTTGAACCCCAGTGCTTCACAGAAGTTTATAACGCAGAGCCATGAAAATAAAAAATCATTTTTTTTTCTCAAAAATGATATTTTGACCCACTATTTTTTATTTTCACAATGGTTACAGGAGAAATTGGACCCAAAAAGTTGTTGTCCAGTTTGTCCTGAGTACGCTAGTACCCCATATGTGGGGGGGAACCACTGTTCGGGCACACATTGGGGCTCGTAAGGGAAGTAGTAACGTTTTGAAATGCCGACTTTGATGGAATGGTCTGCGGGCATCATGTTACGTTTGCAGAGCCCCTGACGTGCCTAAACAGTAGAAACTCCCCACAAGTGACCCCATTTTGGAAACTAGACCAAGCAAAGAACTTATCTAGATGTGTGGTGAGCACTTTGAACCCCCAAGGGATACACAGAAGTTTATAACGCCCGGGAATGAAAATAAAAAAATCATATTTTTTCCACAAACATGATCTTTAGTCCCCAATTTTTTTATTTTCCCAAGGGTAACAGGAGAAATTAGACCCCAAAAGTTGTTGTCCAATTTGTCCTGAGCACGCTGATATCCCATATGTGGGAGAAAACTACTGTATGGGCACACGTCGAGGCTCGGAAGGGAAGTAGTGACGTTTTGAAATGCCGACTTGATGGAATGGTCTGCTGGCGTCATGTTACGTTTGCAGAGCCCATGATGTGCCTAAACAGTAGAAACCCCCCCAAGTGACCCCATTTTGGAAACTAGATCCCCCAAGGAACTCCTCTAGATGTGTGGTAAGCACTTTGAATCTCCAAGTTCTTCACAGAAGTCTATAACGCAGATCCGTGAAAATAAAAAATCATTTTTTTTCCACAAAAATAATTTTTTAGTCCCCAATTTTTTTCCCAATGTTAACAGGAGAAATTAGACCCCCAAAGTTGTTGTGCAATTTTTCCCGAGTATGCTGATACCCCATATGTGGGGGTAAACCACTGTTTGGGCATACGTCGGGGCTTGGAATAAAGGGAGCACTGTTTGACTTTTTGAACGCAAAATTTGCAGGAATCAATGGTGGCGCCATGTCGCGTATGGAGACCCCCTGATGTGCCTAAATAGTGGAAACCCCTCAATTCTAACTTCAACCCTAACCCCAACACACCCCTAACCCCAATCCTAACCCCTACACACCCCTAACCCTAATACAAACCCTAACCATAACCCTAACCCCAACACACCCCTAACCCTAATCCCAACCCTAAACCCAAAACACCCCTAACACTTATCCTAACTCTAACCCTAACCACAAACCTAACCCTAATCCCAACCCTAACCCAAATTCCAACCCTAACCCAAATTCTAACCATAACCCTAATTCTAACCCTAACCCTAATTCTAACCCTAACCCTAGTTCTAACCCTAACCCTAAGGCTGGGTTCATATTGTGTTTTACCAGCCCGTTCAACACATAGCGTTGACCGGCTGGTAACGGTATAGCATAACGCGATCGCGTTATGCTATACCCGCTAGCGCAGATGAATCAGCAGATGATTCATCTGTGCTAGCGGTGACGGAGCCCAGACGCTGCAGCCCGTGTCCGAGGCTCCATCACTGAATGACGGCACGTCGCGAAGGCATGCCGCTTAACAGCATGCGTTGCGATGCGCACACAAATGGGGTGAATGGCAGCGTTAACGGACTGCATTACACCGCGTTATACCGCGGTGAAACGCAGTCCATCTAACGGACTGCCATAATGCAATATGAACCCAGCCTAACCCTAACCCTGAGGCCCCGTGCACACGTTGCGGATTTTTCTAAAATCCGCAGGTAAAATGACCTGCGTTTTACCTGCGTATTTAGCGCGTTTTTTCCCTGCGGTTTTACACCTATAATGGAATAGGTGTAAAACCGCTGCGGAATCCGCACAAAGAATTGACATGCTGCGGATTTAAAACCGCAGCAAATCCGCGCTGAAAAATCCGCACCATGTCCACAGCGTTTTTTTTTACCATTTATTTGCATTGTACTGTACATGGTTTCTGGATCTGCTGTGGATCCGCAGCGCCAAATCTGCTGCGGATCAGCAGCATAATCCGCTGCGGATCCCCAGCAAAATCCGCTGCGGATCAGCAGCAAAATCCGCTGCGGATCAGCAGCAAAATCCGCTGCGGATCAGCAGCAAAATCCGCTGCGGATCGCAGCAAAATCCGCTGCGGATCAGCAGCAAAATCCGCTGCGGATCAGCAGCAAATCCGCTGCGGATCCCAGCAAAATCCGCTCGACAGCAGCAAAATCCCGCGATCAGCACAAAGTCCCTGCGATCCGCAGCAAATACGCTGGAATCACACAAAATCCCTGCGGACAGCAGCAAAATACGCTGCGATCCCAGCAAAATCCGCAACGTGTGCACAGGGCCTAATAGGAAAAAAATATATATATATTTATTTTTTTATTTGTCCCTACCTATGATAAAGGGGGGGTTCATTTACTTTTTTTTATTTTGATCACTGTGACAGTTTATCACAGTGATTAAAATAAATTTTTGGACACTGGGGGGCGCACTGCGCATGCGCCCGCCATTCTCCAAGATGGCGGCGCCCATGAAGAGGCCCGGGTGGACGCCGGGACGGATCCAGGGACATCGGTGGACCGGAAGAGGTGAGTAGGGGGTCGGAAGGTTAGGGGGGGGGATCGGAAGGTGGGGGCAGCGGAGCAAAGGAGGAGGGGAGCAGATAGTGACGGCGGTGACCGATCACCGCCATCTTTCGGTGGCGGCGGCCGATCGCTGCCGTGACTACGTGTGGGGGGTCAGGGCTCGGTGTCCAGCCATGGCAGATGCTATTGCAGCATCGGCCATGGCTGGATTGTAATATTTCACCAATTACATTGGTGAAATATTACAGGTTGCTCTGATTGGCTGTTTCACTTTTAACAGCCAATCAGAGCGATCGTGGCCATGGGGGGGTTAAGCCAACCCCCCTGTGGTGAAGCACAAAGGGTCTTGTGCCTGCGGGTTGGGTGACCTTTGAGTGACCCCGGTCACCTGGCCCGCAGGAAAGCGATCCTTTCATAACACAGGGTATGCGTCATAGGTCGGATTGGCACCGACTTTCATGACGCATACGCTGTGTCACAGGTCGGGAAGGGGTTAATGGAGCAATGTGTTCTGGTTAAGAACTGCCCCCTTAGCTTCCTGGAGAAAACTAGTCATGCAGACATATTCTCCCGGGCTTTCTGAAGAGATTCACGTGTGTCTTGCTCTCTGTAAATCACTGCTTCTGTCAAGGGGATTCCGGTGAGCGTTTAGCACAGTTATGTGTAGTGCTATGTATCTGTGTTAGTTAGCTATAACTCAGCCCCATGATATGTGCAATGTATATCAGCTTGTTGTAATGTCTTTGCACTGCATGTAATTAGATGCATCTCTGTTCAGTGAGTGTAATGCTGGCAGCTTACGTTGCTTAGATCCTGCTACTGATGTAATAGCATCTGTATTACTGCTGTTGCTGTTATCTGCCAGTATTGACATATTATACTGTCTTTTCTCTTATAGTTTTTACCCGATCTCATCCACTATTGTGTTCACCAATTTCCTCCACTATATCATCTGTTATCATCTACCATTGTTGTTCACATCATTTCAATAAATATAGACTTTAACACCCATACAGTCTTTTACTGGGAGTAGATGAAGGGTTTAGCCGTATGCTGGAAGCCACACAGTCATACGTGGAAGAAGGCAGGACACGTGCGGTCGACAAAAGTGTTGTTGAAATGCTTTGGCTGCTGTCTTTGCTGTTTGGTCCTTGACAGGCACGACTACCAGGAACCAGGAACCTTGAGTAGTGGTCAACGATAGTGAGGGCGTAGACATAGCCTGAATGGCTTGGGTCAGCTTCACGTGGTCCAAGGCTACCAATTTAAGTGGCTGTTTGGTGATTATTGGCTGCAGCGGGCTCACTGGCTGTTACGATCCTTTCTGCGCAGCACAATGATTGATGATATGATGTAGCCATCACTATTCTACCATTTTATTCATGATTCTCGTCCTGTACAGTCAGTTGTCTGGCAACGTCTGCTAGTCTTGAGTTATGATCATTCATCATTTAAATGATTATCTGAACATGTAAACGAACCCTTACAATGTACTATACAAAGTAGGCAAGAGGGGAAAGGAAGCCAGCTCACTGTTGTCTGTTGCACCCAGCTTGGATAGAAATCCCCGCACGAAGCTGCCCTGGTCTGGAACGCTTCAAATATAGAGGAAGAAAGGAAATTCTCCAGAATTGGTTATGTAAATAAAACTCCACATTTATTTGCTCTTCATAAAAATATCATACTGCCATAACACAAAAAATTCCAATAGACTAACCAGCGTGTTTCACTTTGCTAAGTTGAAACGTGTCGGTTAGGCTATTGAAATTTTTTGTGGTATGCCAGTATGATATTTTTATGAATAGCAAATAAATGTGGAGTTTTATCTACATAACCAACACTGGAGAATTTCCTTTATTCCATACAATGTATTAGGTGAATACAGAGATGCAAGAAAATGAAGCAAAAGTAGGTGATATCAATAAACAAATCTCCCCCTCTCTCTATATATATATTTGATCTGTTAGAAGTTTTATATTTCAGCTACAAAATTGATAAGAAAATATGTATTGATTTTACTTACTATTATGTCACCATTGCTTCCACAGTGCTTGACTGATATCATCATCGCTGTCCCCATTGGTGCTCACAATCTATATTCCCTATCACTATGACTTTGGCGTATTGGAGGGAACCCACACAAACATGGGGAGAACATGCAAACTCCTTGCAGATGTTGTCCTTGGCAAGATTTGACCCCAGCGCAGGGAAGCTGCACTGCTATTCACTGAGCAGATGGTTGCATGTATACAATGACCATATGGTCATAGCATGATGCCACATTCATTGTGCACTATTAGCAGACAGTGAATACCTGGAGCTGGAATAGTTGGGAATGGTGAGCTGAACTTTGGACCTTCACAATAAACCTGAATATTCCCATGTTACATAGCCGAGATTGGTGTTCTCACCCCCCTTCAGAAGCAGTTTAGGTATCTTACAAAAAATACTATTTTTTTCCCCAAGTCTCTCTGGTTTAAGCTATGTGTTATTGTGATGGAAAACAATCCATTATGAATATTGTGGCGGATTTGCCATGAACTTCACCTTATAAATTGGAAAATGGAAAATCTGCTGTGAAAATCCACAAAAAGAATTGCTACAAATGAGAAGGTTTCTCCTGTGGAGAGTGACATACCAGCTCTGGTATGTCACTCTCCACAAGGAGAAACCTTACCCCCTAGACCTTAGTCCAGAGCCTCTCATCTAGCCAAATCAGATCTCTCCTACTTTGCACTGACGAGGACCAATAGTCCGAAACACCGTGTCTGCAAATGGAGATTCTGATTTGGCTTTTATCCTAAGTCATATTACAAGACTCGTTAAAGGGTTGATTGTGACTTGTAGGATTGCTACTTCCAATAGGTGGCGCTATAGAGTACAAGTCCTCTTTGTTTGAAGAGGCAATTTGCATATACAAATGAGAAGGCATCAAGGCGCAAGGAGCAAAAACAGAATTTCTGTGATGTTAACTTATTAAGTGGCTGTTAGTCATTTTTTCCCCCGTTTACTGTCTTCTGTTATTTGTATATTTTTTATTGTTCAAAAGATATTAACATTAAAATCTAACAACAATAAAAAGTATCAACATTCGTGTAATGAAGAAGAAAGAACAGAGATGAGCTTGGGATAGGAAAGGGATGGGGAGAGGAGAGAGGGATGTGGAATTTGGAAATGGGGAGACACAAAGAGGGGAGGTGGGGAAGTCCTGTCTAAAACTTAGAAATATGCTGAAATATGAAAACACATCATGAGGAGGTGGTTGTGTGTGCTGTAAATGTATGTTTATTATTTATAAAATGCATTTATATTGATCTTGGCAAAAACACTGCAGTTTTATGTAATAGTTTTTATAACAATATTATTCAGAAGAATCATTTTTTTAATTTTTAAATTCTCTAGTAGAAGAAGTGTATATGTAAGGAGGGTCAGGGTTTAACCGTTTAAATGTCTTTGCCGCTATATATATACATATATATATATATGAATATATTAATGTATCTGTATATAATTGTTATTTACTGTATAATGACATTTGTCAGTGTTTTTTGTATGATATTCCATATAGATTTATGTAAGGTAGTGCATCCTTTGGGTACATTAGAGGAGGGCACTTGTAGTATAGTAATCATAGTTGTGGTAAGTGTAGCATCGCAAAGGGTCACCAGATGGGGGTATATTAGCAGAACCAGTTAGAGAGTTGTTAGATGTTTAGTGTAGGTCAGTTGTAGGACATTAGGTGGGCTCATTGAGCACATTCAGTATAGTAGAGATTGTTAGGACACCAAGGGGTTAAGTAGAAGGAGTGTCGGTCGGGAACTAGTGGAAGGGACTTCCTAGATAGAGTCAGTCAGGGGTGGGCCCTGTTGCTGCTCGGATGTCCTTGGTCCTGAGCTGTGTAGCGGACAGGAGAAACAAAGTGTGAAAGGAAGGTACCATCAGTAGTGCAGCTGGTGAAGGAATCACCGTGGGACCGTCGGCCAGAGTCTGTTAGCTTATGAAGTTGTTGTAAGGTTCTTTGTCTCTTTTGACATGTTCCTTGAAACTCAGTTTTCCGTCGGCCATTTTGCTTTCTGTCTTGCTGCAGCTATCTTGCCCTCAGTTAATATGGAGGTTCCAGCTTTCATGTTCCCGCCCTGATTCTCTCCTCTTGCTTCTTAAGCAGCCTCAGCTGAACAATCAGTGCTCCTGAATCAAGCTTCAGTCAGCCTGTGACCTGACTCCCGGAAACCTAGGATTTTGGACTCCAGCTATTTCCTACTGAGGAACTTTGGAACACTTTTGGACTCTGGAAACCTGCTGTCTGGTGAATCTATGTTTGCAGAGGAATTACGGTACAGAGAAGAGATCCTGACCTGCTTTGGAGAGTTATTGTAGAGCTTGAAGTTACTCTGGCCTGCTGTGTCTCCTGCCTCTGTTCCTGCAAACTGTGTGACCTTTTCTGCATGCTTGTATGAAGTAATACAAGTCATTTCATATCAACCTGTGTCTCATGTGTTTTCCTCGCACCCAAGCACAAGACGCTATAGGAACTGTACACTATACATGACAAGATTCAGGAGCCAATGTTTAGTGTCTGCTGGGTCTGGGAAAGCCGTGTCTGCTGTGACTGTGGATATCAGATGTCCGTTTAATACCTTCTGTGATGACAGTGGTTGTGACTTCTCACAACCATTCCAGGTGAGCTCATTCCCTTAAATGTTACTCTGGAGTGTTACCACAGGTAAACACTATTGTTTTTTTTTTCTCCTTTTCTCTTCTCCTTCCAGCACTTCTGCCTTAAAAGATCTGGAAGATGGAGGCCCGCATAAAGGAGCTTTGCGGAGTGACTGATACAATCCTTGCAGATATACAGACTATAAAGACCCGTTTTGCAAGCCTACAGGACCTCACTAATCATAATTTGCAAGTGTTTGGACAAACTACCCAGGAATTACGAGCCAGGATTGAGGCTCTAGAGGAACAAGTCCAGGCTCCTGCCATAACCCCGAGTTCTGGGATCCCCAAGTTACCTCCTTTTCGTTTTGGCGGTGAACGTGAGAAATTCAGGGGATTTATTAACCAATGCAATCTATTTTTCTCTGCACATGCTTCACAATTTCCCACTGAACGATCCAAAGTGCTTACTATAATCATGTTGCTTACCAATAAGGCTTTGATGTGGGCAAACCCTCTGATTGAGACTGAGGATGATTGTTTGAATCACCTTGATGCTTTTATTTCAGCCATGGGGCAGGTGTTTGATGACCACAATCGAGGTGCAACAGCTGAAGCAGCCATGTTAACTTTGCGCCAAGGTAAGCGTTCAGTAGCCGAATATGCCTTGGATTTCAGGAGATGGGCTCTTGATACCACTTGGGACACTTCCGCCAAAAAATCAATTTTTCGGAAAGGGTTGTCTCCACTGATTAAGGATGAACTTGCTCGTGTCGACCCTCCCACTGCGTTAGGTGACTTTATTAACTATTGTATCCGTATTGATGCTCGTCTGACTGAACGCAGACAAGAGAGATGGTTCGAAAATAATCGCACTAACCTTTTCCTACCTCCCTCCTCAGCTAAGGAACCTTTGAGTAGGATCACAAGGGAACCAGAACCTGAACCCATGCAGGTGGACTCTTTACAAAGACGGGTTAGTGATGCACGCAAAGAACATTGTATAAAGGAAAATCTATGTTTTTACTGTGGTAAGTCAGGGCACTTCATTATAAACTGCCCCAGCTGTTCTCGTAAGACTACTGCAGCAGTCATTCACTGTGAGTGTTGCGAGAGGAGCTCTGTCATGTCCGAGCCTCAGATTCCAGAGAGATCTGCTGCAAGAGATCTTGATTTTTCGGACTTAAACTCTGTTAGTTCTGGGGACAATGACGGTATAAACGCTGCAATTTTTCAAGTTTCCTCAGCGGTGTCCCAGCTGAGTTGTAAAAGAAACAATTCTCATTGCTTCCTTTCCATCAAACTCTGGGTTGACTCAGTCTGGGTGTCTAGCTCTGCTATGATCGACTCAGGAGCAAGTGGAAATTTTATGGATATCTCCTTTGCTCTGAAACAGGGGATACGTTCAGTGAAGAAGGCTACTCCAGTACAGATGGAGACTGTGGATGGCTCCCTGCTGACCTCTGGACCAGTGGATCAGGAAACAGAGCCTTTGAGGGTCCTTATGGGTAAAGATCATCAGGAGAAAATGTCTTTTATGCTTATCTCTTCTCCCCACTTTCCCATTATTCTAGGGCTACCATGGCTACAGGCGCAGAATCCTACGATTAACTGGGAGACCAAGGAATTACACTTTCCGGAGAAACAGATGAGTCAAGGAGTTTCAGCTTGCTCTGTTCCTAAAGGAACCATGTCAGTCCCTGAACTACCAGCTGTATACCAGGACTATGTGGATTTATGTGACAAGAAGAACGCTGATCAGCTTCCTCCTCACCGTCCATATGATTGTCCAATCGAATTATTGCCTGGAGCCGAGATACCTTTTGGTAAGATCTACCCCCTAGCGGGGCCTGAGCTAAAAGCTTTGAAGGACTACATAGATGAAAATCTAGCCAAAGGCTTCATACGCCCCTCTTCATCTCCCGCAGGTGCACCCATCTTCTTTGTGAAGAAGAAAGATGGATCTCTGAGACCCTGCATAGACTATAGGGAACTCAATAAGGTTACTATTAGAAACCGTTATCCATTGCCTTTAATCCCTGAGTTGTTGGAGAGAGTGCGGCACGCCAAAATTTTCTCTAAACTGGATCTCCGTGGGGCCTATAACTTGGTCCGTATTAGACCTGGGGATGAATGGAAGACTGCATTCAGGTCACGCTATGGACACTTTGAATATCTAGTTATGCCTTTTGGTCTGAGTACCGCCCCAGCCACTTTCCAACACTTGGTGAATGACATCTTCAGGGATCTCCTAGATACATTTGTGGTGATTTATCTGGATAATATTCTAATTTTTTCTAACTCCACAGAGGAACAGCATGGACATGTGAGAATGGTCTTAGAACGCCTAAGACAAAACCATCTCTACATCAAACTTGAAAAGTGTGAATTCCATAGGACCGAAATTCAATTTCTGGGGTATGTACTATCTACGCAAGGGATTAGTATGGATGGAAGCAAGACCCAAGCCATCAAGGATTGGCCAATTCCTAGAAATGTGAAGGAGGTGCAGCGCTTCATCGGGTTTGCCAACTTCTATAGACGTTTCATTAGGAATTTCTCTGAGGTAGTGTCACCTATCACCCAACTTACCCGGAAACAGTCTAGGTTCTCCTGGACCCCGCAAGCGCAGGAAGCATTTTCCTGTTTAAAGGATAAATTTACCACCGCACCTATCTTAGTACATCCCAACCCCGAGCTTGCCTTCATAATAGAGGTGGATGCTTCAGACTGTGCCGTTGGAGCTATACTCTCTCAGAGAACAGGTGAGAAGAATGTCTTGCATCCCTGTGCCTTCTTTTCCCAGCAGTTGTCTTCGGCTGAGAGGAACTACGATGTGGGCAATAGAGAATTGTTGGCCATTATTGCCGCCTTCAAGGAATGGAGACACCTTCTTCAGGGAGCTGCACAGCAAATAGTCGTCCTGACAGACCATCGTAACCTTGAATTTATCAGGTCGGCTAAGTGCCTGACTCCTCGCCAGGCTCGCTGGAATCTTTTCCTAAACCAATTTAATTTTGTCATTTCTTATAGACCAGGATCGCGCAATGGAAAGGCTGATGCACTCTCTAGGATTCATTCAGCAGAGACACGTCCACTTACTCCTCCTAAGACTATTCTTCCTGACTCTAGATTCCTGGGAGTGATTCATAATCAAGACCTACTTAAGGACATCAAGGAAGCATACCATGCGGATTCTTTGTTGGCTCAACCCCCAAGGGACGTAAGTCTTGTTTTTAAGAATGGTGTGTGGATTCAGGGACAACGTCTGTATATACCTGAAACAGTCAGATTGAGAGTATTGCAACTCATCCACGATTCCAAGATAGCCGGGCATAGGGGAATTCTAAAGACACAAGAATTTCTTTCTCGTTTCTTTTGGTGGCCCACTTACAGGAAAGATGTTTTAAACTATGTCACTTCATGTGAAGTCTGTGCAAGATGCAAAACACCTCGCTCCTCACCAACTGGTCTGTTACAACCTCTTCCCACCCCGTCCCGCCCGTGGGGATCCATTTCTATGGACTTCATTGTGGAGTTACCAACCTCTCAAGGGAAGAACACCATTCTAGTGGTGGTTGATCGTCTAACAAAGGCAGCTCATTTTATCCCTTGTGTCGGTTTACCCACTGCAAAACAGACATCAGACTTAATGATTAAGAATGTGTTTCGCTTACATGGAGTACCGGATGAGGTCATTTCGGATCGAGGGGTGCAATTCACTTCAAGGTTTTGGCAAAATTTCTGTGCCGCATTGGACATTAAAGTAAACCTTTCTTCTGCTTTTCATCCCCAGACTAATGGACAGACAGAACGAACCAATCAGACCCTGGAGCAGTATCTCCGCTGCTTTATCTGCCACCTACAAGATGATTGGGTGGATCTACTTCCACTGGCTGAGTTCTCTTATAACAACTCTCAGAGCGCCTCCACTAAGCAGTCTCCTTTTTACTCCAATCTAGGTTATCATCCTAACATTCTTCCTCGATTTCCCATAGATACGCCCTTGCCGGCAGTGGCTGAAAGAATCACTTCTTTACAAAAGAATATGGATCTTCTAAAGGAAAATCTAGAATTGGCTCAGGAAAGGTACAAGAAAGCAGCAGATAAATTTCGTAAACCTGCACCAGCTTTCAAGGTAGGAGATTTGGTCTGGTTGTCAACCAGAAATCTTAAAATAAAGATTCCATCGTCTAAAT
Organism: Oophaga sylvatica; assembly: GCA_033576555.1. Taxonomy (NCBI): domain Eukaryota; kingdom Metazoa; phylum Chordata; class Amphibia; order Anura; family Dendrobatidae; genus Oophaga; species Oophaga sylvatica. Next base: position 15,269,127 of record JARQOD010000007.1, read on the forward strand.
TGGGACATAAGTACATTGGACCTTATAAGATCAGTAAGATTATAAGTGCTGTTGCTTGTCGTCTTCAACTGCCCAGAACTATAAGAATCCACCCTGTCTTTCATGTATCCCTACTAAAGGCTGCAACACCCAATACGTTTCCTGGACGCTCTTCTCCTTGCCCTGACCCAGTGCTGGTCGATGGTCAGGAAGAATTTATGGTGGAAAGGATTCTAGATTCCAGTTTGTACAGAAATCAGTTGCAATATTTGATTAAATGGCAGGGCTACCCAGTGGAGGACAACTCATGGGAGCCAGTCAATAATGTAAATGCTCCTCGCCTGCTCCGCCAGTTTCATCAGAGGTACCCTGACAAGCCTGGTCTGAGGTCATCCGGAGGTTGTCCCTAAGGGGGGAGTAATGTAAGGTTCTTTGTCTCTTTTGACATGTTCCTTGAAACTCAGTTTTCCGTCGGCCATTTTGCTTTCTGTCTTGCTGCAGCTATCTTGCCCTCAGTTAATATGGAGGTTCCAGCTTTCATGTTCCCGCCCTGATTCTCTCCTCTTGCTTCTTAAGCAGCCTCAGCTGAACAATCAGTGCTCCTGAATCAAGCTTCAGTCAGCCTGTGACCTGACTCCTGGAAACCTAGGATTTTGGACTCCAGCTATTTCCTACTGAGGAACTTTGGAACACTTTTGGACTCTGGAAACCTGCTGTCTGGTGAATCCATGTTTGCAGAGGAATTACGGTACAGAGAAGAGATCCTGAACCTGCTTTGGAGAGTTATTGTAGAGCTTGAAGTTACTCTGGCCTGCTGTGTCTCCTGCCTCTGTTCCTGCAAACTGTGTGACCTTTTCTGCATGCTTGTATGAAGTAATACAAGTCATTTCATATCAACCTGTGTCTCATGTGTTTTCCTCGCACCCAAGCACAAGACGCTATAGGAACTGTACACTATACATGACAGTTGTAGTGTCAGTGGCCAGGCCACTGTGGGAACGCTCAGCAGAAGTGTGCGTGCTGAAGCAGAAGCGAGTGGGCCACCAGCGAGTACATGGGCAGGATAACTAGAAGGGGGTGAACGACCTAGTAGATGTGTATTTCCATGACTGGATTGAAGTGTCTCCAGGGAAAAAGATCGAAGTGCCGTTTTCACTGGGCTTCTCATCCCGAAATTACTTTGTGGTCCATTCTAGAGTTGAAGAAGTGAAGTGGAGTTGTGGAAGATGTATTGCTGGTACCGTGTCAAGCGTGCTAATGGTGTCTTGGATGTGCTGTGTCCAGAGGAAAATAAAGTTGACTTGTTTGAAATTATTCTGGGCTCTGACTCTGATTCTTCGTGCTCCGAATCTGATGAGGAAGATTCCAGGGATGAAGTGGCTGACAGCGCAGCGAGGGCAAGTAGCGCTGCTGTGTCCACCCCCAGCCATGGTTTTACATGTGGCATAGTCGGCAGGATCTCGCTGCCCCATCTGGCAGTGAAACCGTAGTGGTGATGAAGTACATGGGAAGAGCTAAACTGGATGCAGTAACCCGTAATGTACAGATCGAGGATGAGAAACTTTACAAGTTGAATGTGACCCCAGTACCGGATTTAACTAAGGAAGAACTAAAGAAATATTCTTCGAACCCCAAGATGGCGACCGTCAAGATGGAGGATTGTGGTGCCAAAATGGACTATTCTTGTCAACAAGGTGCACTTCGTGGGCGTGACAGCGTCTGGATGGCACCAAACAAGATCTGTCAACAATGTCGGTACCGCCCCTGCGAGGATGAGTGTGTACTGTACAGATGGACATTCATCCTTTCCCACCTAATGCTGGAAAATGGGTGGAGAGGCAGACAAGAGCCCCACACTGGAATGGGAGCGGTCCTGCAGAATGTACTGAGTGCAGCAGTCTGGCGTTAGTCACGCCCGAAGTGACGGACACAATGCACCGTTGTAGCTGCAGAGGGATCGGCCGTACGGAATGGTAGTGGCGACAGGAAGGAGAGTCCAGGCGTCTCACCTGCAGCTGGGAGGAGATGCAGGAAGATCAGGCCCTCACCTGAAGTGAAGGTTTGCATCGGGGGATGGAGCCTTTGACGTCCGAGCCTGCCAAACTGGAGCCCGTCGACAGCTTGGAGGAGCGACTGCCTGCTGCACCGACTGCGATGGAAGCACCGCAGGATGAGCCGCCACTCACTTACCCCGAGGAACCAACGGCCCCGGACATTGTGCCCCCCGGGCAACCGGAAGAGGTACCCCAGCACACACCAGAACCCAGTTTTGGGAGTGACAACGAGATGGAGGAGGCCACTCGGGAGGAGGAGACCATGGAGTCAGTGGAAACCCCGGTCTCCCTCTAGTAGCAGTACATGGAGGAGTTGCGAGCCAACCTGGGCGGAGCGACAAAACCGAGGGAGGTGAGTGCCTCCCAGCCCCAGCCGGTAGCAGACCTCGTAACCCCCACGCTGTCCATCTGCGGTGACATGAGGCCCAAGCTCCACGCCACCGAGCACCCATGCTCCTGCCCAGCGTCTCCTGAACCCAACACCTCCCCATCCTCCAGCCAGCAGTCCGTCTGGATAGCAGACATTATCGCGGAAAAGAAGGCCAGGGAGTGGGAGATCTGGTCGCTTCTCCACCAAAAGGGAGAGGCGGCGATGCCAACTCGCCGTACCTATGGCCAATTGGTCTACACCAATGTGGAACGAGTCTACAGTTTCAGAGAGGAGGAAGGTACACGGAACAAAATATATGTGAACGCTTCCTCCATCAAGCATGGACGAGCGCTCCAAGTCGGAGACTGGGTATCGTTCTTTAAAGAATACTGTCCCCATGGCTACTTTGCTGTGGCCGTCATTTTGTGCCCAGGGAGAGGGCGAGTCATCCGGAGGAAATGCGGGTTCACGAGGAGAGGGTGACTGTTTCGGTCACCTCTCGCCAACGCGTAGACTCTGCGGCTGCAGAGTCTCCAACTTCCCACGTCAAAGCCCAGGCCACCTACAAGGATACAGTGCAGGATACGCCCCGCTGAACTTTTGTGGCCTCTATTTTCCCGTATTAGTGCACGTTGCACGTAATTGAACAGGGACTGTTCCGCATCCCCCCAAGGTAGGGAACCCTGCAACGTTTTCACAAGGAACCTCTGATGAACGGGACCTTGTTTGTTGAAATTTTTTTTTTCGATGGTGTGCTCCCTCATAGGAAGGGGGGAGAAGGACATTTTTGTTTTTTTATTCAGATTTTATTCTACCTCATGATTAAAAACGTTTGTGTTCTAAAATGCATAGTATATGTGTCGTTTGCTAATAAAATGTGTAATAAGGAGGGTCAGGGTTTAACCCTTTAAATGTCATTGCCGCTATATATATATATATATATATATATATATATATATATGTAGCTGTATATAATTGTTATGTACTGTATAGTGACATTTGTCAGTGTCTTTTGTATGATATTCCATATAGATTTAGGTAAGGTAGTGCATCCTTTGGGTACATTAGAGGAGGGCACTTGTAGTATAGTAATCATAGTTGGGGTAAGTGTAGTATTGCAAAGGGTCACCAGATGGGGGTATATTAGCGGATCCAGTTAGAGAGTTGTTAGATGTTTAGTGTAGGTCAGTGGTAGGACACTAGGTGGGCTCATTGAGCACATTCAGTATAGTAGAGACTGTTAGGACACCAAGGGGTTAAGTAGAAGGAGTGTTGGTCGGGAACTAGTGGAAGGGACTTCCTAGATAGAGTCAGTCGGGGGTGGACCCTTTTGCTGCTTGGATGTCCTTGGTCCTGAGCTGTGAGAAACAAAATGTGAAAGGTACCATCGGTAGTGCAGCCGGTGAAGGAATCACCGTGGGACCGTCGGCCAGAGTCTGTGGGCTGACGAAGTTGTAGTGCCAGTGGCCAGGCCACTGTGGGAACGCTAAGCAGAAGTGTTCCTACTGAAGCAGAAGCGAGTGGGCCATCAGCGAGTACACGGGCAAGCTAGTAGATGTGTATTTCCGTAACTGGATTGAAGTGTCTCCAGGGAAAGAGATCGAAGTGCCATTTTCACCGTGCTCCTCATCCCGATATTACTTTGTGTAGTTGAAGAAGTGAAGCGGAGTTGTGGAAGATGTATTGCTGGTACCGTGTCAGGCGTGCTAATGGCGTCTTGGACATGCTGTGTCGGGAGGAAAATAAAGTTTACTTGTTTGAAGTTATTCTGGGCTCTGACTCCGATTTTTCGTGCTCCGAATCTGATGAGGAAGATTCCAGTGATGAAGCAGCTGACAGCACAGCGAGGGCAAGTAGCGCTGCTGTGTCCACCCCCTGCACATGATTTTACACATATACAGATGTAAGACAAGTCATGGTTTGGGCTGCTCTAGCCAAAGTGAGGATCCTTGCTCCAATAATATAAAGAAGCGGTTTTTATTCCACAGGTACAGTTGGTTTTTACACTTGAGAAAGCCACCAGTTAGGTGTGCAAACATGTCGTGGAATAAACACCTTTATATTATTGGATCAAGGATCTTTATTTCCCAAACTGTGAATCGTCTTATCCTTCAATCACCCTGACGGAGTTCATCCTCCAGCCACGGGGCAGCAGCCATAATGGAGCTTTCACAGGGGTTGTGCCAATGTAATCAGTTGCTGAGATGCAGTACGCAGGGATTGCAGAGCAATATGGAATAACAATATTATTTATTTTAATAGTAAGGGTGAAAGTAATCTCTTCGCAGGGAGTTAATCGACAATGTGCAGGAATTAATAGAACAATAAGTAATAAATGGAATAATCAGAATGAGTGAGACAGTCTGAGATGCAAACAACACTTAACGTAGCTCTTGATGGTGCTCCTTAATCCACAGTCCGATGGGGATAGTAGTAGTGCCGCCAACGGCCGATGTAGAGTCCTCCGATGGGGTCCAAGGCTAATGATCCGTCCTTCTGGCGGCAGCGGGCAGTCTCCGGTTTTACCCACTTAGTCCCTAGTCCATAAGCCCGCGCAATCAAACCGGGAAAAGCTGCCGAAGTCTCTGTACCAAACGCGGGCTGAGGCGCGCTAGCCAGCAAAGGGGACCGCACCTCAGTGTCCTGTAACAGGTCCACATTTCTCTGCACGAGCGCGGTCCTACGTTTAGCTGGGCGCATTGCACTTCCCACACTCACTGTCCCACTGGAGCTCACAGGAGAAGTCGGCCGCAGTACGTCGCGTCGTTGCTGCTCGGAGTCCGAATCGTGCTGCTGCTCGGGGTCTGGAGCGTGCTGCTCACTGTCCTGCACTCTCCCTGATGGCCGGAAACTGCCCCCTACTTTGCACGCTTTCAGCTCTATGTTCCCCTTAAACACGCCCCCTCTTCCCAGGTCAAGGGGTTTGTCCCGTCCCCTATTTCTTCCCTTGGGTAACATTGGACGCAGCCTCGACAGTTCCGGACTCGGCTCAATGCAGGTACCCGCAGCCCGGTCTTCCTCCTTACACCTACACAACCAGCTCAGGTGAGCACTTTACCTGGATCTGGTCATCTTTTTATAAAGGTGTCACCCTCTGGCCTGGGGCGCTCTGTTTCCCTACTGCGTTTATCCAAATACGGATGTAGCAATCATTAAAAGAACAATTAAGTAGCTGCTCTAATATAAACGTAAAGTGAAGGAACCTACCTAAGTGCTATTATGACACTGTAGCTCACCTTCCAAGAATTACTTTGCAAAAGGAGGAATCTAAACCACAGCATTTAGTAACTTTCTCATTTAATGATATCTCATGCTATGTAACTAAAGCACAGCATTTAGATTGTGAATGTATATCTATATAAAAGGAATCTGTCATCAGGTTTTTTCCTCCTGATTTGAGAGCAGAGACCCTGATTCCAGTGATGTGTCACTTACTGGGCTGCTTGCTATAGTTTTGATAAAATCACCATTTTATCAGCAGATATTATCAATATAGGACTGGTCAACTTGCTTCCATGTAGTCCTCTATATTCGTGAGCTGTGAATAACATCACCTCCTCCACTGATTGGCAGCTTTCTGCCTATGCATAGTGTACACAAAAAGCTGCCAATCAGTGGTGTGGGCTGGGTTATACAGACCAAAATAATTCTGAGAACTGCTAGATCTGCAGTCGATAAAACTGTGACATTATCAAAACTGCAGCAAGCAGCCCAGTAAGTGAAACATCACTGGAATCAGGGTCTCATCCCCTACATCATGATGCTCTCAGATAGGTTTGTAAAATTCTTGTGATAGATTCTCTTTTACCAAATCAATTCATATATGACTGTACTGTCATCTCTCCTATTCTATTCAGCTGAATAGAGGCAGCATACAAGTCACCATCACGTAGCGGCAACACACAGTCTAATTCATGACATGTGTATATGGGACAGAAGAACCTTGATCTGTAGTTAAGAAAATAAGCTCCATTTTGGGATTTGTTTTAGCTTTAATGGGTCCAAAAGTCTGTGGTTAACTGGTTATTAATTTCATAATATAACTCTGTATTGGTCAGAGCTTGATTTTACTGATCCAGAGCTTCAAATATACCACCTTTTAGACTTGCCTTTAAGAATTAGATATTAGCTATGTCAGAGCTAAAATGGCGGACCGGAAGTAGCATCTTTCTGTCGCATAAACTGGACGACATGTAGAGCACAAATGGGTCATTTACAAAATTACTAGCAAAGCTCTTATAAAAAATTTTTGCTGGTGTAATGTCCATAGCCTGAACCAAAGTGCCAGACAGGCGATTCCTTATCTCTGAATCCTGACCCCCAGAAACACCAATTTTGAATATATTGGCATATAGTAACCCAATCCCTTAAAGCACTGTACAGGACAATGTGTCCTAAAAATGTGACAGCTTCAAGGCTATGGAGATTCTGTAAAAAATAAGAAATGTAAAATGTGCATTAAAAATAAGGAGCACCTATCTCTGCGCCACAAAACATTCTGTACCTATTTTTATTACTTTTGGCTACCCAGTTTCATTCCTTCTGGTTAGTATAGGAAATCACACTGGCACAAAATAAGATGAGACAACACTTAGAGTAGCAAGATGTAAAATATGACTATCACATAATCTCTACCTTTATAAAAAGACAAGTGTGGATAATATGTATGGAAAATATCATTATCACCCTGAAAAAGAAATGATGGCTATTGAAACTTGTGATGTTTCAAGTGTAATCATATATTGTCTACTGCTAGAAAGCAGACACATCAAGTTCTAGATCGTAGGTCCTGGAGAATTGACGCCCAGCATCCTCTAACCCTGCTTTATCTTCTCAGCACAGTTTGACATATTGGATCTCAGGGGTCAACAAGCCATTTGCTGAGGCCCTAAGAGCATTCTTCACTCCAGCACAGACTGACGCCACACCTTGGAGCAATGCAGGAAACGGCATTATGCTGCCTCCCTCCATCACTCTACCTTGCATTATTCTGTTTATTTAAAATGACCATGCCAATTCACCCCTGGTCTGTAAACAGCTCAAAAAGAAGGCTTAATGCTACATTAATCTACTTCCTCCAAACAATCAGTGCATTAGGCAAGATGTTCACCTCAGCAGCCCAAAAAGAAGTTCTACACAAACTTATTGAAGTAGAAAGGTCATAGCACAATGTAACCTATTAACCTCAAGAAACTTATTAACCTCCAGGAAACCTCCTTCTCTTTTTTGTAAAGTTCTTGGAATTTGCGGCTCTTTTCTACCACCAATGATTTCTCACCTGCAAAGCTCTATTATTTAATGGTCCATTCTTGAAGCTGTCAACAAAGCTACAGTCATTGTGGCTAGAAGCCCTACGGAGCCCTTCTGCTACTTTCTCAGTAAGTCTGTCATTCTCCATATGTTCGCTGGTAACCAGACTGGTCAGAAAGTAATCTTTTAATGGGTTTTCCACACAAGAAAAACAAAAGGAAAAAAAAGCAAGCTACAAGAAATATAAGAAAATCAACTTATCAATGGATGCTTCAATTCTGACATTTTCTGTACATTAGGATACATCATAAATACTGCAAAAGGATTCCCCAAGACTGATCAGGACATGATCCTCTCTCCTTTCACAACTTAAAACAATTCCCATCATACACTTTACTATATACTATCTACAAAAAGCAATATCACCTTTATTCAGTAAATCAAATAAGAGTAAATTATTCAGGAGCAATTAAAGGGAACCTGTCACGTGAAAAAACACTATTAATCTGCAGATATGCAGTTACTAGATGGAGGCCTGATGCTATCGCATCGGGAGAGCGGTAATGTCACGATGGCGGCAGGCTTTGCAGTGTTGAGAATCTCTCCCCCCCATGTGCTCACCCACCTATCCACTCTCTCTTTCCCCATGTGCTGACTTCTCCCGTCTGTGCTCTCTTCTTTGACCTGTCTACCGCATGTGCCTTCTTAGTTAACCTCATACACTTTGAAGTTGTAGACTCGGCGGTATGGTGTGCTGGTTCCAATGGGTCATCTTGTGAGCATGGTATTGCTGTTAAGACTGCAGATTTCTGTTTGTGGCGCTGTTCTTGTCTAATGGCATCCTGTGATAATCTAATGACTTTTGCATCAGGGGACTCATGTGCTTGACGCCTACGCTTATATGCATTGTTTTTGTCCCAGTGATGCTGTTGCTCTTTAAGAGTCTCATTTGTCCTTTGCTGTCTTCGACGTTGTGCCTTTGCTGCTTTCCTTTCATTGTCATTGGCATACTTTTTAGGAGGAGCCATGTTGGCGTTGATATGTGCTTTTTAAAGGGGTTTTCCTACGTGTCTGACCGTGTACTGAACATTCCACAGCTCCTGAGCAGGGGAGGAAGCAAAAGACAATGCTGACATTACAGCAGGAGACCGCAGAGGATTCATTTTGTGAGGTAAAATAATTTTTAAAAAGTCAGTGAAATATTTTACCTCAAAAAATGAATCCACTGTGATCCCCTGCTGTAATGTCAGTATTGTCTTTTGCTTCCTCCCTGCCCAGGAGATGTGATATGCTCCGTACACGGTCAGACAAAGACAATTTTTAAAATGAACTGTCGTTCATGAGAAAACCCCTTTAATGTGACCGGCTTCCTCGGCCTGTAGACATGTTGCTCATCTGCCGCCGGGATCAGCTGAATGATTCACTGCACCTGCGCATAATTCGTGCAGGCGCAGTAAATCAGACCGCCGCCATCTTTGTGTGCGTGTGTGTGGTGCGACGATGTTCCACTGGTGGTACCGCGCAATAGGTTGGTACCAAGAGCAGTTTCCATATTGAGGCACCTATCACTTGGGTGTCTCAATATGGCGGTCGGTGAACTTCCTCTGCTTGGAATTCTTGGATACGGTGACATCTGGATAGAACAGGAAATGAAAACATTACAAGGCAATTATATAAATAGATCCTGCAGATTAATAGAGTTTGCCCAACGCCTGCACTGAGAACCCCACTGCCAGAAGGAAATGAACTTTATTCCTCCCAGTAGCATTTGGCTTCCAGTCACGGGCGGAGCTGATGCGGCTTCAGTCACCGCTCTGTGTATAGAAACAGGCAGCAGTAACTGTGCCCCCCGGCACTGACTGTCACCTGGCCCTAATGCTGAACTGATAACAGTCTGTGTGGGGGGCACAGACACTGCTGTCTATACACAGAGTGGAGACTGAACTCGTGCCGATGCCACCACCACGGCTAAATACCAAATGCTGCCGGGAAGGATAAAGTTCTTTTCTTCCCGGCAGCGGGGGTCTAAGTGCAGGTTCAGAACAGTATTGACCTGCAGATTAACCCCGTATCTGCAGGCTAACAGCATTTTTTTCACAAGACAGGTTCACTTTAAAAAGTACAAATGGGCAACAAAGGCAATAAAGGCATGTACATTTTTTTTAATTAACTATTAGTTATATACCATGCTAATATAGTTTAGTGAGTCCTGTGCTTGGCAGAGAACAGCATTACCTGGGTTGGCATGTGACCAGGGCAGTTTGTGAAGGGGGTCTGGCTGACAGCTCAATTCAATAACCTTTGTCTATATATCGGCTGTGACAGAGAAAAGGGGTGGTTTAGCTATTGAAATGAGCAGTCAGTCAGCCCCCTTATTACACAACGTTGGTCACATGCCGACACAGGAAATGCTGTCCTGGGTCACACATAGTACCAGAAGTTAAGTAGCTGAGACAAAGAGCACCAGGTCTAAGTAAACTATTGGTATTTTTTGTGAGTACGCACATTTGAGAAACATTTTTTGGGAAGGAAACTTCCTTTAAATACGGTACATCCAAATCTAAAGGTACACTTGGTCTGCAGAGGTACACTTATATGTAGACAAAATAAGACCATAAAGAATTATATCAGTAGAAAATCAGATCATTTACCTAAGTAATATAGGGATATAGGTTTTCATTTCATTTTAGCAGAGTGAGCGCAGAATATGGTGAGATTCTCCTCTTTGTCAGATACCAACTGTAAGCTGGAGGGGCTAATTCTACACAGCATCTGAACGGTGACTGGAGCGTTGTGCTCACATCTGGTCAGAATTCAAGGTTAACAGATTAATTTACCAGTTTCTGTGTTTTGCCTTGTTGCTTGTCTATTGAATAAAATAGGAGAATTGATAAATTTCCCAAAAGGAAAAAATAATTAATTCACAGATATTTCTCAATGGGTAGGAAATTGGCAAAATACAAATCAGGCAAAACATTTTTACGCCTCCTGCCCAGAGCCTAAACTTTACTCCATAGAGAATATTGGTAATTATTACACATCTATTAGTTTGTCCCAGTGTATTATGCAGCCCAGACAAAGGAAGAAAATAGCTGTGTCTAAAGGGTTAACCTGCAACAAGAGGACATAGCTGCTTCTAAAAGGTTAATCTGCAGAAGAACATAGCTGCTTCTAAATAGTTCATATGCAAGAGAAACAGCTGCCTGTAAAAGTTTAATCTGAGTCTCTCACTACATACACACACATCAATCAGCGTCCTCAATGGAAAAAAAGTCTGTTGCAGGGTTTACCTCTGTTGTAGATGTTTCTAATCTCCTCCTGTCCCATAATACACAAGAATCCATCTTAAATGCTTATTATATATTAATTTTTGACAGCCAAGATTTCACCTGTGTTTACACTCAGAACATGCACAGTCTTCCCCAACAAACTGGTATTTCCCAGCTAAGAAGCAGAAAGACTCAGAATTGTCAAAATAGTAAGGTGAGATAGTGAACTCCACACTCTGTATGTTAAAATTCCAGAGCGTTCATCACTAAATTCACTAAGACATTTTTTTTTACCTTTCCTAATTATATATATATAAGAAACGTTTTATATTTTAGTTTACGTTTAACTTATTAAATGTCCTTTGATGTAATAAGTCATCTTTAAAGTCCAGACAGACCCGAATACCGTATGTATAATTGATCCACCCTCATTGGCTATAGTGGTCCATGCTTTATGCATTGGGTACATCTACTAACACGATCTCTTGTATTTCAGATATATTAAGTATACTGACCTTTTGGCCACTACTTTCTGGATTTATTTGGTAAAAATAAATATAGCAAATGGTCCTCACTTATTGTATACCAGATAAACAATTATATATGCTGCCCCCATAACTCTGAAAGCACAGTATTAACTATATTGTCATGGCATACAATGTCTCTCACTTGCAGAGTGTTGGCATTATAAATTCCAGGCTTTCATGAATTTCTAATATATCTTGTTTTTTAAATGCTTATTTTAAAATATCTGTTTTGCTGTCAGTAAATTGGAACATTCTTACTTATATTTGAATGATCTGAGTTAGTTCAACCCGCACACACCTCAGATTGTTACAATGAGTCTTGGAAAGTTTAACCTTGGGCTAGTTTGACCTTGGGCCATTTTCCCTCTTCCTGACTTGTCATATTTTTGGGTTTTATTGGACGTGCTTTTAATGGCTCTAAAAAATGCTCTCATTTGGTTATTCAAAAAATCTCTTTTTTCACATTACATGGGGCTTCATAAAGATATGAAATACATGTCTATTTTTCACATTTTTAATTTTAAAAGACCATAAAAAACATTTTAAATTGCATTCTCTTTACAGTAGAAATTATTTTCATATATGAGAAATATTTTTGACAGAGGTAGTAAATAGAAAACAACTATTTAAACTTATACCCCAAAAAAATGGACTAAGAGCAATTATAAAAATTAATAGGTTTTTATTATTACAAAAAATTTAAAACAATCAAATTTCAATACATATCATAACACATAATACAAGGGAAAAGGCAACATCTAGATCTCACATAAAGCAAGAAAAGTGTCACAAATTTATTAACAATTTTGCATCAAAATAATCACACATTAATATATGTGCAAAGCTACCGTTCAAGAAGTATTGATCCAATTATTAGGATATTTATCCCAAAATCAATAGTTCAGAGGAGTATAGATATCCCATGTATATGTTAATCTACAGGTATTTATAATAAAGTGCATAATGCATTAAATCAGCCCTGTAGAGAGAAAATATATCATCTACCAATGTTATATACTACCATCACATATGAGCAATGTATCACAAAAAAATTAATTAAAGTGCCTAGTGCAATCCAATCCAGAATTTGGGTATATTATCAATAATTCATGAAAATATGACACAATATACAAGCAGGTAGCTTATTCATATCATATTCCCCCCGAGGAAGCCATACAGCGAAATGCGCGTAGGGGTTTTTCCTGCTCACATTCAGTAAGTTTTGATGTCAGAATTGTCATGTCAATTGTCAATTCCCCCTTCCTCCCTTTCTCCTCTTTTTACCCCTCCTTCACCTCCCTTTGTGTTACCCCCGTGCGCACATCCAGCAGCCGCCCAGCTTTGATTGGTGACACAAGTTCACCGATCAGCACTTGAGCTCGCTGTTATCCACTTTTCTTTTTTTACTTTTTTACCCCACTTTGTGCCACCACCGTGCACACATCCAGCAGCCACCGAGCTTTGATTAGTGACACAGTTCAGTCATCAGAGCTTGTGCTTGCTGTTTTCAATTTTTCATTTTCATCCTCCTTTTGCGCCACCCCTGTGCGCACATCCAGCAGCCGCCGAACTTTAATTAGTGATGCAGTTCACTCATCAGAGCTCTTGTCTGCTGTTTTAGACACATTTATTCTTCCCAACCCCCGTGCGCACATTCAGCAGCCACCTAACTTTGATAAGTGATGCAGTTCACTCATCAGAGTTTGTGCTTGCTGTTTTCCACTTTTCTTTTTCACCCTCCTTTTGCGCGACCCCCGTGCGCATATCCAGCAGCCACCGAACTTTGATTAGTGATGCAGTTCACTCATCAGACTCGTGTCTGCTGTTTTAGACACATTTCTTCTTCGCCACCCCGGTGCGCACATCCAGCAGCTGCCGAACTTTGATTAGTGATGCAGTTCAATAATCAGAGCTCGTGTCTGCTGTGTTAAACACATTTCTTCTTCACCACCTCCGTGCGCACATGCAGCAGCTGCTGAGCTTTGATTAGTGACGCAGTTCACTCATCAGAGCACGTGCCTGCTGTTTTACACTTTTCTTTTCACTGACTTTTTTTTCTCCCTGGTTGCTGCTTTTTTTCTTTAAGCTTTTTCTTTTCAGACAAACAAGTTTACACCAAGCACTATCTAACACACACACACAAAGAGTTAAACAAAGTACTGACACAATCACCGTATTCATAAAAAAAAAATGTCATCCTGCTCGTCCCGTTCATCCCAAAAACGCTATTCAGTGGAGGAGGCATATGCTTTCCTTGCCCCCGATACTGATAGTGAGGGAGAGGATCCCACATTTCTTTATTTTTTAGATTCGTCCTCCTCGTCCTCTTCCTTTTCCTCCTCCTCATCTTCCTCCTCAGGTCCTGCTGAACCGCCATGCAAACATACAGGAAAGAAGATGCACCAGCGACCCCCATTCCTAACCCAGTATGGACCTCGCCCCCCGAAAATTATGAGCCACTGATTCCTAATTTTGTGACAGAATCAGGAATCAAGTTTGACACCACTGGCCTCACAGAACTAGTCTTTTCCTCTGATGATTTTGTTAACTTCATGGTGGGCCAAACTAATTTGTATGCGCATGAATTTTTGGCATGAAACCCCTGTTCAACATTTTCTAACTGATCTCCTGTAAATGCAGTTGAAATGATACAGTTTTGGGGCCTGGTCCTTCACATGGGTATCCTGAAGAAGCCAGAACTTCGGCAATATTGGAGTGTTGATGTTTTATACAACACTACAGTGTTCCGAAAGGTCATGGCCCGGACACGTTTTGAGGTCATCCACAAATTCCTGCATTATACCGATAATACACAGTGTTCCCCACGAGATGACCCCAACTTTGACCATCTGTTCAAAGTTCGGCCGGTCATCGAACACTTCAACAAAAAGTTTGCTGAAGTGTACGTACCCCAAAGGGACATCTGAGTGGATGAGTCCTTAATTCATTTCAAGGGGAGGCTCAAATTCCGTCAGTACCTGCATAGTTAGAGGGCCAGGTACGGAAATAAGCTATGTGAGAGTACCTCAGGGTACACCCACAGGTTTAGAGTTTACGAAGGAATGACACCTGGATTGCACCCCTTGAATGCCCCCCTGTCCTGGGAGTGAGTGGGAAAATTGTGTGGGATTTGATGCGCCCACTGCTGGATAAAGGTTATCACCTCTACGTGGATAACTTTTATACCAGCATCCCACTCTTCAAAACCCTCTCTGCGCAAGGTACCGCAGCCTGAGGTACTGTCTGCAAAAATCAGAGAGACCTCCCGAAAACGCTAATTGGGCAGATGCTCTGAAGGGGTGACAGCAGAGCCCAATGTAGTGACTACCTGCTGGCGGTCAAGTACAAGGACAAGAGGGATGTCTTTTTCTTGTTCACGATACACGGTGATGGCTGCGCCTTCGGCACTGTATGAGGTACCTCTGCACAGGTCAGCAAACTGGACTGTGTACTGGGGTACAACAAAAACATGGGGGGCGTTGATCTCTCTGATCAACTCCTCCAGCTGTACAGTGCTTTGAGAAAGGCCAAGGTGTGGTACAAGAAGCTGGCTGTGCAAATCGTACAGATGGCAATGCTCAACGCTTTCCTGCTGTCACAATGTGCAGGCCACAACAATACGTCGTACCTTCAGTTCCAGGGGGTAGTGATCAAGGCCCTGATATTTCAAAAAAAGAAGATTTGAGGGCACCACAAAAAATATTTGGGAGGGATCTGTGACAACACACTGTGATAAACATTAGAACAAGCTGAGAGAAAGGCAGTGTGTATAAAGTCACGATCAACCTCAGAAATGAAACTAATAAAGTATATATGAAAATATAATCAAATTTTATTGATACAAAAGAAACACACTGAAAAACAGGATAAAGTTAAAAACAATTAAAAAGGACCAGAAACGGTCCATAATGAGACTCAGAAAGATCCATGTAAGGATCCATTTACAAAAACTCCCAATTATCGCTGGCTGAGACAGAAACAGGTGTGCAGTTGAATAAATTTGCAGATAATAGCAAAATGAAGCAAATTATAAGATCATGTCAAATAATACAGACAATGAAACTTAAACACATTAGACCACCCAGATGAAATGTATATGCAATGAAAATAACAGCAAATTAGAAAATAACAGCAATGAATACCAGTAACAAAAATGCATGACAAAAACTCATGAATCAATAAAGATGAATGTAACAATTAACCTAGGTGAAAAAGCCGCATAGAGATAAATGAGCAGCTGATATGATTGGCTTGATTAAGAAAGCCATGTTAAGGAAAAAAACCATGTCTTCATAGAATAGTGAAGACAGGTAAAAAAAACCTGTGACCAGCATGAAATGAGACTGGGAGATTGTACCCCACGCGTATCGCCACTTGGGGGCGTGGCTTCCTCAGGGGAAAGTGACTGACCTGTGAAACGGTGTGTACTCTTATACCCAGAATAATTAATGATGAATGTCTTACACTCCCGCCTGGCGCTCGGTGAGACGGCGTCCGGAAGTGGCAGCTGCGCTGGCGCAGCTGCCTGTCAGCCGAACGCCGCAACCTCGAGCGTCTCCATGGATACACCAGAAAGGCGGCGCATGCGCAATATGAACAAGCAGGCAAACAAGAAAATAATGAACAAAACATGCATGTGGGCAAATCCATATTACAAATGAGAGATATATGGAACAAAAACATAATAACATACATATACCAATTAAATAGATGCAAAGAATAAAATACGATGTTAGACACATGCAAAAATAAATGCAAAAAGAAAAAATAAATAAACAGAAAATAAACAAAAAATGGGCAAAAAAATAAAAATAATAGACAAAAAATAATAATAAAAACTAATAAAGAAAACAGTACCGAAGAAACATTAAATATGAACAACAGCACTGAATACATGCATATGCCAATATGATAAATAATGAACAAAAATTAACAAAAATTAAACAAAAATTATATGTTGGACACAAAAAATCAGATGGCAAAAGGAAATAGCAAAAGGAAAGCCATTGAATAGGGAGAGGTAAGTAAGCACATGTATAATAATGATAGTATACAATAATATAAATGTGCAAATTATATGTTGGACACAAAAAATCAGATGGCAAAAGAAAATAGCAAAAGGAAAGCCATTGAATAGGGAGAGGTAAGTAAGCACATGTATAATAATGATAGTATGCAATGATATAAATGTGCCAATTCAATGGGAAAATAAACAAAAATTAATTATTTAGCAAAACCAAAAAAAAAAAAAAAAAATATATATATAAAATAAAATGGCAAAAGTAAACAGAAAAAGGAAGGCCATTAAATATGAAAAAAATCCACACTATAATGATCATCAGGCAAAAGGAAACAAATAAAGAAAGGCCTTACGATGGAAAATGTAATAATAAAAAATAATAAAGAAAACAGTAACGAAAAAGCATTAAATATGAACAACAGCACTGAATAATGCATATGCCAATATTATAAATAATGAATGAACAAAAATTAACAAAAATTAAACAAAAATTATATGTTGGACACAAAAAATCAGATGGCAAAAGGAAATGGCAAAAGGAAAGCCATTGAATAGGAAAAGGTAAGTAAGCACATGTATAATAGTGATAATATACAATGATATAAATGTGCCAATTCAATGGGAAATAAGCAAAAATTAATTATTTAACAAAACCAAAAAATGATAATGAAATAAAATGGCAAAAATAAACGGAAAAAGGAAGGCCATTAAATATAAGAAAAATCCACACTATAATGATCATCAGGCAAAAGGAAACAAATAAAGAAAGGCCTTACGATGGAAAATGATGCAAAAAAAAAAAAAAAAAAAAATATGCATATGAATATAATAATAATATAGTTTGATGCATTATTTTTGGTTTTATGATTATTTATTTTTGTAATAACCTGTAAATAATAATTCCTCATTTAATCCACCAGGTGCTAAGCTATTAAGTTGGAAAATCCATCTTGATTCTCTTCTCAATAATTCATTGGTGCAACAGCCACCTCTAATGGAGGTATCTACCTTATCAACAACTAAAACTTGTAAATGCTGGGTGGAGCTGTTGTGAGTAGAGAAAAATGATTGGCCAGTGAAGTAACTGGCTTACCTGAGGCCTTATCCCTGCGTGCACAAGAAATGTCAGAGATGTGATGTTGAATGCGTCTACGAAGTTCCTGACCTGTTTGTCCCACATAAATCTTAGGGCAGCTGCAGACTATAATATAAACAACATTTTTTGTACGGCAATTCGCATAATAGCGTGTTCGTACTTGTTCCAAAGGACCTGGAAGGGCAATGGTGTGGTCTGCAATCACAAAGGGGCAGATGGTACAACTGCCACATGGGTATGTGCCAATAAGTTTGAAGCCTCTGCCCAAAGTGTGAGTTGGACGTTTGAAATGGCTGGAACATAAAA
>JARQOD010000007.1:15287097-15313522 GCA_033576555.1 Oophaga sylvatica
ATCACACGACCTCTACCACCTAAATTAGTTCTCTGGTGTAACAAAAACAAAACAGCAGCCACTGAAAAAAAAACTGGAAAAAGCAAAAGTACAAAACACAGTGGCTGGACTAAACTGAGAGGGCAAAAGCCCCCGGAGGGGACCCTGAAGGCCCCCACAGAAGTGCAGGACAAAATGCAAAAATATAGCAAAAACACAAAATAAGAAATTGTCTTATCTGATAGCAGGAGATGCAGACACGACACAGCAGGCTACAAGGGAAACTGGAAAGAAGGATTCAGACCAGAACAATTGATCACCGGCAACCCTGATGGGAAAATGACTCCCTTATAAAAGACCAATCAGTAACACCTGACTCCCAGTCCTCACAATCCTCACTAGTACCGCTTGTAACCACCAGAGGGAGCCTCTGCTCAGAACTCATCTCAAACCCATTCACAACAGTACCCCCCCTTGAGGAGGGGTCACCGAACCCTCATTTGAGCAACCAGGTCGGTCAGGATGAGTTCTATGATACGCACGGATAAGTCTCCTAGCATGGATGTCCGAAGCAAACACCCAAGAATTGTCTTCCTGACCATAACCTCTCCATTTAACCAAATACTGGAGTCTTCGTCTAGAAAAGCGAGAATCCAATATTTTCTCAACCACATACTCCAGATTGCCCTCAACCAAAACAGGGTCAGGAGGCACAGCAGCAGGAACCACTGGCTCAACAAACCTCTTCAACAAGGACTTGTGGAACACGTTATGGATCTTAAATGTCCCTGGAAGAAGCAAACGAAAAGAAACAGGATTAATAATCTCCATGATCTTAAAAGGTCCAATGAACCTAGGCTTAAATTTAGGAGATGCTACTCTCATAGGAATATTCTTTGAGGACAACCAGACCAAGTCCCCCACTTTAAACCGAGGACCATCAGTCCTATGCCGGTTAGCAAACCGCTGGGCCTTCTCCTGAGAGAGGGACAACCTCTCCACTACCTGGTCCCAAATCTGCTGCATATGCTCAACAACAGAGTCAACACCTGGACAGACAGAAGCCTCCGTCTGTGCTGAAGAAAATCGAGGGTGAAACCCAGAATTACAGAAAAACGGAGACATCAAAGTGGCAGAGCTAGCCCTATTATTAAGAGCAAACTCAGCCAAAGGCAAAAAAGAGACCTAGTCATCCTGATCAGCAGACACAAAGCATCTTAGATAAGTCTCCAATGTCTGGTTTGTTCTCTCAGTTTGACCATTGGTCTGAGGATGAAATGCCGAGGAGAAAGACAATTGAACACCCAGTTTAGAACAAAAAGTCCTCCAAAATCTGGAAACAAACTGGACTCCTCTGTCAGACACAATGTTCTCAGGAATGCCGTGTAAACGAACCACGTGCTGAAGGAACAACGGCACCAATTCAGAGGAGGAAGGCAACTTAGGTAATGGTACAAGATGTATCATTTTGGAAAACCTATCACAAATTACCCAGATGGTGGTCATTCTCTGAGAAACAGGAAGATCGGAAATGAAATCCATAGAGATATGGGTCCATGGTCTCTTGGGCACAGGCAATGGCATCAACAAACCACTAGAGCGAGAGTAAGGCTTGGAGCGAGAGCAAGTCCCGCAGGACTGCACAAATTCCCTGACATCGCGAGACAAGGTAGGCCACCAAAAGGACCGACTAACCAAGTCTCTGGTACCAAAAATTCCGGGATGCCCAGCCAATGCGGAACAATGAATCTCAGACATCACACTCTTTTTCCATTGGTCCGGGACAAACAATTTTCCAACAGGGCAGCGCTCGGGCCTATCCTCCTGACACCCCTCCAGAGCAAGTCTCAAATTGGGCGAGATGGCGGAAAGAACTACACCCTCCTTCAAAATAACAGAGGGATCAGATAGCTCAGGAGAGTCCGCAAGGAAACTCCTCGAGAGGGCATCCGCCTTAACATTCTTAGTGCCAGGAAGAAAGGAAACCACAAAATTAAAACGTGTGAAAAACAAGGCCCACCTGGCCTGTCTAGGATTGAGTCGCTTGGCAGATTCCAGATAGACCAGATTCTTATGGTCCGTAAGGACCACCACCTGATGTTTGGCTCCCTCCAGCCAATGTCTCCACTCTTCAAAAGCCCACTTCATGGCCAATAACTCCCGATTACCCACGTCATAATTACGTTCAGTAGGAGAAAATTTTCGAGAGAAAAAGGCACAAGGGTTACTTTTAGAGGTCTCTGGATCTTTTTGGGACAAAACGGCACCTGCCCCAATTTCAGAGGCATCAACCTCCACCTGAAATGGCAGAGAAACATCAGGCTGCCGTAGAACAGGAGCAGAAGTGAATCTCTGCTTAAGTTCCTGAAACGCAGAGACTGCCTCAGGAGGCCAATTCACCACATCAGAACCCTTTCTGGTCAAATCAGTTAATGGTTTAACAATAACCGAGAAATTACCAATAAATTTACGATAAAAATTGGCAAAACCCAAAAATCTCTGAAGAGCCTTTAATGAAGTAGGTTGGACCCAATCACAGATGGCCTGAACCTTGACCGGGTCCATTTCAATAACAGATGGGGACAAAATGAATCCCCGAAATGAGATCTTCTGTACGCCAAAAAGACACTTTGATCCCTTCACATACAGAGCATTCTCTCTCAAAATCTGGAATACAGTTCGAACATGTTTCACATGAGAGTCCCAGTCATTAGAAAAAATCAAGATATCATCCAAATAAACAATCAGAAACTTGTCCACAAAATCCCTGAAAATGTCATTCATGAAGGACTGGAAGACGGAAGGAGCATTAGTGAGCCCAAAGGGCATCACAAGGTACTCAAAATGCCTTCAGGGGTGTTAAATGCCGTCTTCCATTCATCCCCGTGCTTAATGCGAATAAGGTTATACGCCCCCCTGAGGTCAAGCTTGGTAAACCAAGTAGCGTTTTTCACCCTGGAAAACAGGTCAGAAATCAAGGGTAACGGGTATTGATATTTCACAGTAATATTGTTCAAGAGACGATAATCAATACACGGCCTTAATGAACCATCTTTTTTGGCCACAAAGAAAAAACCGGCACCTAAGGGTGAAGAGGATGGTCTGATATGACCCTTCTCCAATGATTCCTTGATATAAGACCGCATAGCGTCATGTTCAGGTACAGACAAGTTAAAAAGGCGACCTTTAGGGAATTTACTACCTGGCACTAATTCAATAGCGCAGTCATAGCTCCTATGGGGAGGTAAGGATGCAGATTTACTTTCGCTAAACACATCAGAAAAATCAAACAAAAAGTCAGGAACATCCTCAGCCTGGGGGGAGGCAGAAAAAACAGGAGTGTTGGTATTAACACATTGGCAGCCCCAACTGGTTACAGACACAGATTTCCAATCCAACAGCTAAGTAAGAGAGAAAGGAACTACCGCAGTAATGCACACTACTCAGATAATGGAAAGTAGAAAAACAGTCAATTTTATTGGTATACAAAGAGTAAAGTAAAACACAAGTAAAATCAGAGTGACTCTGGTCCCAAACGCCCGCCCCTAACCATGATCAAGGTATATAATGAATAATGTCTCAAAAATAACAAAAACATGAAAAATAACTGGAAAAACATATGATCATAAAATAAACATTTGGAAATATGTAATGGTCCACCTATGATGAGAGAACCTGTATGGATAGCAGAAAAAATATTAATGATACAAAAAATATATCAAATAATTATAAGCAAGCCCAAATAAGGGGTAAAATAGTCCCCCACCTGTGAACTAAAAAGATGGCTCCAAATCAATAATTGTGAAGAGAAACAAAAGCCATGAAAAAATCACTAGCACATGATATAAACCAGAACAAACCTCATGATAAACGCATGAGAGAGCAAACGGGCAGTCAGGACCAGAGGACACCAAGGTCCCACGCGTTACGCCTCAGGGAAAGTCCTTTCCCTGAGGAAGCCGCACAGGCTGCCCACCTACGGAATCTCTGACAGTATAACTCAGCGTCATCAAGCCCCTGATTTAATGCCAACAAGGCTTTTTCAGCTTGATCAGTGACATTAGGCTCATCGTACAATAACCCCAAAGCCTGAAAAAATGCATCAACATCACTCAAAACAGGATCCACAGGTATCAGGGAAAAAGCCCAATCCTGAGGATCGCCGCGCAGGAGGACTTAGATTTTAAGGCAAGAAACAATTTACAATTATTTTTGAAATTCTGAAACTTAGCTCGATCCCCCAAAAACAAATCTGGCATGGGGATCCTAGGTTCCACAACAGGCAACCCAGCAAGATAGATAGCAATACTCCGAACCTCAGTGGCAAGCTGATCCACACGGCCAGACAATTGTGCAAACTCCATTGGGAGAAAAGATCCTCCCCAGCACCCAGAGATACAGAGGGAAAAAAAAAAAAAATGCAACAAACAGAAAAATATCTCTGACAACTTTTCTTCCTTCAAAATATTTTTTCCCTTCTGTGAGTACCATACAATTTTTTTTGGCCGGTGATACTGTTATGTTACGGTAGCTGAGGAGTGCAGGTAAAAAAGGAAATACACCAGAGCAGTTGGAATCTATGAGATTGCAGTACCCTGACTAACCACCGCAACTAGAGGCAGCCGTGGAGCGTTCCTACGTTGGTCCTAGACGCCTCGTCACAGCCTGAGAAACTAACTACACCTAAAGATAGAAATAGGAAAGCTATCTGCCCCGGAGCAGAACCCCAAAGATAATAGAAAGCCCCCAAACATGTAATGGCGGTTAGACAAGAGGAAATACTGACACAGAAAGAAAATAGTATGAGCAAACGCTGGGGCCCAAACTATCTAAATAGAAAAGGACAGGAAGGGTACTTACTGCAATCTCAGAAAACCCTGAAAAAACACCAACTCTACTAATTTCAAAATCACCTGAGATCACACGACCTCTACCACCTAAATTAGTTCTCTGGTGTAACAAAAACAAAACAGCAGCCACTGAAAAAAAAACTGGAAAAAGCAAAAGAACAAAACTCAGTGGCTGAACTAAACTGAGAGGGCAAAAGCCCCCGGAGGGGACCCTGAAGGCCCCCACAGAAGTGCAGGACAAAATGCAAAAATATAGCAAAAACACAAAATAAGAAATTGTCTTATCTGATAGCAGGAGATGCAGACACGACACAGCAGGCTACAAGGGAAACTGGAAAGAAGGATTCAGACCAGAACAATTGATCACCGGCAACCCTGATGGGAAAATGACTCCCTTATAAAAGACCAATCAGTAACACCTGACTCCCAGTCCTCACAATCCTCACTAGTACCGCTTGTAACCACCAGAGGGAGCCTCTGCTCAGAACTCATCTCAAACCCATTCACAACAGTACCCCCCCCTTGAGGAGGGGTCACCGAACCCTCATTTGAGCAACCAGGTCGGTCAGGATGAGTTCTATGATACGCACGGATAAGTCTCCTAGCATGGATGTCCGAAGCAAACACCCAAGAATTGTCTTCCTGACCATAACCTCTCCATTTAACCAAATACTGGAGTCTTCGTCTAGAAAAGCGAGAATCCAATATTTTCTCAACCACATACTCCAGATTGCCCTCAACCAAAACAGGGTCAGGAGGCACAGCAGCAGGAACCACTGGCTCAACAAACCTCTTCAACAAGGACTTGTGGAACACGTTATGGATCTTAAATGTCCCTGGAAGAAGCAAACGAAAAGAAACAGGATTAATAATCTCCATGATCTTATAAGGTCCAATGAACCTAGGCTTAAATTTAGGAGATGCTACTCTCATAGGAATATTCTTTGAGGACAACCAGACCAAGTCCCCCACTTTAAACCGAGGACCATCAGTCCTATGCCGGTTAGGGGAGCCTCTGCTCAGAACTCATCTCAAACCCATTCACAACAGCTGGCAGGCCCTTCTCCACACAGCAAATGCAGATACTGGAACTGACTGGAAGGAATGGTGTATGAAGGAACCGGTAGAGACCTGTTCACACAGCAAATGTACAGTCATGGCCAAAAGTTTTGAGAATGACACAAATATTAATTTTTACAAAGTCTACTGCTTCACTTTTTCTAATGGCAATTTGCATATACTCCAGAATGTTATAAAGAGTGATCAGCTTAACAGCAATTACTTGCAAAGTCAATATTTGGCTAGAAAATGAACTTTATCCCCCAAAACACATTTCAACATCATTGCAGCCCTGCCTTAAAAGGACCAACTAACCTCTTTTCAGTGAGTGCTCCATTAACACAGGTTTGGGTGTTGATGAGGACATGGCTGGAGATCAATCTGTCATGATTAAGTAAGAATGACACCACTGGACACTTTAAAAGGAGGCGGGTGCTTGGCATCATTGTTTCTCTTCTGTTAACCATGGTTATCTCTAAAGAAACACGTGCAGTCATCATTGCAATGCACAAAAATGGCCTAACAGGGAAGAGTATCGCAGCTAGAAAGATTGCACCTCAGTCAACAATCTATCGCATCATCAAGAACTTCAAGGAGAGAGGTTCCATTGTTGCCAAAAAGGCTTCAGGGTGCCCAAGAAAGACCAGCAAGCGCCAGGACCGTCTCTTAAAAGTGTTTCAGCTGCGGGATCGGGCTACCAGCAGTGTAGAGCTTGCTCAGGAATGGCAGCAGGCAGGTGTGAGTGCATCTGCACGCACTGTGAGGCGGAGACTCTTGGAGCAAGGCCTGGTCTCAAGGAGGGCAGCAAAGAAGCCACTTCTCTCCAGAAAAAACATCATGGACAGACTGATATTCTGCAAAAGGTACAGGCAGTGGACTGCTGAGGACTGGGGTAAAGTTATTTTCTCTGATGAATCCCCTTTTCGATTGTTTGGGACATCAGGAAAACGCCTCATTCGGAGAAGACAAGGTGAGCATCCTGAAACCATTCATGTGTGGGTTGCTTCTCAGCCAAGGGAATCGGCTCTCTCACAGTCTTGCCTAAAAACACAGCCAAGAATAAAGAATGGTACCAGAATGTCCTCCAAGAGCAACTTCTCCCAACCCTCCAAGAGCAGTTTGGCAATAAACAATGCCTTTTCCAGCATGATGGAGCACCTTGCCATAAAGCAAAGGTGATAACTAAATGGCTCAGGGAACAAAACATAGAGATTTTGGGTCCATGGCCTGGAAACTCCCCAGATCTTAATCCCATTGAGAACTTGTGGTCAATCATCAAGAGACGGTGGACAAACAAAAACCTAAAAATTCTGACAAAATGAAAGCATTGATTGTGCAAGAATGGACTGCTATCAGTCAGGATTTGGTCCAGAAGTTGATTGAGAGCATGCCAGGGAGAATTTCAGAGGTCCTGAAGAAGAAGGGTCAACACTGCAAATATTGACTTGCTGCATTAACTCATTCTAACTGTCAATATAAGCTTTTGTTACTCATATGTTTGCAATTATATTTCTGTCTGTAATAAAAACATCTGTCAAACACACATAAAAACCAGAGGGCAGCAGATCATGTGAAAATATAATATTTGTGTCATTCTCAAAACTTTTGGCCATGACTGTAGATACTGGAACTGACTGGAAGGAATGGTGTATGGAGAAACAGGTAGAGACCCGTTCACACAGCAAATGTAGATACTGGAACTGACTGGAAGGAATGGTATATGGAGGGACAGGTAGAGACCTGTTCACACAGCAGGTACCGGTACTGGTACAGACAGAAAGGAATGGAGTATGGAGGAACAGGTAGAGACCTTTTCACACAGGAGGAGAACCGCAAGGCAGCTGAGAAAGACTGTAGAGTAGCAAGAGGTTCTGCAGCGGCAGGTACAAAGCAAAGCGGAACTGCAGGGTATGCAGAGAGGAGCTGCAACAAGAGGTTCTGCAGCTGCAGGAGTGGAGCAGAGCGTAACCACTAGATGTGCGGAGAGAAGCTGCAAGAGTTTCTGCAGCTGCAGAAGTGGAGCAGAGCGGAACCGCAAGATATGCGCAGAGGAGCAGCGGCAAGAGATTACTGCAGTGGCAGGAGCAAAGCAGGAGTGCGGACAAGAGGAAGAAAGAGATTCAGAGAGAACACTAGGCAAGACACTGCAAGGAAGGAAACCACAGACAAGGAGACTAAGAGACAGAGGTAGGACAGATTTCAAACAAGGTAATGACACGAGACAAGGTACAGGGACACAGACACAGGTACCAGGATATTCTGCCTCCTGGAGGGCGGAAAGGACAAGAACAAAACAAGGTTAGGAGCAAAAGCACAGAGACCAGGATATTCTGCCTCCTGGAGGGTGGACAAACAGGTACAAGGCAAAGCTAGGAGTGAAGCCTCCAAAGGTGGAGGAACACAGAGCAAGACCTGGCAGCTCAGTAGCAAGATACTGAGTTAACATATTGCACAGGCAAGATCCACAGGGTGGAGCTGCCCTAAATACTAGAGGGCTAATGGTAATTGGTTAGGGACATATTAAACAGATGCACCCTGACTCTATAAGAACCAGAGAGTTCTGGCGCCGCCCCCCCTATGTACACAGTCAGGAAACATGCACAGAGCAGTTAGGAGACAAGTGGCACAAAGCATGGAATTGGCAACAGACAGAAATCACAATATGACCTGGAGCCGTGAGCAAGTTGGTATGTGAGGACTGGGAGGCCATGCAGCGATGCCAGCAGGGTTGTTACAATATTATAGGGGAGATCCCCCAAAAAAATGATGTGGGGTCCCCATACTCAATAACCAGCAAAGGCTATGCAGACAGATATTAATAGTCTAGGAAAGGGCCATGAATATTGTCCCCTCCCAGACTAAAAGCATCAGATCTCAGTTGCCCCAGAAATGGCGCATCATTAAGATGCACCAAATCTGGTGTTTAGCCTCTCTCTTCCCACTTGCCCTGGTGTGGTGGCAAGTGGGGTAATAGTTGTGGGTTTGATGTCAGGTTTGTACTGGCAGCTGACATCAACCCAAGGAGTTAGTAGTGGAGAGATTTAAGACACCCCCATTACTAACCTAATAGTTAGATTGCAAAAAAGACACAGCCAGAATAAAATCATTTAATTGAAAGAAAGATACTGACTTCTTTATTTGAAATAAAAAAGCAGTTATACTCACCTTTCTAATCCATTCAAGCCAATGTCCACTAAAAAAAACATAAAATAATAATCAACTATATTCCTTACCTGTCGTATGTGAAGATAATCTTGCAGCCGTAGTTCTCTCGCAGCAATAAGTGAGGTCACCGAAGTTGATGTGACTGCTCTCCAAATCATCCAGATTGTCGTGGGACAGCATGGATTATCTTCATAAGAAGGGTAACAAGGAAAACACGTCTATGTCAAGGTCAAAATATTAAGAATCACCAAGTAATAACTACAATATATAAAAAAGACCAAGTAGACTGGACTATATAAACAGGGGCAGTCGGTATCGATTGAATAAAACAGGGGGGAAAGAACAAACCGACCTCAAATACTTAATGTAATAATAAATAGTATAATCTTTATTAAGTATACATAATAGTAAATGGTAACATTTAAAATATTTAATTATATGTAATTAAAAATATGAACAAGGATGCTCACTGGAATATAAAAGAAAAACAATGCATGAACGCCGATAGTGTATACACACAATATATAGAAAAAGACCTAAAAATCTAAAGATAAAAAATAATTAAATAAAGAAAAATCCAAAAGTGCAGTGCACAAAAATGTATAAAGAATAAATATAGCGCAATATTGAAATACGATCAATATACCAAAATAATATAACGTGCCGCTATATTATCAATAAAGCAATGAAGTACTAGTAGTATCAAATAGTTTAGTATTATAAATCTTATAAAGTGCGGGGTGCAATATATGTACACATACAAATACCAGAATATTAATAACAGGCAAAATGTGTGTACACAAGAAGATAATAATGCTTATGCTAATATAGAGGCGATAGCCACAAAATATATCATAAGGGCAAAAAAGCTTACATATAACACTGCTGCTCAATCCACGTGGCGACCACCCTGACGCGCATTTCGGCTTAGTCGCCTTTGTCAGAGGGTGGAGTCTAAAGGGACCAGTATGAGGTTATATAGTGCTTATAGAGTGTTTGAGGGTATGTAGGCAACTAGCCAGGGAGGAGGTGTGGTGATGACGTGCGGCACTCAGAGACGCGAACATGAAACCCAGGCAACCTTGTCATGCCACCGCCGATGTCACAGCCACGTCAAGACCACGTGACCGGAAGACTGAAGAAGCATGAAGACGCGGTCATCCAGGGAAACACAGACGCAACCGTGAGAGCGCGCATACAACGTTCTCCCTGGATACGATGCTGAATAGGAGCAAAGGAAGGGAAGGTCATATTTTAAATGTTACCATTTACTATTATGTATACTTAGTAAAGATTATACTATGTATTATTACATTGGATATTTGAGGTCGGTTTGTTCTCCCCCCCCTGGATTATCTTCATGTCAGACAGGTGAGGGATATGGTTGTTTATTATTTTTCTTCTTTTCCAGGGGACCTGGACATTGGTGGATTAGGTTTAAAAGCGAGTATCATGGCTGTTTATTATTATCAGTCTTTTACAGGTGACATGGGTTTCAATGGATTAGCCGTAAAGGGGAGTATAACTGCTTTTTTATTTTTATTTCAAATAAAGGAGTTTGTGTCATTATGTCAATGAAATCATTTTATTCTGGCTGTGTTTTTTTACTATCTAACTATTGGTTAGTAATGGGAGCTTCTTATGGACGCCTCTCCATTACTGACCTGTGGACTTGATGTCAGCTGCCATAAAAGTCTAAAATGAACTTTTTCAATATGACTACCAAATGTTATAAAATGCTGTGTCATATCTGTGGGTTCAAAATGTTCACTATATCCCAAGATAAAATCCTTGAGGGGCGTAGTTTCCAATATGGGTTCACTTGTGGGGGGGGGGGTTTCCACTATTTAGGCATATCAGGGGCTCTCCAAATGCCCACTCAAGATTTCAGCAATTTTTGAGTTCAAAAGTCAAAAGGCACGCTTTCCCTTCTGAGCCATGCGATGTACCCAAACAGTAGTTTTCTCCCACGTGTGGGGTATTGGTGTGCTAAGTAGCAATTGCACAACAAATCTTGGGGTCCATTTTCTCCTGTTACCCTTTGTGAGACAGTGAAGGAATATGTGTCGAATGGGGTGTACATTTCACCTAGGTACTGTGCTGTATGGTATAAGGGAAATGTGTGGCTTTGTAAACCTAGTGGTAGAGAAAGGTCACTACACCTTACATTCAGTACACACTTGCAGTTCAGGCCTGAAACCATTCAGCTGTTAATTAGGAGACCAGAAGTAGGTGTCTGCGAACACAGTCAGAGAGCTCGCTTCGTCTGGACACAGGAGGGGTCCAGGCACAGAAGGTGTCTCCAGGAGTTTGAGCTATCTCAGTCTGGGTGCTCGATGTACCCCGGACACAGGAGTAGTCTCTGTGAGAATCCATGCGGATAGCTGCTGAATAGGAGGGGAGCTCTCTCAAGTCTGGACGTTGAAGGTGCCTTCAGACACAAGGAGGAGACTCTGTGAACCTCAATGCTGGTAAATGCTGGTAAATGCTGAACATATGTGTTGTTTTGGCCCCGGCTGGTAGAGTCGGGACCCGGATAGATAGGGAAATCTATCTAAGTGTAGTAAGTGGCTAGACAAGCCTAGGTCTTCTGTTTATGATTTGTTTTATATCTGTTTGCTGTGGACTTTAATAAAGCTGGTTGCGGCCAGTTTTCACCAGAACTGCTGTCTGAATGAACTGTTTCCATGCCACTCTGTCTACCCGGACGGCGATCCCAGAGCTATATCCCCTGAAAAGCTTACAATTGGTGGAGAATGCGGGCAGCACAGTGGCTGATACAATTGGTGCTGGAATGTGCGTGCAGCACAGTGGCTGATACAATTGGTGCTGGAATGTGCGTGCAGCACAGTGGCGAGAGACAGCAATAAAGGTGAAGTCTGTTGAAGTAGCAGCAGAGAAAAAAAAAAGTGTGTCAGCAAAAACGTCTGATTGGAGCAGTCTTAAAGAGACAGTGCCCTAATAGAGTTTGCAAAAGAAAAAAAAAAAAAAGTGTGTCTGCACAGCAAAGCTGAACTTGTTGTGGAAAAGACTGTGGAGTGTGCAGCAGCAAAGGAAACGTCTATTGGAGCAGTCTTAAAGAGACAGTGGCCCTAATAGAGTTTGCAGAGAAAAAAAAAAAAAAAGGTGTCTGCACAGCAGAGCTGAATTTTCTGTGGAAAAGACTGTGGAGTGTGTATGTCTTGAGTGAAGACTGCCGTTGTTGAGACAGAGAAGTCTGACAGCATGGATGACAGCATGGAGGCGCTGTTTGAACAAATGGCGCAAGTTAATGTGCAACATAAGACTGCCGTGGTTGAGACAGATAAGTTCGGCAGTATGGAGGAGCTCATTGAGTACCTGGTACAGGCCCAGCAGAGCATGCAACTGCAGTACCAGCAGCAGCAGCAGGAGAATAACCGGTTGTTGGAGCAGATTGCAGCTCTCAGCACCTCGTCCCAGAGTAATGTTGTGAAGGCACCTGCGTTGTCCGCTGTAAAGAAGGCGGTAAGACGGTCCCTGAAAAAGATGACACCTCGTGATGATGTGGAGGTATATCTCACTAGGTTTGAGAGATTGGCAGAGAAGGAGAATCAGCCCCTATCTGAATGGGCCATGATGGTCGCACCCTATTTGATTGGAGAACCCCAAAGGGCCTATGCTGACCTGAGCGAGCAGGACAGCCAAGACTATGCCAAGCTGAAAGCGGAGATTCTTACCCGGCTGGGTGTTACGGTGACAGCCCGTGCCAGGGGAGTTCATGACTGGAGATGCAGTTGGGAGTCTGCAGTCAGCAAACCTGATTATGGAGTTGGAAAGGTGATAGTGAACCGCTACACCCAAGCATGTCCTCCTGAGGTACAGCCAGAGGTCGGACAAGGAGACCACCAGGACGCCAATCGTCTGGTCAGCCTGATGGAGAAGGCCTTCGCCAGCAAAGACTGTCTCCGTGACCAGCCGTCTGAGAGGTCGTCACTTCAGAGTTCCCGGACGCTGAACTCTCGCGGTAAGAGCGTTCCAGCTGTTGGGGACATGGGGTATGCTGATAAGTGGGTTCAGGCCCGAGGGGACATGTGGGTGGAAAAGTGTGATGGACAGGGTTGGAGATGTCGTGAAATTGCAGCCAACTGTCCAATAGAGGGGAGCCTATGTATTGTGATGTTGGCAGATCCCTCTCTCTCTGCGCAGAACCTGTGTGTGTGTCCACCTCAGCCGAAGAGACTGGACCACAGGTGTCCCCGGTGGTTGTAAATGACTGCCTAGCACAGGCCCTCTTGGACTCAGAGAGTCCAGTGACTTCCGTATGTGACAGCCTGATTGATAGGGACTTCATCCCTGATAAGCACCTGAGTATGGTGTGCATCCATGGAGACACCAAAGTCTACCCAGAGACTGCCGTGGACTTGGTCCCCAAACTCGGGAGGTTTCATATGAAGTGGGGGTAGTGAAGAACCTGGTGCACCCCGTCATATTGGGTAATGACTTTCCCCGGTCTAAGGATCTCTGGGGGAAAAATGTTTCTGATGGACAGTGTGATGAAGCTCCTATTGAGGGTGCGCAGTCCCGAGGGGCGGAACACAATGCTAGGGGGACGTTAAACTTATGTGATGATGATAATGATGATGATGATGATGATGATGATGATAATGATAATGATGATGATGATGATGATGATGATCATGATAATGATGATGACCATGATAATGATGCTGATGCTGATAATGATAATGATGATGATCATGATAGTGATGATGATGCTGATCATAATCATGATAATGATATTGATAATAATGATGACTGTGATAGTGATGAAATTCCTTTGCAGGTGATGTTGGGAGACGAGAATGGTGGTTCTCGGGAACCGAGTGTCCCTGACTTACCTGTATCCTGTGACAATTTTGAGAGCGAGCAGTGGCGAGACCCCTCTCTTAAAACGGCCCAGAAAAATATAAATGTTCTAAATGAGGTTTCCCAAAAGCCTGGCTCTGAGGAGAGGTTACCTCATGTTGCCATAAACACTCACCTGTTGTATAGGGACACTGAAGTCCAGGGAGAGGTCGTGAGCCAGCTCCTAGTACCTGAGCTATATAGAAGTATAGTGCTGGGGTTGTCACATAGTCACATACTTGAGGGACCAGATGGTGAAGTTAATGTTGTGGATGACATGTTAACTAAGGTTCCAGATCAAGATGTGAATGAGAATGAATTGTATAACCCTGACAGTGAGCAGGATGTGAATGAGAATGAATTGTATAACCCTGAAAGTGAGCCGGATGTGGCTGAGAAAAAGGGGTCAGACAGGGATAGTGGTAGTGATAGTGAATCATCTGATGACCATAAAGCAACCAGTGCAAATGAGAAAGGCATGGTAGCAGAGGAGGTTGAGAGTCCTGAGAAGAAAGCTGATGCTGACCTTACAGCCGGACAGAAGATGGCATCTGAAGATGTTTTACAGTTGGCCGGTTCCCTGGCGAAGACTAAGGTGAAAGGAGGAAAGCTGAGCTTTGAAGGCAGGACTCTGAAACTGAACACAGCACAAGTGGATGCTGTTGAAGATGAGAAGTTATCAATGTATGGTATGGAGCTGCATCATGCCCAGGACTCTGAAGGTAATGCTGCAGAGGTGGAAAAAGCCATGGAAGTGGTGGTCACCAAGCCAGATGCCTCATCAGAAGCTGAGGTCTCAAGTGAAGCTGTGAGGAACAAGGCTGAAGATGTGGGGACTGACTCTGCCCCGGAATCTGTTTCTGCCGAAGACAGCGGCGTGGACGGGTTACGGTCCGGATCAGTAGCTGCAACTCGTGAAGCTCAGGCTGGAAGTTCGGCGCCCGGAGCCCCAGCAGTGTTCCTGAGTGATACCAAGGATCTGGATAAATCACAAGATGAGATTTTGAGACAGCAGGCTGGCATTGGTGAGCTCAAGCGCACTTTCATGGAGTCTACATCGGAGCCACGTCCCAACAAATGGGAAAAGCGGTGTGTCACTCCGTTGCCGCTGCAGACACACGGGAGCTCAGATGGGATGCAGAACGTGGTGGAAGAGAAGAATCCGGCGGGTTCTGAGTATATAGATGCAGCTATCAAGGAGAACTTGAAAGCTGGAATAAATGGAGATATTGGAGACCATAATGATGTGAATGAAGAAGTAGAATGTAAGACTGACGGTAGGGCTTCTGAGCATGTCCTACCAGAAGAGCCTGAAGAAGGGGCTGAAGACATAAAGGACGACCAACAAAAACTCCAAACTGTGATGAAGGAGCGTGATGAGAGCCATGAGCATCTTCTGGAGAAGCTCGATGAAGTAAAGAAGGTTCAAGGGGAACTGGAGAAAAGTGAAAAACCCCCTATACCTTCTGTGATAGTTGGTGACACATGGTCAGTGCACCAGGGACAGGAGGTACGTGAGTTTCTGAGAAAGAGTCAGCAGAAGTGTTCTGATGTGCCGGGTCGTACTTCTCTGGCCAGGCACTATATCGAAACTGAGCCCGGCCCTAAGGTCAAGATGAAACCGTGCAGGATACCCAAGGCCCGCAGAGAGCATAGGCCTGGGAGGGTACAGGGTAGTGCGGATGCTTCAGATGAAGAGAAAGCTGATGTTGGCTATGGCTCAGGTGAAGATACAGATGACAGTAGTGAAGATGAAGCTGATGAAGGCCATGACTGGTCCAGAGTTCACTGTCTCTTTTGGATTGTTGACCAGCCCTCCGGTCTGGATGACCAGCCCTCCGGTCTGGAGAAGAGGGAGGGGATATGTGAGACAGTGAAGGAATATGTGTCGAATGGGGTGTACATTTCACCTAGGTACTGTGCTGTATGGTATAAGGGAAATGTGTGGCTTTGTAAACCTAGTGGTAGAGAAAGGTCACTACACCTTACATTCAGTACACACTTGCAGTTCAGGCCTGAAACCATTCAGCTGTTAATTAGGAGACCAGAAGTAGGTGTCTGCGAACACAGTCAGAGAGCTCGCTTCGTCTGGACACAGGAGGGTCCAGGCACAGAAGGTGTCTCCAGGAGTTTGAGCTATCTCAGTCTGGGTGCTCGATGTACCCCGGACACAGGAGTAGTCTCTGTGAGAATCCATGCGGATAGCTGCTGAATAGGAGGGGAGCTCTCTCAAGTCTGGACGTTGAAGGTGCCTTCAGACACAAGGAGGAGACTCTGTGAACCTCAATGCTGGTAAATGCTGGTAAATGCTGGTAAATGCTGAACATATGTGTTGTTTTGGCCCAGGCTGGTAGAGTCGGGACCCGGATAGATAGGGAAATCTATCTAAGTGTAGTAAGTGGCTAGACAAGCCTAGGTCTTCTGTTTATGATTTGTTTTATATCTGTTTGCTGTGGACTTTAATAAAGCTGGTTGCGGCCAGTTTTCACCAGAACTGCTGTCTGAATGAACTGTTTCCGTGCCACTCTGTCTACCCGGATGGCGATCCCAGAGCTATATCCCCTGAAAAGCTTTACACCTTGTAAAAATAAAAACAAATGGGAAGTAAAGTAAAATTTTTGTGAAAAAAGTAAAATGTTCATTTTTTCCTTCCACGTTCCATTAATTCCTCTGAAGCTGCAGAAGGGTTAATAAATTTCTCAAATGTGGTTTTGAGCATCTTGAGGGGTGCAGTTTTTAGTATGGTATAACTTTTGGGTATTTTATGTCATATAGGCACCTCAAAGTCACTTCAAATGGGATGTGGTCCCTAAAAAAATTGTTTTGTAAATTTTGTTGGAAAAATTAGACATTGCTCATAACCTTCTAACTTCCTAATGAAAAAAAATTATGTTTCAAAAATTGTGCTGATATAAAGAAGACATGCGGGAAATGTTATTTATTAACTACCGATATTTTGTGTGATATACAGTGGGCATGGAAGTATTCAGACCCCTTTAAATTTTTCACTCTTTGTTTCCTTGCAGCCATTTAGTAAATTCAAAAAAGTTCATTTATTTTCTCATTAATGTGTGTACACCCCATCTTGACTGAAAAAAAACGGAAATTTAGAATTTTTTGCACATTTATTAAAAAAGAAAAACTGAAATATCACATGGTCATAAGTATTCAGACCCTTTGCTCAGACACTCATATTTAAGTCACATGCTGTCCATTTCCTTGTGATCCTCCTTGAGTTCGTTCTACTCCTTCATTGGAGTCTAGCTGTGTTTAAATAAACTGATAGGGCTTGATTTGTAAAGGCACACACCTGTCTATATAAGACCTCACAGCTCACAGTGCATGTCAGACCAAATGAGAATCATGAGGTCAAAGGAACTGGCCAAGGAGCTCAGAGACAGAATTGTGGCAATGAATATATCTCGCCAAGGTTACAAAATAATTTCTGCAGTACTTAAGGTTCCTAAGTGCACAGTAGCCTCCATAATCCTTAAATGGAAGCAGTTTGGGGCCACCAGAAGTCTTCCTAGAACTGGTCATCCAGCCAAACTGAGCAATCATGGGAGAGGATCCTTGGTGAGAGAGGTTAAGAAATACCCCAAGATCACTGTGGCTGAGCTCCACACATGTAGTAAGGAGATGGGAGAAAGTTCCACAAAGTCAAATATCACTGTAGCCCTCCACCAGTCGAGCCTTTATGGCAGAGTGGCCTGACGGAAGCCTCTCCTCAGTGCCAGACATATGAAAGCCATCATAGAGTTTGCTAAAAAACACATGAAGGACTCCCAGACTATGAGAAATAAGATTCTCTGGTCTGATGAGATGAAGATAGAACTTTTTGCCGATAATCCTAAGTGGTATGTGTGGAGAAAACCAGGCACTGCTCATCACCTGCCCAATACAATCCCAACAGTGAAACATGATGTTGGAAGCATCATGCTATGGGGTATTTTTCAGCTGCAGGGACAGGACAACTGGTTGCAATTGAAGGAAACATGAATGTGGTCAAGTACAGAGATATCCTGGATGAAAACCTCTTCTAGAGTGCTCTGGACCTCAGACTTGGCCGAAGGTTCACCTTCCAACAAGACAATGACCCTAAGCACACAGCTAAAATAACAAAGGAGTGGCTTCAGAACAACTCTGACCATTCTTGATTGGCCCAGCCAGAGCCCTGACCTAAACCCAATTGAGCAAATCTGGAGAGACCTGAAAATGGCTGTCCACCAACGTTCACCATCCAAGCTGACGGAACTGGAGAGGATCTGCAAGGAAGAATGGCAGAAGATCACCAAATCCAGGTGTGAAAAACTTATTTCATCATTCCCAAGAAGACTCATGGCTATACTAGCTCAAAAGGGTGCTGTAAAAGAAACCAGTTCCTCCCACGTCACCAATGTGACGTAACTACACAGTCACAGCTCTCCGGCACCCCCTTTGTCTCTCAGGTCAGTAAGGGAACTGCACCTAGAGCAAATGGCCACCGGGGAGTGTGTCCTGTTACCCACTGGGTATTCTAAGATTCGTAATCAGAGTAAAAGCATCAGCCCAAAATTAATTTTATGGTATAAATGCCTTAAGGGCGCACTAGATAATTACAGAAATATACAGTAAGCTATACAACGGAATTACAGTGGATTTTCAGTCAGAGTAAAATATAACAATAATGGTACAAGGCTTAGAGGTATTAAGCTGGAGGTAAATTTTACCAGGTTGTAGGTTGCATGTGGATGCCGGGAGCTCTGCAGTCCACAGGTATAATAATCTTAGTTACCGGCCAGTCCCCAAAGCGCGTGCCGCTGCTCCCTTGGCAGATCTGTCCCCTGTTCCTTCTTAGATCATCATCGTCTTGGTCTTCTGTGAGAGTCAGCGTCTCTGCCATGGGCTCTCAGTTCTTAAAACATGCTGGGTTCCTCCCCCCGGTGTCAGAGGGTGGGCTAATAATCTCCACCCTTCAGCTCCCTGCAGAATTTATTCCCAATATCTAAGAAAGGGGGTAACTTTCTCCAGGATGATCGGATCAGGACACGAGAGGTACCAGTGAATGTGGTTTGCTTTGCCTGTCGTGTGGAGAGCAAACATGGCCCCATTTGGTCGCTGTGGAGGGCCAATCTCTATATCTCAGGTCCCAGAGCCCTCACCGACTCGGGAGTCGAACTGTCAGATGCGCAATTTCCGCAGGGTCACGCAGATATTTTTTATTAGTCTGTACCTCGAAAGGTGTGCTCATAATCCATAATCCTAGGATGGAGTCGGAGTGGCTGGGAGAGACAATGGATGTGCATTTCTGTGTTCAGCTGACAGGTATAATATAATTGAAGCCCCCAGGCATCTCCAGGCCCCATGCTGGCGTGGCTCCTTACTCAAGCTTTGAAGTCCTGTTTTGGCCTTATCTCCTTTTAATACTAAAAGACCTTGCTATTTAACATTGGAGCACTAAATCCTGTTTTCTTCAATATGCTTACAGGGATGGGGGTAGGAGCAGTTAGCTGCCTGTGACTCTGTGAACTCAGACAAAATGGCACCTGGGACAGGCCAAGCTCAGACATGAGGCGAGCATAATGCCCCATATCCAAGATGGCGGCTGTTCCTTCATTACAGGTGCTTCTACTCAATACTGAGAAAAGGGTCTGAATACTTATGACCATGTGAAATTTCAGTTTTTCTTTTTAAATAAATTTGCAAAAATCTCTACATTTCTGTGTTTTTTTCAGTCAAGATGGGGTGCAGCGTGTACATTAATGAGAAAAAAATGAACTTCTTTGAATTTACCAAATGGCTGCAATGTGTCATGATCCCAGTGCAGGGTTGACCTGCACGCTAGGGGTTAAGGTTTGGATCCCAGTGCAAGCTCTTACCTACACACCTGGGGCTTATTATGGTGGCCTCTCCTTGGTTCGGGGAGAGCTTCTTATAGCCCTAGGAAGCTCCAATCCCTGTCAGTTATACTTTCGCCCTTGGCAGAGTGTGTTGACCCCTGAGTGTGTTTGTGCTGTGTTCTAGTTTGCCTGATACTTTGGTTTTGACTCGGTCTGATCTCTGGATATGCTTGTTGGATTCTGATTCTGTACCTTCGCTGTCTGTTTGGTTTTGACCTCTGCCTGGCCCCGACTATCGGTTCTGTCTCATCCTTGGTACTGTACTGTCTTCTCGTGCTTTGACCTTGGCTTGTTCAGATTTACGTCTCTGTCTGTGCCCCTGGGTAACTTTGTCCCGTAGTTACCTTTCTAGGAGTTTTCCCTCAGCTTCTAGCTCCCTGGAGCTGAAGCCACGCCCCTCAACTGTCAGGTGATTCAGGCCCTGAAACCATCTCTCTCCTGCCTTGCTCACCCTGCGTTCCTAGGAGCCTGAAGCTTTCTTCTGCACTCGTCTTCCGGGAGATTGCACTGGTGAGTTCTCTTGCAATCCTCCCCGTGATATTATTACTGACCACTGTTTTTTTTGTTTTTTTTTTGCTTCACGGCTGTGTTTGGGGCGCAGGTTGTGCAGAGAGTTATGGATCCCATACAGTCACTGTCCGAACAGATGAAAAATCTGAGTCAGATGTTTCAGGATTTATCTCTGGAACAGCAAGCGCTGTCGTGTTCACAGCAGCAGGTTTCTGAGACTGTGCAGAGGGCTTTATCTGCTGGTTCTCTGAGGGCTATGGCGAGTGATGTTGCGCTGGTGTCCTCAGAACCACCTGTTAAACTGCCTGACTTCTTTTCTGGGAACAAAAAGGAATTTAGGATCTTCATGGAGGGTTGCAAACTTTTCTTTAGTTTGAGACCACGGTTCTCTGGGGATGAAAGTCAGAGGGTAGGGGTCATCATGTCTTTATTAAGAGGGTCCCCACAAGCATGGGCATTTTCCCTTCCTCCCACTGCCCCTGAGAGAGTGTCGGTGAATGCATTCTTTGAGGCCCTCGGGCACATATACGATGAGCCTGACCGAGTGCGATTGGCAGAGGACATGGTGATGAGCGTCTGTCAGGGGAAGCACTCGGCCGAGTGGTTTTGTACTGAGTTCCGCCGCTGGGCTGCAGAGATTTCTTGGGAGGATGCTGCCCTCCGAGGACTATTTCGCAGAGGCTTGTCCGAGCGGCTGCAGGATGCCTTGGCGTTACACCCCCCACCTAACTCTCTCGAGGACGCCATGACCCAGGCCGTCCGGATGGACCGCAGGTTGCGGGCCAGGGGGGTGATGCAGGTGGAGACTCCATTGTTTCCCAGTGGAAAAGAGACTGTCTCTGAGCCCATGGATGTGGGCGCTATCACTCTGAAGGAAAAGGAGAGAAAACGCCGTCGGGAAGAACAGTTGTGCTTCTACTGCGGTAAAGCTGGACATTGGAAAAAGGAGTGTCCTGTCTGCCCGTCCTCAACCCGGTCGGCGGGAAACGACTAGGTCTGGGTAGTCAGCAAGGAGACTACTCAGACCCTCAGGTGCACTTTTCATCGTTCTCGAAGGTGTTGCTTCATGTGGAACTGTTAGTGGATGGTTGTTCTTTTCCCTCTACAGCCTTTGTGGACTGCGGGTCATCCATCAATCTGATTGACTCTCAATTGGTCACACGCTGCAAGATAGGGACAGCTAGGCTTAAGGCTCCGATCAAGGTGGTGGCCATTGACTCCTCCCCCTCACAAAAGAGGGAATTCTCTTTATGTCTGACTTGTTTTCGCTCAGAGTGGGCGCTGCTCATGAGGAAAAATTAAGTTGTTTAGTTCTGGACAATCTACCAGCAGGGTTGGTGTTGGGCATGCCCTGGTTACAACGCCATAACCCAGTTATTAACTGGAAAATGGGGGAGATTGTTCAATGGGGGTTTAATGATTCTAAGTTGTGTTATGAATCTGCACTGCTGGTTAAACCTGTTAAATCTGTGTCTGTGTCATCTGTCGAGCTTGAAGGTATTCCGGAGTACCTGAAAGACTTCGAAGATGTGTTCTCAGAAAGCGAGGCCGAGACGTTGCCGCCACATAGACCCTTTGACTGCGCCATCGAGCTAGTCCCGGGGGCTAAACTACCTAAAGCCCGCCTGTTTAATTTGTCTGGACCTGAGCGTTTAGCTATGAAGGATTATATTGCAGAAAGTCTTCGCAAGGGACACATACGTCCCTCAGTTTCACCTGTGGCGGCGGGGTTCTTTTTTGTGAAGAAAAAAGATGGCGGTCTACGTCCCTGTCTCGACTTTCGTGAACTAAATAAGATTACTGTACGAAATACGTATCACCTTCCGTTGATTCCTGATTTATGTAACCAACTATCGGGCAAAA
Organism: Oophaga sylvatica; assembly: GCA_033576555.1. Taxonomy (NCBI): domain Eukaryota; kingdom Metazoa; phylum Chordata; class Amphibia; order Anura; family Dendrobatidae; genus Oophaga; species Oophaga sylvatica. The sequence goes on from JARQOD010000007.1 coordinate 15,309,269, forward strand.
TGGTTTTCTAAACTGGATCTTCGGGGAGCATATAATTTGATAAGGGTCAGGAAGGGGAATGAATGGAAAACTGCGTTCCTCACGTCCGAGGGACTTTTTGAAAATTTTGTCATGCCATTTTGTCTTACCAATGCTCCCGCCATATTTCAGAATTTCATCAATGTAGTGTTTTCTGATCTCATTGGTCGTTTTGTTGTTATCTACTTAGATGATATTCTGATATATTCCCCCGACAGTCATTCTCATATGAATCACGTACGAACTGTTCTCCAAAGACTTAGGGAAAATCATCTGTTTGCTAAATTGGAGAAGTGTGTGTTTTTTGTTCAAGAATTATCTTTTTTAGGATTGATTGTGTCCTGTGAGGGTTTTCGTATGGACCCCAAGAAGATGCAGGCCATTGCGGATTGGGTACAACCCCGAGATCTTAAAGGGCTCCAGCGTCTCTTGGGGTTCGCCAATTACTACCGCAAATTTATTCGGGGGTTTTCGCAGGTGGTCAAACCACTCACAGATTTAACATGCAAAGGTGCGGATGTGAAAAATTGGTCCTCGCCCACAAAAGAGGCCTTTGCTAGTCTGAAAAAATGCTTTATGACTGCTCCGGTGTTGGTACAGCCAGATCCGTCCAAACCATTTATTGTGGAAGTGGACGCCTCTGAGGTGGGGGTGGGTGCTGTGTTGTCCCAAGGTCCTGCCACTCTGACCAACCTCAGGCCATGTGCTTTTTTTCCAGGAAATTCTCTGCTGCTGAGAGGAATTACGATGTTGGCAATAGAGAGCTTCTTGCGGTCAAGTTAGCGTTTGAAGAATGGAGGCACTTTTTGGAGGGGGCCAGTCACTCGGTTACTGTGATTACCGACCACAAAAATGTATCTTATATTGAGTCTGCTAAGAGACTAACGCCCAGACAGGCCCGTTGGTCACTTTTTTTTTCCCGTTTTCAGTTTACTATTACGTTTCGTCCGGGGTCAAAGAATATCAAGGCTGATGCCTTATCTCGCAGTTTTCATCCGGTGTCTCCCCCTGAGCCACCTTCCTCCATTCTTCACCCTGGGGTTGTGTTGGCAGGGGTCTCATCTGAGATGGAACAGGAGATTGAGGGGGCCCAGTCTCTGGCCCCTGCTGCCAAGCCAGGGGTAAGTTGTTTGTCCCAGAGCAGTTTCGGCTTAAACTCCTCCAGGAGTTCCATGAATCCAAGCTCAGTGCTCACCCTGGTATATCTGTCACAAGTCGGGCGGTGGCTAGGATCTTTTGGAGGCCTACTCTTAAGGGTATGCCACAATAAACAACGGGATCGCTAAAAAACGTCACTATTTAGCGATCCCGTTAGCGATGTTGTTGTGTGCGGCAGCTGCCAGCGACGAGCTTCCTGCTGTGATCTCGCTCGTCGCTGGAATCGTTCCGGACCCTATTTTATCGCCGGCGCTCCCGCTGGGTAAGTATAATCGCTAAGTGTAGCACCTTTTCTTAGCGATTTAGCGGTACTTTTGTACCGCTAAAGTCGTTAAGGAGATCGCTAACCGCGATAGCGTCCTTAACGACATCGCTAAGTTAGGTAGCTACTAGCGATATAGAAACAATCCCGCTAGCGATCTCATTAGTATGCGACGCTAACGAGATCGCTAGCGGGATTGTGTAGTGTGGCAGTACCTTTAGTTCTGACATAAAAAAAATTTGTTTCTGGTTGTGGGTAGAGTTGAGCGATACTTTCCGATATCCTAAAGTATCGGAATCGGAATGGTATCGCCGATATCACTAAAATATCGGCGATACCCGATACCGATACCGGAAGTCCCATGTAAGTCTATGGGAACAAAATATCGCAACTAAAAAAACCCCATTCTTTCCTTGTAAACACTAAATATACACACATAGAATACATATATATATATATATATACATGTCATTGTGACATATATATATACATATATGTATAGTTTATACACTTCTACATAGTAAAATATCCTTTGATTCAATTGCCGGGTAAAGCCGGCTTCAGTGAAAAGACAGAAGCACCCGACATGAAATGACACTTGGTGTACATAGGGTTAACCATGTCTTTTCATGTCCTTTGCTATCTAATTTGCACAAACAATTAAATCAGACTATGTGTGCAAAATTTCACACCTGTAGGGGTTAATTAAAGGTGTAAATGCGTTGTAAAAAAAACGGACTTTTTTGCTACGAATTTACACCTTTAATTAACCCCTACAGGTGTGAAATTTTGCACACATAGTCTGATTTAATTGTTTGTGCAAATTAGATAGCAAAGGACATGAAAAGACATGGTTAACCCTATGTACACCAAGTGTCATTTCAGTCGGGTCACCCGACATGAAATGACACTTGGTGTACATAGGGTTAACCATGTCTTTTCATGTCCTTTGCTATCTAATTTGCACAAACAATTAAATCAGACTATGTGTGCAAAATTTCACACCTGTAGGGGTTAATTAAAGGTGTAAATTCGTTGTAAAAAAAACGGACTTTTTTGCTACGAATTTACACCTTTATTTAACCCCTACAGGTGTGAAATTTTGCACACATAGACTGATTTAATTGTTTGTGCAAATTAGATAGCAAAGGACATGAAAAGACATGGTTAACCCTATGTACACCAAGTGTCATTTCATGTCGGGTTCTGCATTTTCACAAAAGCCGGCAATTGAATTAGCGGCTATTATACTATGTAGAAGTGTATGAACTACAAATATAAATATATATATATATGTGTCACAAATTCAATGACATGTATATATATATATGAGGTGTAAAATTGCTGAAAAAAAATGCGTGGGCTCCCGCCCTATTTTCGCAACCAGACAGACAAAGCCAGTGAGTGGGGGCAGATAATAATAGCCCAGAGAGGGACCATTATTTTTGCCCCCCCCCGGCTACTAACATCTGCCCCCAGACACCCCAGGAAAGACAAATCTATAATTAGATTCGCCCTTTCTGGCACTTTGCCCGTCTATTCCCATTGCCCTGTAGCGGTGGCGAATGGGTTAATATGGGGTTAAAGCCACCTTGCTATTGAAAGGTGACCTTAAGCCAGGTTAATAATTGAGAGCTGTCAATTAGACAACTATCAATTATTAATCCTATTGCATGAAATAAAAATAAAACACACACACTTTAATTAAAAATCATTTTAATGAAATAAAGACACATGTTTTTGACCATCTTTTATTTTACTGCAAAAACCATTTCCTGTAATAAAAATAAAATAAAAAAGCAAAATTATTCTTACCTATCCCATGCACAGTCAGGTCCCACGGTGTAATCCTTCAGAAAGGGTTAATGTTTACTGCAGGGACCGCAGCTAATGCTGCAGCCTCACAGTAAACCCCAAATGAATGAGTTCCTCTCCTGCCTGACAGGAGAGTAAAGGCTGGGTGTCACATAACGATACACCAGCGATCCCGACAACGATATGCACTTGTCAGGATCGCTGGTGTATCGCTACATGATCGCTGCTGAGCTGCCAAACAGGCAGCTCAGGCAGCGATCTGGGACAGCGACACTGCGGGTAACATCGCTTAAGGGCCCGTCTCACATAGCGATATCGCTACCGAGATCGCTGCTGAGTCACTAGTTTTGTGACGCAGCAGCGAGCTCACCAGCGATATCGCTGTGTGTGACATTCAGCGACGATCAGCCCCCCTGCCGGGTATCGCTGATCGTCGCAGAAATGTCAGGACCTTTTTTTGATCGCTGGTTTCCCTCTGACAGGCACGCATCGCTGCGTGTGACAGGCGGGAGACCAGCGATCCGCTGGTAACCAAGGTACACAGCGGGTTTCCAGGCACCGCGCAGCGCTTGGAAACCCGCTGTGTACCTTGGATACCAGCTCCCTGCATCAGGGCGCTGGTATCCAAGGTACACAGCGGGTTTCTAGGCACAGCCCCGCGCCTGGAAACCCGCTGTGTACCTTGGTTACCAGCGGATCGCTGGTCTCCCGCCTGTCACACGCAGCGATGTGTGCCTGTCAGCGGGAAACCAGCGATCAAAAAAAGGTCCTGACATTTCAGCGACGATCAGCGATACCCGGCAGGGGGGCTGATCGTCGCTGAATGTCACACACAGCAATATCGCTGGTGAGCTCGCTGCTGCGTCACAAAACTAGTGACTCAGCAGCGATCTCGGTAGCGATATCGCTATGTGAGACGGGCCCTTAAGTGGAAAGCTTAATTGATTGCTTTCCACTTTCACTTCAGGTCAGCCAGGGACACAATCAGTGACGTCAGAGGG